>OX465283.1:80725233-81325233 GCA_949987705.1 Thereva unica | reverse complement strand
ATTTCCAAACAAGTATCGTCAGTATTCCGACGTTTACCGAGAAGTTTAACAACAATAGTTTAGATTCGAATTATCTGTAGTAAAAGCAAGTGACACGTTAAATCATGAGACGTCTACAATACAATAATAAAACATTTCGCCCCTGTCGTTAATAGGTCTTTGGTCGTGAGGATGAATGCGTATCCTCGAGATTCCCGAAGGCTTCCTAGTTTATCCTGGCTATTATTAGAAAGATTGAAAGGCGAGCTCTTTTGGTTGAAACTTGAAATCTTTGATGACCGATGCACGATCGATACCATTCATTCATTAAGTATAATGAAACTGGTATATGTATGAAGCTGCGAAATGCCTGCACTAGTTTCACAATCCCAATGAATTTTGAAAAGCATTCTTAGGTTTTCCCGGGACCTAGTGGTTAGTGGTTACCCCTCTTCCCATTTTGCAAATAGCCAAGACAGATTGTATGTATTTGGTATTTTGGAATGGATGATTCAACAATGTAGCTTCTGCTATCAAAGTTTCACTTTAAAAAAATACATTTTGCCGGCAAAGCAAATTTTTTATCTTCCGTGAAGCAAGAGGGATTGGGAAGGTGTCACAAGTGCTCGTTGATGATAAGTACTAAAATTTCAGTCAGATAAGGCATGACTTGGTCATAAAAATTCACCATTTCTAAGAACTTAACTTTTTTGGCGGTACGAAGGCCTTAATCAGATCTGTGGTATGTGGTGACTTAAAAAGCAGACAATATTACTTTGCTTTCAGTTACTTGGTTCATTATTTATCTGGTATTCCACGTTGTTCGGTTCGATTTCTTTAAATAATTTTCCAACGAGGCACTAATTAAGAGTTATTTACGAAGAGAGAACTGAATTTTTAACAAATCGGCAAATACCTTTTCGGGTCAGAAATTTCCTCCAAAATGAAAATAAAAATTAAGTTAAATTCTATAAAAATGATATTAACTACCCTTCAATCACAGACTACCACAACAAAATCATGTCTCTTTAGCATTTATTAGTCAATAGAAAAAATCGCCAAGTTAAAGCCTCTAAAAGGCGCCTAAACAGAAGAAACTCATAACATGAAAAGGAAATTAATTTTCTTCCCTTCAAAAGAAGCCACCAAACGTCAGAGCCTTTAGAAATGCTAATGCGGCCGGGTGATAAAGGCAAAGGGTCAAATGACACTTTTTGCACATTACTCCGTATTGAATTGATTTAAATACGTAAAGGACATAACAGGAAATTGTTTATGCGATAATAATAATTAACGATGACGGGTCGGTCGGATGGCCGGTTTAGGGCCCGGCTGCCCAGGGTGAAAATTATAAAAAAGGGAAATCATGGTGAAACAGAATTTGCTATTTTTCTCTAATTGCAGTTTCTGTAAGGCTCTTGCCCAAGAGATGGAGTTGGTGTTCGGCATCGGTTACAATAGTTATGGTTAGCTTAGCCGGCGGACAACCAAGTTGTGGGGAAAAATAGAATTTCACTTCGATTAATAGTGAACTGAAAATATCAAAATTTTTTGGATTTAATTTTGAAAAAACTAATTCCGGAAATTATTGTTTTTGCAATATCAATTTTTTTTCTTTTAAGTTGATACCAAGAAACGTAGTTGTAATAAAAACTTTTCATGTTTCAATTACACTTTGTACTACCAGATTATTAGACCCATTCTTACTTGTTTACCGGCAATATTACAATGCTCATGATACTTGGTATATAAATCGAGCAGGGTGGTACGATCCGACTCGACCTTCTTGCTGGATGAAGATTTTAAGACTAGTCCTGGCATAACCGTTTATGATAGTATAATCAGGTCTATCGTGCATGTAAACCAAGAAAAGTCTTACATTGTCGAAAATTTTCCTCTCAAGCGAGATAATAGATATCTACTTTGAGTAGAGTCCCCGGATATTATGGAGTTTTTCACAACGGGAAGTGGCAACGGATCTACAAACGACACGGGAGTATTGTTTTTAGTACTTACGAGAGAGTCCGTTCCTAAGGATTCGATATTTTCGACCGAAGGCTGGAGCTATTGCGGAATTGTAGGTTTAACAGCGGGTGTATTTATGCTGCTTTGGGTAGGATTCGCTGTTATCAGGTCCGAAACCTGGGTCTGTAACGAATTTGAGACGTGTAGGCTGTTTGAAGGAATATCGCTGGTATCTGCATAGCGACCACCGCTTCTGGCCAAGTTTGAATAGGAATTTGAAGGTTTGCGAATTTGGTTAATAGTAGGGTGGGGTGAGTTTAACGTGTTAGTGGTTGGGATTTCTGATATAAATTACTTTGATTACTTACTATTTTAGGGCTAGCAATATTAATTATATTACTTAACCTACTACTGTGATGGGATTATTCCGTCTGGGAACGTCCGTTCTCGCTTCACCTTCACGTCTACTGGCGACAGCTGCATGTTGATATTTCCAACGGCTGATCTTTAAATTTTTTCACCTGAAGAGTTCATATTCGTAGTTTATACGTAACCACTCATATTTAGTCAGTATGAGCAGCTTGAAGTTCACAGGTCTCTTGTTTCTTCTCCGGGATAAAAAATCTCACATTTTGTAATGGGGATTGAGAAGTTCTCGGCAAAGAAGTCGTAAACCCAAGGTACATCTGCTTCTGCCGGTACACCCCTGAGAAAGTAAGCTCGTACTTAATTATTAAACACCGAAATACTGAAAGTATCGCGGAGTTTTTTTAATGCACTTGCTTCGCCCCCTTTTTTTCTTTGTTGATTTCGCCTTGTTGCATTTAATTTCTTCAGACAATTGTCCCATTCGAATTTGAATATGAATTGAGGAGGCAAGAACATTGGTGAGATGGGCTTGACGGCATTGAAACTGTTTGGGAGTAGAAATTAAGTTTGGAGCACCAAGGGCAAAACTATCACCACAGTTGTAATCGGCTAATTTGTTTGTGCTGCGGTGGATCGAGCCAATGTTTACCAGTTGATCACCTCTGAGTTCCGGTTGGTACGGCAATTGACTTTATATAAGCTAGTTCAGATTCAAAATTACAGAACATCTTTTTTAAATCATTAAAAGTCAGTATCGAGTAATCGAAGGATGTGAGCTTGTCCGAGTGTTCATAGATCTTGGTCCGCAGCTCTTCTTTAATGGAATCGTAGCAGTTGTTTTCTAGATTGAGCTTAAACTTCTTCTTTTACAAATTTCGTTGCGTAATATCCAGTCCAGCTCTTTGGCAAGTGAAGTTTCGTAGTTTCGTCCAGAGAGCATGAATTGTCGTAAATTCATTTGTAAATGGGCTAATATGATCGGTCCTACCAAACCAAGAAGTAAAATTATCGTGTCGAGGGCTGCAATGCGTCGATTTTGCACTGTACAATACCGTATTCTGATATGGAGGCTTTGCCAGGATGGACCTTCCCTTCCAACCATACTCATGGGACGCTTGTAGACCAATTACGCTAGAGAGGGCCAAGGCAAGGAGGGCCGGAGTGGAATTGGGGAGCCCACGGAGCATACCCGAGCCCGCTTTCATGAACTCCTTTCGAACAACCCGAAAACAGGATTGCGGTGCGGAGCCCGGGAAATTTTAACAATCAAGTGAAATGCTATGGGCATTTTCGAGAATTCACCATGGTAGCTACCAGTCGAACCAGATGTTAATCTACCACGTTCAAGAATTGATTACTTGCCATAAGTCACCACTCAACATGTTCTACTATTCACCGGCAAGGTAACCAGGGTCTCACCAACAGGATAAAAGGGTAATCGATGGTAGATTAACTTCTGGTTCGACTGGTAGTTACCATAGTGAATTCTCGAAAATGCCCTATGTTATTCTTTTTTGCAGCTTAATATAAAATTACATCACACCTTAAAATATATAAGTATAAAAAATTCTAAGCTAAGCCCATCTCATAAACGGTTGCTTGTGCTAACCCAAAAAATCCCGGAAAGTGTAAAAAACGCTTTTTAGCGAATAAAAGAAAAACGTGATCTCGGATCGAACAAAATCAAATTAGAAAGTTGTAGCTATTCAAATTATCTTTCGATTGATGTATATTGAATTATAGGTTAGGGCACAAAACATAAAGAAAAATGGGAAAAACTGTCGAAAATCAGGTTTTTTTAATTTGTTAATAACTTTTGTTTAACGCCACTTACATATTTGTTATTTGGTACAAATATTGCTTCTTAATGGCTGAAGAAATTGTGTTATTTTTGTTGCGAAATATTGCATAGTTTCCTTCAAATTTCACTTTTTGTAAAAAAAGGCGTTCTTGTAAAAGCGTTCCTCTTGGTCCATGGATTTCGCTGGATCAACGTTCGAGAGTTTAAAATTTTCTTCAACGATTGTACTATTATGTACTACTATGTAAAAGTGGATTTTAAAAGCGTACAATGTTCAAAATGGGCCCCAAAAATATATTAATAATGAAAAAACAGACTCGGAAAGTCATTTTTTTCAACCAAACCTATGTTTTTCCATTATTAATACATTTTGGGGGGCCATTTTGAGCATTGTACGCTTTTAAAGTCCATTTTTTTACTTGTACATAATACTTGTACATCTTTGAAGAAAATTTTAAGCGCTCGAACGTTGATCCAGCGAAACCCATGGACCAAGAGGAAGGTTTTTACAAACACGCCTTTTTAACAAAAAGTGAAATTTCAAGGAAACTGTTCAATATTTCGGAATAAAAATGATACCATTTTTTCAGCTAGCATTAGGCAATATTTGTACCAAATAACAAATATGTAAGTGGCGCTAATCAAAAGTTATTAACAAATTAAAAAAAACTGATTTTCGACAGTTTTTCCCATTTTTCTTTATGTTTTGTGCCCTAATCTATAATTCAATATACATCAACCGAAAGATAATTTGAATAGCTACAACTTTCTAATTTGATTTTGTTCGATCCGAGATCACGTTTTTCTTTTATTCGCTAAAAAGCGTTTTTTTACACTTTCCGGGATTTTTTGGGTTCTATATGCTATATTTTTTAGAATTTTTTTTTCCTATATGACCATATTTTTTGTTTCCTGTTGGCAATTAACGCAAAAATTACATGGAGCTATTTTAGATTGATTGGACTAATACTATAATTCCATATTGCAGGATCGATTGGGCAATCGCAAAATAAACATTTCGTAAAATTTGAAGATCGACATAGTTCCTGAGAATTTTAAATTTGTACGTGGTTTGCCTCAGTCTGCTGGCAGTATTAAATATACATATGTTTTTCCATTTAAGTTCACTGTCTATGGTAACTCTCTTTTGTATGTTTTACCTCTTTTGTATGTTTTAGTTTGAAGTTCTTTATGCTTAGATAGTTATCATTCGGGTTGGTTCGGGTTGTGTCCGAATGTAATAAACTGGGTTTTTTCTAGATTAAGGGCTAGTTTATTTTGGCAAAGCCAATCATGAACGGTTTTTAGGCCATCGTTCGCCAGAGATGTGGCTTCAGTCCAGTTTTTTGCTTTAAATAATAGAACTGTATCGTCTGTTAGAATTCTGGCAATGCTGTCTTTTTGTTTTGTAAGCCTGTGTGCTTTTTTCTGGTTGAGTAGCCTTTTTCAGTTAGTTGTTTTGTTAAGTAGCTGAGCGCATCACGCTTCAGCTTCAATCTCTTTTTATATTAAAAATAAAGATACATATTGTAAAAAGGTGTTTTATTGAATCGAATCCCAACAAGGGTTATGGGCCCAGGGAACAATATATCTTTGAATAAATAAAAAAAAAAAAAGAGACTGCTGTGTGCACAAAGAAGAAAAAAAAGAGTATTAAACTGTGTGAAATAAAGAAAAGAAAAAAAAAATGTCCTCCCTGTACCAGATAGAAAAACTGGATGGAGGAAACTATTCTGGGTGGAAAGTGCAGATGAAAAGTGTCCTCATTCATTTGGAGTTATGGTCGTACGTTAATGGAACGTGCATAAAAACCGAAGGCCTAGAAGCAGAAAGAAGAAAATGGGACGAGAAAGACGAAAAGGCGTTAGCGACAATATTACTTTGTGTAAAACCCAGTCAACTAAATTATATAAAAAAGTGTAAAGTGTCTAAAGAGGCCTGGGAAACCTTGGAAGGAATTTATAGCGGCAAAGGCCCAGCCAGAAAAGTTTCGCTCTATAAACAACTCCTGCAACTTAAAATGGAGGACAGGCAAACGATGACGGAGCATCTCACCAATTTTTCAGATACAGTGGAGAAATTAAGTGAAATTGACGTGGTGCTCGATGACGAAATGCAGGTAATTATATTACTTTCAAGTTTACCAACAGCGTATGAAAGTTTTGTAGTGGCCATGGAGTCACGTGACGCCTTGCCAAAAATGCAGCTTCTAAAAATTAAACTCCAGGAAGAATATAATAGGAGAAATTCTGAAGAACCGAAAGCAGACAGGGTGAACACGCATGCTTTTAGTGCCAGAATTAGTGGAAATCAAATACAATCACAAAATAGTCCAAACAGCACCAGACGGAGAAAATATGAAGATAGAAAATGTTATGCATGTGGTAGAAAAGGCCACCTTGCTATGAACTGTAGAGACGTGAGGAACAAAAAGTTTAACTCCAATACCCACAAAGGGAATAGTAGCAATCGACCAACAAGTTCTTTTGTCATGTTAACGGCAACCAATACATCAGTAATGGGAAGGCATGACTGGTGCCTAGATAGCGGTGCGACCGCGCATATGTGTTGTGATAAGGCCATGTTCAATACGTTTGTAACCGGCGAGGAGCGTATAGAACTAGCAGGGAAGAAATTTTTATTCGCACAAGGCCAGGGTACAGTACTAATCAAAAGTGAAACACATGACATTACGTTAAAAGACGTTTTCTATGTGCCATCGCTAGAAGGTAATTTCTTGTCCGTTTCTAAAATAACTAAAAGGTATAAAATTTATTTCGGAGATGAGGAAGCAAAAATTTTAGATGCAAATTATCGAACAATATTGAGTGCAAGTAAGAAGGACGATTTATACTTATACCGCGACCGAGTCGAGAGACTGTATTCGTATACAAAAAACAGTGAAGCAGATTTTGTTAAATGGCATAAACGATATGGACATCTAAATGCAAATAGTTTAGTGATCCTAAAAAATAAGGAAATGGTAAGAGGATTACAATTCGGAAATTACACAGGACAGCTGAAGTGCGAAACGTGTATTAAGTCAAAAATGACAGTAAAACCTTTTGGAAAAAATTCGGATATCCATTCAAACAATATATTAGAGATTATACATACGGACATTTGTGGCCCAATGCGAATACAGTCAAACGGTGGTGCGTTATATTTTGCAACTTTCGTTGATGATTTTTCGCGAATGGTGCATGTTTATTTTCTAAAAAGGAAATCAGAAATCTTGGAAGTGTTTAAAAATTTTAAAGCAATGGTGGAAAATTTAACGGACAAAAAAATAAAGACCCTGAGAAGTGATAACGGTGGAGAGTACGTGAGCAATGACTTCACAAAATATTTAGAAGAGTGTGGCATTACTCGTCAGTTGACAACACCTTACACTCCACAACTCAACGGTGTTGCAGAGCGATATAACCGGACATTAGTAGAAATGGCACGATGCCTGCTGCTTGATTCTGGATTACCAGAAACATTATGGGCCGAAGCAGTAAACACGGCAGCATATATTAGGAATAGGTCGCCGTCGAAACTCCTAAAAGATAAAACTCCAATAGAGCTATGGAAGGGAATTAAACCATCAGTAAAAAACCTAAGAATATTCGGATGTAAAGCAGTGATGTTGGATAGGAACTCAAAAAAGTCTAAGTTTCAACCAAAAGGAACGGAGTGTATAATGGTTGGTTATTGTAATGACACCAAGGCTTATCGACTATATGATTCGGATTCGAGAAGAATATACAAAAGTAGAGACGTTACGTTTTTGGAGGATGCCGGCGCTTCGTGCACTAATGGGGACTCGTTACATGAATCTGTAAAGTTTGAAGTTGCGGTTGATGAAGGTAATACCTCGAGTAAAGAAATAGAAAAAGGAAAAACGAATGGATCATCAGAAGAGTTTTTCGGTGGTATTGAAGAGACTATAGGTGAAAATCTGGAAGGCGAGAAAAGTACTGCAGATAAGTATGAGGAAATTGAAATTCGGGCAGACGAAATGACTTCAGAGGAATGTGGAGATACTAACATCGACATGAAAAATAAACGGAAAGGTAGGCCTAAAATTCTAAGAACAGGTAAACCAGGCAGGCCAAAAAAGGTTAGTAATCTGTACACTGCAAGTTATACTAAAAACATTAATCCTAGCAACATCCAAGAGGCAAGCACTCGTTCTGATTGGCGAGATTGGAAAGAATCGATGCAAACGGAGTTTGACACATTAATGGCAAATGATACATGGGAATTAGTTGACTTACCGGAAAGAAAGAAAGCTATAAAATCAAAGTGGGTGTTCAATATAAAGAAAAATAAGGAAGGTAAAATCGAGCGTTATAAATCAAGACTTGTAGCTAAGGGCTGCAGTCAGATCTTTGGCATTGATTATGGAGAGACTTTTTCACCGGTAGCTAGATATTCCACAATACGTTTAGTATTAGCCTTATCAGTAGAATATGAACTTCTAGTTCATCAAGTGGATGTCACAGCTGCCTACCTTAATGGCGAATTAGAATATGATGTATACATGGAGCAGCCTGAACTATTTGTTAACCCAGACCAACCCAAAAAGGTATGTAAACTAAAAAAGGCAATATATGGCCTGAAGCAAGCCGGACGTGAATGGAATGGAAAATTAGATTCAGTACTGCAAAAGAACGGGTTTCTACAGTGTAAATTAGATAGCTGTGTCTACACAAAATATTTTAAGGATGAGTTAACTATTATGGTGATTTATGTGGATGACATACTAATTATTTGCAAATATCAGAACACAATGGAAGAGATCAAAGAAATAATTGCTCGAGAATTTGACACAGTTGACAAGGGTCCCGTCAGTTATTATTTAGGCATGGAAATCTATAGAGAAGGTGAGAAAGGTCAAATAAAGATTTCACAGAAACAGCTTATCGAAAAACTACTGGTGGAAGAAGGCATGGTAAATTGCAGAAAAGGGCATATCCCACTAGATCCAGGAACTAAGTTTAAAAAATGCTTAGACTGTTCAAAATGTGAACTTATCGAAGCTAAAATTTATCAGTCAATAATTGGCTCATTAATGTATATTGGAATATCAACACGGCCGGACATTATATATTCGGTTTGTAAACTCGCGCAGTATAATAACCGTCCTCATGCTGAGCATCTACAAGCTGCTAGACAAGTACTAAGGTATTTATATCATACAAAGGAATTAGGATTGATATACAAAAAATCGAATAAGCCATTAGTGGGCTATGCCGATGCAGATTGGGCTTCGGATGCAGAGGATAGAAAATCGTACACAGGTGTGGTTATGATTCTGGCAAGCGGCGCAATATCCTGGGAGACGAAGAAGCAGACCTCAGTAGCATTGAGCAGCACTGAAGCAGAATATATTGCTTTATCCGCTGCTGCAAAAGAGATTGTTTACTTGCGTAACATCATAAAGGAAATTGGTTTTCCTGGAGTGCTGGAGGGGCCAACGGTTTTAAATGGAGACAATTTGAGTGCCCAGAAATTGGTAAAAAATCCTATATACCACTCCAAGAGCAAACATATCGACATAAGGGTCCACTACGTTCGAGAGGTTTACCAAAAGGGACTGATGGAATTGCAATACGTACCAAGCCAGGAAATGATAGCGGATATTTTCACCAAGAACCTCAAGAACAACAGTCATGCAAAATTGACAAGGTTATTGGGGTTGTGCGAAGAATACTTCTAGTTTTTTATTTTGTTTTTTGTTTTTGTCATACAGCATTGAGAGGCGAGTGTTAGAATTCTGGCAATGCTGTCTTTTTGTTTTGTAAGCCTGTGTGCTTTTTTCTGGTTGAGTAGCCTTTTTCAGTTAGTTGTTTTGTTAAGTAGCTGAGCGCATCACGCTTCAGCTTCAATCTCTTTTTATATTAAAAATAAAGATACATATTGTAAAAAGGTGTTTTATTGAATCGAATCCCAACATCGTCAGCATAGGCAACTATATGACCTCGAATTTCATTTTGATTCTTATTGCAGAGATCATTGACATAGATCAAATAAAGTAGAGGACCCAATACTGTGCCCCAGGGCCGCATATAACTCCTACAGGTCTACTAACTACATCCCTTATCCTTACGCACTGTGTCCTTTCATTTAGATAAGACATTAACAAGAGAAGTGCCTTACCTCGAAAACCAACTTTTTCCAGTTAATGTATTAGCTTTTGGTGATTCACAGTGTCAAATGCCTTTTTCAGGTCCAGAAAATTACCAATCACAGTTTCATTACTGTCGATAGCACGATTTATGAACCCAGACACATCATATAGTGCATCTCCTGTGCTATTTCTTGGTTTGAAGCCATACTGATTCGTCGCAAGAATATTGTTGTCAGTTAAATGTTTCATTAATCTTGCTTTAATACACTTTTCTAGTAATTTGCTTACAATCGAAGTTAAAGATATTGGTCTATAGTTGTTTGGATCAAGCTTATCAGTCCCTTTAGGTATGGGTGTTATTACTGATAGTTTCAATCTTTGAGGAAAAATACCTTCAGCAAGCGACTTGTTAAAAATAAAAAGCAGAGGTTTCAATATATGGCATGATATAGCCCGGATAATTTTGGGTGTATAGCTGTCTATTCCAGCAGTTTTACTAGTGTCGAGACTTGCAACGTAATGCTGTAACTCGTTTACAGTTATGGGTAAGCAACAAGCCACTAGGGAGACTGCTGAACTTGCTCCAGTGGTGTAGCCCAAAAATATGAGGTAGAGGGGTATATTGCAGTAGGCCAAACGAATGGCTGCAGTTCTTTTGGACCCAATATCTCGCAAAAAAAAGAATGGATCTATCTCATTGACAGTCCTTGACGTACACTACCGCTCAAAAGTATTATGCCACCCTCGTATTTTTGAATTTTCCATATTTATCGACAATTTTTTGTTGTAAAATGATTTTATTATTTTGATTATTTATTTTGATTTTATATATTCTTAATTTAAATTTAAATAAAAAACTATTGTTCATCAAAAAAATTTTAATTAACTCCCTGACCCCGAATAAACTCATTTTTCAGGGTGGCCTAATACTTTTGAGCGGTAGTGTAAAAAATATAAGGCATCTTGGGCAAAGCCGACGCTTTCTTGTCGCTAGAGTGGTTAGGTCGATATCTTTGTATGGAGCGCTCGTGTGACGCTGCCCACAGAGCAATAAGAGGAAAATAAACGGTACATATCGAAGAAGGGCTGTGCATATCGTACTTTTGACGAAGCAGCAAGAATGATCCCCGAAAAGCGAAGCGAAGAGCAAGAGGTTACACGATCTGCAATGACAGAGAGGAGCCCAAGGAAGTGCAGCGGACTGTGGCACATGGCCAGTGCATCGCATCATTTTTTTATGTGATAGACTATAGACCTAGGGAAAACCCCTTTACTTTAAACAGCCGCAGTGTTAACTCCGCCATCCGCCTGGTCCCAAGTCCAGGGTGTGAAAGGAGGAGGGTGGTCGACCTGCCGAATTGACCAGTATCGGAAAACCGAACAAACTAGGCAAGAAACCGCATTTTTGAAAGCGGCACCGACAGCAGCGTACCCATTGCGGGGACGTTCCGCTTGAACCGCCAACTTTCGGATCAAAGACGAGGTGCAGTTAACACCGAGGAACATCCTGGGCCAGAAAATAACGACCAAAGATGTGTGGAGAATAGTGGAAGTGGCGCTGAAGACCATCCGCCAAAAGCTTTCGCAATACGAACGAAGACCAAAGCAAAAGAGAAATGCAACGAAATGCAAGTAAAGATAGCAGCTAGGTAGCTGATGCCGCCCCATGCGCTGGCTCTGGTGAGAAAGTTCGAAAGCCCCGTCAACGTTGATGTTGCCAGGCCGAAGTTATGACTTTACGAATCGTTTTGGTTTGGACTCAAACATCAAGTAAAAGGGTTGGTGAGTTTAGTGAGTAGGGATATGATAATACCGCTAGGATCTCCTGCCTTAAGCCTGGGAGTTAGGCAGGCGCTCACACGTTATCTACTGCTAGACCGATGTAAGATTCTCGCCATTCCCTTCTAAAAAAATGGTACCTTAGAGAAAACGCAGTACTCACACAGAAGGAGGTGTCAACTCTGAGATCGTCGCGGGCTGATAGCAACTCCGCTTCTGCAATCTCTTCCATAACTCTGACAATTCCAAAATTCCCCTGCTGTGAAGACCTTCGCGCAGGTGGCAATTCATCAGTTCAGCATTCACAGCAGAGGGATGGAGATGAAGCGTTACCAAATAAGACCAATTTGCAGCACTACCATCGTCGATTTGTGAAGACACCCAGTGATGGAAAGACAGACCATTTTTTGAATCCTGCTCAGTAACTATCTGTTTAGTATGAAGCTTCAGTGATGTCAATTTAACACAGACACGTAGGGGAGTTTGTTTATGGTTTGTTTGGGCGATAAACTATATTTAAGATAAAATACTTAATTGCAAGTCAATTAATTTCATTCTTTATTGTGTATTCACGCCCAACTACTTCTTTCGAATAGTAAAATTAATCAGAAAATGATCAGGGTGAAAAACATGAATTGAAGTTCGAATAATTAAAAAACAATGAATCATGTAACGACGATGAATTACAATAAATTATATTTTCCGCTCAAGTCTGAATGCAAGTTTTATATTAATCGGAGGAACGTGCATGAATAACTTAATACGAAAAAAACGTGTTTTGTGCGGCGTAATCATGTTGAATTGATGGAAATCAGACGAATTCGGATGGTCCTGGAACTTCTTGCTCAGAGATTAGTTCGAAGCAGCCATTCACTCGTACAGGTGGGCATTCATTCGAAAGATTCCTGCACTAATATCTTTGGAAATCAGAGGGGTGTGAAAGGAAATGTCTATATTGATTTTTGATTAAGTGTAGGTTTTGAGGGTGAGTTCATGGTTAATTTAATTTTTTTTAAGAGGTGCGTTCTTTATACATAAAATTTCAATTTGGGGAACTTTCCTAGGAAATATTTTGTGATTTACATATTTATTCCAGATCTTGTTGAGCCTTATTGTCATTATAATAGGCACAGCCTATCACCCTAGTATATAATTAATGATATAAAATGGTTCAAGCTAAGTAGAAGAACTTATTATTTAATTTTTGTGTTTACTTATATAAAATTACTAGGAATATGCAAAAAATTGTTTTTTTTTTTTTTTTTTTTTTTAATCTTTGTGTATGTTGATTTTATGAAACAATTTAATTTTTGAAATTTTGCCACAGAAGAAATAATATTTTCCCCTCAAGCTTAATTCGTCGTTGATAAATTTACATTTGCTATAAATAGGCGTAAGATGTAGGATGTTAAGCCTACTTCAAGATGTATGTTCCAATAAGGTCTTATCAGCAAATTAGAACTGCTCTTCCTTTGCCTAAGAAAACTTTGTCTTCATAAATGTACGCCAAAGGCTATGCAAAATTTAAGTAATTTATCAATAGCATAGGGTATGTCACAAAATAAGAAAAACGAAACGTGAAACCGTAGTACTTTTTTCATTAATAATTTTCTTTTAGTTAGTTAGGAGCATTCATGAAGTATCTGAATAAATGTTAATGATATAACTTTTTCTCTAAAGTTTTCCAGTTTGTGTTTGTTTCATTTCAAAACGGACGGGATGAGCTTGTGTTTCATACTGTACTTACGACGAAATTTTCACAAAAATTTAAATTTATATTAGGTATATTAAGATCTAAAGACTTTTGAATTTCATGATATGCAGCAATAAACAACTGTTATTAACAGAATCCCGAAAGGTAATAGGAAAATTATTGTATTATTTTGCATATATAGGGTGTCTGTAGGGAATCATGGCTTTACTTGCATGCCACGGCCTGGTAGCGGATACCTGAAGTATCATCCCTCAGTCAGACTGAGTAATCTGTGGCCTTCGTCGAACCGTGCCAGCCGGCCTGGTCTGAAAGAACTGCCTACCGTTGGCGACCGGTGAGTGTGTGGTGATACTTGGCCTCACGGCGAAAACGAAAACATTCAGGCCACGGCCTGCCGGCAACAAATGGGGGCCGGCCTTAAGATATGGCTAAATTGTACACAAAAATTTTTAGGCAGTTATTTGAACTCCAGAAAATACCATAGTTGCTCCTCGATTGTTTAGCCGCCACCGGCCAGCCAAACGCGTGACTCGGGGAATGCTGCTGCGTTCGAGGTAAGTAACACCGACCTGCGAAAAGGCACTTAGAATATAGAACTACAGGAAGGCACACGCCGAATTTTAGCGTAATTAAATTCTTGTTGAGTGAGTGCTCACGTTTTGGGAGTTGTGTGTCCACTACAAGCCGAAAGCGCAAGTGGGATAGGAAGAGGCAAAAAGGCTAAATGATCAGTAATACACGTCACTCCGAATTCTAATCAGCTGATGATATTTCATCTTAATGTAAACAAAGCAGATATAATTTGGCAGTCAACTAACCCAATTGGACAATCGACTGACCCATATTTCACTACGGTAAACGTAACACAGATTTTATTCGCGAGGACCTGCAGTTTTATATTCAAAGGAAGGCCCGACTTGCTGTTGTTACGCCCATAAATACGTATTTTTGGTGTAAATACTAGAGATTTTTTTAAAATGTGTCAATATGGCGGAGGAATTTTTCCAATTTTCTTCTGATTCCAATGAAAGTGGATATCTAGGTGTTTTTAAGGTTGAAAATAACCAATTTATAATCAAAACTTATAAGTTCAAAATGGCAGCACCAATATCGCCGATGAGTTTGCAAATTGCATTCCGATTTCAATGAATGTGGAGGTTTTTAATTTATACATTTTAAAATTCAGGGCCTATGTGGCGGACGAATTTTGCCAAATAAGTGTAATTTTCCGGTTCAATAAAAAAACGATGTTTCCATTGTAAAGTTTATTTCGTTTTGGTTTTTCACAAAAAAATCTCCGCATCAGGCGCTGGAGCGGGCGCACCAGTCATCGCAGAGCTTTGAACCTTCGCACGAAGGTTCGTGGGGGGCCTCCTATGATGCACCACGAAGCTCGATTTTCGATATTCAAAATGGCTGCCGAAATATGATCGAAAGTCAAAATGGCCACCCAAATATGAATTTGCAATTGTGTTCTGATTGCAATAAAAATTGCTATCTGGGGGTGTTTAAAGCATCTACTTGATTACATATATAACGAAGTGTCACAACTCAATTTAGTACGGTTGTTTTAGTCGAACCACCGATAAGATTGCCAAGTGGGAGAAGTAAAGCAGAAAGGAGGACAAGAGGAGGTGTGCAAAAAGTTTTCTTACGAAATTAAAGCTGTTAAAGAGAAACAAATTGTTTCAATTAATCCCTGACGAATCCGACAACGCTCGAGAAAAAATATAACTATATTTTTTTATAGGTAACTCTAAATTTTTATAAGGTGTTTTTCAAGCTGAGTTACTCACCAGGTAGGTACTGCTGGCACAGGCATGCACTAAATCGAATGGATGGCCTTCAAAAATTGTTTAGGGTGCCAACAGCATACTCAGTAGAACGGTTCGCGTTCGATTACGTAGATCAAGCAGCATTGGACGTGGTAACTGCTTAGCTGGGGGACTGCTTGGTGAAACAACACTCGCGTTTGGAATGGTCTATGTCGATGCGGATGGATTCATAATTGTTCGTGTCTGAATTTTTAGATTTTCGTGCCTGTGGCGGGAGCGTGCATGACTGTGGCGGGAGTTTGCATGCCTGTGGCAGGAGTGTGCGTACTTTTTTGGCATGCCTATTCGTTCGCTATGCGTGCTACTAAGAAAATTAACCATTAAATTATTTTTAATCTGGTAATTTTTATTATTCATTACCAAAAGTACACTAAAAATGTTTACTAATTTATCACTTAAGTTTTTACTCATTAAACGCCGCTTAATGTTTAAAATTTGTCACAAGGGTTTCAATGCTTTAAGTGTTTAGAAAATAAGCACTTGAAAGTGTTTAGAAACTAAGCACTTGAGAGTGTTTTGAAACTAAACACATGAGAGTTTTTAGAAACTAGGCACTTGAGAGTGTTTTGAAACTAACACTCGAGTTTACAGTGTAGACATACAAAATTGAACAGATCGATTGAAGAAAACTTCGCATAAGAAATTTGAGAGTACTAGCAAGACGTAGATTCGACTAGAAGAAAAATTTAAAGTTTGTTATAAAGACTGTGGCGTTATTTAAGAAAAAGAGGACCTTTCGTGCTGAGGTGCGTGTTTTAATTCAAAACACTTAGTGTTTTATTGCGACGTCACCCATTTGATTAGCATTGTAAATATTTTGTAAACACATTTAAGTGTTTTAAAAGTTTTTACAATGTTAATCAAATGGGTAACTCCACCGTCGTCTGGTCTCAAGTCCAGGGAGTGAAAGGAAGGGTGGTCGACCTGCCGAATTGACGAGAATCGGGAAATCGAAGAAACTAGGCAAGAAACCGCATGTTTTAAAGCGGCGCCGACAGCAGCGTATCTGTTCGGGGAAAAAAGAAGAAGAATCAGATGGGTCACAATAAAACACTTTCAAGCGTTTCGAAATAAAACATTTTTAAAAGCTCAGATTTACAAGATTTACAGTGGTGCTGGGGCTTGCGCCACAAATCCTAATTTCTCGATTCCGTGCTAAGAATTGCTCCGGATATGAATTTTTTGAACTTTTTCAATCCTTTATCAACAGGACTGGTTCTCAACAATCGACCTCCCCTGGGAACATGAGTAGTCTAGCTAGATTTTAATAGAGATTGGTATATTGGCCGTTGTCCTAAGCCCTCTTCTTTTTTCGTGTTAGGACTCAACGGAAACAATAATAAATATTGTTTATTCTCCTCCGACTAGTTTTGTCTATTATAGTGTACAAATGAAAAAGATTAAAAACATGCGAGAGAAAGGGATAAAATAAATGCGTCCTGGTATTTCATATTGGCACACATTTATTTCGTCCTGTTAAGCGGAAAACCGAATTGTAGATCGAAGTTTAATTTGAAACAAATTCACTTAATATTTGCAGAAATGTCGCACTTGAATAGCTCGATCCTAAAAATTAATCTTATGTCAAGGGAAGTAGAAGGGTATCAAAGAAATCTTTGTTTGGTGAAGTTACTGATTTCCAATATTATTAGCTAATAATTCTAAAAAAAAAAAAATTTAAAAAAAGACTTTTCTCGGAAAAATGATTTACTGATTGAAAATACTGGTCGTGCAAAAAAAAATATTCTAAGACGAATTTCCACTGAATTTTACAAATTTTCTCTTTGATTCGAAATAAAGACTTTTCGAGATGACTGAAAATAGAAAATGATTTACTTTTGAACTTGCCAGGATTTTTCAGCACACGTGGAAGAAATGCGACATTCTAAAAAACAATAAAATTAAATCAATTTCACTTGGTCTAGTTATCAATTTCTAAAAAAAAGGATCCCAACAAAGAAATCGTGCTTAGATGCTTAACGAACCACAATGGTGGCCCATATATAGCAGAACCAGATGTGATTGGCAGAAGAGCATCAATTTTTCGGAATGTTATCGTTTATATTCCATTTTAAAAAATATACGAACCATATGTGTATGTGTACGCATGCATATATACGAGCATATGTAAGCTGTGCACATTTATCCCGATTTTTATCCTATATATATTCTATAATATGACAAATGTGATATATAGATCCCACAAAATAACAAAATATCGATACCCTGCCATTAAGGAATTTCTTATTCGTTACGGACATTTTGTTGATTGTTAAAGAGAGCAACAACAACAACAGCAGCAAAATGGAAACAAGACCCCCAAAACAAGTTGCCAACATATTGGGGATATCCCATTTTCGTTTTTCTCTCTCAAGTATATGGATCCATCCCTCCAATCCTAAGATAATATCGTTTGGGTGTGATTTATCAAAAACGATAAATGATTCTGTTTCATCCACTTGTTTGACTGCTTAAAATTTATAGACTTTCCTTTTGAAGATATGTTGATAGACGAGGGTTTTAAATTTTTGATGGAAAATATGTGAATAGATAAAGGCCGATAATAAATTTTCACATTCTGCAACAAAAGAGATTGTACAAAATATTAAAATGATTTTATCGAAAAACGTTTTTTTTTGGTATATAATGTTAAAAACATGCGCGTTTACATAATGTTTATGGTTTACTCATTAACCTACATAATAATAAGCTGCATTCGGTTTTTTAGTGTGGAAGATATTTCACAGCCAAGCAACATGCCATGAAAATGTCTGCCTAGCAATTATCACCTTTTTTTGATATTCTGCCAAAAAAATGTTTTCATCCTGCAGCTCACACTCGTAAATTTCTCCTGTCCTTAAAAAATAGTCGAAGTAAACATTGCATGCAAACAGAACATTTTCCCTATGGAAATACAAAAAAAGAGGACCTAAACCTAGAATATATAGTTTTTTTTATAACGAGGGTGAATGTGGAAGGGCAAGGAAAGATGGAAATGGAACCACTAAACTCTTCTGGTGCCTAGTACTCGATATCACTAATAGTCCGACCATGAATCCATACATTTACGAGCCCTCCGCAACGTTATACCTAGCGAACATCATGCGAACCGACTATACCGAATTCTGTAAGGTAATCGTGTAAATATGGTAAATAAGCACCAACTGCTTTGAATCTGCGTTCGCTATTATTAGCACTGAATGCCCCTGTTTCAATTCATTAATCGAGTCCGATTATCGATTTTTAAATACTCTCTACAAAGTCAGCAACTTTAGTTATGATGATTCTGCCTTTTCGTTTGCTTTTTATACATTTGGATTAGGAGCTTTTTGGAGACAGGCAAAAGTGTTGTTTTAAGCCTTTGGAACATACCAGGGATTAAGGGAACGGATAATCGGATTATAAACTTATTTTTCAGTAGAGTGGGAGGTTCTAAGAATTTATTAATGCAATTACGTAAAATCCCCACACAACGTAAGCGTACCCAACATGTAAAGGAATCACGTAAACGAATTTTATTTTCGCTAATACTAAATTTGAACTTGTTCCTTTCATATAGCCGTATTGATCGTAATAAGGCGATGCTGGTTGGTACCAGTAAAATATTTTAGCGTATATTTAAGCGTATTTTATTTATTTATTCAATTTTTATTTTACCAGTACAGTTCGCGGTGGAAAAGGGTATAATGAAAAAATGACAAATCTGCAAAAAATTATTTTGGATACTGAAAAAAAAAATGTAGAGTACAACTTTTATAAGATTCAATGATGAAAAATTGTGTACTGAGTGCACAACAGGCACCTAGCCAAATAAATTTAGAATCGTCCACATAGATTTTGCTATCCGGGTATTAAACGCCCTGTGCAGAGCTCCCCTCCAAATTCTTTTTCCCCAAAAAAGTGCCAAAAAAAAGTAATCAATTTTGCAAATTTGGCACTAACCGTGCAACCCATAAATACACAATTTGGTGCCCATAAAAAAATTTAATAAATAGTTATTCTTTACCTCTCTTATTTTCTTAACACTGGAACTTTTCGTTTGCGCTTCGCGCTTGTTTACATTTCGAAAGGTAGTTTGTTCCCATATATTGGATGGAGCAATAGAAACTTTTCATTCAAAATTATTTTTTACTTTTTAATTTATTTTAAAATAAAAGCGTATTTTTTAGTTCTTGTTAAACTATATTTATATTTTCTATTTTTAGTCTATTAGATGTCTTCCGCCATTTTGAGGTGATCGCAATCGCAACCTTTGATTTAAAATGCCATTTTGTGTTGGCCGCCATTTTGAATTTGAAAGAACGCCACACAGCTAATTGTATTTTATTTATCATACCTTTTCATTTCATACCCATGCAGAGGGTCGGGGAGCAAAATTTCAAAATTCGGCAGTTATCTTGATTTTTTTTACAAAATGGTCCGGTTTCATTGTCACGCGAACTATGCATTATGTGCAAAATTTCAAGTTGATAGGCTATATTTTCTACTTTTATAGTATTTTGTCTTCCACCATCTTGCGTGGCCGCCATTTTGAATTTGGAATGATGCCCCATAGCTAATTATATTTTACTCGTAATTCCCTTTAATTTGATACCCAGGTCGGTGATCGGAAAACATAATTGCAAAATTTGGCCGCCATCTTGATTTTTTTTTACAAAAAGGTTTTGCTCCAACGCGTGACGGTACGCACAAACAGACACACAGACTGACAGTAACAGACACTTTCTTTTATTAATACAGATTAATTTTTATTTAATCAGTTTTTACGAATACGTTTTATTCCCGGCCACAGGTCTTTCGCTCCGGATAAACTACTATTGTTAATTGAACACTTGGCTTCAATTTCTTCCAAACTGTGGATAAATGGCGAGGGAACTGAAAAACGGAATTATAATTCTCGAAAAAACTGAAATTTGTCGGAATAAACGAATTGAGGCGTGTCATGGTTGCTCTTTCCGACAAATGTCAATTTTTTCGAGAATTATAATTCCGTTTTTTAGTCCCCGCGTCATTTGTCACTTCAAGCGCCAACCATTATCAGGCACATAGCAAAAACCACGTAACTCAATTACTTAGAGTCGTATATGTACATCAACGTAGGTAACCATTAATTGTAAGTTTTAACATCTACGTTGAACTCTCCATAACTCGGAACACTCGGCATAAAATCCAAGATTGGGGTAACTTGATAACCTTACACCGCATGAACCATGCGTAAAAATCTCAAAACCCGAGTTATGAGTAAAATAAGAGTTTTTTGGTAAATTACAACAACAATGGCATTGTTTCAGGTAAGAGGAGGTGGTTTCGTACGTGGCTCTGAAAGATCTTATTTTCCATGCCAACAAGCTTTAACAATATTGATCGTGCTTTTCACTCGAATCGAGGTAGGAGCGAGATATCCATATGGGAAGAGGTATACAAAATCCCATGGGAATATTAGAAAAGAATTGGAAAGGCGGAATATTCTCATGGCTTCCATGATGTGGTGTTTAAGCATTTTAAGCATCCCATCGATTGTCGGCAA
Source organism: Thereva unica (assembly GCA_949987705.1). Lineage (NCBI taxonomy): Eukaryota > Metazoa > Arthropoda > Insecta > Diptera > Therevidae > Thereva > Thereva unica. Next base: position 81,304,146 of record OX465283.1, on the reverse strand, counting down.
ATGTAATCCTTGACTCTTGATTAAAGGAATACGTCGACGATGTTTACGGCCCTTAGGGACCTACAGGATATACTATGTTCATTGTTCTTCCATTTAGACCTAGGGTGAAAATATTTTCTGATTTACTATTAAATAATCTACGTATAGCTGACCATGGCAGAAACAAGGTTTAATAGGATTGAGATCAAAAACTTTTAAACATTGCCCTTGCCCATAAGTAGTGATGAGCAAACGCAAGCACAAGACAAGACTAATCTAGTCTTGGTCTTGTCTTGGCACACTTATGTACAAATGCTTTTACAATATATCATACTAAAATGTAAATATACACACATGTATTTATATCATAATTACTTGAACATCATAATCAGGTGGTATTTTGCAAGAATCTTGCTAAAGTCTTGCTCTGGGTCTTGTTCGTGCACAGTTAGCCTTGTTCTTGTTCTTGCAAGCAAGCATAACTAAGTCTTGTTTTTGGTCTTGCTAAATGTGCAAGAACAAGACAAGACTACAAGAAGAAGACCATTTTTGCTCATCACTAGCCATAAGTTAAAAAATCGGGTTTTTTCTCGGGGAAATAATTATGTAACTATACACAAGACTCTTTATTTGGTATTTTGTTTCTTGGTGCATTAATAAGCCCTCATTTCGCAGCTCGGTTCTAATACATTAAATGAAAGCAAGGCAGTAATTTGCAAAATCAATTGAGATGTAAAAGTTTTCTACCATTAATGTTCGCCATTGATGTAAATATTACGCATCAATTGCGAGCAAGCTGTTGTTGCCAATAATAATCCTGTAGTATGATTATTTTGCCTATGTAAACTTCGATGTGTAAGTGGAACCTACAATATTTGTTCATTGAAAAGTGCAATTTTAAAAAATTCTGACGAAGAATCCATCAAAATCTGTAAAAATCATTACAAGAACTTTCCATACCGATTCCTCTGAGTTCATATACCTTTATCATATTCATCCTCATCCTGATAACATCCCGTATTTGATTCGGAAAAACTGTTCTGAAAGTTCCTCAAAAATGTAATATCCATATGTGTTGAGTGGTGCTGCATTGTCGTACAAGAGAACCTTATCTTAAGCCACAAGCCAATGTAACACTGGAGACTACTTATTTGAATTAGGCGCGTGGAGCCATTCAACATTTTCTAAAATATTTGAACTTTTGGGGTGTCAAGAGGCACGCAGCTGACATGTGCGGACAGGACTGGGTTGTGTTGTAACTGGCTCTTTTGTAATCACCGTTGAGACACCAAGCAACCATCGTACAGATAGAGATATGTACCCAGGTTCATTGGAATCGGAACACAAATGGAAAACTACGCCCGCCGTATTGGCCCCGCCATTTTGGATATATAGGTTTTCGCCGTAAATTTGTTATTTTTTCTAAGGGGAGGTTCTCCTGAAATGAGTTGGAAAAATCGATTTTTTTTTACATTTTTTCAATCTTAGGGTGTAAAAATCTGCCAAGCCGTTAGGCTCTAATAATATTTAAATATTTTTGGAAACCTCTTTTGTAAATATACAAGCAGCAAAAAACCGCTTGTTTCTATTTGATTTCCTTGTGTCCAAAAAAAAAAATCCCGAAATGCACGAAATAACAAGCCGAACAGGAGAACCTCCCCTTAAGGTGGATACCTCAGACACCGACTTTCATTGGAATCGGAATACAATTGACTCATTCGACCATATTTACGCGGCCATTTTGAATTTCGTAAATCGGGATTCAAGGTGCATTATGGGAGACTCCCACGGACCTTCATACAAAATTTCGAAGCTACGATGAACGGTGCCCCAGTTTTAGCGTACATATACATACAAACATACAGAAATTTTCTTTGATTAAATAAATAGAAGATAGATTGAAAATATGAATTTGTAATGGCATATACTAAGCCCGAAATATTTGAAATTTGTTCGAAAACTAGAGTTTCACTGTATGAATGATTTCATAATTCCCAAAAATTGTAAAGAAAACGTTCAATGTTTTTTCTAGTTAATAAAAAAGTACGTCGATAACAGGCTTTTGGACATAGCAAAAGCACCTGGTTATTATAGGTGTTAATAGAATCTTTTTTAATATTAAAATTACATCAATTACTTAATGTTGAGTCGTAATATGATTTCGTAGGGTCTTCTCAATAATTTTTAATGAACTTATTTTTCTTTCTCGCACACTTAACTTCAAACTTGTTATAAATTGAACTTGGCGTATATTGAATTCCCTTCGAGGATGTACGTTTATGCAATTATCGACCAATCCAAGCGTAAATTCTGCCTCACCATCCATTTTGTCTTATCAAACCTTTTAACCTTTGCACCGCTAAACTTATTGTTCAGTGGGTGAGAATGCCAGTCTTTGTTCTACTTTGTTTGGCATTATCAAATTCAGCAAAGATTCAAGTTGTGCTTTGTTATTTTTAATTTTTTTTTTCAAACATTTTTGTTTGCGTTCTGCTGAGCTAGTTGGCTAGGACTCACTTTATTTAAAATGTTTACTTAAATATGTTTGAAAAATAGTGGGCAATATGTAAACTTGTCTTATGTAGTTTTATATACATAGGTACATACTGTACAACATACATTTATACCTTATTGCTTTGTCTGCTCACCATCCATTCTGTGTTCATATTGGATCACGCTATCTGTATCAAACGGTGCACGAGATTCGGTCGTTATCAGTATCAGTTGCATTGAAAGCTTTTACGTTAATTTTGTTTTTCTCTATCATTTGTTAAAAGCGAAATAATCAATCAGGACTTGTCCTACTTTGTTAGCATCCTCGAAAGTTTAAGATTATTTTTGATGGATATTGTTTTGGTTATACTTGTGCACAAATTCGAGTAAACACTATAAAAAAAACTGAATTTTGTAAAATCTAAATAGATGTCATAATTTGGATAAGCGTCACAATTTGTCTTAAAATTAAAGTGGGCAGTAGTTGCCAACATTTTAGTAGTTGTTACATTCCTACGATATATACCTACAAACTTATAACAAAAAAAAAGTAATATGGATCAGTCAAGGTGAATTGTAAAAGCCACGAAATAATTAATCACGTGGATTTACGAACAAATTCAATCTTTACAGTGTTTGTAAAGGTGCCTGTAAACGAGCAACATTTTTCGGCAATGTGTGAAACCGACACCGTGAAACCAATTTTAATGAAATTTTAACCATGTGATATTTACATTAACAAAAGAACATAGGCAATTCTAATACTTTCTAAAGCCACTCCTAGATGGCGCTGTCATGGGGAGCTTCATTGAAAATCATTGCAGAGCTTCGAAATTTTGCATAAAGGTCCGTGAATTCTAATGGAAAAGGTTATCTAGGGGGTTTTAAGGTCGCAAATAACCAATTTATGGTCAAAACTTATAAATTCAAAATTGCCGGGCCAATATGGCTGACGAATTTTGCCATATAAGTGTCATTTCCCGGTCGAAAAATCTTGACATCCTAGCTATAAAAGGGAAAAGATTGAACATAGTATATCCTGAAGCTCTCCAAGCAATCGGTTAAGAATTGATCAACAAGGTTTATTTTGGAAAGATGGTAAGAAGAAGCCGAAATGTGGGATTTATATAAATTGGATAAGAATTAAATAAACTCTCCAAATCTGAAATTTTAGATATAAGTCTAGGATTCTGCACTACGTGAAGAGGCTGGCATCTGGGTAAACAAATAAAACCTTGGTCAGTGACATCCATGGGTCAAGCAATTGTCCCTTTATTTTGCGCCATAACTTGAGAAGGACTTGACCGATTTCATTCACCTTTTTGCTGAAGTTTTCTAATACTTTGTAGAAGGTTCTTATGGATGTGATCGTGAAGCATCGAGCGTTCGCCAATAGAAGGTGTTTGATCTATTGGTCGAGTGACAAAAACGCGGTACCCCAAGCACAGTAGACGATATCATATCATATCGCTTTGAACCCGAAATCACCATGCATGGTTGATGGAAAATATGCAAAACGGTACCCACGGCTATTAGTAATTGAAACAGTAACGGGATCAGATGGATATCGAGCTTATCGACGGCGCTCAAAGAACAATAATGACCGAATAATCGTTGTTAAAGTGGCAGTTAAATCGTCACAGTCGAGAGATTCAGATTAGAGTGCCGCATTGTCGATTGTTGTCCCGGATTTTTAATGCACACGAAGGACAAAAGGAGTTGGTTCTGAAAATGCCAATGATGAAGTCAACCAATACCAAATGGGCGTTTCAGCTTATTAGAGGACATTACAGTGCGACCAAACGACGACATGTGCGAAGACATATTGCATCGCGTACGAAATACATTGCACAATCCGGAAATGGTAATCTATGACCAAATATACAACGAAGGACTGATTGCCATTAAGGATTTTTGCATGACAATAGCATATAAACTATTAATTCAGGTTGGCATGATTGAGGCGAATCGGCCCAAGCACGATGCGTTCGATCAAGAACTGAAACGTGAGCATCAACAGGATTGTGATGCGCTGTAAGTAGCGGTTGAATCTAATGAACCATTGCTGAATGATTCACCAAAAAATGCTGGCGAAACACTGATGCAATCGGTGGACAACAACCCTGGTGGGATCTTTTTCCTGGATGCACCAGGTGGAAAGGAAAAGCATTCGTTATTTCGCTGATTCTGGCCATAATTTAACCGCGAACTGACGTTGCACTAGCTCTCGCATCATCCGGAGTAGCTGCGACGTTATTTGACGGAGGACGTACTGCACATTCCGTACTTAAATTGCTATTGAATTTGAACACAACGGAAACTCCAACGTGTAACGTCATCCATAACAATGCAATAGAAAAACTGTATATTGAATGTGAAATGTTTGTTTGGAATGAATGTACAATGGCACCCAAGAAATCAATAGAAGCACTTAACATCTTACTGCAAGACATTCGACGCAACAACAATATCTTGGGTGGTCTAATGATTGTGCTGGCATCAGACTTCAGGCAAACGTCATTTTTTCCCCGTGGAACTGCTGTAGACATGTGACAATATTGTCGTTGATCACAAATCTGAGACTTCAGCTTCAAAATGATGAAGGGCCTAACACTTGGTAATGGAAAAGACTCAGAAGAAGCGACGACAGGGTTGATAACGTTTTAAAATGATTTCTGCCAAAATTGTGGATTCACAAACGTGGATTCAGCTCTCATCGACAATTTGTTCCCCGAAGTAAATCGAAATCATCGTAATCACGCTTGGTGAACATGCATACATGAATACCATTTAATCGCAAATTGCCGGAGATTTAGTGTCATACAAATCAATTGATTCCACCACTAATAAAGATGATGTGAATTATCTGACGGAGTTTTTGAGTTGCGGGAAAAACGGAGTTATTCCGGGTTCAGCTAGTCAATTTCTAAAACTGAGGTCTGAATATGATTTTTTAAGTCATTATTGCACTGTAAATCAATTAGTATTTCTATTTGCAGATTTTCTGGAACTGCTTCATTAGCGGAAGAAGATAATTAATGGAAGCTGACTATATATTTATATTCATGCGCGTTTTCATGCGTTGGAGCCTTCTAGTGTTGAATCTCGCGGGCTGCAAAATTACCTGTAAAGGGCCTAGAAGATATACGAAAACTTCGTATAAGAAATCAAAGAGAACTAGCAAGACCTAGAGGAAGTGGAAGATGCCACCTCACAAGGTCTTTGCGCTTTCGAAGAAGAAGAATATTATAAATTACCAATTCAAAAACATTTTTTGATATATGAGAATGGATACGATAGAAGTCACAATCGAAAAATGTTAACATAGTATGGATCTAAAAATAAATAAAAAGTGTTTCCAAGAACACGAAAAGCACATCTTTCAATTTGTATGCAATATTCGAACTCATCGTATGTATCCAATAAACAAGATAAATCGCCAGAGCCAATAAGCGCTTCCAATTATTAAATAATATGTAAATGTCTTAACTACTCAAAAATCACCCCAATAAAGCTAGCAACAAATTATCGCCGAAATTATATTTATAAAAATGAAAGATAAAAAGTAAAAAGCACACGGAAATGCGAACATTAATAAATTACTGAATGGCACACATGTTGCTTACCACTCAAAATATCCGTATTTAAATCGGTCAATTCGGATAAAATAATAAAATAGAAAAAAAATTGGCACCTTTCTAACGGCCATTCAGGAACGAGGAAAAATAAATCCGAAATTTTCGCTCTTAATCGATGCAAATAAATTAAATTTTTGCAAATTTGCGCACCGCGATTAATTCCTCACCGTGACATTTTCTGGCAGGCAATCGGAAAACTGTGTGCGAGTTTCAACTGTCGATTTTCCCTGGAAGTTTATGATAAGTGGAAAGTTCCCCGGCATTTTCTCGAATTGGATAAATTTTCCCGCAGATATTTTTATGCAATATGTTTTTTATTGGAATCGTCGTTTCCCAAAATTTCCATGGTCGCTTCTATTGACTGGAAAATTATTTCCCAAAGTTTTTTTTTGAGATGGTAATAAATATTTTTTTTGCGATAAATCAATTTTAAATATTTCAAGTGCTATTTTCAGTATCACCCATTTCCCAATCGTTCAGAGCAAAAACTTTTGAATTCTAATTAATTATTATGCATTTCGGGCTTGTTAAACTGGATTTCATTAATATTTTGTGTAAACTTTTTTCGATACAAAAAAAAAATATTTCACTAGTTACCGGCTCTATCACGTTTCTGTTAATATTATTCATTTTTACACGTGATTTTTTTTTGTCCAGGGGTGTTCCACAGGTATGCATATGTAATTAACGCTAACTAAAGGTTCGTAAATTAATGGCTCTGAGTTCGATTGAAAACAACTCGCGGGTGAATCGATACTCACATATCGATACCTTTTCAGTATCTACTCGTAAATTGATCTCATCAGAAGATTTGCGCAACTTTGTTATTGAATTACTGGCCTCCATCTAATGAATAAAATCAATTGTATATTGGGCACAAAATACATATATATGCAATTAAAGTGTTTTATATGAAAGGTGAGAATTCCGGAGAGAATGGGCGAGTTTTATTTGATTACTGGAGTATAGTGTGTAAAAGTAACAAATAATAATTAATTCACCAATTCTATAGAAAATTAACAGCGGAATTTATTTAATGTGCAATTATATTTTATTACTTTAATGCAAAATTTAAATTTGCGTGCATATTTACGTGCGATATTTTATATAGAAGGTCATCAACATGTTTCATGCATAATTTAGTGAAGCGTCAAATGTGATAATGAAATTTTTATGTAGTCAAAAAACTTTTTGGACATTTTTCGATATGGAATTGCAATTTGTTTTTTATTGTATCTACCATCTAAAGCCCTTTGAATTCACAGATATGTGTCTTCTTGGAAGCAATTTCAATTTCAAACAAGACATATTTGGATATAAAATATTCTTGATAAATATAATATAAATAGTTTTTAACAGATTTAATTTCATATATTTTCCAAAGTTATGAAACGTTCAAATTGATTGCCATCTGTTAAGCGTTTATTGGCGCAAGTATTGCAATAAACAGTGGTCTTTATTGTTTATCTTGTCTTATTTAAATAGTATATATTACTATGCTCAACGAATCCGTTAGTATTACGAGTTCGTCATATAATTGGCTATGAACACATCGATACTTGCAACAGAACCATGGCGGGCGCATTTTGATGTATTTCTGCCTGCAGCATATCTCTATGGCTGACGTTTTTTGTGGTTAGTTGGGGGCGTGCAAAACCAAGCCAAAATGTACATAAATCTCAACGTGCTGGTGTCTGCATGGCAGTGGGCCAAGGCGGCGCTTTCGTATGTGCGAATGGTGCAATTGCACCGGGCGCAATTTTACGGGGGCGCAGTTTCAGAAATTAACATTTAAAAAAAGCTTAAAATTTTGAAAAATTCACCCAATTTCTGTGCTTGTACTTTATTGTGCAAGAAACTTTGGGGAAATTTTACTTCTCCCGATCAGGAAGTTTCCAGAGATTTTCACAAAATTTTACCGACTTAAGAAATGTTACTCCAGATTTTACTCAAAGAGTGAAGGAACAGACCTTCGTCTTCGAGAGCAAAATCTCCCATTTATTTTTTCTACGCTGGAGCACTTTTTAAAAAAATATAAAAAAGCACCATACGCACTCACACAAGGAAAAATTATTCCGGTGGCTCTGTATTGTGTATTGCTGTAGATTGATATAAACTTCAGGGCGCTGTTTCTGCACTCTTTAATTCTGTTCCAAGAATTATTAAAAGAGCTACATAAATGAACGAAATGAGGAGAACAAAATTCTTTGTGGCGCGAATTTCTCTTTGATTGCTCTTTTTTCTTTGTTCCTTTAGGTTAGGTCAGGTTAAAATGGTTGCTCTTTTACTAGAGCCCACTTAGACACACCATTGGGTCCGTTGTAATGCTATTCTAATGTTGCCACAAAATTCAAGCCATTTGAAGCTTTTAGTAAAACGACATAGGTCAGGAATACCAGTATTTTGCTGCTCACTCCATCCATCCAGAAAGGGTGAGTCAAGAAAGATCGTTCTTTTCCTCACGAGGGCCGGACATGTACAGGGAAGTTGGGAGACAGTTTCTTTCTCACTTCCCGGCCCGTGCTAAGCTCTCACAGCTAGTTAATGGGTGGCAAAAAGCGTCCTCATCTGGGTTAAGTGGGGTGTTCTTTTCACTTCGGTTCACTGTCTAGCAAGATCATCTGTCCTGCAGTTTCGCCTAATTCCACTTTCTCCAAGAACCCAACACAGAGTTATATCAAACTGAGTGTCAGTCTCACACAGAGACCTGCGGCAGTTCAGAACAGTCGTGGATTTTGAAACCGACAGGATTTGGAGCCTTGAGGGCCGTCTAGCTATCCGATAAATTACATATATTCTTATCAGATAATATTATTTATCTTCAGTCATTCGATAGCCTCCGAGATTGCAGTGACTTCCGCCTGAAAGACACTGCAGAGAGGTAATACACGAAGAGTGGTATTATTCAATGCCTAGGAAAAAATACCACAATCCGAGCCGTCTGTGTAGATACAGTCGGGATACAACCATCTGTCCAGTAATCTCTGGCCACAATGATGGTACCTTTAATGTCTAACAAATTAATATGGTCAGTTCCCAAAAATTGGCTGTAACCGTCCATTCCCTTTTGAAATTCGATGAAGAGTCACATGGGTTTTCACAAGAGCCAATTTTTCCAATGAACATTAAGTTAGAATGCTTTAGTTGTTTTTAACCTTAATTCTCCCTTCTCCCATCCCTTTTCTCCTAGCAAATGGCAGATAAAACACCATAACAACAGCTCAGCTGTCTAAAAGTTGATTCAAATATTCAGAAGTTCAAAAAAATTTCCCACCCATTGGACTTTAACCCATATGAAACTTCCTATGTAATCTTTTTTTATGTTATACGCCTTATTCTCGTGCAATCTTAAATTTTGCGCAAACTATGAAAATTATTTCACACATTCAGCGAATGTTTGTTTTTTTTTCATTGTTCTTCACTGGTTTAAAAATGGGGCTTATGGGGCGCAATATAGCATAGTGCACCGGGCGCAAAAGCCAAGTCCCGGCTAACGGTATATAAACTAATGGCAGACCGGAATATTATGCAGAAGCTGCAATTTGTGACGACCAAGCTGGTTTTAGAAAAAAATAGGTCAATGGACCAACCATTTCCAGTAAGGCATGTCCTCCGAAAATGCTCGGGATTCAACATTGTCGTGTATTAACTTTTCATCGAATAAAGGCAAACATACGATAGTACCATCAGAAGGAAAATGCATGCGACAATGCTAGACCTAAACATAACCTTAAATAAAGTGAAGTTAACGAAAACGACGATGGAAAATACAATACAGGCAGAATACAAGGAGTACTTCCCAGCCTACCAAGGCTTGCAGCATGACGATAAGATGGCACTCTCTGTATTTAATGCCTACCTAGAGATTGTTTTTTAATTGCGGGTCAAAACTTCAGATTAAACCATTCATAAGGCATAAGCTTTATATATGGTACGACAAGGAATGAAAAGCAGCTATAGAGGCCAGAAATAAAAATAGAAAAATATTCATAGAGAGACCGACGAGAAGCAAGAAATTGAAATACGAGGAAACAAGAAGAGCAAAAAACATTTGAAGGAAGAAGAAAAGACTATTTATCAACAATTACATCCTGAGGGCAAGGAAAACTTTGCGCAAAAAAACAACAAATCTCCAGCAATTAATAACTTCCAGGCAGAGTTGATCAAACAAGTAGTCGAATCGCTTTCAGCAGCTATACATGAATTACTATGCTGCATATGGAGGAACGAAAAGATGCCTAAAGATTGGGAACAAAACATTATCTGCCCGATACACAAGAAAGGGGATAAATTCAACTATGGAATTTATAGAGTCATATCTCTTTTGAGCACAGTATATAAAATAACGACAAACATAATTAAAGCCAGTCTGGAACCTTATGCAGAAACCGCAATAAGTGAATACCAAGCTTTGCGTAGAAATTAAACACTAAAATAAAAGGTCATCTGGCAGGCACTTGGCACCGGTACAGGTCCGGCAGACCTGTGTTTTCGAGCATAAAGATGTTCAAACGTTAATTTGGTTGTAGTTTGAAACTCTTACTCGATAGGTCAGTTGCGGTCCAAAACTACAGCAAACAGTGGTCTGCCAAGGCATTAGCACCAGATTTGACCAGGCAGACCAACATATTTGTTTTACTCCATAAGTACTACATTTTACGAGTAATTTCAAGTTCTAACTCGATAGGTCACTAAAAAATTTCCGGAAAACATACATATCAAACTTGGGCACTACTTCGACCAAGGCAGACCAAGAAAATTCTCATGGTCACTGTGAGTATAAAAATTTTATCCTCTTACTCGATGTCATGTAAGATACACAAAGAGACCTGGGTATCGCCCGATGGTAGGACGAGAAATCAGATAGATCATGTGGCCGTCAGCCGCAGATGGAGAACTATCCTTGAGGATGTCAGGAGTTTCAGGGGAGCAGACACTGGAAGCGACCACCATTCGGTTGTAGCAACTATTCGCCTTAAAATCGCCGCAATCAGAAACGTACAACGCGATGCTATAAACCGTAGACGGTTCAACGTAGATCTTCTGCGGGAGAGCGTTAAAAAGCGGGAATTTGCTGGAAACCTACAACAAATATTAAGCCAGCACAACGTTTCTGACGACACAAATATTGAAGAGACTCTAGTCTTTCACATAAAAAAAAAAAAAAAAAAAAAAAAAAAGAGCTGTGGAGTAGAACAAAGGGCGCAATATTGACGGCTGCGGAAACGAGCATCGGTTATGTCCAAAGAAACCAGCAACACTGGATCTCGGACACAACCTGGCAAAAAATAGAACGCAGGAGAGCCCCAAAAAATAAAGTAAACTCTACAAGCGACCCTGAAAGACGTTACCCACTGGAAAGGGAATACTCCCAATTACACCGGGAGGTAAAGAGAAGTGTCCGGCGTGATAAAAGGCAGCAGATAAATGAGCTCGCAGAAAAAGCGGAAAACGCGACAAACACAGGCAACAGTAAGGTGCTGTACCAAATTACTAAACAGCTCACGGGAAAGCACTCTGTTGAAAAACTCACTGGTTTTACTTGTTGGAATTTAGATAGTTGAGTTACTTAGTTTTTTTCCAAATGTCAAAGAGAAAATATTTTTGTTATTGTTTTTTGGATTGTTGCCCGTAAATGTAAGGAAGAGCATTTTGCAGATCTCTGAAGAAACTTTAGGAAGATTCGAAGGAATTTAGGGAAGATAAGCAACAGCTAGTAAGAGAAAGGAATACTACTAGCGTATACGGAAGATTAATTGGCAGCTCAGCCTAGGTTACTTTTTATATAAATCAATGTAAATTAATTATTCTATTGTAGTTGCTAATAAATTATTGAGGACATTTTACCTGCGGCCTTTTTAGTGAAAATTTCACACACTCTACTAAAAAGCATGCCGTTAAGAGTGCGGATGGAAGGTTGCTGTGCAGCGACGAGGAGCAGCTCCAAAGATGGAGAGATTACTTCTTCGCCGCCCTGAATGGTTCATTTACACAGGAACCTCAGGAAACCAGAAACAATGCACAGCCAATAAGAATCACCACCCGGGCCCCATCCAAGATGGAAATAGTAACCGCAATTCATGCGATGGCCAATGGTAAAGCAGCTGGGAAAGATGGCATCCCGTCAGAATTGTTGAAAGCAGTCGGCTTTCCTCATAGCAGATGCGCTTCAGCCAATCCTGGAAATAGCATGGAACACCTGTACCTTCCCAGAGGATTGGACGGAAGGTATCATAGTCAAAATACCAAAAAAGGGGGACCTAACAATATGCGACAACTGGAGAGGCATCTGTTTACTATCTACTGTGGGCAAAATTTTGTCCCATATATTACTATCTAGGATAAGTGAGGTAGTTGACCGAACGCTGAGGAGGCAGCAGGCCGGATTCAGGAAGGGCCGCTCCTGTATTGATCATATTAACACCTTGAGAATAATAGTGGAGCAGTCTACTGAATTCCGATCCCCCCTTTACCTTGCTTTCGTAGATTATGAGAAAGCGTTCGACTCGGTCAATAGGAGTTTTATATGGCAGGCACTACAGCGACGTGGACTGCCTGATAAATAATAGAATTGATAAAAGCCCTATATAACAATTCCAAATGCAGAGTTCTCCATAATGGAAAATTATCCGACAGCTTCGAGGTGAGCTCAGGAGTACGACAAGGATGCCTACTCTCGCCTTTACTATTTCTTATAGTAATAAATGACATCCTTGTCGGCGCTCTAGATACCTAGTAGAACAGGCGGAATACTAGTAACTAATAGTTTAGTCCTGGGTTTTATAAAAAGGTGGTCCAAAGAATTTAACAACCTTTTGATCACTACACTTTTACTTTTCTCTTGTCAGACCATTACTCGAATATGCGTCCCAGATTTGCTTTCCTCACTACTCTTCGCATGTTAGAAGTATTAAATCTGTTCAACGGAGGTTCGTTCGATACGCACTGAATCATCTATGAATCTCGGCTTAAGTTACTCAACTTCAGCTCTTTTCACAAGCGTCGTGAGGTGGCCGATGTTGTATTTGTCAGCCCCTTAATGGAAAGGTTGACTCAGGTTTTCTAGGTCGCCGTGCATCGTTTAGAGAGAGTCGTTATAATCTGTGAGGACCGCCTCTTTTACAAATCAACTCCTCTAACACGAATCACGGCAGATTTGAACCTGTCAATCGCATGTTCATTAACGTGAACCATAATATTAATATGTTTAGCGTGAGTATTAGTAAAGATGTCCTTAAAAAGAGTCTTTTAAATCTCATGTGACTGCTTAAGTATGTTTCCTTTTGCTTGCGTAGGTTATATGTTAATTTGGATGTTGCAGCTTTATAATTTTATGTTTGCATGCTTAGTTGAGAGCTTCATCTCATCGCTTGATTGTTCTGAGGTAGTTAATTTTGCTTGGCTCAACTGAGAAGTGCGCCTTCTGTTCTTGAAGGGTTTACTTTATTATTATAGACCAGGGGCAATAGAGGGATAGCGAACTCGAGCACATGTATTAGGAATCGGGAACAGTGTCAAAAGTAACAACTAGATCCTCATTGCCGATGTTCATAATACTAAATACATATATTAAAGTGCACCTTTAACAATGAAATAAGCAATAAAAGTAGACCACAGGAATATACGAGGTGTGGCTATTAAATAACGAGACTGACGCTGCTACGGAAGAAGTGCGCATGCGCCAAACGCCAGCAACCAACAATTGTTATCGTGAAGCCTTCTCTTTCGAATGTAGTGCCTCTCGCTTCTGTAAACAAATCAGTACAGCCGTAGCCTTCGTTCGCATTAGAGTTGTTTTTTTGTTTCGCCGGAAAAATGTTAAGTGTAACAGTAGAGCAACGCATTGTCGCAACACATTCCGCATTGTCTGTTAAGAGGTTTCTAGCCAAATTCAACATCCCAGTGTTAGACCATCCGCCTTATTCGCCGGATCTTGCGCCGTGCGACTTCTATCTGCTTCCGAAGGTGAAATCTGCATTAAAAGGAACAAGATTTGAGTCTGTTGAAGCTGTGAAAAGGAAAGCGGCACGTGTCCTGAAGGAGCTGACAGAAAAAGACTTCCAGCACTGTTTCGAACAATGGAAGATTCGCATGGAGCGTTGTAGGGATAGAGGAGGGGTGTATATTGAAGGTGATCACAAGTAAAAATGTATGAAATAAAAATAAAATGTTTTACAGCGTCAGTCTCGTTATTTAATAGCCGCACCTCGTATAGAAGTTTGACGTATAGCTTGGACTTGGATTGTTTGGCATGAAGTTCTTTACAACATTGCATCATCGTACTAATATTTATTTACGTCAATACAAAATTAATATTAAAACCACATTCTTCATATTTAATAAAAATCATCTATACCAAGTTTAAGCGAGAAGCCGTGGCTATGTAGTTACCGGAGAAATTGAGGAAGGTCACCCAACAGATACTGACACATGTCATATTGATTAAAATGTATAGACAATTTTCTTAATAAAATGTTTCTTTAATTTGATGAGCGATATGAAACCAATATATTAGAAATTTATAAATAAACGCCTTTTTTATTTCAAAATTATTTCCTGATGGTCAGGGGATTTATTGAAATGAAATCTTTTAATGATATTTTCACATTTATTTTGAAATGAAATTTATATGATGTTAAATTCTTAAAAGAGAAGTACAAACCGTGTTCTTAAATTGTGAACAAACCTGAAAGAGAAGAAAAATACTTGAGTTAGATATGTTTGAAAAAAAAAAAAACATACTTAAAATTTATAAATAAATAAAACTACATGAAAAACTTATAAAATAATTCCACGCATAGATAACAAAATCATATTTAAGCAGATATAGTGCCATAAAACGCTCGTTTCCCTCACATTTTCATAACTATGCCTGTTATCTTCATTATTTCATATAACATACGACTTGGTCATCATCGCACATGACCTTCTAAATATTACGATATTAGCCACAAACAAGTATTGTCGTGTGGTGGGGGGAAAGTTCCCATATAAGTGCTGAAAATTTCCCTTTGTTCCCTTATGTGTGAAAAGATACTTTCTGCCTGGAGCATAGAAAAAAATTAGGGAAAGAGTGGAGAGAAAAAAAGCAGAAGAAAGAAAATAGGAAAAATCCTGCTCTGTTTATACATAAAGAAAGGAAAGCCTATACTGATGTGCCTGTTACTCGAAGGAGCTTCGCAAAATGGCGGGAAAGAAGGATTTCTCAAGACCTAAGTACATGATGATGATGATGATAGGAAGGTGGATTGTTTAAGGATGTAACACAGAAACATGAAAAAAAAAAATATACGAGCAGCATAAAATGGCAAAAGAGAAGTGGGGAAGGTTCGCGCAGAGAGCCAATCTAAAAAAGGAAAAGCCTCCAAGTGTCATTGAAATTTCCGTTAAAAAGGGAAAAAACAAATCTCGACATTTCGCACTTGACACTTCTTGTTTTTCACCGAAAAGAACTTGTAAACAAAAGTTTCCTCTCGCTGCCTGCCCATTTATTGCTCAAGTTTACTATGAATAGAGATTAAAACTGCATGAGAATGTATGGCGAAAGATAGAAAAATCCTGGATCCCTTTTTTGTAACAGTAGTCGTAGTTTTTATCATACAGGACCGTATCTAAGTGTGTTTGAAAAGGGAGGCGGCATTCAGGACGAATTTCGCTTCAGAAATCTTGTTTGTATTGGAATTTTTGCGGTAACAAAGCAGCAGAAAGTATTAAATAATGGCCTAAGCACACATGCGATTGTATATGTTATATAGCACCTTTGGGGCGGTAAATACTGCCGTATCCTTTGTCAGAAGGATCTAATCCTGTATGTGAGTAAGATTACCCTCATGATTTATGGAGTTCCTGCTTGACGTTGGAGTGTTTGATCTCGAAAAAATTACGAGCTAGATGGGTATGGATTTAAGAGCCAAGGGGTACTACAGATGGATTTTATGACTGTATAAAAACGAAAATGGCATCTTCTTTTTTGCTTTTTTGAAACTTACAAATCAGTGTATTGTTGTTGTATTGAAATAAGTAGATTTAACATACGAATTTTGCTACGTAATTCTGTGAATGAAGCAAAACTTGTCATACATAAAGAAACGAGATATATACCCTGTTTATGACTAGGTTCAACCCAGGTTCAACTCAGTTATAAACGGGAGTCCACTCAACTCAACTTAGCCCTTCTATTTCCTCCTCAGCTCCTTAGCTCTCCTATATTTTGCCTCATATGTATATGCGGGTTGAGTTTTAATTGGATTGAAGTGACATTTGTTTTGTTTGGTGACCACCCGTGAAGACTGTTTTCGGCGCGGTTTGCACAGGTATAAAAATTTTTGCCGTTCTGATTACCTTCCATGGTTTTAAATTTTTTTACGTATCTATAAATGAGAATTTTATCAAAAATTTGAGGTTATGTTGTGTCGTTAGTTCAACTCTATTTCAACCCAAAGTGAACTTCGCTAGTCAAAATTTCAACTCAACCTCGGCTCAACTTTTCTAAGGGTTAAGAAGCTCACCATCCCAGGAGTCCGTGGTGCGAATCCACTTCGCGATACGGTCCATCATTTTTTCTTTCTCCCACCTAGACAACTTCTTACTATCTACTGTTTTCTGATTCACATCTTACCGTTATTTATACTCTGTTATGGTAATTAGGCTTGACGGTCTCGATATATCGCTAGGCTATCTCGATGGTGGCAAGCCAGTGTATTGAAAATTTCCTGGTGGTCTTCACCTCCCATCGCAACACCGAATCAAACCTTATTTTTAAGCCAAGGTGTGAAGTTATGGGGCCGAGGGCCGAGTGGTTCAAGACTGGTCGCAAATGGTCCCGTCATGTTCCGAATGGGCGAATATAAATGTTTCGTCCTAATAAGCTGCTCTGTATCCGACATCAGCATAAAACAAAACCGCAAGATGCACTTGGGTCCTGGAAAAAAACGAAGAAGGTACGAATTTTTTCCACTAGAGGCCCACTTCACACTATCGTGCCATTTCCGGTCCACTCCCACACATCTAGTCTCAAGCACATTGTAGACGTCTGCCGCACATTCTTTATTCTGCGAGGCCGCCATCCATCACCTCTTTTGATAAGAACGGGACCGACAAAATTCGATACCAGGAGGGCATTCAAGATTCTTACTATGGTAAACCACAATGTAAGGCTGTGGCTATGCTGTCTTTTCACTTAACCACGAAAGTTTATGTTTAACCATGGAGGTTTTTGAACGCACCGTGGTTCACTACGAATTAAAAAAAAAAATGAAATTCGTTTCTCCATAATATAGTCTCCGCTATTTACTTGAATTATTTTGCATGTGTCCATCATGTATTTGTTTGCAATAATTTCACAAATCCCATTTTGATTTGTTCATTGTTATGATTAAAACAAATGTCAAATAGTTGTTTTTATTCTTCTTCTTCTTAACTATTGCTAATCATGCTCCAGACTAGGGTTAAAATTTAACTACACTATGGTGTATGGGAGTTTTTGAACGACAAAAAATTATGCTCGTGGTTATGTTGTTGGTAACCAAGGAGTTTTTGAACGACAATAGTTTACCATAGTTAACCATGGTTAACCATAGTAAGGTTTTTGAACACGCTCTAGGTCGTCATTGAGCAGTGGAGGACATTCCCGAACCCAACGGCAGCGGCGTAAAAATGAATAATAACTCGATATCCCTCAGCACAGTTTCAAAAACAAAGAAGCTTTCAAGGTGCATAGTCGTGGAAGCTGGTACATTAGGAAGCACGATAAGAAGGCAAATGAGGGCTTGATGAGAGATCGGATTTTGAAGAATCACTCAGTGATGTTGACCCAAAGAACCGCTGCATTCCGTATCATCTTTGGGTTGACATAAATATCAGGGTAATGAAACTCCTGTAGGAGAAACAGGCAAAGGAACGGGGGCCTTCGTTGGACTTCTTACACATTGCAAGGAGTTTCCGAGTGTTCAAGTGCAGGGTCACGAATGTCTTGTTTAAGCGACGCAGATGGATTTGGAGGAGGCACCAGAAAATCTGCTCGAATATATCCGGCGTCAATAGGAATATCCCTATGGTAAGCCGGGAGATACTCAAGGTAGGTGCTTGTATAACATATATATGAAGGCGTAGCAGTGATGCAGAGTACTGTCATCCGTAAAACTGTGAGTTCGGTTGGAGGAAATTGAGAGTAGATCATTAACGAATATCAAGAGAGTACATGAGGGAATCGATCCTTGAGGAACGCCAGTCGAGACGGAATGGGGTTGGATTCGACTTCATCCAACACTACCTTGATTGAACGGGCAGAAAGAAAACTCTGAATCTTGTTCCGTAGTACTATTAGACTTCAATAGTTTGGAGTTTAGGCAGAAGAGCGGAGTGCCATACTCTGTCGAAAACCTTGAAAGTATCTACACGTAGAGCAACCAGACGAGACTCACCGAAGAGATGGATGCTTTGGTTAAGATGCTTGAACAAATACACAAGAAAGTCACCTGGCGGACCTTTTTCGTCTAAAGTCATACTGACTGTCGTGCATGATTTGGTTAGATTCTAGATATTTTTGGTTAGATTCTAGATATTCAGCATTCTATTGATTATTTTTTCCATGATTTTGGAGAGAGCAGAAGTAATTACAATTGGGCGGTCAGTAAGTGCAGACCTACCTCCAGTGCGACCTGAGGACCAGTTATGGCTTTGGTGCGTGTTTTTCTGCAACAATTCGTGTATCTTGTATTCAGCGGTTGTTTGGTTGAATGTAACGGATCGTCAAGTCATCCTGAAACAGAACCTTGTCTTCACCATTATGCACTCATGTCCAACTCTATCAAAAGGGACATTGAGCTCATTCTTAATTGGGGCTGCAAGATCGAGTTGAATTCAACTCCTTCAAAAAGAAATAGCGTCCGTACCGGTTTTAGTTTTTTTTTTAGTTTTTAAAAAGCGTTTTTTTGACTTAACAGCTATCTTAATATAAATTTAACTAAACGCTTAAAGTTAATTATTCTAACCTATTCTAATCTATCTAACTTACTGGCCCTAAGCAGGCACCTGCACCGGTCCTTTTGTCTCAGTGGGCAAAACAAAGCTTACAGCTGATCCTTCTCTTCACATCTTGTGTATAATTTTATGTAAGGAGTTGCGATGGAATCATCACATATTCCAAATCGCCAAACAAGTATCCCAAGCCTAGCTTTTCTTAAAAGATGCAAATTTCTTCTTCCACCAACAACCAGAGCTACAATCTACAAAAGCTACATTCAGCCCCGCGTCGAGTATTACTCATTTATCTTTTTGCTGGCGTTTCGAAAACCGCATTAGCGGGACAAGAAAAAGTGCAAAGCCGTCTCATCCAAATCATTGGAGATGACAGCCTTTGCATCCCCATTGACTCTTTGAGCCACCGCAAAAATGTAACAGCCCTGTCAAAACTGTATCGCTACTACCACAGCGACTGTTCCAGTAAAATTTCCGCCCTTCTGCCTGCACGGCAATATTTTTTCCGCAACAAAAGACTAGCCCGCTCGGCTCATTCTCAGATTTTGCCATCCCGTTTTCGCGCACACTAATATCTAAAAGTAGAATAATTTGACTCCGGAATAATCTCCCTCAATCAGCTTTCCCGAACTCATACAACACCCAAAGGTTCAAACGTAAGGTTCATCGCCACCTTCTCCAATACCCACCCACGAGACCTCCTGATCCATCATATCTTTCAAACCAAGCTTGCTACTGGACATTGCACCATGACCTGAACAACATGACAGACTGATAGTATGTATAAAGGCTGATTCTTAAGCTTGGTTTTCCCCACATAAAAAAAGATGTAGTCGACGATGCCTTTTCCGTGACATGTGTCCATTTTCGCTCCTTGGGCGGGCTATCGCTGTTACCCAGCGCCGACTTTAGTTACTTTGGCGCCCTGTGCGAGATTCTTTTATGTACCCTTAACATCTTACAGGCATTTATTTTAGGTAGAATACATATATGTTATTAGGCATTATTTTACAAATTATACAATAACCCGTGTAGAAAGAAAACGTTTCCTTACAACGGGCGAGCACCGTCCGCTTGGGGTACATACGGGCTAACGGCGGCCAAACTTGACCAAAGGATTTAAATAGCCGAATACTGAGCTGTATACACGGGCATTCGACGGCAGATTTGAAGCAAACAATTCTCGGGAGTTGTGAGGTGCGTGTAGGTGTTGATTTCTAATTTAGTGGGATATTTTGTTATCTAACCGCCCGGATTTCATGCATCGAGTTTTAAGTTTTGTTGGGGAGCGAAAGTTACTTTTCCCCCCGAAATGATCCCTTTTTTGAATAGTTAAATTGCGCCAAAATTAATACTCGTATAGTTTTGCCTGGTGTTAGTAGTAAAAATAAGAAAATATTTTTTTTTCGTCTGTTTTAAAAAAAAAGTGTATGCTTTCAAGAGCTGCTATTGCCTGGCACTGGTTTATTGGTAGAATCTGAAGACAATAGTTACAAAAGAACATATATTAAAATGGCCTTGCCTTGGAAATAATAAGAATCGCTGACAGCACAATTTTGAATACATAACCCCCCGCCCAGAAATAAACTTATTATTCAAAAAAAAAAAAATTATAAATGCTACGAAAAAAGTGGAATCATTCTGTGGGTAAAATACACTCTATTTCTTTTTACTGGGTGGTATAAATCTCAAATGTAAATAATTTCATTCATATGAATAATTCCGAGGACGAATATATAACTGAGTCCTTCGTGGTTTAAAGATTGCATTAGGGAGCTTGAAGTTAATTTTCCGATTTCGTTAAGGAATTTACCTCTTTATTTGAATTTAGATCCAACCGTTTAGTGGCGGTACGAACTAAAGAAAAATTGCACCATTCGCATCGAACTGCAAACGAATCCCCAAGTGCCAATAAATTATAAATGTTAAGAACACACCTCCACGACGATGAAAACATTTCATTATAAATCGGTCTCCGGCGTTGTTTTACCGGTGTATTCTCATTTTACTACCCCCCAGCAAGCTCCCCTATGCAAGGAATAGTTAGGGTAACAAAGCACGTAATATCAAGTGCATTAGTGGCGCAGGATAACCCTCTGCATCCTGATAACTCCTTAAATAGATTAAGTTGAGGTTGTTTTAACTCAAAGGCACTGTTACAGGTGATTTATTCAACAGGCACCTAGGAGCCTGGAGATTACTTGCACTTTTTGTATCCACATCGGGAGCTCTCCGCACACCTACAAAGTAGAAAATTTTACATAAAGGTTACAGGATAATTGTGTGCCTAGCATGCGAAACTAGTTTTGGCTTCTGCATGAACGTGCAGAGTCGGTCCTTCAACACAAATAGGGCGACAGGGAAGAGGAGGTCCAGGGTGGAAATGCAAGCTGCAGTGCAGGCTCCTTCGTTGGTGCGTTTTCATCCATGTTCTTTCGAGTTTTCTATTTTCGTCCTTTTTTGGTAATTATGCAATTGTATTCGTGCAAATACCGGGAAGAATTTATTGAATGTCCTGCACTGAACGTTTCCAGAATGCAGATGTATGCTGACAGTGCAGCTCAGCTATGGCTGTGCTTTTATTTATGCGAAGTCCATTTTATAGCAAATTGCTGGCGGAATACCTAGAAATAATTGAAACTAATTGAAAATAGGGATGAGCTGGTGAGAAATTTTCTCAGTAGTCGATCTGCCTGGGGTATTTATTTATTTATATTTTTCCTTCATAATAAAAACATGCAGTCCATTCAATTTCATACGCAAATAGGGAATTCGCAGAAAAATACTGGCGTTCAGCAAACTTTCACAAAGATGGTTACTCGCTACTGTATATATAATATTTATGTATATTCTCTCAATTAAGGTAAATGGGCAAATAATACAAATGGATTGCCCTACACCATAGCGAAATTCGTTTCAGCGAGTTTATTTTAGTGGTACCAAATAAAGTCGGCTCAATGCACGACCATTTACGTACTCTTATGGCGAACTGCTGAAATGGTATTCAGATTTCAAATAGTATAGCGTAGGTAGAGCTTATTTGTGCTTTCGATGCCAGCATGTTATGAAAAAGTCGTACCTACGTAGATTATAACATTTCGTGGGCCTCTGCTTCGAACTTTTAGAGATTAGGCACTAGCCAGTCAGTAAATTATTTTTCCATCTTTTTCGAAAAATGTTCCCAATCCTTTCATCTGCATATATGTCCAAAAAAGTTGCAACTACCAATAATATATCTTACAACTCCTTTGTATTAGCACTGGGTCCTAAACTAGCGCGGTCATTACCTTGGCTGATTGCACTGCACACCTGTAGGTACCTCATATTTGTAGGCCAGACAGTCTGGCTAGTAGCTGGGCCCAACTAGAGTTTTGCGGATGCTGTTACGGCCTCTATAATGCTAGCCACACTGCCTCATGTGGAACCCGTGTAAATTGTCATAAAGGGCTTTTCAACGCCTTGCTTTATTCGCGAATCATTAGAAATACCGAAAGTGGCCATACTGAGGAAAAATCATTGCTACGCGAACCCAAGTGAAAAAGAGGTGGAAAAATTTGAAAATTTCATATTTTTAAACGCGAGTGTCGTTTTACCAAGCGGTCCTCCAACTGAGTACCAGCCACGTCCAATGCTGCTTGACCTCCGTAATCGTACGAGAGAGCCGGTCTATTGAGTATGCTAAATAACAGCCTTAATTTCATGAAATATGAAGCAAGACAACAACAAAAACAAAACCGTATTATGAGCAATACCGAATACGTAAGGCAGATATTGGGATTGACCTATTTCATTTGTAATGAGGTTTGTTTCATAGGGCCCTTATGACAAACTGATGTGAGGTATGATTTGTTTTGTATGATCCTCACAGGGAAACCCTCTTTCTGCATTTGCTTCATTTGCTACATGGCACGCCTCTTTAAATTGTAGTCGGGAATGGGATCCTGATCCTTGCATTTGCAGAGCACTCACAGAGAACATGGAGGGCAGACTCATCCTCCACAAGGGAAAGCACGGGGTGTGGGGTGCTCCGCCCTTTCTATCCTACATAAGTGGTAATTTAGGGAGCATTGTCCGATTTAATGAAGACAACAAGTGTGATATAATTTCAACAATTCTTTGGCCGCGTTAAGAGATGGAACAGGAAGGAACCGTTTAAAGTTGTCCAGTCCTCCAGGGTATGTTTCATCAAAGAACGATCGGCAAGGGCCCGTTTTCAGTAAGCTTGTGGGTACCCCAGTAGCGGCTGTGGACCGATGAATGCAATGTCAGAGCCCTATTTAAATAGGGCATCCGCCTTTTCATAACATTAGAAGCCGCCATTACTCGGGACCCAGGCAGAGAACCCCAGATCACCAAGAGCACGTTGCCAGGCCAAATCCAATTTAGTCTTGGTCCTTCAAGACCTTACCGCCCTGATTGGGAGAGAGAATCAGAGGACATGAAGATCTTACTCATTTATTATTCACCTATTATAGTATTTTTTACAATCGGCTGCCCGGAACTTGTGTTTCCGAAATAAAAACGTCAACTATGCCAGTCTGTCCATGTCATTAAGATTACATTAGGTAGTTCAGTCGTGAATGGATGAACTAAATGAAACCGCTGCTACTATCATAGTGTACAACGGTTCCCAAAATTAATCGCTCCGACGAGAGTACATTAAACTACATATAAAATTCATCATCAGAAAGAAAATCGAGGATGTAGCCTGAGTCTGGAAATACTACGGAAGAATGAACCGGATGACTTGGAAATAGCCGAATGGGCTAGTCATTGTGGGAAAAATATTTCCAAGGGATCAATTTCAGTGGCACAGTCGCTATGGTAAAAGAGCTAAAATTTTATTGATCACAGATAAACAAGTTTTATTCGAGGCCGTACACAATGCAGAACTTATATATTTCAGCCCGAGCTGGTAGCTGAAGGAACAGCTGGCACCTTTGAACATATTTGTAGGTTTGGGATAGCTAGTCATTCCGTCGCAGATTCTTGGTAATGTTATACCTAGGATATTACATATCTACATATGGTTAAGGCGTTGGATTCAAAACGCCCACTTTTTTATGTGATAGCCAAAGCTCAGGAGTCACCCTTTGTACTATCAGTCCGTCCTGTCGTACATGTCAAAGCTAGTAGCAATTGTCTAGTAGTAAGCTTAGCTCGAAAGATAGTGAGAAAGAGAGGATAGATTAGGGGGAATCGGGTGGGTGTAGGAAGAAATGGCGGTGAACTTTGCATTTGAACTTTTGGGTGATGTTTGAATTCGGGAATACTGACTGTGAAAGGTTGTTCTACAGTCGAGTTGTTTTTGTTATAAACGAATTTCTGAATCGGACTGCGTGCAAAGACAAGGGCTGTAAACTGTGAGGCATAAAGTTACTTATTTCAGTGGATCACTTTTTAAAAAACGAAAAAATTGTGTAAGAGCTTCTTCATTCCTACGGTGACATAATGAGTCAATTGAAGAGCACTATCACCAATAAGCTTGAGAGCGCGGTTTTGTACCTTGTTCAACCAAGCTAAGGTGGCTCTCGGGGTCCTGGCCCAAATATGCGAATTGTATTCGAGGCGAGGACGAATGTAGGACTTGTAGTTGTAGCCGTGGCCGACGGCTGAAGGAGGAATTTGAGCCGAAAAGCTTAAAGCTTCGCCACGCTACTTGCCAGATGTCACACCATCGCTACTCCACTTCAATGGGCACTATTTACGGGAGTAAATTTTTCCATTTGACATTAGACCGCCACACAACTGCCACATGACTTTAGTGAGCGGCCGGCCAGCCAGCCTTAAGATTCTTCTTTGCGATTCTCTCAACCGGAACTCTCACGTCGTATCGTTACGTTTAACTTTTTGTTCTTACTTGAGCTCCTGGCACAAACTCTGCATTTACAACACCAGTTCATAACATCTTTCCACATGTGAAGCAAGTAGAGCCTTTCTCTTATTTTTGTTAGAGATCTTATTCCAACGGGAAGGACTAGTACCTGAATTCGATGAGATTTACCTTCAGCGATTTCCCATTTGCGTTTCTATATTCCGCTTTGGATGTGCAATGGCCTGTTAAATACTTCGCTTCCTTCAGCTTTTATTTCATGGTCCAACTTTAAATAGTAAAATGGTACTTTTGTTTGGAGGGGTGGAAACTTTTTTTTAGCTACTTTCAAACGACCAAGTCAGTCCGGATGACACATCTTGAAGCACCAGTATCCATAGCAATTGTGCATTTTTCGTTGGAATGATGGGAACTATGGCACCAGGGGCTTCGATTTTTTCTATCTGCTGCTGTCCATAGTTTTCACAGCAGGTTGTGTTGTTCCCGGGCTCCTACTTTCTAGAGCGTCCGCCCTCCTTCGTTTTCCGCAATTCCTGTGTAGATGACCTAGGTTACTATAGTTTCAGCACCGGAGCCGACCAATGGTGTTGATTAAACGGAGGTGAACTATATCCTTTGATGCTTGCTTGCTATATAATTCCTATGACTACCTGAGCCTGGGCGGGGTTCGCTCAAACCCTAATAGATGGCGCACGTACTGCTTGTCGTGTAGAATTTGATTGGTTTCAATCCTGGTGCCTATGAGGGCGTTTCATGGGTAATGGGTCGCTCACCGCTTACCCTCATGGGTAATGGGTCGCTCTCAGAATAGGTATTGGGGACAAACACAAACGGAAGGGTCTATGATTAATAGGAGAGCGGTCGCTGGAAGTCTACCGTCAGGATTTAAGCCTGGCCTTATAGCTTTCTCGCTGAGCCTGCAGAATTACACCTCGGTTTGCCAAACGAAGATGCTGGCTATACTACATTTGGATCATTTAAATGGGAGTAAAGTTCAGGAAACGGGCATTTGCATAACATTAGGCAGCTATTAGGTGTTTGAATCAGAAAAAGATTAAAGTATCTCTAGTGTCATTAACATGTTAAGGTAGGTTTAATCTACATATGAGCGAAGCAAAATAATGTAATTATAGTCTTGGGCAGAGGACATACAGATATCGATGGGAACGAGAAGGCCCCTGAACTCTGAATTCGACCAGGTTTGCCAGGTTGTAAAACAGGGGATAAATTCTGAGTTCAGGATTCCGGGTCCATACTCTTCCATTTGCAGAGGGCTGGTGAGGAACTGATCGAGAAAGGAGATGCCGAGAAACATTCGAAATTAGTGAGCTGCCGTGGACCTGTGCTGATATGACCACGAGAAAATAATCTGATCTACCGAAAATGTTTTTACGTAATAAAAAAATTAAACTTTTTTTTTAAATAACATTCTTTGTATCTCCCAAGACAATAATAAAACAATAATTATTGTTATGCTTTTCTCTTAGGATTTATTTACAAAATTTTTGTACAAAACGCGAAAAATATTCGTAAATATTTGAGCCCACACAATTCCAATAAAAATTTATCTCTTTCAGTCTTGTTCTCTAATTCCCCTAAGGTACAATAAAGCTGCACTTAGGCCATTGCTGCAAAATATCATAAAGAAGGAAAAAAATAATTAAAAAGACCGCCCCGCACTCCGTTGTGCACTTAAAGGTAATCATGAAGCTCGCGTATTTAATGAAAAAGTTTTCGGTGAAAATCTCATAAAAATCATACTCACATTGCATTTTCATTTTAATCTTCTCCAGTTTCGTACAGTTTTTAATTGATTTTTCATGCTTATCACAATTCACCTCCGGCCATTCATGCTCAAGGATAATACAAGGACTCGCAGCGCGTCGGGGGGCAGGACGCACACAGCAGAAAATCTCGACTGCATAATCTTCGCTAGAAAATAGACGCTAGAGAATCCACGACAGCCATCGGCGCTTCACAGTAGAATCAGATATTCACAAGTTGAGTCCTTTTTTATTATTATTATTTAAAAGATGTCTTGTCATATTATTGTCGTAAAAAAAACCGTGAAATGATGCCATTAGGAAAATTTTCATTTCCTACCCAGTTGTGAAAAGTAGGAGAAAATCACCAGCAGAAAAGCATTAAACGTGCAAAGGACCGAAAAATGCTGAGTCCTGCGAGTCCTAGACGCCTTAAAGTTTAAAATTTATAAGTTTTGCGATAAGGGGAGACTTCGAAATGGGGATGGAGGGTAGCAAATTTAAAGTCTCCCCCGACATCTTGCACGTGTATATGTAAATAATATACCAGCATTAAATAATTCCTTGACGAATACCGTCTTGCTTTGGTGCCGATTTGAATGCGGCTTTCAAATGTGGCATCGTTTGCCCAGGAATATGGAAAGGATACCCCGCAAAGTATTTGTACAGCGATTTCTTCTCGGCATATGTATACCCCAGTCGTTTACTTATATGGTAATGTAGAAAGTGGAGGCTGCTCATAAGGTGTGGATATCACCTGATGCTATTCGCAATTTTAGCATACTTATGTGTGTGTGTGCGTGCTTTGGCTGATATGCGAGGATGCTGTTGCTGTTTTAATAGCTGCCAAAGTACACATTTAGTGTCTGTATGTTGGTTTTCACTTTATTCGTTTAACTTTCCTAATTATATTGCCACAGTCGAGAAAAGCTGAAGAAATTATTAATTGCCTGATTCCCTTTTGTGTATGTGTGAATGTTTTTGTTTGTTGGCAATGCTTTACAGTAATAAAGTAAAGGGGGATGATTTCTGTAGTTTGCATAATGAATTCACAATTTACACCCTTTTTGCGTTGAATGAAATTTTCATTTTCAACGAGTGGAATGCCCTAAAAGCGCCATGATGAGGCCGACATACTCTCGTATATACCGTATATTGTAGGAATTTCGCAATTGCCATTATGATGCCATTTTTGTTTATTTAAGATAAATTTTGGTTCTTTTTAATTTCATAGAATTTATTCGCAAATATTAATTTTTGCTTGTTTTCACTGGAAATTTGATTTAAGTTGTACTGATTAATTGTTTGCTGCTGTAGTTCCGAGAGGATGAAAATTCAGAATTAGAATTTTAGTAGATAATCTTTTGAAATTTTCGTGTTTGTTTGTTTACAAATTTTATTTTAAGAGTTTACAGATTAAATATAAGTCTCCATGGTTGAAGACGCTCCAATTACTTTTAGCAGAATTACTGAAAATATTTGCATACTATTAATTTGATCTTTATTCTTTCTTTTTTTCAGTGAGAATTATAGTCCAAGGCACGCCGGTGCCGTGACGTATCCTTATTGTACTATAAGCAGCCACACTACTTTAGTTTTGTAAACCAGACCGTTTGAACCGATTCAGTAGTCTGCTTAAAGGTGATCTGTTTGGATCAGAAGGTCGCCTCGAACCACGAGACCCTGATCCTCGCAGATCAAACAACTAATTTACTGAAATCCTTCCTATTTCAGTAATTCTTAGGCAGCGTTTTGAGCAAGCCCAAAAATAAATATCTCAAAGTTCACATAATGACGTATCGCTCTCATTCGGTGTATTTCATGAAAGTCTGATCGTCTAAGGCCTTTTCCCCCGTACTCCTGGATTCCCCAACAATTGGGTCTGTACCGGTTACAAAAGCCCTGTGCAAAAGCCCTGTCTGGTCAAAACATTCGCCCTTTTACCGCCATTTACTGCTTTTACTTTTTTGCGTTAATTGTACAACTGCATACATAGGCTTCACAATCGTTACACCAAAAAAAATACAGTTAAATTAATATTACATTATACATAAACCTGTTTGAGTTGAAGACCGAGTGATGGATAGTGTGATTTACCAGATTGAAGCATCTTTTACTTCAAATGCACACTAAAAATTTAGTGTTGGGTAGGACACGGTTATAAAATGAATTTTTAAGAGGTGCCTCTTTTTTTCTTTTGAGCGAGTATAATATTGCGGCGAGGTGGCATTATAATGCCGCAAAATGACAAAAACAAGCAAATTAAAGAAAGAAGGAAAATATATAAATTGAAATGAAGAGCGTTTTTTTACGAGTTTTATTCTAATATGCATTAAACTGCCTCAGAGTAAGTAAAAAAGCTATGCTTCCACAATGTTTATTAATATTTTACTATCTCACCTCGCCTAATTTAAAATTGGAAAGAAGAAAAACTTGGCTTTCCACTATGTATTTAAAATCATACCTCACCTCATTTATCTCGATACACCAGTAAGCATTATTTTTGCACCAGGACTTTTAAAAAAACTGAGGCGTCACACAGTCGGCTAGATTAGGAAAAAAGTGGACAAAAGTATAATGCGTTGTCTTATACATTCGGAATTTTGATTACATGGGTGTTTCACATCGCTAATCACGAAACCGTTATCAAAACTATCAAAAACAAAATGGCGGATCCAATATGGTGGACGGATTTTGCAAAGACTCGCATATTCTGAGAACAAAAGAATTGTAAAAGGCAAATGGTTTATTTTTAATTTTTTTTATTTTTATTTTTTCCTTAATCGGAGCCTTCGTCGCTACTAGCGGACGCAGATGGTACGATTGCGTTATTTAAGTCCCTGCTAGTCTCTGTGTCGGATGTATGAAGCAATCTCAAAGCGTCGCGTCGCCAGACAAACTCTTATTACATTTAGGGTATTTCCGGCACATGCTCGAAATAGTATAAGGGTCGGATGTGACGAGAAGACGATTGAATACATCCTCCATATTCGCTTTTCTAGAACTTTAAAATTTTTGCAGAAACAGAAAAATTCTCAAAAAAGCGTCTTTTGGTGTTTCCGTCATTGCTACTTCCAAATCCTACTTTTGGTTGATCAACACTTAAATGCAATTCCTTTTTAAACCTTTCTTGTATTATTTCTTTTCACTTTTTCACAAATTCGAGTGGACGAGGGATGAGGATTTCTCCAGATGAACAATTCTTTCCTTGTCCTGTGATCAAACCCTATTATTCGCAAGGGGACTAATGATGTCAAAAAAACATATTTGTCGGAGTTCAATTCCGCATCAGTAAATTTCTGATGATCCTGGCTGTGACCAGAACGCCCATCGCAGCCCCATTTACAAATGCCCGTGAAATTTCGTACAATTTCAGGATGAAACGAGCTCAAAACGCAATTTTGTGCGAGCAATATTCTACTACAAGTATGATTTAAGAGGGACTTTAGTTCGACCTCTGCAGAGGTTTCAGTTACCGCGATACCGGAAGGATAACAACGTGGTTTAGCCTCTGCGACTTTTTCGTACGATGGATAAGCACAAAAAAATTTACTTTTTAAAGAGCTCCTTATATCTTTATATTGCTGTTTTGTCAATTTCGCTGTTACTACATCTAGTAATGCTTCATCACCTGACATTTCGGTTGAACGCGGGGTAACAGCTGCTTTAAAGGCTGCCTTATATTTAGCTGCTCTAGTAGGAGACTTGGTCGTTAAGTTCATCAATATATATAGCAGCTTCTCTGGCCCCTGATGAACGAAGACTTCTTTGTGTAGCGAAGGCCAACTCTTGCGTGCTCAATTTTTCACGCAAATTGTCGGTCTTTCGTCTTTGGATCGATCGCAGACCTTATGAAACTCTTCGGATGGTCGGCCTCGCCCTTTCGATTGTTCCGATTTTTTGTAACTATTCTTAACAACCGTATTTATATGCGCTGCAGCGTTCTAAAAATACGTTAGTACAACGGCAAAAAATTTATTCGAACATGGTACAGAAAAGGCATAGATCGGTTACTCCCGCAAACTAGATCCTGCTTTAAAATCTAAACAACTGTGGCATAATCTTCGTTCTTTGGGTATTCATGCTTCGGTGCCTATCCCCTTTAATACTGATGTAAATCGTCTTAATGCATCTTTCATCCAACGTCCTCCTGATCCTATCTCTTCCACCTCTTCTAATTCTGGCTCTTTTGATTCTCTTAGTTCTGATGGCTTTAGCTTCCTATGTGTGGACTCATCCGAAGTTATTAAAATATTGCTGTCCATCTCCTCCAACAGCGTTGGATTTGATGGAATTTCTCCTCGCTTTATCAAGCTTCTCTCCCCCCTAATTGTGGAAACTATAACACACATTTTTAATTACTGCCTTACAATTTCCCAAGTTCCCTTGCTATGGAAAAAATCCATAGTAATTCCATTACCTAAAAAATCCTCTCCCTCTGACATATCCGATTTTCGCCCTATAAGTATTCTACCTTTCCTAGCCAAAGCTTTGGAGAAAGTCATCTTTATTCAAGTTGTTGGTTATCTTGATTTTAATAATTTCCTCTCTAAATTCCAATCTGGCTTCCATAAACTTCACAGCTGTGAGACAGCTGTACTAAAGGTAACTACTGATCTGCGTTCTATACTTGACCGAGGTGACATTGCGATATTAGTTCTTCTTGATTTTTCTAAGGCGTTTGATTCTGTGGTTCACTCGCTTCTAATTTTCAAGCTTAGCCAGCTCTATAGCTTTTCCTCTTCTGCAACTCGTCTTTTTTCTTCTTTTCTTTCTAATAGACACCAATGTGTGCGGCATAATTCTACTGTATCATCCTTCCTACCTGTACCCTTGGGTGTTCCACAAGGTTCTATCCTTGGCCCTCTCCTTTTTTCGTTGTATGTTAATGATCTCCCTGCTATTATCCATGCATGCTCCTTTCATTTATATGCTGATGATCTACAGTTATATACTTCATGTCCTCCCAATCGGATTGAATCCTGTATTTCTGATCTCAATAATGTCTTATGTCTGATAAATGAATGGAGCTCTTCCAATTTCCTTAAACTTAATCCTAATGAATCCCATGTACTCATTCTTAGTCGTCGCTTTCTTTCTCTAGACAATATTCCAACCTTATCACTTAATAATGTTTCTCTTCCTGTTGTTGACTGTGTTAATAATCTTGGTATTGCCATTAATTCTAAACTATCCTGCTGCAACCATATCTCACTCACGCTTTCCAAAATATATGGCACGTTACGGAGACTTAGGCTTTATGGTAGCCTTTTATCATCGTCTATTCGGCTCAAGCTTGTTAAAGCTCTTATTGTTCCACACTTCCTCTATGGCTCCCTTGTATATATATCCCTTCATGCATCTTGTCGTCAACGTCTATCAGTCGCATTTAATGATTGTTTAAGGTTCATTTTTCACTTGCGCAGATCAGATCATGTGTCTGGTGTACGAAACTCCCTACTTGGCTGCGACCTGTTCTGGTTTGTTGATGTCGCTGCATTGGTCCTAGTGCATAAAGTTCTCCACACGAAATGTCCCTCTTACCTCTCAGAATTCCTCCTTCCACTGCAATCCATGCGTTCGATTAAATTTCGTATTCCTATACATTATTCCCTAATGGGTAGCCGTTCCTTCTTTGTGCATTCGATTAAACTTTGGAACAACCTTCCTAGCAATATTCAAACAATAGGCACAATTTCAGAAAGCAAGCATCTCTCTTTCTATCTCCCTCTACTTCTATTTAGTATTTTCTGTCTTTTTCTATCTCCTGCTCTTTTCCGTTCTTGGTCCTTACTCCTGCTTTATTCCTTCTTTCTCGTCCCGTCCCTCTCATAGTTTATTAAGGTTAGGTTAGTCTATATATTATGTAGTTGTATTTTTTTCTTTTTTATGTACTCTAAAAGATGTAAATCTTGTGTACTCTCCTGTTAATATAATAAAATAATAAATAAATAAAAATAATCGAATTTTCATTACATAAAGAATTTCCTACAAAATCGCGTTAAAATTGTGCCGGGCAGTAGTGGGCAATAAACTATTTTTACAATTTAAGGATAATTATTTAAAAAAAAATTTTTTTATTTTCGTGGTTATTGATCATTCTCTTACATTAGCATGTATTATTATTTAATAACGGTAAAACACATAGAAATTTTCTACATACCTTCAGGATCACTCACCATTGAACTTAATTAATATTACACACTTAGATATAAAGTTATTGGGATTTTACGTAGGAAGAGTTTTCGCGGTGAAGACACGCAAATGCAGATATGTCCAAAGTATCTTAACTTCGGAAGGCTTCGGATCCGCAGGCTTTAAAGCTACCCGCCCCATTTTTCGGTAAAACGTCCAGGGGATCCCCCTCTTTAAAATAATTCCTGGAAAAGGGCTTTTAAAAAATTTTTTTTTTGATTTTTGTCCACTTTTTTAGAATCTAGCTCACTGTGCGTCAGTACAATTTACCGTATTGTAGGGGACAAATGTACTGCCTCGTGTAAGTCCGGCTTAACCCTATAAAAATTACAAGTCACAAAAAGATGTCTATTGACAACGGGCCGCGGAGAAATGGTAAAATTTATTCTGGCCCATGTTATAAAAAGGTTGCCCACCTTAGGCTAGGCTAGAGTTCCGAAGCTGAATACTTTACTAAACCTGAGCTTTCAATGAAAATCCTGCCACCTACAACTGCTTTTGGTTGGAGCAATCTGTGTACCGTGCAAGCCTACCTTGTGCTATCCTAGTTAAAAACCAAAGCTTTACTAAGAGGAGCGAATTTGGAGCGCTTTTAATATGCTTGCTTCGATTGGAGCGTTAAGGAATTGTATGGGGCGAAGAAAATGGACAAACGTAGCCCGGTTCTCGTTCGATGCGGTGATCAAGCAGCATATTGGACGTGGTTGGTACTGTCAACACTCGCTTTTAGAAGGGCGGGAAGGCAATTGCAAAAGGTGAGCAAAATATAAAAATGTAAAAAATTATCTAATATCGCGTTTAAATCCTTGCATGATATTATCAATAGAACGAGAGCTGGTAGAAAATATAGACTATGATGATGTCATCGACGACTTTGCAGAAATGAAAGTAAGAAAAGTAGGTTACTATTAAAATGTAATGAGTAAAAGAATCCATACCTACAATATACACAAATATAATATATATTTTAGCGTGCTGCGTACTTATGTTTCAAGCTCTACATTACTGCTGCTTGAGAAGTAGACTGCAGGGATATAGCGGTTCTTAATTTTTGGGTTTCAAACAAGTTAACTAACCCCAGCGGTTGTGGCGCAGCCGGCTGCTTAAAAAAATAAGCTCATACAACACCAAAGAGTTCAACCGCTACGCTCACTGCCTTCTCCAGTCTACCCTTAACCTATCATATCCTTTTTATATCTTCAAGCTAGGCATGCTACTAGACATTGCACTATGACATGAACAACGGACGTGGACGGGCTGGTAGTATAAAGGATTATACCTAAGCTTAGACTTTCAGACATAAAAAATCGTGTCTTGTATAGCTCTTTCAATAAACTGCTTTGTAGGAATATTATTATTATTATTAAGAAATGAGGGGGCAACCCACGTGGTGAACACTGCGGCCAATTTAGGCCTATTGTGTACATACCCCACTAGCGGAACAGACTATCAGCCTGCCGGATGAAGGCAACAAGGTCTTTGATTGATGAAGACCGGACTTGAGCAGGGCTCAAAAACTCTCGGATAAACGAGAGCCAGATCAGAGCCGACATTCACAAAGAATATGTGTGGAGGTCTCGTGCCTTCCGAGCAGAGTCGGCATTCTGTCTCTTGAGACAGTCCTTGGTTGTGGAGGTGGTACCTAGATGGTCCGCTCTGTTTAAAGTGGTAGTGCCCCTTAAGGCAAAAGATCTTATATGATCTGCCTGGGACTGACTCCCAATAGGCTAGGTTTATTCCCTTAATCCACTCTTCTATCAAGGACTTGGAGGTGAACCAAGAGATGCCACTGGAACAACGTCTCAAACCCCTCCGTCGCGAGGCTGTCTGCAGTCTCATTCCCCTCGATAGCCTAGTGTCCGGGGACCCAGCAGAGCAGGACCTCATTTCTTCTGTTCAGGCTCTGGAGTACGTCAAAGCACTCGGCTATTATTTTGGAAGAAAACTTCTACGTTGAGAGCGCCTTGATGGCAGCTTGGCTGTCAGAAAAGATTTTAATGTTGGCGCCTTTCAGACCTTTCTCAAGGTGGAGCCTAGCGCAGGTCACAATGTCATGTATTTCAGTCTGGAAAACAGAGGGCCACTTACCCATTTCAATCGAGACGTTGAAGATGGGCCCTGCGACACCAGTCTCTGTGCCATGTTCCATATTTGATCCTTTGGAATTTGTAGGACTATGTGGCTTATATTTTTAGGGGATATATTCACAATGATAAAGGGCTAGTGATGAGAAAGACTGGTCTTGCACATAGTATTTTTTTATATGATAGACTAGAGGCTTAGGGGAGGCCCCTTTGTACTGTTCAACAATCTATATTTTTCATATAGAATATTGAACAGCAGCTCTAGCCAGAAGATGGAGAGTAGAAAGAGATAGAAGTAGGAAAGAGCTGCCACAACCTAGTCGCGATATTTTACTCCAACCATTTCGCGACTCTGGCATCGGGGCATTTGAGAAACAACTCGCTGGAGTGTTATGCCTCCTGAAATGAGTTGAATCTCATCAGCCAACTGATGAAATGCGTTTGGTGGAGCGGGCAAGGACTAGCGAAGGCTATGACAGGAGGAATCGGGAATGTAAAGAGGGGAGAAGAAAGAAGGAAAGTTATATGTGTGGGATAGTGGAAAAGGCAAATGACCGTGGGGCTGGCCGGGATTCGAAACCGGGACCTCTGGGATAGCAATCAGGCGCCTTATCCCTAGACCACCGAGGCCCCTAAAGTATGACCAAAGCAAGAATAAGACAAAACAGGACAAAGACAAAACAAGACTGCAAGATCAAAATAGCAAGACTTTTTGCTCATCACGAAGTGCCAAAAGGGTTTCAGTGATGAGGAAAAAGTCTTGTTTTGCACATTTAGCAAGAACAAGACAAGACTGCTAGACTTTTTGCAAGACCTTTTGGAAGATTTTTTGTAAGACTATTTGCTCATCACGGAAAGATTTTTGGCGGCTATTGATCTTGTAAGACTGCGAGAAATTGTGAATGTGTTTTAATGTGTGTGTATGTGTGTGTGTATGTGCACGATATCCCGCGACCCAAAAAATATATCAAGTTTGTTGAGGTGCCGTTTGAAGCGTATTAACGGAAATATGATCTGAAAAGATTTTCATAAAATTCGCTTGAGTCAGTATTTTGTTTCAAGGACGTAAGTTATTATTGTACCTGCACGATATCGCGTAAAGCAAAGGTGACATCAACTTTTTTGAAATGCCGATCGAAGCATATTAACGAAAAATTCACTGAAAAGAATTTCAAAGTAATAGACCAAGTCCCTGTTTTTAAATGAAAAGACTTCTAATCGACTATGGGCCACAAGTACCTACCTTAAATTGATAAGTTTAAGTTCCAAATGAAATTGCTTTTTCTGAATTTAGCAGAACGATAGCTTGCCAACAAGACCACACTTGTCAAAATCCAAGTACTCTTCAAAAATCGTGCAAAAATTACGTTACCTTTTACAAACATAACGCATTTTGCAAACCTCCGATCAGCACTTTTTGGACGGTGAATTTCCAAGCCCTACAGTTTCTGGATACTGCAGTTCACCCCAGAATTCCCTGTAGATTCCGAAAGGTTTGGCCTTAGAAGAACCAGGTGTAAGATTTGGTGTGATTTTTTTACTATTTGTTGTTATTATTAACTTCCCAGTATAGGAAGTTATTGTAATCGGTCCGAAAATCGAAATCGAAATTTTCAACGTATTTTCATCTTTCAAGGTCCCAGGAGGATTTTAAGCAAAAAATTGGAATGAAGTATGTGTATGTGTGCGTACGTCATTTTTTCCTGCACGATATCGCGCGAACCAAAAAAGATATCGACTTCGTTTTCATAAAATTCGGTGAAGCCGTTTTTTTGTATAAGCGGCGTAGGTGATTTTTGTACCTGCAAGATATCGCCCGAACCACGAAAGATATTGATTTACTTGAGGTGCCATTCAAAGCGTATTAACGGAAATATGATCTGAAAAGATTTTTATAATATTCGCTCGAGCCGTTTTTTTGTTTAAACGAAGTTCGTGAATTTTGTACCCGCACGATACCGCGCGAACCAAAAACTATATAGACTTCTTTGACGTGCCGTTCGAAGAGTATTAAGCAAAATATGATCTGAAAAGATTTTCATAAAATTCGGTCGAACCGTTTTTTTTTTGTTTAAACGACGTTTATGATTTTTGTACCTGCACGATACCGCGCAAACTAAAAACTATATCGACTTCATTGAGGTGCCGAAAAAAGAATATTAACGAAGAAATGCTCTGAAAAAAATTTCATAATATTCGGTCGGGCCTTTTTTGTTTAAATAGAAAAACTTCGCCTAGTTGTCAGAAAGACCTTAAATTGACAAGTTTTGCTAATATCTAATAAACTCGATGGAATGAGGCCCGTTCTAAACGAAGTGATCTTTTTTGGGTTCTGCACA
This sequence comes from Thereva unica, assembly GCA_949987705.1. Classification (NCBI taxonomy): domain Eukaryota; kingdom Metazoa; phylum Arthropoda; class Insecta; order Diptera; family Therevidae; genus Thereva; species Thereva unica. Next base: position 81,266,844 of record OX465283.1, on the reverse strand, counting down.
GCGATAGCCTTCGAACAAAACATCACTTGTCAAAATCCGACAACCTTTCAAAATCGTGTAAAAATTTCGTTACCCTTTACAAACAGCGCGAATTTTTCAAACCTTGGATTATCACTTTTTGACGGGGAATTGTTTTGTACGCGTGATACAGTTTCAGAAAATTGCGGTTCATCCCGAGATTTGCAGTAGTTACAGCAAAATTTGTTCTTTTTGGTCAATTATGACAAGTACTTTACACTGATTAGTTTTCCTAATATCTCCGGAAAGCTTTGAAATTTCCAAATGAAATCATTCGCTTCTCAGTTTGTCAATGGCGCTTCAGCACGCTCAATACGAATTTGAACACCCGCTATAGTGCAGCGAACGAAATACGGAGGAAATGTTTGTTCGCTAACGTTCAGGAAAAACAAATTCTCTAGAAAAGTCTTGTGGATTTACTACTATTATAGTTATTTGAACTAGCTTCTTTCGGGATTGTTTTGTCATCAGTTCTGATACTAGCCAATTTTCCACTAGTGCTAAACGTATAACTATTTTGTCAGAAGTCAGTGTATTCCATCTTCGTTCATCATACTGGGAAGTTAATCGTGTGGACCGAAGGGGTCAAACCCACATTACAACTAGTTCATAATTTATTATTAAAATATCCATCCATAATATTCAACTTCCAACATACTGGGAAATTGATCGTGTGGACCGAAAGGGTCAAACCCTCAACCGAGCTAGTTAACTATAATTTTTACTGCACACCGAATACTATCTTCAGATAACATCATCTCCAGATTTTGAGTAAAATTAGATTTCCCCACAATAAAAAAGGAAATGGTGGCCTATAAGGCCGATAATAAAACCAAGATTCTGCTAATAAAAACCAAGATGGCCGACACTAAAAGCCAAAATGGCTACCGCCAAAAGCGAACATGACGGCCAGTGACATCCAAAATGGTCGCCAATAAAAGCCTAGGTATAAACGCCAAGAAATGCCAAGGTTCTGCCGTTTTTCTAGGTTTGCACCCTTATTATATTCATTTTCACTTCACAAATTTATCAATTATAAAATGTAAGTCTGCTTCTTTAGAAAAACGGTGTGGTATTTTTGACACATAATTAGTAAGAGAGCCTGCTTCATTTCTAGAGACATTATTTACCTGGACAAAGCAAACAATTAGCAATGCCAATTACGTTGTGTGTGGGATTCCTTGAAAGAGATTGGCCCATTATTTGTTTAGATCTCCTCGGCAAAGGCTAAGTGCGAGCAGGTTACTACTGTGGTGATACATAATACCTATTTGATCCGCATACAATTTTTCGATTGTAATTCAAGAATATTAAATAAGGATAAAAATTACATCATTTATTGTAATTATTTAATTTCTTCATTTATCATTTATAATTCTATGGCAGCAGTAAAAATATGAATCTTGTCACTTAGTCGTAGGCTCTCAATTTTGCACAAAAGAGGATAAACGATGTGATGACACAACTGAAAGCAAGTTGTTGTCACTTGAATGTCTCTCAAGTGGCAAATTGCTAAATTAAGATTTATTGTACCTTCTCTATTGCGACGGGAAAGTGTCGTCCGATCGTGCCTAATTGTGCCATAACAAAGCAGCCCTCGGGAAAAGGGAAAAAGAGTGAAATAAAATCAAGTTAACATCAGCTTTGTAATCAGTTAATCCTATTTGAATTAAGTGCGAGAGACAACAGAAGTTTTATCCGAAATTTATTGTTCCTGGTGTGGAAGTTTTGGGCTAATTCAAAACAATTTCCACGAAATAAGACGCTCATCGCTGTCGTTTGGTTCCTTTTGTATTCAACTTTTGTACATTTAAGCTCAGTTTCTCGTCTTATATCCACACAATCTGTTAGTCATCTCGTAGTGTTCGAGAGCAGGAACGATCTCTCATCCTTGCTACTTTAATCAAATCTTCCACGAAAGGACTTATCTCCAAACACCCAAATTTAATCAAGTTAGTTCCTTCTTGTCGTCGACTCCACCATCTGAAATGGATTAACAAACTTTACAAAGGATTCTGATTATTACTGTTCAAATCTCCGGGGATGATTGGTTTTCCATTTTTTTATTATATATTTTTCTCCGCGCCATTATTGTACTTGTTTTCACAATTTTTACAGCGTCATTAAAGGAATGTGGAAGAGCCCGACCGCTTCTCGGATCATCTGTGGATTTGTCATTTTCATTTTGTGGACCGTGCACTAATTTCTCGAGTAATTTCATCTAAGCGGTCCACTAAAAGGCACACACTCGTGAGCTTTATACGTCATTTCACATGCCGAAATTATCTCTTAAAAGCTGCAGTTAATTATATCTAGATGTCTAGTGATGTAGCTATCATTTTGGTGGTCATGGGTCGTCCTCTGTTGGTGTTTTAATGTCGGCCATTGGGTGGATAATACCTAGTGTCTATCTGGTCTTCTTTTTCGGGTGTTCATTCATGCCCAACACGTTTTTGTGATTAATTGCTTGTCACCAGATTCTCTGGCACGAGCCGTCCATTTATTTTTCTGGTGGTTTTGATTGAAGAAAATTTGTTCGCAGGATTTTACAAACTAAATAAAAGTGCGGCGGAGGGGATACCTCGATTTGGTTGACGCGATTTATCATAATTTAAAGAGGATTCAGCTTAATGTTAGAAAGCTGGATGAATGAGGTTAATTTACATTTTCAATAATCTTAAGTACATTATTAATTCAATACGAGTTTGAATTTTACTAGTAGTTTAGTATTTCATGTTTTGTAAACAAAGAGTTTTTTGTATAAATGACTTAATTACGGTGAATTATAAGAGACGCCAATCGTGTGTAAATAACAGCCAAATGCTCCTTAGTTTGATGATGATACGATTTTCAATTGAAGATCATTACGTAAGACATATATGTGGATACATCAATAAACAAAATTGTTCCATACTTTGCCCTTGTATCTACCTACCTAGATAAATGAGCATTTAATTTTTTTTTTTGTGATTTGACTCACTCACTTCGCTGGAAGGATGGAGTAGACCAGGACGCTCAGAGCTTAGGGATGCAAAAATGGATGACTTCGGGATCGGGAATTGGGATCGGTGGAGAGAGCAGTTGGGAGAGGCCAGGACCGAATTCCGATTGTAGAGCCGTTAAAGAAGAAGAAATTTTCCACTAAAATATAAATCAACACACACCACACACTTCACGTACAAACCGACGACTGGCGAGCTCGTTTCTCTTGTGCATCGACAATCTTTAAATGGGATAAATCGAAAGGACCATTGTACATAACAACTAATATTTCTTGATTTGCCAGAACAGGTCAACAGAGCTACAGCTATATATTTTTTACAACAAGCCAAATATTTGGGAGTGACAGTAGATGTCAAACTCCGTTGGAATTAATACATTAATTTTTTGATGAGCAGAACTCGCAGATCTCGGTGGATCTGCCTAAAAACCTGTGGATCTTTATTGAGTTTACAACTTAAACCCATGTATTGGATATGCAACACAATATTGAGCTTAACAGAGAAAATTAAGCAAGATTCAAAGAGTGAACTACTTGTCCATTACCCAGTCATTTGTACCTCACCAACTGCTGGAGATTCTACTCAATTCTATTCGATAGACATTCTGCTCTTGGGGTGTCATAAGGCTGTGACAAGTGAGAATACGAGGTTATAACTCAATTAACTTTCCTCAAGAATCGGGTCTGCGACAAGGAGATGCGATCTCACCAATACTTTTTTAACATTGCTCTGGAAGGAATAATGAGAGTAAAATAATTTAATGGTCAAGGAACATTCAGATACTGGCCTTCGCAAATAACAGAGTCATAATTGGGCGCAAAGCACAAGATGTAAAGGAAAACCTTTTCCAAAATTTTAGGAAGCTCAGCAAAATTCAATCTCCGAGTAAATGAATTGATCGTATCAAAACGAGGACAACGATTAGGGCGAAGTATCAGACTTGACGATCATAGGGTGGAGATTCTAGAAAATTTTATCTATTTAGGGGCAATGCTTACTGCAGAAAATAAGATAAAGGACGACATCCTTAGATAACAAATACCTCGGAAGGTGGCGATACCCGATTTGTCACTTCTATTAAAATCCGAGGAGATTCACTGCACCCCAACACCTAGCAGAGCTGTTGGCAAGTCCTAATCCCACCTGCCTGCGGTGGCCCAGGGGTACTTCTTCGGAAGGAGCTAACGGGAGACTGACGAATGGCAAGCTCTCTGCGCTACAAAACAGAGTTTTAAGTCGGTTGGGCTGAGGGTTAGCAACCCGCTCCCAAAAAACACCATTGCTACGAATCGACAAACAATCCTTCGGAACCGGATGGACAATACGACGACGACGTTTGCTTTTCGAACAAGGACACGAATCGAATCATGGAATGTGAGAACACTGCTTGCTGAGGGACGCCTGGATGAAGTCCTCAACGAGATGAATCGATATAAAATCAAGATCATGGGACTTAGCGAGACCAGATTCCCCGATATGGGGGAAAATATCTGGCCAAACGGTGAGTCTATCTTATATTCTCGAAGAAGTGTAATACTCACCAAAGAAGCCAGGTCCAGCCTCATTAGCTGGTCACCAGTTTCTGAAAGTATTATAACCATGCGCCTGCGTACTAGACTAAGAAGTACTTCGGTAGTGCGATGCTGTGCTTCAACTGAAGACATCATTGTTTTGATGGGTGACTTAATCGCACAGATCGGCCGTGACAACACCGGCCTTGAACAAACAATTGGATATCAAGGCCTAAGCCAAGTTACCAATGACAATGGAAAGCTTTTTGTTGACTTTTGAGTTCCCACCAATGTATGATAGATGGAACTTACTTTTGCCACAAGAAGATACACATTTTTTTTAAATTGTTACTACTCACAGCGACCATAATAAAAATCTTGGTTTGCCTGTTGGGAAGTGATGCCCAAGTTTGGTATGTGCGCTTTCCAGAAAATGTTTAAGACCGCAACCGTGGCTTATCGAGTAAGAGCTTGGAATTGCTCGTAAAATTTAGTACTTACGTAGTAAAAAAATACATATGTTGGTCTGGCTGGTGATAATGCATTTGCAGACCACTTTGTTTGTTGTTGTATTGGGACCGCAACTGACCTATCGAGTAAGAGTTTCAAACTATAACCAAATTAAAGTTTGACCGTTTCTATACTAGGAAAAACCGGTCTGCCGGTGGGACGGTTGGGATATTGAGTTTCAATGTTGAGTATACTGAGTGTATACCGAGATTTTTTCTCAGACACACCTGAAGTATATTGCAATATTGCTCATATTGTAATTACTATACCACAAGTGTGTCTCTGGTATAAATCTACCCTGCGATTTCTTGACGCTATAATTAAGAGAAAAATCGTAGGAATTCAATGAATGTGTTATGGATAAAATTAGTCCAGGGGAACAGGTGGTAAAAACTTAATAATAGCAGCGAAAACACGTTTTTTCACGTTTTAGGTCAAGAAATCGCAGGGTAGATTTATTTCAAACTTTTCGCTATCCCTCCTTGATTATGCTGTGACGGATGTCTAAAGCTATCCTGTGGAGCTTATAAGGCTTATCAGTGATCTAAATTTCAGTCTGAAGATCTCTTTTAAGACTTCCAGAACGTAATTCCTTAATCAATTGAACATGAAAAATTACCTTCACCTGATATAATGATTTGGGAAAATAACACCAACATAGCGATGCCAACAAATTCGTTTCTAGAATCTATCTAAATCCTATTTTGGTATAGAATTGATTTTTGATATTAAATAACCTTTGCATTTCCCTATATAAAGAAGCAAAAATAGAAGGCAATCCTCTTTTCTCAGAAGCAGCATATGAAGCCTCGTCAACCTCAAATGAATAAAATATTATGAAACTAAGTGCAAATCTATTATAAACTCATCACTGACCTTTTCACTTCTGTCGTAATTGCGGAACTGTTATTTTTATCTTCAGCTTAGATTTTATCGACCTCCACGTCGCTGATATCATACCAAGTTTTGAGAATAATAATTATCCAAATTCAAAACACCCCAACAGCAAGAATTCAATTAATACCGACTCAACCCCCACTCAGTTGATTACCTCCTTACCCCCCGAAATAAGAAGTGGCGAGCTGCGATGGAGGTTCATGTATACATCCTACCACCCACTCAAAATGCCATCCCTCTACCCAATCCTTGCCCCCTACCAGTTCACAAAAGGGAAAGTTTCATTCGGTTCCACTCTCGTTAATAACCATATATTCACAAAAAATACTCACACCCGCAACACTCGTATAGGGTAGTTTTGGAAATGCCTGGCAAGGTAAAGGTGCGCAATAATTATTGCTTAACGTCGGCGTATATTTTGTCGGAAATTTTTAGAAGGCTGAGCAAAAGTTAAGCACCGGAGGAGGGGATAAGCTTTTGTTTTGAAAATTTAACAAACTTTAGGTAGGGTTCTCATGTTAAAATATTTTTATGAGGAAAAGTTAACCGGGAAAGTATTGTACGAAAGTTGGAAAGAGAACAATTTTCACGGCAGTAAAATTAAACGATTTAAAGTCAAAATTTTCCAGCAAACAAAAATTAGCAAAATGAATTTTACGAAACGAACACAGCAGGATACAGCTTCTAGCTATTTTCTTTTAATTTATAAATCCATGCCTAGGTTTTATCTTCAAGTATCGATTATTGAACTATAATTATAAGGGGCCTGGAAAATGTTTACGGATAGCCCCTGCGGAGAAGCTCTTTTAGGAAATTTGGTTAAAGGTAGGATTTTTGTTCATAGAAGGCATTGAAGGCCACCCGAAATCAAGGAATTCTGTCCCGACACTCTGACATTTTAAGATTTCCGACGGATATTCCGCATTATAAACACGAACACAAACGACGCAAATTTTGCGGAATGCAAAAATAGGACCATCTGTCGGTCGGCTTTCTTTCTAATGTCATGATTTTGATTTCAATATTAATTGAACATTAATAAAAAATATTAGGTACTAGTTTTTAGATTATGCGATCGATAAACCTGCGGTGGAGGAGCAATAAAAATTTTTTAACTCACGATCGTTGACATTCGTCACTACACATCCACTTATTACAATTGTCAAAACATAATGACGAATTTTTTCGTGTGTCGTAACGACGAACTAGTTAAATCATTAAACACAGTTTCTTCGCACAAAATATGATTTCAATCATTTCAATAGTGAAACCTAGCTTCTTAAATGGCTATATAATCCTCGACTGGAATTTCTTATAGCCTCTTCTTCCAGTCGTCTCTATGAGTTGTTAGTTATCTATATAAATATAATTGGAGTGTCTGTCTGTGATTTCAAAATAATTGTGTTCTTTTAATTTCATATGGTTATTTACATGATTTTAAAACGAAATCACGCATTTTTAAAATTTTTGTCTGTCTGTTTGTTCGGGCTAATCTCAGAAACGGCTAATCCGATTGGGATGGGACTTTCACTGGAAGAGTCAGTATTTTGGCGGGCATGTTTTAGGCTATTTATATGCACTATATATTAGCTCTACCTGTAAGTATGTATGGATGTATGTATGTAGACAAATTTTGAAAATTATTTTTGACCCACTTCCATATAACCGATCAGCACACAAGTACAGTTCAAGTGACAATGCAATCTGACCATTTTATAAAAAAATCAAGATGGCCGTTTCAAGATGGCGGCCAAATTTCGCAATTGTGCTCGCTGACCGCCGACATGGGTATCAAATGAAAGGGAAAGATAAGTATAATATAATTACCTATTTGGTGTCATTCCAAATTCAAAATGGCGGTCGGAACAAAATGGCGGCCATCGCAGATGGCGGATTACTTTTTTATTTACATTACGATCGGTATGGGTATCAAATGAAAGGATATGACAAGTAGAATACTATTACCCACCCAGTAATGCCAAATTCAAAATGGCAGCCAACACAAAATGGCGGACTACCTTTTTTCACAACGCTCTTCGTACGGATACGAAATAAAAGTGTATGTGTGGAGTACAGTAAGCTGGGTGACCATATTTTAAATATCGGTCACCACAAAATAACCGAAGACATATAATAAACTAAAAGGTAGAAAACTAAAAATATTGGTTAAAAAACTTAAAAACATGCTTTTGTTTAAAAATGAACTAAAAAGTAAAAAACTATGTTGAATGAAAACTTTTTTGCTCCAGCCAGTATTTATAATATATGGGATGCTAGCGAAAGGTTGCAGTAATAATAAAATAAGAATATGGGTAAAGTCCCACGCAGAGCCGGCTTTAGGTATTTTGGCGCCCCGGGCGAGATATTTTTATGCGCCCTTAACTTTTTAGACATTTCTTTTCGGTAGATTACCTATATTATAATGCACAAATTATACAATAACCCGAGTAAAAATAAAAGATGGCATAACAACGACCAAACACTGGCCACTTGGGAGTACATAAGGGTTTGGGACGGCCAAACGTAAGGTTTAAATGGCCGAGAACTGAGCTATTCACACGGGCATACGACGGCAAATTTGAACTAAAAAAGAATATGCACCTAATATATTGTTGAATGAGCTTTTTGTGAGAGGCGTATATAATTTTTTGTTTAAAGGATTTTTTTTTGTTGGGTGAGAAGCATATACAACATTTGTTGACGGACTCGTTCTTTGCATATTCTGTCCGATGAGGGTATTCCTTAAACATTTGTATATGCCTATGACATCGAACTTGATTCTATTGGACACGAACAAGCACGAAATAAGCACTTCCCTCCTTTGTGACAACGGCATGAAATCCATTTTCTCGAATCTGTCCATGGAGGGCGGAAAGGTGCTAAAATCGCGCGGGTCGTGTAGGTTTCTCAGAGCGAAGAGGAGAAATTTCTTCTATACTGTTTTCAACCTACCTGCTGCCATGTTTATACTACATTGTCAACCGCTGCTTCTGAGCTTATAGATGCTAACTTCCTCTCAACCATGATGACTGCTCGTTCATCTAAGCGCTCACAGAGCTCGTTATCGGAGTCAGCCTCTTCGTTAGATGAAGCCGTTTTGGAAACCTTTATCCATGCCTATCTTAGTCCAAAATGGAGTTTATAATCAACTCTTCCGAGCCACTCTAGGCACTCGTCGTTGAGTAGCAGTACAAGTGTTTTACTATTTCTTTGGGGTTGCCCGGGTTGTCCATAGGGATGTCCCGGTTGTGGCGTTGAAGCTACTCAGCAATTTGTCTGGCTCTGCTTCCATTTTTGGGAGCCAGATCCTCGCCCTTGGTCTTTTGGTAATATCTCTCCCCTTTCATCCCTCCCTTTTGGTTATATCTCTCCCCCGGAATCAAAGGGGAGCAGCGGCACTTCTGAAGACTCTTACCTCATCACGAACTCCATGAATATCCCTGATATTTTGGTCTTGATGTCGGAGAAGGTCCGGGAGTGTGGTGCTACTAGAATTGGCATAGGTTAGTGCCACTAGAAGGTGGTCCTTCACTACTTCGCTCATTGTCCTGTTACCCGTTGAGCCTGATTGTTGGGTTCCTGAAGTAGAAGCATCCCGAACTATTGTTGGTCTTGAGAGCTTTTTCCTTTTTGGTAATTATTTGAAGGCTCTGAGCTAACTTAACGGGAATGAATGAACACATTATTGGATCGCGGCGGCGCGCCCCTAGGACATGGCGCCCCAGGGCGATCGCCCGGGTTCGCCCACCCCTAAAGCCGGTACTGGTCTCCCACGCTTTCAGGAAGAACAGCTCATTCTATGCTTAAGATACCGATCGAAGAAGGTCATATGGAAAATCCTGCGTGAAAAAAATCTAAAGTTTTACAAGACTGCATAATGGCTGTCTGGGAATGCGATGAGTGTACAGTGGCAAATAAAGTATCTATTAACAGAACACCGCGAGATTTAAGATGTAAAAACCAATTATTTTGGGGAGTAACTGTTTTATTGGCATAGATTCCGGGCAAATGTTGCCGGTTGTCCGGACAAATATATGGGCCGATGATATTGATGCTTGTCTGAAATGATCACTCATATAGGGACATATTGGAAAACGTCATTAAAAGCAAAAGATAAAAGCGCAATCGGAAAACTCAGAATTCAGTACTATTCTTCTCAACATAGGATAAACAATAGAAAATGTTCTGAGATTAATGAGAATGATGACAGTGAGCCGCTGGATGTTGTTTGTAAGTTCGTAATAGACGAGGAAATTTTGATGAGCGACATTTATGACAATTTCGAAAAGTTAAAGTTGATCAACTAAATTGACTCAACTCAGTAATGCCACAAACATTGTAATACTTACAAGTGAAACATTTAACATCGTTTATAAACAAGCGTTACAGTGGATTGTTAACCAGTGCCGTGAGGGCGGTATGACCGGAAACGACGAAACACGAAAACGGGAAGCAGAAACTGTCCTTTTTAGGATCAAATCAGTAGTACCTCTTAAAATGCTGGCAATCTTCGTCTCAAGCCATGTTAACCATGGGGCAAGTTCAGGGTGGCAATTATCTGAGAACGTCAAAATCTACGCGCACAAGACATATTCTGAATAAAATTGGCTAGGTATCTGTTGTGCACGCAGTATAAAAGTTTTCCGATGATTAACCTCGAATTTTAAAAAAAGTTGTTGGTAACATATTTTTATAGTCAACTCTAAAGTTTTTTATATATCCTAAATCATGTCTTGCAGATATGTTCTTTATTTCATTATACCCTTTCCTTATTCCGGACTATGCACACATAATTTTGTTTTAACAAAAGGCGTTGCGACGCACGCGGGTTTTTGCCAGTCTACAACATTATTAAGCAGTTTTCATATAACTTGTAAAATGTCATCCATCCACATATTTTTTGGTCGTCCTACGTTTCTCTTTGCAACATATCAGAGCCATGGTAGTCTGACCAATTGTATATGTATAACTAAGTATATATTTTAGAATTTTAGAATTTTCAGTTCCATAATTTTGAGCTGAGAGTGTCTTTTCCTTTTCAATGTTCAGGTTTCAGATCCGTAGTATAGAACTGGGAGGAATAATGTTGTATAAATTCCCATTTTGTAATGCCTTGAGATTCATGGATCCTTTAGAATTAGATTTAGTACGAAATGGGTTCTATTTTCAGTTAGACCTGTAACTGTCGTACCTTATCTTTTATGCATTTACTTAAACCAAAGGCTCCATTATTACCGATAATGTTTTGTTATTTTTCAGGTAACATCATAATGCCATCGGTGAAGAGCTTCTGTTGACTAACAATACTTTTCACAAGCTTCTTGTCTTCTTCTAGTAAGGCTAAACACCATTGAGAGACTTTTGCAAAAATCGGATCAAGTGCCAGTCAGAGGATGCTATGCCTAAACTATACGATGGAACTAAGATTTCTAAATTTTTATTAGGTCATCAAAGTGTGTAGCCAGGTGCTGTCGTTGTGGAAGATACCACCATTCCAACCACATCACAAACAAGCATCACATTTTCAACGTCAATCGCGCCTTTGCCAGCGAGCACTAATAACAAGAGTGATGAGCTAGAACAAATTTTTAAAAATGTTTCATTGCCCTTGAAATCAGCTGATAAAAATTTCAATAGGAGTGAAAAAGTCAAAATGAACAAAGAAGTAATATCTATGATAAAAGAAGGCAGAATTACTTAGCCACTAAACGCAGCGTATGTGAAAGAAAGATAAAAAATGAAGGGGAAGTGGCTGGAATGTATATTATAAGATTCCCGCCTTTTTTAATGGACAATACAAGTGCATTCGTACGCCCAGAACAACAATACATGTGCATTCGTAAGCCAAAATCGCTATACCAACACGAAATGTTTACCCATCAAATTACTGCTCTGTTCCAGTTTTGCTTCCATTTGAATGTAAACATTCCAGTAGGGGAATCAAGGAACATCTTCTGTTTCTTTCGTAATAATGTATTTTTTGCATAAGATGTATTTCCATCGCGCGTTTGTTATTATTTTTTTGACATTTTTGCTTAATGTTATTTCTAATCTTTTCTTTTATATGTTTAACTCTTTTACTTGTCCTTGAGCTCTACCTAATTACTCTTGTTATTAGTGCTCGCTGCCTTTGCGAACGCGTTTTATTGACGCGTTTTATTGTCGTAAGTGACCCATCTTTCATCACGATTTAAGAGGCGTTTCAGAAATGGGAGGATTGGGTCTATCCACTGACAAGTAATGGACTGCTAAATGAGCAAAATCCCATACAAAAAAATGGCACCAAAAACTATTCCTGCCTCGCTCCCACGTTAAATCCCAATGAACTGTAATCGTCAGCGCATGTCAGCGATATAAACATAATTAGAAAAAAATAGACAGGTATAGTTTTCGTTCTTCTGTCTCACTCTTGAGCTATTTTGAAAACTTCGTTAAACAAGGGAAATAACCGTCACGGTTTTGGAATAAATACATTTATCTAATGAAAAAACTGCTAATAAATTAAAATGAGTGATGGAAATTTGTTTCCGTTAATTATAAAAAACATCTTATCACTTATTTTCTCCTAAATTCGAAGAAAATTTTTTTGTTTGCATAAAAAAAGTTTTCTATTTCTGGAGAAAAATGGTGCCATTCAGCAACGTCAATCAGCAGTCCATTACTACATGTCAGTGGGTCTATCATATTATTTGCGTCGAACAAATGAGGAACCTGTACCTACATCAGGGATGGCCAACCTTTGTGGAACCAAGGGCACAATAAAAAATTTTCGTGAATGTTGCGGGGCAACAATATGTAATGACGTCATATTTGTTTAATTTTTAATTTTTTTTTTATAAAAAATTAGAGTTGGGCTCCAGAAGACCTATTTTGTCGACATATAACGAAAGGTTGTTGTTGTACACTTCAAAGATTTTGTATTCTTGAATGCTACGCTAAATGCAATTTTCGAATACGAAATATTTGCTTATAATTCATGTAGCAACATCGTAATTTATGAATGAATTCGACAGAAAATTTTTCAGAAAAATGAAATTTTATAAATTCAGTCTTGTCCAACAAAGGCGCATAGTCTGTTGCTTCACTACATTCGTTGTTTATTGTTTTAGAATTGTCAATGGCAAAAGTAAATTAGTTGGGATGTGGATTTGACCCCTTCGGTCCACTTGTCAACTGCCCAGTATGATGAACGAAGATGGAATAAACTGACTTCTTACAAAATAGTTATACGTTTAGCACTAGTGGAAAATTGGCTAGTATCAGAACTGATGACAAAGCAATCGCGAGAGAAGCTAGTTCAAATAACTATAATAGGGTTAAAACCACAAGATTTTTCTAGAGAAATTTTGTTTTTCCTCAAGGTTTGAAAAATTTGTGATGTTTGTCACGTTTATCATTTTGAGCATTGTAAGCATTTTAAATCGACTTTTTTTACTTGTAATTTTAAGCTCTCGAACGCTGATCCAGCGAAATCCATGGACCAAGAGGAACGTTTTTACAAGAATGCCTGTTCTACAAAAAGTTAAATTTCAAGGAAACTGTTCAATATTTCGCAACAAAATTAACACCAGCTAGCAAGAAGCAATATTTGTACCAAATAACAAGTATGTAAGTGGCATTAAACAAAAGTTATTAATAAATTAAAAGAGCGTGTTTTTCGACAGTTTTTCCCATTTTTTTCTATGTTTTGTGCCCTAACCTATAATTCAATATACATCAATCGGAAGATAATTTGAATAGCTACAACTTTATAATTTGATTTTTTTAGGTCCGAGGTCACGTTTTTCTTTAATTCGCTAAAAAGCGTTTCTTACATTTTATTGGATTGTATTCCAAAATCAAAAAAAAAAATCCCCCTATCTTTTTTAGATTTTTTTTCCTATATGACCATATTTTTTGTTTCCTGATGGCAATTATTAGATGGATTTGCGTAGATTGATTGGACTACAGTGGCACAGTTCATCTAACGTTTAAAGCAGCCAACAGACTTTCAGTTTAACTGCGCAGTTTATCACGTGTGAAGTCATGTCTAAACGATAAACTGTGTGAATTGTGTGCATTTGTGAACTATTTTCACTCAGTCCTCAGAAATAAGCTACTGCACCATCTTTTGCTCCGATAAACTGCGTAGGCTAGACAGTTTATCGTTCAGTGAGTTCTCTCAATTCTGTCCATTTGCCATTATTAAAAAGATGTACCTACTCAAATCAAAAATGGTGACGCGGCTGCGCAAAAACACCGTCACACACTATCAGTTCAGTTTATCGTACAGTTTTTTACACAGTTTAACTGCGCAGTTAAAACTGAGTGTGCGGATCGCTAAAAAATAGCGTACCACATTTTGAGCGTTGATGGAGCTCACCTTGATTTTAAATTCTGTGGTAGCGGAGAGCTTATTGCTCTGACTTTTAATGTTACATTTGGCTTGCAGAATAAGGATATGGGGTTCTGGGACTATTCGTGTGTGCAAAGTTTTCTTGCCAATTGCCCAAACACCTCAGTGTCATTATGGTATCAATTCTCTGGATGAATCGAGATTGTATGTTCAAAAACGTTTATTGAGAATACCCTTTGGTAAGTCCAGACTTTTTTGTGTTATTCATCATTCTGAGAAAACGGTCATTAGGGTCTCAAGAACTACACTTAAATGCCGCATTTCTAGGGTCCTATGCAATAACATAACCACCACAATCAAAAACCTATCACGAATTGCTGTGTTTATTTGAGCAGAATTTATTTATGCCTGAGGTAATTTATACGATTTATGCATATCCGAAAACATTTTGTCAAAATAAACAGACATTTGCAAAGATACTTTCTTTTCTGTTATTCTGTTATTTTGCGTATATTTTAACTTCTCACCTTGTAGGAAAAGCATCTTTGTCACGTGAGATATTTTAAATCGCAAAATACCCATGTTAATTCTCATGTTAAGAATTTAAACTTTTTGAAACAAATTCGAAAACTTCGTGAGAAGAAACATGCGTTTTACAAGGGTAAAATTATTTATATGAACATACTTTAAAAAGTATTTTGACGACAAATGTAGCAAAGTCGAGTGTCTGATGTTCAAGTAGACATAGTAGTATTATAGAATAGAAACTTACATTGAAGCAGGGAATTATCAAAAGAAAAACAATAAAATTATTTTCTTATTTTCTTTTTTTGAGGCTGCTTGAAAATGCAAAATCCTTTTAATAAATTACAGTTGTGCAAAAAAGGAGATCTGAGGCAACTTTAAATAAAAATGAAATACATATCCATTTGCCATATTTCAATAACCCTTAAAATTCCCATGTAGTTCATAAAAGGGCCGGTTTTTATAGGCGACATATTGATGTTGATGCCTTATCGGAATCGAACTTTCTACTACATGCAAGCAGTTTTGAAGAGCATGAAACGAAAGGAAACCAGACGTCGTAGATTTGGGCCAGTGGAGTTTATGTGACAATACGCATGCATGCATGCGCCCGATTGTTCAGCCTAGACTTCGCTATTGAGCTTTACGATCGTCACTAGATCTATGTCGTCATAGATTAAATATAACTCTCTGTTATATCTGATTCTGCAGGTCCTTTCTTGATAAATTTGACCAATTATGCTTCTTCCTAGAAATTCCGTAGCCACTTTTTATTATGTGAGACTAGAGGCTCAGGGAAAGCCCCTCATACTGTCGAAACTCTATTTTTTCGTATAGAATGTCGAACAGTAGCTCTAGTCGGAAGTTACCCAGTGGGAAAAATTGGGAGCGATGCACAGGGGAGTGTACTTGGAGCACTCTCAAGGGAGATTTTTTGGAGTTTTCATAAATTTTATATAAAAAAAGAAAACGGGCAATTATCTTCATGCCCATAAAATGTGACATTAGCAAACTCAATAGCCCGGCTCTCGTTCGATACGGAGGACAAGCAGCTTTGGAAGTTGATAGAGTTTAGTTGGGGGACTGCTTTGGTTAAGCCACTCTCGGGCTTGGAAAGAAAAAGGCAATTGCAAAAGATAAACAAAATAAAAGCTTTTCGATATCGGATTACATACCCACAGGCGTCCATGAATATTTCTTTTTTAAAAAGCTTTTTTATAATGCTCCAACAACGCGTTTTTGGGAGCATAAAAACGTATGCTCCCTCGCAATGACATGCAATGTTGAAAAGAATATAGAACGGGTATGGCAACGGGAGCACTCTATGCTCCTTTTGGAGCACTCTTTTTTCCCACTGGATAGTGAAGAGAGGAGAAAATGAAAGAAGAAACTACCACACCCAAGCCGCGATATTTTTTTATTCCACCTATACAGAAAAACGACGAAGTGAAAAACGTACGCACACAAGAAAGAAGAAGACATGGCTGGAAGAACAAATTTCAGAGATAAACAAACTTGGGAATAATAACACAGTGAGAAAGTTATATGAGAAAAGCTACGTAAGGGGTTAAATACAGAGAATAGATGTGTAACGACAAAAACGGTAATATTCTGAGCTGAAAACAAGAAGTCTTAAAAAGATGGGGGGGGGGGGGGGGAGTATTTTAATAAGCTACTGAATAGAGACGATGGTGCAACCCACAAACTACAAATAAGATGTGGAAATATGAGGGCCGAGAATGGATTAGACAAGATTATAGAATCGATCTGGCATCAGAAAAAGATCCCACTTGAATGGACGGAAGGTGTTATTTATCCCCTGCATAAAAAGGAGATCAACTCGTATGTGAGAACTAAAGGGGTATAACTGTCTTCCACTATTTTGTACAAAAACTTCTACCCATCGCAGAAGGCATAATAGGTAGCTATTAATGTAGCTTCCGACCTGGTAGGTCTACTACAAACCATATTTTCCACCCTAAGAAGAATTTTGAAAAAGCATGGGAATTCAACATCAATATTCAACAAGCACCAAGTTTATAGACTTTAAGCAAGGATATGACAGCGTGACACGTAATCAAAGTAATAAAAGTTACAACCAAGGTGATGGGAGAAGGTGGTAAGGGACGCTGGGGTAAAAAGGAAGTGATCCATCTTTAACAAGTGAACACAGACAATGGCTAATGCTGATGACGTCGCTCTAATAGGGTAGTTCTTTTACAAGCATGAAGGAAGCTTTCATCAAACTGGAAACAGCTGCAGAAAGAAAAGGATTGGATTACTCATTAACGAAACAAAAACTGGAGATCAGAGAGAGAATAAACATTGCTAACAGAAGCTATTTTGGTTTTCGCCAACATCTTATATTCGACTCTTGTATAGAGGAATAAAATGTAAACTATGTACCATGCTAATCAAGCCTGTTCTGATGTTTGGATCAGAGACAGGGACCTTGAAAATAGCTGATGAAACACTTCTAGGCTCTTTTGAAAGAAAAAACTATCTGCAATATCGGTGTCTGGGAGAACCACCAATGGAGAAGAAGATATAGTCATGAATTATACCGGGGACCCGACATAGTCAAAAGTATAGAATTAAGTGGATTAAGATAGGTGACCCACATACAAAGGCTTGACGATGGCCACCCTGGGGAAGTAGCGATAAATTGAAACACTGATGGAAAGAGAAATTCCGTTATAGACTTAGTTAAGTTAGGGGTCTGGTCCCAACTCCGACGACATCTGGTCCCAAGTCCAGGGTATGAAAGGAGAAGGGTGGTCGACCTGCCGAATTCACCAGAATCGGGAAACCGAAGAAACTAAGCAAGAAACCGCAGAAAACTGCCAACAGCGTTATCGCATTCCAATCGATATCCGAACGATTGGCGAGTATAATCATCGGTGGAACGATCAAAACCCATATCGTATCCGTTTATGCGCCAACCGAGACCAGCTAAGTCACGAACAAGAACGAATTTTACGATCAGCTTCAACAGACGCTGGCTAAGATACCTCGAACCGAATTAATCATACTCGCAGGGTATTTTAATCCACATTCAGGTGCAGATCGAACCAGCTGGGAAGGAACGATGGGTAAATTCGGACACGGAGTAATTAACGACAACGGCTTACGCCTGCTTTCATACGCAGCGTCAAACAATTTGACCAAGACTTGGCGATGTTAGGCTAGGCTGTAATCAACGCAAGATTCCGATCGACATTCAATGTGGGCCCGATAGCGAGGCGATGCGATTACAAAGAGCGAATAAAGTGGCGCCACCCCCATCCAAGAAGAATTGGGCGTGCCTACGGGACCCGACCATCGGGCGAGTGTTTCAAATGGTATTATCCAACAAACTCGCAGCGTTCGTAATAACGGACGATATCGATGTAGAACGCAATTATCGGAGTTCAATGTGCGGTGTGCAATGGTATTGTGTAAATGTGCAATGGTATTGCGTTGTGTCAGCTGTCTGGGCCTCTTCGAACAGCGGAAACGGATGAAACACGTCGATTTCGAGCAAACCGAAGATTGAACAAAGAAGTTCGACAGAAAATTGAGATCGGAATTAGAAGCGTACTGGAATAACGTTGCGGCCGACATGGAAGAAGCGGCGTCGAGGCACAAGTATCAGACGCTGTACTAAACAATCCGGCGGTTAGGCGGCAGAACTACATCAACAAACGACAACATCAAAAAATCGGATGGAATTTTGGTGACCTCTCTACATGAGCGCCTGCAGCGGTGGAGAAAATTCTTCCACAAGCTGGGAAACCACGATCCACCATAAGAACCATCACCAGAACCGCCGACTATCGAAGAGTCGACGAATCAATTTCTCGATACCGAACCGACAATCACGTTATCACAAAACACATATGACATTCAGATCGTGTCCCGTCGGATTAGAAGAAAGCAAACGTTGTGCCAATTTTGAAGAAAGACGACAGTCGGGAATGCAAGAATTATCGCGGTGTTAGCCTGCTTTCGATCGTCGGCAAAGTATTAACGAAAATCATACAATCATGTGCCTTGTTTGGCGTAAATAAATAAATAAATAAATTTAAGGCTACAGAAACACCGAGAGCAAACGAGCAGGAAATAACAAGCGGGATTTAGATTACATCGAGGATGTATTGCTCAAATATTCGCTCTCCCTCAGCCAATGGAAGAAAGAATTCGTTGCCGCAAACGAACAGTCGTCGTTTTCATCGATTTCAAATCCGCTTTTGAATCGATTGGAAATACTTGTGGAGAGCGTTGGAAACCGAATACGAGCCATTGAAAATCATCCGAATTCTCCAAGCGTAGTACGATGGCTCAACCAGCAGCGTTTGTTCAGGTGTCCGACAGGGAGACGTCGCTGCGCCACTTCTCTTCAACGATGTGATCGACGCGATTATGCATTAAGTTTACTATGGACGACGCGGAGTTCAATGTAACCACAACCACTTCGTTAACGACTTGATGTGCGCTGACGAGAACGTCGGATATCTTACACGACGTTTCCCTTATCGTCCGGTCATACTTTACACTGATTCAAGAAGAAATAGAAAAATGCCGACTATGGTGGTTTGGACATGTTAGACGAATGGATGATAACGGCTTGCCGTGTAAACTTCACTGGCGAGACCGTCCGATAGACTGGAGAATTCAGCGATCGGCACCGAAGAAAACCTGGCTAAAGAATATCGAGGGCCACTTCAAGAGTCAACGATTATCAGCTATCGACGCTCGAGACGTCGCCAAAGATCGTCGAGAATAGAAACGAATATTGAAGGGAGTTCGAGACCCAGTGGTACCGACAGCAGCGTATGGAACGTCCCGCTTCGACAACCAGCTGGCGGATCAAAGAAGAAGAAGTTAGGCGAACGTAATTGTAGAGCATTAGCAATGACCCAGACGGCGCGGCGTGGAGATAAATGCTGAAGAAAGCCAAAGCTAGTAACAATAAGCTGTAGTGCTAGAGATAATGATGACGAACTATATAATGTTTGGCAAAGAAGCTTAGTTCGATAGCTGAATTTACTTAAGAGAATCTTGTTAATAAGCCTCTAGCTAAGTATCGCATTTAGGGCTACACAATTAAAATATAATGAGATTTTTGAACATAAGAGGCAAGTTCTGGCATTTTCAATTAGAAAAGTAATTCTGGTCCCATCCACCGGAGATGATGGACCGATGGCGTAGGATCCAAAAAAAACTCCGTGCGTTTACACTCAACCCTTTAGGTTTGGACATGGTTTAGCACATGGTTTAGGTATGCAGATCCACAAATCGGTGAGTATATTGTGAAATCGCATAAAACTATTACAAGTACTAACGACAAGTTGTTAGAAGTCAAAATATCCGCTCTGTATTTGTGCTTGCAGACATAAACGAGCCAAAATATGACTACGTGAAGGCCTCCTACTTATGGAGATATATTCTGTTTCGAAGACTGAAAAAGAATTTCTCTGCACACGACCCCGATGACAAAAATCTTCGGACTGATACCGCGTCCTGGAAGTATTTGCGGGAAAACCCTTGCTATTGCGAGCCAACAAATCTTAGAGTTGTGCAAGCGTAGACTCCAAGAAACAACCAAGTTAACGATTAAAGCATCTTCAACCATATCAATTAATCATTTCAGCAGATGACGCAGATTCAGGGGAGTGTTGGCAAACAGTATCACCTCCGACGTCTTCCTTGGTATATGCGCTCATGGCAGTCTACTAGAAATATTTGGAGTCTGAATGTCAGCCTCCAAAAAATCTCAATAAAAAACAGGCTACTAAGTCCGTTCACATTGACCACCGTCAGTACGAGGCAGTCAAAGGTTACCAGCAACAAGGCCCTTACGTAACTAAATAAAATTCTTCGTGCGCTGGGGTTAACATAATCATTTTACACCGAGATATTTAGAATGACAAATTGAGTGTTCTTTCCAAATCACAACAACAATGCTGTTATTTACGGTTTGAGAAAATGGTTTCGTGCATGTTTTTGATTGGTCTAAATTTGTATACCGATACCATTATTTTTATTCTTAGGTTTTTTCTCATTAATAAGTTTTACACCAAAAAGAGACGAAAGTAACGAAAGTAGACGAAAATAACGATAATCACATGCATGCACAAAATATGTCGGATTACGGATAAATGTAATTCTTAATTCGAAATATAGTTCAGTCAATCTGTCAAAAGAATTGCACAGAAAAAACCAGTCGGATGAAATGTAGGTGAGTCGTTAGGAAATGATGTAAGAAAGCTTACTTGGGCGTGGCCACCTGCTACCTCTGAGGGTTTTTGAAAAAACTCAAAAAAAAACTCAAAACAATTTTGAAATGCATTTTTCTCGAAAACTATGCATTCTACAGAAAAGTTTATTGGAAAAAAAATGTAGAGGGTATCGTTATCTACAATTAATGTCATTGGTGCAATATTGTAAAACAAAAAATGTGCGCAGTTGGTGGCGCTAAAGTGCCAAAAAAAGTGTTTTTCGAGAATCGTATAGAAATGATATACATTAATCGATCAAAAATCATAAAGAAAAGTGAGACTTTTCTCGCTAGCAACACTTTTCTTCACGATTTTAGATATAACGTTCATTACAGTGCGATTAATTGTCAACAGAAAATGGCATGCTTTAACCAATTATTTTTTCTTTACAATTTTTGGTTTCATTGTACGTATTACAATTTTCTTTACAATATTTCAATGTATGTACGTCATTTCTATACGATTCCCGAAAAAATAGCATGTTCAACGCATCAAGAAAAGTGAGTTTTCCAGCTCGTGTAAATTTAAATCCATTCGCTCGCTACGCTCGCCTTTTCTTTACTTGTAGAACAATCCACTATTTTCAACTTTTTCGCCCTTAAATTTTCATTTTTCAGATACGATCCAAATGGAAAACTTGTTCCTTACAATTTTACAAATAACTTTTATAAAAACATTTTTTTTATACAACTTACCGTTTCAGAGCTGCAGCTTGTGAAAGTATGAAAATTCCAATATTACGCTTTCACAAAGTATAAAGACAAGCAAGGGGCAAATAAAGAATGTATTTTTTTTTCACTTGAAAAGTAATAATCTATATTGTTTATAACAAATAAATCTTGGAAATAAGTATCAATATTAGACCTTTATAATACGTGTTCTTTAAATTTTTATATAAAATATTTCATTCAGTTGAATCAGTTGTGAATTACCGTTAGCACCACTACGCTGTTCACGCAGCGCTGTATTACACTATAACTTTGGAACGATAGGTTGTACGAAAAATTTTTTTGAATAAAAGTTGTTTGTATAATTGTAAGGAACAATTTTTCCATTCAGATTGTAGCTGAAAAATGAAAATTTAAGGGCGAAAAAGTTGAAAAACACTTTTTTTGGCACTTTAGCGCCACCAACTGCGCACATTTTTTGTTTTACAATATTGCACCAATGACATTAATTGTAGATAACGATACCCTCTACATTTTTTTTCCAATAAACTTTTCTGTAGAATGCATAGTTTTCGAGAAAAATGCATTTCAAAAATTTTTTGAGTTTTTTATGAGTTTTTTCAAAAACCCACAGAGGTAGCAGGTGGCCACGCCCAAGTAAGCTTTCTTACATCATTTCCTAACGACTCACCTACATTTCATCCGACTGGTTTTTTCTGTGCAATTCTTATTTTTTTTTTCGACAGATTGACTGAACTAATATTGAAAATCCTGCTTGATGTTTAAGGCCATCAGATGAACTAAATTAAATTTCATTGGACATAGCAACCAGTGGCGAGAATAACAACTAGGGCATAATTTCAACTAAGTATCCCTTCCACGATGCGCAGTTAAACTATTTTTTTTTTTTTTTTTTTTTATGTGAAAGTCTAAGCTCAGGTGTCACCCTTTGTACTACCAGTCCGTCATGTCTTACACGTCAACGTCGGGTGCCTGGTAGTAAGCTTAGCTCGAAGGATAGAGAAAGAATAAAACAGATTAAAGGGAGTCTGAGGGGTACATGAGGAGGTGGAGATGAACCTTGCGTTTAAACTCTTGGGTGTTATATGAGTTTGGGAAAACTGACTGTGGAAGGTTGTTCCACAGTCGAGTTGTTCTCGAAAAGAACGAATTACTAAACTGGTGTGTGCGCGAAAATAAGGGCTGTAGATAGTGAGGATGAGCCGAATGGGCAAGTCTTGTGTTGCGTGAAAAACATCGCCGTGAAGGCAGGAGATTATATATTTCGGTGGAACAGTCGTTATGGTAGATGCGGTAGAATTTTACCAGGGCTGCTACATTCCTGCGGTGACTTAGTGAATCAATTTTGGAGCAAATGACGTCGTCGCCAATGAGTTGGAGAGCGCGGTTCTGCACCTTGTCCAGCCACGCTAAGGTGGTACTCGGTGCCCCTGCCCAGAGATATGAGTTGTATTCGAGGCGGGGCCGAATGTAGGATTTGTATATTATAGCCCTGGCCGACGGCGGAAGGAGGAATTTGCATCTTTTAAGGAATCCCAAGCATTGAGATGCTTGTTTAGCGATTTGGAATATGTGATTACTTTAATAAACAGTTTTAGAAAAATCCATCTCTTTAGTAAAAAAATAAAAGCAACAAAATAAAATACTGTAACCGTAGGACTCTGATTTTTCAGACTACTATGTTGTTATCATACAAAATTAATCTCGTTGTCATATACATATACTCATGCAGCTACAAAATGGACCATCACTTAACCCAACAAGATATAAATCTAGAGACATGTTATCACGATCAGCATTGATACAACATGCAAATCTGGCCATAAAATAAAGCTGACAATCCACTAAAGCACATTTTATCTAATCCCAGTGATTTCCAGGACGAACATTTTGTTATCCTTTGTCTATACTCATACGAATCCATATAAAGGAGAAGAAGAACTGCGTCATCAACACGCGACGACGTCCTTAGACCTAGCCGAGAATAATCAAGAAACAAAGTAAAAGGGCAAATAACATACGACTAGACCATTTTAAAGAAAGTACCCAAGGGAAAATGGAATTGAAGTTGCATTTAACAAAAACAGTCTTTCGCCACCCCCACAGCCGCCCCCAACACCCCTCCGCAAGGACTTCCTTCGATGAAGATATTTTTCTTTAGAACTTAAAAGTTTTAGAGATGTTTTTCTCTTCTTATCCTTATAACTATACTCCTTAAAAAACAAAACCCGAAATGATACTTAAGTGCGCTGTCACTCGTTTCTCATGCGGAACGACTGAGGAGAAAGAGAGTAGTTTAGTGGTTGTTTGTCAGATGGCGTCTTTGTGCATGATTGAACGAACCCCTTAAGGGCTCGCTTTATGTATAACGCTGGAACAAAAAAAGTTTGAATAAATTTTCCCTTTTCCTTTTAAAATTGTGTTAAAAGAGTCGTGAACATTATAATTGCAATGCATAAGATAAAAATTAATTGAAAGAACTTATTGAGAATGGAATTAATATTTAGACATTGACGTCGATGGTGAGAGTGGATAACTCATTTGAAATGTGTGCTTACGTTTTGTGGATAACGATGGGTTGCAAATTGGTAATTATAATCAACTTTCTAAGACCCGTGAGCCGAATATTTGCATTGGAAGTAAAGGTAAATATGTCTTTTAGCCGTATTTCTAGGGACGTGTACCTCTTCCGCTAAACAGGCATCTATGTGTTAACCCTTCCTGAGCATTTCTTGACTAGTTTTGCACTGCAAATCGGAGCTTTTAAAAGTGTTTCACTTCACACTTAAAATGTTTGACTGCGACGTCAACCATTTGATTAACATTGTAGACACTTTTAAAACACTTAAATATGTTTAAAAAATATCTACAACATTAATCAAATGGATGACGTTACAATAAAACGGTAATACAATTTTAAAAGCTGAGACTTGCAGTATGGGTGGATTTGAGAGCCAAGATGGTTGCTTGACTTTCTGTTACAACCTCCATATTCTCTCTTGGAGAGTTGGCTTCTCTGGGTAGTTGCCATATACCCCGGCACCTACTCCTCATCTTTGAACCCTTAAAGTGTCCGCTTTGCCACTCCCGTCTTGTTGGAAATTTGGCAATGAACTTCTTGCTCAACCACACCTTGGGAGTAATGTAGTCTGAAAAGGTTAGAATCAACCTTCTGTCAATCATACCAAGAATGTTACTGTGTCCGTATGTGTTTTGTTGCCAGTATCCATTTTCTTTGAGTCTGACAGGGCTAAAAGAGGATAGTTATTCAGTGTGGAGGTACATTACGACGAGCTGATGTGGTACTCTCTACTCGTATGTCTCCAGTAACCCTTCTGGTAATTTTTCAGCTTCAAAGATACGCGTGAATCTCTTTAGTGTATATACAGGATGATAACTACCCATCGTCCTAACGTTGCTTCTACCCTTAACTCGAGGATAATTGTATTCGTTATGTTATTGAAAGGATCTTCTATCAGCGAAATGATATAAAGGAGCTCTTGTTGCGGAACTTTGGCGACATCTTGCTCTGGTATTTGTTGTTGGAGCCCGAAGTGGTGTATCATATTGACTGACGCGGCCTTTTTTTTTATGTGACACACTAGAGACTAAGGCTGGTCGTCCACTGGAAGCGTATTCGAGCGGCTTCGCGCTACGGCCATACATATGAGCGGCTACAAGCGGCTCATTTGTATGGCCGAAGCGCGAAGCCGCTCGAATACGCTTCCAGTGGACGACCAGCCTTAGGGAAGGCCCCTTTGTACTGTCGACCATGTAATTTTTTTTTTATTTTTTTTTTTTTTTTTGAAATGTCGAACAGCAGCTCTAGTCGGAAGATAGAGAGAGAAGTGAAGGAAAGAATTGTCACAACCTAGCTGCGGTATTTTTATTTCACCTACTCCCAACCATTTCACTCTGACATCGGGGCATCGAGAACAACTCGCTGGAGTGTTATGCCTCCTGAAACGAGTTGAATCTCATCAACCAACCGATGAAATGCGCTTGGTGGAGCGGGGAAGAGAACTAGTGGAGGCTATGACAGGAGGAATCAGGAATGCAAAGAGGGAGAAGAAAGAAGGAAAGTTATGTAGGCGGGAAATTGGGAAAGGCTAGGACCGTGGCACCGCCGGAATTCGAACCCGGAACCTCTGGGGATAGTAGTCAGGCGCCTTACCCCTAGACTACCGAGGCCAAGTTTCATTCTGCTCCAACTTTATTTGGCAGAGCGGTCTCATTTAAACCGTTACAGTTCAATTTTGAAGCTTTTTTACTACGAAATTGATATAAAGTCAGTAAGTTTGTGTGCTATTAAATAAGTCTGTTTTTGGTTTACAAAAATTTATTTCATAATAGATTTACATATGTTGATTTAAGCGATTTTCCATTGTATTCATTAAATTTTGTAAAATTTGATTGTCAATGCTTAGGGAGCGTTCAAGTAATACGTAACGCATTTTGGGGGGGGGGGGGGTTGTAAAACGTTACGATGCGTTACAGGGGCGGGGGGGCGGGGTCGAACAACGCGTTACGTAACATTGTTTTTTTATTTAAATAAAAAAATAGGGCATTCAAATCTCCCAACTTAGCAACCCTTTTTGTTTATGTTTTACGGGTAATCGCGATTAAAACAATAAATAAGCTATTTTAGCGGCTTTCTGGTACTTTGCGTCATATAATTGTCACTTTCAGGTAAAAGTGTTGGGTGTTACGTAACGTTTAAGGAGGGGGGGGGGGTACAGAAAAACGTTACGGCGCGTTACAGGGGGGGAGGGGGGGTCAAAAATTTTCAAAAATTGCGTTACGTAATACTTGAACGCCCCCTTACCCCAGCAGCCTTCAACCCTTCCTTTAGTTGCTGAAGGGTTGAAACTTGGGTGTCTTCGAAAATGCATCACTGCGGTATTACTGCAATATTCAGCAATTAGAACTCTGTGGCTGAATATTGCAGTGATACCGCAGTGATGCATTTTCGAAGACACCCCTTGTCTGCCGTTGGCCTAAACCCTTCGGACTAGAATTCTACAAAGATTTTCAATTGGATTCAAGTCTGTGCTTTGGGCTGGCCAAGAAGGTGTTTCCGTACTCCGGAACCATTCTTCAACGATCCTTGCCCGATGAACAGCAGCATTGTCTTGCTGTAAAATAAAGTTGGGGCGACTCTGAGCTCGTCCTGGAAATCATCTAATCCCGCCCGTATCAAGGAGAAGGATTCAACAGGTTCTCCAAAAAAAAACCCATCCGAATTATAGGAAAAAAATGACGAAAATCCCTTTAGAAAAATAACACAGAAATGCACGAATGAATTTCGCAAGGGCGCACACTTCCTGGGCCAGGGAGGGGCAAAATGTAGTGCTCAGCGATGAAAAAAAATCAATCTTAATGTTCTTGACGGCTGCCACTACGTTCAGCTTTGTTGCAGAAAAGTATATGGAATTGCTGGAAGAGGGATAGGATGATTTCCAAGACGAGCTCGAAGACCCTAACTTCATTTTTTCAGCAAGACAATGCTCGTTTAGATTACTCCACAGTTCGGATCACTTCACTAAGCGCAATTTCCGTGGAATTGCCTTTGCAGTTGCAATGGCGCTTACTCGAGGGCTTTCCTTAACTCGAGCAGTTCGATTTTAGTTTCAGGGTGTCCTGCAGAAAAAAGGAGTGACAACCAAGGTACAGCAAAGTTCAAAAGTTCATCCAGCGCGAAAGCTCCTCCGAGATACATGGAAGTTCCACCCAAGCTCATCCAAAACTCAGCGATGTTCACCCAATATCACATAGGTGACGCTCACTAACACCCAAGTCAACAACAACTGATTAAGGGATTTTACTGAATGATCAAAAAGAGAAATTCTTTATCTTGAAATATAACCAAGTGCCGTACTCTGTAAAAAGCTTTAGAAATATCTACAAAAAAGAAGCTAGATCAAGTATTGAGGCAGTTCTAAGCTCAGTAGCCACTCTTTATGGTGCCAGTCCTTCCTTGTAATGTTTTTGATCACGGACTGGAGCAATGTCAAGTAGTAAGCTTAGTTTCAGTGATGATGAAGGAAAAGGCCTCGTCATTGAATTTAGGTACAGCCTCAAATATAATAATTCTTTTATTGGAGTTGGCGTATCAAAAATCACGTTTGCATGACTTGGCAAGGTGCAAAACTGCCCCTCAAACTCATCGATGGTGCGCTTTCATAGAGTCATTGAGCGTCCGTAAAATTGTAGCTGACCAACACAACCAAAAGAAGCCAAACAAAAAAGTAAATGGTGATGCATGTAGATAGGTAGTATCTCAGGGATCTTCACACCCACGAGCCAGCTCTTCTCTGGAGGCCCAGAGTATCGCCTTGGAATGTTTTTTGAGCCTACATTGTGTAAATTGTTAGTGTTTGTATAAGGGTTTGTGGTTGGCCTCTTCGGGTACCCAACTGAAGGCCCGCATAACATAGAAAACAGCATTTGTTGGTCGAGTGATGTTATGTAAGCAGCAGGATCGTATTATAAACGAATATGTCCGCCCTCCTTTTCTCACTCCGCATAGCACTAAGATGTTCGTTTGCTTGTCGATTAGCCGGGTGCTCACACTCCCAACTGGTTCAAGAAATTATGCAGCATTGCCAGTTTGCTACAGTGGCGTGTTGTTACGTATTAACCAAATCTTACGAGATTTTGAGGTAATGAAATGGTCAGGAACATCTGCGGCCATGCGTTAGAACTTGCAGACGGAAAGCCAGCGCCTCTCAGACTTACGCAATAGTATAAAGGGCAAACTGTTTTCTGTGTATTGTCACTACTGTAGGTAAAAACGCTCAGGGTTACAAACCTTGACTAGTGGTTCCTTAGGCTGGTATCGCGTGTTAAAAGTGCGCAAGAACTCAGCTCAGTGTTTAAGCAACTATGTTATTACAGTATTCAAAAAGATAGACCCAACTACCAGAGCCAATTTTTGCACGTTGCCTGTTGTCATTAGTGTTCTCGTGCAGGCTGTGGGTGCAGAGATATTGAGTGTATACGGCTCCCGGTATTCTTCTACGGTCAAATCTCGCAGGATGGTTTTTGCATCATACCTTTTAGCTTCCCGTTCAACAAGTTTGAAGAGTTCTTCTATTTCAACGTCTGGTGACTCTTCTGTGGAAGCGTGAACGTTCATAAGTCTTCTGTCCTTAATTGCCTCGCCTACAACGGCATAGCCTTTCATTTATTGTTTTGTTTTAAACCTGGTAATGATAGGTTTATTTCTTTTGCTGACCATAAAGCCTACCCAGAGCACATGGTGACTTTTCTGATAGCTGTAATATACATCATACTGAAGTTTATGCCGCAACAAATAAATCCAAAACGGATTTATCTCGAATTTAAAGTTGACCGTAGACTATCCAAAATGCTGCTGCAAGTTCTACACTTTAACAAGGCTGGTCAGTTATATATAAAATAAATCGGGGACGCAGTGAAATTTCAGACATTTTCTATTTTCCACTTAGAAAATTCAGGTAAAAAACTTTCCTCATTGTCACACAATCACTCGAAGTCAATCAATACCGTACTCCACCAAATTGGAAGAATAACCAATTTCCAACACTGGAATTTTAGTATTTTCTTGTCGCATATTTTCCAGACCGTGGAATACCATCAGCAACGCTTAATATAACAAGAATATTTTTGCAGCTTTCATTATCTTGGCGAACTGCATTAAGGCGTCTGCAGTTTCAAGAATTTAATTTTGTATTTGCGCACTCTACCTTGACCTAATTAGCTCGGGCATCTGCTTAAATTGTCTTCTTATTTACGTTCATCGTGTTTCCGACAGACATCGCCCCATCACTTTCATCGAAAATAATCGTTGATTACAAGAGGAAAAACATAGAGGCTCGAGAGTTCGATAGTGAAAAGTAAAGAAAGTGAGGTAGAAAAAATTGGAGCATGAAATTTACCTCAAACCAAGCTCAAACAAGAGTTCACAAGAAAATGCTGCTGCCATGGAGACTTTCGAAGTCGCTCTGGGATATTCAGTGCACACCCAAACCATTTGCAGGGCTTCGTAATGTGGATCAGACGATGTTACCGATATGGACAAATTGCCAACTACAACGCTGGAGGACAGCTGAAAAGAAACCAGACCAGTCGACGTCTGCCAGTCGTCGCAGTCTACGTGGGAGGCACCGCCTAGGAGGGCTTCCAGATGGAGGTCCATTCCTTACGAAGATTGCGCAACCCATACCTAGCCAAACCCTGGTCTGGGGTTGTGCAAAGGCACTTCCACGTCGAATGCAATTTTCGCTTATCTACGTCTTCGATATGCTGGTATTGCTCGAGGCATAAAAACTGGGAGTTTTATGGGTTGTCTCCGTGCTCTCGAATGGCGCTGGCGGTGCTCTGGAACAAGCAAATGACCAGTTCGGAACTGCTTTGTTGTTTGCCGTCTGCAATAGTTTAGGTATAGTAGCAGTTTTCTTGACTTCTCCCCAGCACACGACTTCGCTTATTCAATTCCAGCTGTGGGTGACAATTCTGATAGGATGACTCATTGTAGAATCCTTTTCCTTGGCCTCCCGACATTATTGATTCTTGGCACAAACACAAG
The DNA here is from genome assembly GCA_949987705.1 of Thereva unica. Classification (NCBI taxonomy): domain Eukaryota; kingdom Metazoa; phylum Arthropoda; class Insecta; order Diptera; family Therevidae; genus Thereva; species Thereva unica. Next base: position 81,236,528 of record OX465283.1, on the reverse strand, counting down.
GACCTAAGTCCTCCTTTGCCAAGGAATCTTCAGTATAAAAAACCATTTTTTAAGCATCACCTCAACTGATTTAAGATGTACTCTCGGATCCTGCAAGGGACGATTTCTGGTCCCTTCACCCGGCTGTATATGTGGGGCTTTAGGCCCATCACCCTTTCAGGCATCAAAGGAATTCATGCTACGCAAAAGGGACGCAGGATTTTCCAAACGATGCCAGCATCTGATGGGCTCTTTTAGGGGCTGCCGTTGCTGTGGCATGGTTGTTGTCTTTCTTAAACTGATTGACTGTCTCCTCGGGCCGGAGGGTGGGCGGAATCTTCAAAGTAATCGACTAAGCAGCCGATAAATTGAATGATAAGAAGCGGCCCTGTTAACTTTATGTGTTGACATGTGTCGGTACAAGAACGAACAAACCCGGCCTGGATAGGACTTAACATAACACGGGATGACACACAAAGCTCTGATTTAGATACAAACGAAACTAATTTTACAGATTTTATGTTAAATTCACAAAAGCCAGTTTGTTTGCCAGACTCTGGCGGAAAATGTATTCAAAGCATCACGTTGCTTTAATAACTGGGAGGAGGATATGTAATGATAATCATAAGCAAACAGAAAGTGACAACATTAAATTCGCTTGATTCAAGATGGGGAAATGTTTATTGATTGAAGCGTTTTTAATTTTTTTGGGGTCTTCAGCCATTCCTTGAACAGTTGGGGTTTGAAATAGTTGGCTGGCTTTCAAATGTTTCCAAGTTTTGGTTTGATTCGTTTTCTTGGAATGTGAGCAGAACAGCAAGGCACAAATTAATAATTTTTCAATTTGGAAATAAATGTTTGACTACTCACTTGGTCACTCATTCAACAATGTGCGAAATAAGAAAAATCTATAATATGTACAGACGAACACCTCTTTCAGGGATATGTCGAAGATACTCCATAGCTGCTTGTTTTTGGAATATTTAGGTGAGTTCGTTCTTGTCGAGCTACTTATCTTTTGAAAAGGGGATGTAATGCTTTTTTTTTTTTTTCAAAAATCTCTTCGATAGTCTCCCAGAATTTTTGTGAACGGCTTTGCTGGATATGAGGTACACAGTTATTAAAAACATGTTGGATGTGATTTTATATTATTACTAGCAGTAAATTTATGTATAAAGCCCGATTTTCATCCCAAAGTCAAAGTGGAAATGCACTTTGGAGCTCTTTTATCCCACAGAGATTTGTATGCTTTTCTCTCAGTCTTTTCTAACTTATTTTTTAAATGATACGGCAACGGGGGAAAAATTAACAAAAAACATGACACCACTCTAGCTAGACAACTTGGGTTGTATTACCATCATAACACAACTGCCTACTTAGTCTTTGCAATTCGTACCTTTTGTGACATTATATTAAATGAAAAGGGATATTATTCGTGTTATATTCGGAAACTTCGTTACTCCATTTCTAATTTTTATAAGTTATCTACTCTCAGTCCGCTCCAACCCACTTTATAGGTTTGCTGATGAAGATCCACTGTGGTACTTCAGGGTCTTCGAAAATGCAAGACGAGCACCTGACAGACCTTTTGACTTTATGATTCGATTTCAATTCTTCCAAAAGGAATACATACTGCCATATCTTCAGGAAAAACCTGCAACACATACCAATTCGTTTCAGAAGGAGATGTAGATGTATCCTTGGAAGATCAGTTGAAAGCATGAAGGAGACCTTTGTAGCACTTCAGCGAGCCGCAAAAAAAATCGGGTTGGAAATAAACGAGCACAAAACTTACAATACAGACGTAGTGGATGAATTTGTATACCTAGGCACGATTATAACACGGTAATGATACATCGGCCGATATCAGAAGACGAATAGCACGGGCTAATAAATGCTACTTTGGTTTACGCAAGCACCTGAAATATTTCAAGGAAGACAAAATTGGCACTTTACAAAAAACTTATAAGGCTGGTTCTACTATATGGTTCGGAAGTGTCGATATTGAAAAACGCAGACGAAGTATCGGAAAACCGTCCATTCGATCTACAAAGGAGTACAGGCTGATGGCATTTGGAGGAGAAGATACAACTCAGAGTTGTATGAAATCAATAAGATTCCAAACATTGTCAAAGTAATCAAAATAAACAGACAACGATGGATTGGTCATGTTAAACGAGCTGGGGAACGGAACCCGACAAAGATAGTGCTGGGGAAGATACCGGAAGGGAACGGAGACTAGGTCGGCCTAAGAAAAGATATATAGATGACGTCGAGGGTGACTTAAGACAGTTGGAAATAAGAAAAGACGGGCCAGGGATCGAGAATCATGGAGGCGAACGCTAACGGAAGCCAAGGCCAATAATAGGCTGTGCAGCATAGGAGTTATTAAGCTTTAAGTAGTAATTAAACACTTAAATAAAAGGTTGTCTGCCAGGCACTTGGCACCAGCGCAGACCCGACAGACCTTTGTTTTCTAGTATAAAAATGTTCAAACGTTAATTTGATTTTAGGTTGGAACTCTTACTCAACAAGTTAGTTGCGGTCTGCCAAGGCATTAGCACCAGATTTGACCAGGCAGACCAACATAACTTTTTTTACTCCATAAGTTCCAAATTTTAAGAGTAATTCCAAGGTCTTACTACTTGATAGGTCACGCTGCGGTCTCGAAAATTTATACATACTAAGCTTGGGCCCTACTTCCACCAATGCAGACCACGATATTTCTTAAGGTCGCTGTGAGTCCTAATATTGCAAAATCATTTCATCCTCTTACTCGATAGGCACGTTTTTGCAGTCAGCTCTTGGTCTGTTAGTACATCCCCATTTCTATACTTGCAACATCGTCATTCTGGGTTTAAACTCGTAATTCTCTCTGATAGCCTTGTTGTAAAAATTTCTTGTGTTATTTGAGTTTGCTGATTCTTCTGTTTTCCTCATTTTGTTTTCCCAATATTGTCTGTTTTACTTTGTGTATGCTCTTCTCAGTTCGTTTCTTTTCTGTATACTCCTTTTCAGAATTTATTGTTCTGTTTAGCTTGCTTTAGTATGCTCTGTTTTTCTATACTGGGCCATTACATTGTTGAGTTTATTCTTAAGCCTGAACTACACCACTTGCGAAGTTAGTCGAAGTCGAGAATAGATGCACTTCGATGCACCCTGTTTAACTTTACTTCGCCTCGGACGACTTCGCATCATTTGGCAGTCAAAGGACTCGAGGTGTGTGGGGTGCCGGGCGACTGAGCTCCTCGTGAGATTGCACCTTCTTAAGTACTTTGTCGAAGCAACTCCGCGAGTAGTGTAGTGCTGGCTTTACGGCCAATCGGTTCTCATATTCACCCCTAATTTGATCTTATTTTAATTTTGGCCCATTCCCGTTTTTATTGTAGATATCTTTGCCCCAGGTTTCTCAAGTTTTTGTTCTGTCCGAGGTTGTGTAGTAGGTTTCATAGCAAGAACTTCATGCCAGTTGGGTTGCTAGGGTTGTTATGGGTATCCGTGAATAAAGCTCTATTTCACCCAAATGTCAGGGGGTTTTGTATTTTTTATCCGGCCTCGGCAATAGGTGATGGCAGAACGCTTGAACTATAAATGGCCTAAAGGGTGTCGTTAAGCATACTCAATAGACCGGTTCTCGATAGATTACGGAGGTCAAGCAGCATTGGACGTCATTAGTACTCAGTTGGGAAACCGGTTAAACCACGCTCGCGCTTGGAGAGCAAAAGGGAATAGCAAATGATAAACAAAATAAAAGCTTTTCTATACCGGATCACATACCCACAGGCGTCCATGAATTTTCTTTATTTAAACGCTTTTTTAGAATGCTCCTAAAACGCTGTAGAAGGATCATAAAATCGTATGCTTCCCTGCAATGTTAAAAAGTATATGGAACTGCAATGCGAACGGAAGCGTTGTAAGCTCTTTAAGGGGTGCTCAAACATGGCAATTGGAGCACGTCATTTCCCGCTGCATTTTGACACTGCCACATTTACTACTCACCCATTCACGCCGAAATTCTAAATTTTTTCAGCCCCTTTTTTCCACCTGGGGCGGGTACCAAAGATTTTTTTTACGGGGCCACATGCGGTATTCTTAATGACTCCGAATGAAGCAAGGCGGTAAATGCCATTTGTAGGCATTATAGGGCAATTCATATGGGTTCTAGTCAGGAGATGTTGCAGGGTGGATTTTAATGCACGCAGCCGCACTTCTTATCCGTATGTACGCAATGTTTTTTCGAATACAATTTTCATTTTGTTCCGGTAAGCCTTCTCAGTAATTTCGAAGATCAAAATAAGGCAGGTACCGCCTTTGAATAAACTTTTTTGAAATATCTTAAAGGGACCCTTAAGCCCCCATACACGGTCAAATTGGATGTACATCGAAGGGCGGATGTTCGATAGTGGGCCGGTCGGCCGATCAAAATACGTTGGGCTTATGGGTTTGATGAGAATCTGGATGTACATCCAATTTGACCGTGTATGGGGGCCTTTAAACTTAGAATCGTTTCTATGATGAAGTATGCTTTAATTGGAGTGAAAGGGCAATGCATTCCAACAGGCTTTGTAGCACAGGTGTTCACATTTGCGGTTTACTAAAAAAAGCTTAGGGAAGGCCCCTTTGTACTGTTCGACAATCTATTTTTTTCGTATAGAAACTCCTGCCGAAACTCCTGACAAAAACTTTTGAAAATGAAAAAAAAAAAAAAAAATGAATGAGGAGGGAGCACTCAAGTGACTCAGAAACTTTTCATCAAACCTCAAAGTGCACATGTCTCCTGTATTCCTGAGCGAAAGTGACAAGCTATCACACCAGAGTAAACAGTTCAAGAGTCATTGTTTCTACAACCAAGAGTTCAAACACACGGTTCATCGCCTTATCCTTCAGCATCCTTCCGACTCCTCATAAATTGAAACCTATTCTCTTCTCAGCGCTAAGTTCTTGATTCTAGACTTTACACCATGATGAAGTGACGCACTGATAGTACAAATGATGATTATCTGACTTAACAGTGCCATTAGAACAAAAAAACAGCTTGAATACTTGTATACTTAACACACAATAAATTTTTATCAAAAAATCCCCCAAAACATTGTGAAAAATGGATCTGAATATGGGAGAGAGGAATCTGAAATCTGCGTTGTTTACACTGATAGTTTCAATGTCATCTTTTCATGGAATTCCAGCAATAATTTCCGACAATAACAAAAGCAGTTCAAGCCAAAAACTTGTTTAACAGTCTGCGGCCACATGAAACTGAGCCACGTGTAGGCGGATTTAATGAAAGTGAAAGTATCTAAACTTGGATCTTAATCGAACCGATAACGCTTTGTTATTATACTGTAAATCATTGCAATACCAGTTTCAGTCTGGGATATTTTTTATAAAAGTTTAGCTTTTAACTTATTAAACATGAACAGAATTGCAAAAATTTACTGACAAGAGTTAAATACAAGAACAATTTCCGATATTTGGAATTTCTCGACCTTTTCTTAATCTTCGTCTTGGGTCAATGATGTTTCCTCCACCTGAAGGAGTTACTGTTTTAATCTGTAAAGATAAGGACCGCATTTAGCCTATAAACTTTTGTCTAATGACTTTTTCTGAAAACTTCCGCAACTCCTGGATTGTTATATGTATATCAAAATTTGTGGCTTAAGCCTGCTTGCAATAACTTCAGAAGTGATCAAAATTGACTTCAGAAATGATCAAATTTAAGGGTTATTTGTGTTTTTTAATGCCGTTTTTTAATACCTTGTGTATTTTGTATTTTTGAAGGTGCAAATGCTAAAGAAATTATATGAAGAAATTTTTCCAAGTGACACAATGCACCCAAAGCACACTAAAGGCACTTTCTCAGAAACTGTTTAGCATATCCAAAAACATTTGCAAATCATTTTGATTGGGTGCGTCTATATATTTAAATTTTATTCAATTTGTTACACAAGTAAGATGAAAGTTTTGAGATCGTTCGATAAGTCCATAGAAAATTAAAGAGATGGCGATTGTATTATCGAAAAAGGTACTGTTTTTGGAAACGCAAACCGTCACTAGATTGCTATCAAAGTTTCAGGTACATAAATTCATTACGTGGGCGCAACCAACTTCTCTTTATTTTGAAAAATTGAACAGTTTATTTACTAGCTGAACCCGGCATAACCCCGTTTTGCCCGCAGCAATTGGCCACCAGGCGGCTATTATGTCATGAGCGTTGACGTTTAGTTGTTTACAGTTTTTGTGACATTTCAAACGATGGTCAAATTTTGTTTAGTAAAAAAAGCCATTCAATATATTCAAATGTTAGTCAACTGATTCATAATGTTTTATATGGTTTTGCAAATGTAGTTGAATTTAATGTAATCGTAACGATTCACATGTCGGTAATTCATTTTTCGTTTTTTTGTTTGGAGCATACACAAATAAAGCAGATGGTATGCCGACACGTGAGCACGCTACATACAATTGGCCATGCGAAACACTTGGATTCTCCAAATTCAGGCCACAAACATTGAATGATTGTGCCTGAGATTTGTTGATTGTCATTGATTGTCATGCCAATCGGACTGGAAATTGTAATCCTTTAAAACCGAAAGGAGTATTTGTCGTAATCAACGGAATGTGGGGAATGAACACATTTTCCTCCGAATATTTTCCTTTTCGAATTGTTGCTTCTTTCAAATTCGACATTAAACTCTTAATAGCCAGTCTGGTACCATTGCACAGTCGTGGTTGTTTTAAATTTCGTAGCATTAAGCGGCGTTTACATCCCAAAGTCAACGTGAAGGGGCACTTTGAAACTCTTTTATCGCACAGAAATTTGTAAGCTTTTTCTATGTTACACGAAAATTCTGCAGCTTTCGTGCAACAGAGAAAAAGAACAAATTTCTGTGCGATAAAAGAGCTTCAAAGTGCCCTTTCACGTTGACTTTGGGATGTAAACGCGGCATAAGATGACCGAACCGTTTTTGAGTTGCAAATTATGGGGTGGGAGCCCGAGTATGTCCAAGGAATTCAAAAACTCCGTCGGATAATTCACAACATCATCTTGATTAGTGCTGGAATCAGCTGATTTGTATGACATTAAATCTTCGGAAATTTGCGACTGAATGGTGAAATTCAATGCTTTGACGATTGCGCGTTCACTGAGCCAAGCGTGATTATGACAATTACGAAATACTTCGTGGAACACACTGTCGATGAGAGTCATTTGTGAAAGTCAATTGTCAGAAATCACTCTAAATCGTTATTAACCATATCGTCACATCAACTGCTTTAGAAATTGTTTAGCACTTTGATCGTCTTGAAGCTGAACTCACATATTCGTGGTCAACGATAGCATTGTCACGTGGCTCCACAACCCTGGTGCCTTCAAGCAAGCATTGAGCTCATCTGCAGCAGTGCCACGAAAAGCACGAATTGCCGAATTGCGGCTCTTCAACCCAATTCATCACAGGGCGCCTATAAGTCTTCATCAACAGATGCCTGCGTCGTATCCTAAAAATTCGCTGGCAAGATAGAATTTCAAACGAAGAACTATGGCGCCGTGCCGGCCAAGAAAGGATACAAGATTAAATCAGACGAAGGAAATGGAATTGGGTTGGACACATCTTGCGCGCGAAAACGAAAATCTAGCCAAACAGGCCCTTGACTGGAATCCGCAGCTAGAATAACGTGGAGGAGAACCCTACTAGCAGAAGCCGCAAGAACTGGGAGATCCTGGTCGGAGCTGAGAGCTGTCGCGCAAAACAGAGACCGCTGGAGGACAACTGTTTCCGCCCTATGTCTCATGAGGGATTAAAGGAGCCTAAAGAAAGAAGCAGCAGTCACACGCCAAAAAAAAATCATTTGACCGTCAAAGATGTGAGAAGTTTAGTGCTTCAATTGATTTCTTGTGCGCCATTGTACATTCGTCCCAAACAATCAGTTTGCATTCAATCAACGTTTCTCCTATTGCGGGGGATGTTGCACTTTGGAGTTTCCGTTGTGTTCAAATATTCAAAGGGAATTTGAGGGGATCGGTCTCGGAAGATGCGGGAGCTAGTGCAACGTCAGCTCGCGATCGAATTGTGGCCAGAATCAGCAAAATAACGAATGTTTTTCCTGTTCCACCTGGCGCATCCAGGAAAAAGATCCCACCAGTTTTGTTGTCCACCGATGGCATCAATGTTTCGTAAGCATTTTTTTGTTGATCATTCATCAATATCAGATTGAACCTCTTCATGCAGCGCATCACGGTCGTATTGATGCTCACGATTCAGTTCTTGATCGAACGCATCATGCATGGGTCGATTCCCCGCAATCATGTCAACCTGAATTAATACTTTTTTTGCTATCGTCATGCACAAATTGTCAATGGCAATCAGTGCCTTCTTGTATATTTCGTCACACATTGCCATTTCCGTGCAATGTATTTCATACGCCATGGAATATGTCTTAGCATATGTCCTTATATTTGTTCCATAACTCTATAGGTTGAGACGTATAACGGGTTGTCACAATGACGGCGAATAGCGTTCTTATTTGATGCGCATTCGATATGGCCTCGGAATCAGCGATTGTTTGGTCCCATTGAGAATCGTCCTCCAATAAGCTCAAACAGGCACGCCTCTCGATATGTTTGACAAAGATAACCATTTACCGTTCGTAAATGTCTGAAAGATTTTGAGCCATGTACCTTAATCCACAACAAGTGCAAGTAGAAACATTCAACATTCGATGGATGAACAGTGTAAATGCGTGCAGACGCATCAGTTGAGAATTTTACTGAAGTTTTATTTATTTACCCAGATACTAGCCTCGTTCCGTAATGCAGAATCCTAGGCTATCACATGAAAACTCAAGTTCCACATTTCCGCTTCTCCTTATCAGATAATTTCTGAACCAATTGCTTAGTGACCTTCAGGATAGACAATCCCAGTATGGAATGGAGACCTTCCATAGTCGATTTCGTACATTATCTTTCGAATGCCTAATGTGTACTTTCTAGATCGAAGCATCCCTTCGATTAACATTGCGAAGGCCTAGGGTCGACAACATAACGACTATCTTTTGTATTACAATTCATTTCAAAATGAAGGCATATGAGCTACCTTTTGCATTACCATTCATTCCAATTCACATTGCTTACAATTCCTACAAAGAAATACTGCATTACGATTTCGTGGTTTCGTAATTTTCATACTGGGATGTTCAATGATTTTCCGATTTTCCAACTCTTGAACAACCTACATAATGCTAACCGGGAAATTATTGACAAAACTTTCGCCATATTGGCCCCACACTTTGAATTTATAAGTTTTGATCATAAATTGGTTATTTACAACCTTAAAAACTTTCATATACCGATTTTCATTGGAATCGGAATACAACTGGCAAACTCGTCGGCCATTTTGGATTTATGTTTTGATCATAAATTCGTTATTTGTTACCTTAAAAAACCTCAGATGCCGATTTTCATTTCAAATTGAAGACGATATGCAAATTCGTGGGCCATATTGCCGCGGCCATTTTGAATTTATAAGTTTGGACCACAAATTCATTATTTGCGACCTTAAAAACCCTTAAATACTCTCTTTCATTGGAATTGGAATAAAATTGGCAAATTCAACCATATTTCAGCGGCCATTTTAAATTATAAAAATCGACCTCGTCATCGTCTCGTCGACCTCGGTGCATCATGAGAGACCCCCACGGATCTTCATGCAAAAATGCAAATCAGTGCGACGATTTTCAACGAAACTTTCCATGACAGCGCCATCTAGGACTGGTTTTAGAAAGTAATAGAATAGCCTTGAAAACATAGAGATTCATAGAATATGTAGTTTTGAAAGTATTCTCTCCACTTTTATTTTATCCTATGTTAATAAATTCCTATCTATAGCTTTGCAGATGTCCGTTGAGACTTATTGTTGAACTGGGGATTTGTACGCTTGTCTAAATATCCCTTCATTGAAGTCTTCCTATATCTGTAAGATTCTCCGGTTTTTTATGAGGAAGGGTCTAAGCTTAGGTGTCACCCTCTCTTTATACTATCAATCCGTCATCTTGTTCAGGTCGTGGTGCAATGTCTAGTAGTAAGCTTAGCTCAAAATTAAAAAAAGTTATGATAGGTTAAAGGTGTAGTCTGGAAAATGCATGATGGATGAGGAGGCAGTAAACCTCGTTTAGATATTATCTCCTCTTCTTTCTGCACAACTTGCTTGTAGTTCTTCCATTTTGCTTGAGGACTTCCAACCTTACTCTTGTTGGCCTTGCAGTGTACTCCCGGAGGGTCTGATTTCTTTCTTCAATTGCAGCTCTACTGTCCTGATCAAACCAGTTCTAGTTTGTCTGGAGACCACGCTTAGTGTCTCTTCTGCAGTCTCCTTCATGCTGCTTTTAAGTTTTTCCAATTTGTCGTTGGTGTTGGGCTGTTCTCCTACTCCTTCGCTACGGTTCTACAGCATTCTCATTCGCTTTTGTTCGACAGCATTCTCATAGGCATCTCTTCTTTTTTCAAGCTTTAGCTTATCTATGCCGTATTTAGGTTTTGCCTTCTATGTATTTTGGTCGCTATCCGGGTTCTAAATTTGACTTTGCCTAGATAGCGGCCTGAGCCACAGCACGCTCATCTCATTGTTATTTCAGACAGTATACCCTCAATTACGACGCGGCCAATTTGATTATTTGATACCTCGTCATTTTTCAGCGGGATCATTGTTGAACTTACTATCATTGAAGTTTCGTGCGCTCAGAGCAGCTTAGGGTCCACATAATCGACCTGCCGATAATTAGATAATACGCGACCAAAGAGAGAACATCTAGCATGTAGTAAAGAAAATATAGCTGAGGGTCCGCGCCGTTCTTAACAGATGGGATTATCTTATGGAACAACTTGGCGTTATTTACGCAAGGATCTTGGTTTAAAAGAAGACTTAATTCAGCACGTGCAGGAATTGAAACAAGTCGACCTTCTGAATCGTCACATTTTCCGGGTGAAAAGATCCACTGTTTTTGACTAACATTGTGTTTATCGATGAGACCCATTTCTGGCTTAATGGGTACGTCAATTACCGTATTTGGGCTGAAACCCAACGCGAAGAGTTTTAAGAGTTGCCATTACACCCAGACAAAACAACAGTTTGCTGTGGTTTATTGGCTTGGCTGTTTTGTGAGAATATTTCGTTGACCAATTAATTTCACGTTTCTAACCAGACGATTGGCCGCCTAGATCGTCTGATATCACATCTGTGGCCTTTTTTCTTTGGGGTTACCTAAAGTCCAACGTCTTTATGGATAAACCGGCTGCAATTGATAAAGGAGCCAACACTACTAGCGTCATTGGCCAAATACCACTGGTAAGGCTTGAACGCGTCAATGAAAATTGCAACTTTAGAATGGACCATGTTAGATCCAATTGCAAATGGTAAATGGTTCTATTTTACGTTAATGAAGATTACCCAATAAAATTGTTTTTTTTTTAACTTCCCAGTATAGGAAGTTATTGTAATCGGTCCGAAAATCGAAATCGAGAATTTCACCGTATTTTCATCTTTCAAGGTCCCAGGAGCATTTTAAGCAAAAAATTGGAGGAAGTGTGTGTGTGTGTGTGTGTGTGTGTGTGCGCGCGTACGGATGTGGTCATTTTTCCTGCACGATATCGCGCGAACCAAAACTGATATTGACTTCGTTGAGGTGTCGTTCGAAGCGTATTAACCGAAATATGATCTGAAAAGATTTTCATGAAATTCGGTCCAGCCGTTTTTTTGTTTAAGCGACGTAAGTGATTTTTGTACCTGCATGATAGCGCCCGAACCACGAAAGATATTGACTTACTTGAGGTGCCGTTCGAAGCGTATTAGCGACAATATAATCTGAAAAGATTTTTATAATATTCGGTCCAGCGGTTTTTGGTAAAATGACTTAAGTGATTTTTGTACCTGCACAATACCGCGCGAACTAAACACTATATCGACTTCATTGAGGTGCCAAAAAACATTAATACATCAATTTTATATACATTTTCGTCATCCTAATCTTGTAATTGCGCACATTTAGTTTGACATTTTAGCGAAAATATTGATAAACAATTGTGACAAATTCTCGGTATTATAGATATATTCTATATTGCCTATTGTTCATTTATTATTAAAATATCCAATCATATATGCAACATCCATCATACTGGGAAGTTGATCGTGTGGACCGAAAGGGTCGAACCCACATCCCAACTAGTTTTTTTTTTTTTTTTTTTGAGAAAAGTATTCTAAAATGAATCGCCCATTATAAACCTAAAGTCGCCGCACTTTTTTCATTATCATAAACTCAAGCAAGAATTATTATTATAAATAAACGAAAACATCGTATCAATTTGCACCTTCCTGTTACGTAAATCAAAAATTTCTAGATTGTATACCAGCGATGTGAATGCAAATAAAAGTAACAAAGACGATTAAAATTCTTTGAGCGTTTTAGTCATTATTCGACCGATTTGCTCTGGCGATAAGAATTAGGAAAAAATATTCCAGTAAATTAAGTTGTGCGCACAGCTCTTCTACAGAGCATAATTGATCGCTCTCAAAGCCAAGAACAAGTTTTATAATTTAAGCATAACTCAAGTGAAATATGATACGCAAAAGAAAGCGGACAAGCCAAACACGTGTTATAAAAATTCATAAAGAGTCGTTCCGATTCATTAGAAATTCATTTTTAAAACAATCCACCTACAATTTAGGCATTCGAATTCAATAGGAGCAGACATAATTCTCAAATGCTCAATCCATCCATCATTTGTAACAAAAGCTGGCTCATACATTGTTTTCACACTAGGCGCCTATCATCAGCTTCACAATTACCAATTCATTCCACATTCGATAGTTTAACAATTTATTTGTAGCTAATTGACTGGTAACCCATATATCACACTTTAGTTAAACTCTGGCATCATAAATTTCGTCGAATAACATCGAAAACGTGAACGTAATACCTCATAACGTGGGCGACGACGTTTGATTCAATCCCGCACGACCTCTTCGCTCCACCTGCTGTGGCACAACAAAGCCCGATTGCAATCGTAATCGCACTAGAATCCCGCCCATATCGGAAATGGGTAACAAAATGTGCTAAAAGATTGCTAATCTCTCATATCCTTGTGGTAATTGAAATTGCAGCACCAAAGCCTCGGCTCATAGCATGTCGACATTAAAATTTCATGAGCTTTTAATCAACGCTTCCAGTAACAACACACACGACAACGATGGCGCTGGAGGAATCATGTAGGAAATTTAAATATTGCACGCAGCACTAATTAATTCCCAGTATGGTAATCTCCTGATAAAGGACCTCATCCTTTCGGAGGTGCATCATTTCCGTGGCGGTGAGGCTGTGCCGGGTGGATTCTGGGGCGTCTACGCTTCTCCGCCAAGGGATGTTTATTAAATTCCAGACAAGAATGGCACTATTAGGGGCGGCTCTGGAGAGCTGTATTTTACTTGGTAACTTTTTGCTAAGGGGCCTATGGCGACGGGGGCATTCGGGGAGTTGTCGACTAGTGAAGTGTGCTACTTTGAGTGTCTTCAATTGTTGGATGTCTAGAATAAATTCAGAGACAAGATGTAAACGGATTATATTTTACATTTACATTTACAAATGCAGCATATTCATGTGAAAAGGATTGTTTGGCACAGCGAAATTGTAAAGCAAGATTTTCTTTTTGTGGCGCGTGGTTTGGTGGAGAAGCATTGGGCTTGAATGTTGTTTCAAGTTATCTTAAGTATTCTTCAATGCCGTCTTAACATATAATTAATGGAACGGCAATCCAATGGATTCTAATTGGGAGAAAGATATTGATACAACTAGTCAATTGAATTCTTCTTGCTCCCTTCGAAGCTTCCATTTTTCCTGCGCCATCATTACTCACTTCAGCGGTCTGTTAACTGGGTGCACTTCGTCATAGTAGGCATACTGCAATGAGGACGATTCTCCTCTGTTAACCTAGATGGTTGTGTTGTACTGGTCCAGCCGCCTGTTATTGAGGCTGTCAATTTCAATCCTGATATAAAAACTTTTGCATTGATTTTTGCAATATTCGCGCGGTTCTGGCGAATTCTTGCTCTAAATTAAACCCAAGTCATACCTTAACCTGATCTAAATTTTAGAAGATTTAGAACGCGATGATGGCCGGGATTCTGGCAATATTTCGTCGGGGTCTGTTTAAGAGGTCAATTGTTTTTCTTTATTGTGAGTGGGCCAAGTCGCCCTAGAGCTAGTGCAGGTCTCTAGAGCTGTCCCCCTTTGGCTGGCTAGCACCAGTTTGTAGACAAAAATTGGTTTTTGACCCTGCGAATTGGACAGACGACAAACTCGGACTCCGAACAGCAAAGAAAGACTCCCTTCTTGACTAAATAGTCGGCTCTCGTTCTCATCTCTCCTAATTCTGACACCCAAACGAGAGTCACGTTGTGCTTTTTACCAAGCTTATCTAGCTCAGCTCTGAATCAATCCACTAGTTTAGGACGCTTTCTGACTACATAAAGAGCTTTTATAGAGACTTGGCTATCTGTGAAAATTCCAATGTTATATCCTTGTGTAGGTTCAAATTTCATTGTCTGGCAGGCATTCAGGATCGTCAGCACTTCCGCTTGAAAAAGATACTAGCATGCACCGGAAAGTGCAAGGACAGCGACTTTGTATAAGTCTGGATAACCTCCAGAGAAGCATGCCATGGCGAAGAGTTTGCTCAGAGGGTTAGTCATTAATAAGGCACATTTTTAAGGACCAAAAGAGGTATATTATCAGGGACCGTGTATTTATTGGCGTCAATCTCTTTGTGGACTAAGGTGTCAGTGTCAGTTAGTTGTGAGCAAAAATGGTCTTGGTCGTGCACATTTAGCAAGACCAAGCCTTAGCTATGCTCGCAACACCAAGACCATGATTGACTGTCCAAGACTAAGATCAAGACTTTGAGCGGCCATAACTTTAAGCCAATTTAACTTACAGACCTCGTTGAGGGATAGATAAGTTTATTCTACAACTCCTTGCCATTGATCATTTTCAGCTATCATTACATGCAAACGAGTTATTTATTATAAACGACCTCTCCTTTTTCAAGATGGCGGCCTTTCCCAACACACTGCGACCCCAAAAACTTGGTTTTTTCATTCTCAGATGTACCCGAACAAATTCCAAAAAAATTTTATTCGTACATCGTGAAATGCAATTTCCTGCTCTATTTTCGACTAATTGCACTGGACTATATTAGGTGCGATGATATTAGTTACTTCTCGGTTTTAGGTAGCTCTATTTGTATTTGTCAGTTTGTATTTTCAAGCAATGCTTCATTAATCGCTTCAAGAATTGATTGTGCGAGCTTAAGGGTAAGTAGGTAAGTAAGGGTCTTCAGCAATATTCTCGGGAGCATTTAGGGTTACTCGGCAGACTAACTGGGACGCTTATTGCACAGCTCTCGGGTGAGGAGTCAGCCGTTTAGGTATTAAGTCCATCACTGAAGCCGATCTCGACCTTGTCTCTGACAATATACAGGAAACCATTATGACCGCAGCTGTCCAACCACGAAGAAACAACCAAAAGTTTGCATGAGAGAATAATAATAGGGGTGAGGTTTCGGAAAACTGGGACCTCGACAAGAACAGAGAACACCAGGCATACCGACATGAGCACAAATTTCTCGAGTTCTTAAGAAACCGACCATTGATTAGCTTTAGAATATTGGTAATACTGGATCGGAGGTAGTTCTTGATGTGTCTGACAAACTTACCTTTGACGCGATCAATCAAGTCACAGCAAAAAAAAACCCGCACTGCAAAATAGATCGCGTCGTTTTTTGGATGGTTGGCGAATCGATTACGGTAATGGCTAATAACCATTACCCGCGATCATGATCGAACAATCTCATGCAAGTCGCTAATCTATAAAAAATTTCAT
The DNA here is from genome assembly GCA_949987705.1 of Thereva unica. NCBI lineage: Eukaryota > Metazoa > Arthropoda > Insecta > Diptera > Therevidae > Thereva > Thereva unica. The sequence continues at coordinate 81,220,628 of OX465283.1, read as the reverse complement.
CGGTCCATTTACTAGTAGAAGGAAGACAAAGTTGAAAGCTCCTTCTCTAGATGATAAAAAATGGTTTTCCCAAAGGTAGCTAGGTAAAATACTGGATCAAAAGAGTCTTGGAAATCCCAGATTGAGAGAGTAGCTGTCAACACAATTACAGTTCTTCATATCTGACCTCTTGTAGGGGGTCGTTCATTAATTGCGTTAAGCGTTTAGGGCGGAGCACCAGAATTTCAACCAATCTTACGTGTGGAGAGGAGAGGTCTTGGAAAATTTCACGTAATTTTTTCCGTAAGAAAAGGTAAACATTATTTTATATGTGAAGAAGAGCAAGCTTAGGGGTCGCGCTCAGGGGCGGCGCTTTCATAGGTGTAAATGGTGCACTTGCACCGGGTGCAATTAGATGGGGGCGCAACTTCAGATTTAAAAAAAAAAATAAAACTTGAAAAAAATAATGAGAAAGCGTTCCCGTGACTTCATTTTCATTTATTAGAGGTAATTCATTTTTTTCGAATAGAATTTTATGCAATTTTGATAGTGCAATCATAGTTGCGCAACCGCCGATGGTCCTGACATCACTACAGTACACAGCCAGAAGTGCTTAAGTGCAAAATATGCGTTTCGAGAAAATCGCCCTCGAAGATTTTTTTAGATACAGAATTGTGCACAAAACCACTGTTGCCGGCCGAATAACTCAGCAACCACAGCTCAGTTTAAGATAATAATTATAGCAATGATTAAGACTAAAATACTGAATACAAAAATGCAATAAAGTCAAAATCTTCAAATTTGCACTTAGACACTTCTGGCTTTTTACTGTAGATCATTCCTACTGCACCCTAACAATTCCTTGGCCTTGTGATAACACAGCACAGGAGGGAACGACTTAGAGTTGACCTCCAGCGTACAGTATGTTTCGTAAATTCGATCGGCCAAGGATATTTTAAATTCCATAAAAGGATTTTTCATAGATTTACGATCAGAAGCAAAATTTCAGGAATTTATTGATAAATGCAAAGCAAATTGTCCCCAAGTTGAAAGTGCCTTGTGTATTTCCAGCTTTTTCGTCGTTACGATCGAGGGGAAAGAATCATAAGATCAACTGAAGGGGCGCAACAGAGCATACTGCACCGGGCGCAAAAAAACCAAGCGCCGTCACTTGTCACGCTTTACATTACCAGTTTGTCTTGTGGTTAAGGTCATGGTCCAATGTCTAGTAGCAAGCTTGATTTGAAGAATAAAGGAGAATAGGAAATGTTATAGGGGGTCGGGGGTGCTCAAGGAAATGTAGATGAGACTTATGTTTGAGCTCTAAGATGTTGTAAGAGTTGGGAAATACTCACTGTAGGAAATTATTCCACAGTCGAAATGTTCAATTCATAAACGAACTTCTAGATCGTATTGTGGGTATTTAGGGTATCGGGGTGGGCCCAGCCTTACGGGAAAAATCACGTAATTAATTGACGACCCCTAGACGGAAAGGACTCTCTTCCTTCGCGACTTCCATCAATTTTAGGCTATATTAAAATCTTTAATCACGTCTTTTAACGTCGACGACGAGGTTTTAGTGGACGCTAAAGCGCCCCTTTAAAGAATGAATGAAGTAATCTGTCTGTCACTTAGCCTACAGTTTTCGTGTAAAACAGTCGATAAAACTGAAGAGGACTGATGCGGATTTGAATTTGCGGATTCTGCCTTTTCTGTCCAATCGTAAAATCCTAGAAGCATCATTGCCTCATGTTTGGACATCTTTGAAACTTTGAGTATGGAAGTTGGTTAGATTAGTATCACCACCAATAAAAAAATTCATCCCAAAAATTAACGTTTTTAGTTTTTTTTTTATAATGAAATTTGAAGTATCCCCAGTTTCAGAAATATCATTAAAGTTCAATAGAGCTTGAGAGAATTTAAATTGTTCACACATACTAAATTTAAACATTATTTTTCTTGCTTAAAATAAAAAAATTAATATAACATATTTAAAAATGCCCTAAAGGCACAATTTGGTATAAATCATCTTACCTTGTTGATGTAAGGCAGGCAAACGCTTTAATTGGTGTCTGAAACCTGAAATGGACAAAATCATGTTTCTGCTGAGTGGAGAGCAGAGAGAATTGATTTTTTTCTAGTGAGTTAGAATCTATTTATATATAGACTAGGAACAGCATTAAATGTTTTTTACTACACATTGCCACAACCTACGAATATTCAAAAAATAGAGGCAAAATTTAGTATTTAAGCAAAAACAAAGAAATTAATGCCTTTTTTGTCATTTAGAAGCGCACACTAAAACATTGCCTAATGCCGGAAAATAGTGGGGAGTTTACTGATAATTATTATTATTAATAATTTATTATTATTGTTTTGTTTTTTTATAAACGCATGCTTGGCTAAAAAAGTAACACTGGAAGTTATAAATGAATTACGATAAATATTTGTAAGTTTAAACATGAGGTGATGAAAAGGGTTAAAAGGTTATTTAGATAACATCTAATTGATTAGGAAAATTGTCTAGTAGTAAAAAAATATGTATATTATAAATAAATTCCTTTGTTTAAATTATTTCTCAAACAGCGATGATTATATTCCAATAATTCCGCCCTTTTGTCCCATTTTATCTACAACTATTCATCCCCCTCTCGTTTTTCTAGCGTTACGGAATGAAGCTTTGGGCCAAAAACATATATACATACAACTAACCAGAGATAGATTTGCAAATATCTACATTAATGCGTATGAACATTCATGACTACGTATAGAAGCAATTATACTTGAAAATAATGAAAGCCCATACAACGGACGTATTTTAAAACTCACTCGTCGTCATGTACATACATATGTGTATGTGGATAAATATTCCATATCCATAAAAAAATATAGATATGTACACACGTATATGGGTCCCCATAGAACTACTCATACTCTTTAATAACGCCTACCGCGAAGGATTCTTGTTTCTGCATCGTAAGCGCATCAAAATTGATGCAAAACATGAAGGGAAAATGCTGAAAGCAAAAGGACGACTTTTTATACATGGGGAAATTTCAGATTTGAAAATTGCTGAAAGCCATGGCAAAAGTGCTCATTACAGTGGCTTTTCTCAAACTTTTTTTTTCTATTTGCGAAGTGCAAAAGTTTTTAGTTAAAGGATAAAAAAGAATGAATTGCATTGAACTTCTATTTTGCCCCATTAAAATTAATTAAAAATAAATGTAATTCATCTGGGGGATTATTTAGTAATGTCAAATAATATGAGGTGTTTGACGTGGAACATAAGAAATTGGTTTTGATACCCGTCAAGGTTGTATCTGTTACAATTTTAAATGTTTAATCATATGTCGCCGTGTCTATATTTCTTCCTTAATTTTTAGTTTGTAATGGATGAATTATTATTCCCCAACATATTTTGAATAATTATATCCGAAGTCTGCCCGAAGATCTCACACATATTACAATCACGTATTAATAAAAGTCACCTGTCACTAGACTTCTGTCAAAGTTTAAGCTATATCCATCACGTGGTTTCATTTTCATGAAACTGAAGAAACAAACTTTAGTTTACTTAGAAAATGGAAAGAAAATAATTATCGTGCTCTTATTAAACATCTTCGTAGTTCCCACCATAGATGGAGCTTAAATTAGGTTAGGTTAGATAGAGCAGTTGGTTTAAGATCATACACTTAAGCCAAAAGGATAGGCATAATGTGATGCCATAGTGATCCCACTTTAAACCTGGTGTTAAAGTGCCGGTTCTTCGCTGAACCATCTTGAGGAAGTAATGAATCTTCTAATTGGGGATCCTAATCTTTGAGGTTTCCGCAAGCGTGGTTTGAAAGGGGTCACCAAATGGTGGTCAGTCTCCTTCGACTTAGGACTGGGCAGTGGCAGAGGAGATCTAGTACACTTTCCTCCTCGTCTGGATACTCACAGCTTCTGCAAAGATCATAGGTCTCAAGAACTAAACGCGTCGCCTACGTCCCTATCAGACAGTATCCGATCAGCACTCCCATTATAGCTGAGAGGTCTTGTCTCCCTAGGTTCCGTAGTGAAGTGGTCTGCCTGACGTCATAAGAGGGATAAGTTGTTTTGGCCAAGGTGCATTTATTAAGAGCCCTCCAATGCTTCTCTGCTATTAGCATTGTGTGCTGTTTTCATCGAAGTGGCCAACCCTTTCCTTTTCTAGAAGGAGAGTGGCGTTTCTGCCTTTCCTAGTCAGTTCGTCAGCTTTACAATTTCTTTTTATATTTCGGTGGCCGGGCATCCATACAAGGACGACACTGAACCGTTTAGCCATCTCATTAAGAAATCTGCGACATTCAGAGTCAGTTCTATAGCTGTTTGTGCAAGAGTGCAGGGCCGCCTGACTATCTGAGAAGATGTAGAGAGTCCGATTCCTATGGCCTTGCTGGTTGATTAGTAGAACAGCTTCTTGTATGGCTAAAGGAATTTGTGGCACCATAGAATTGGGTGGTCTATTTCTCCATTCCCGACGCGAAGAAGTGTGGACCATACAGAAGTTTGTTTTTGCGGGGTTGGTAACAGAGTTCAGCACCTTCGCGTGTCCTCCCCTGATTCCGGCCCAAAAACCGGATTCTTTTATTCTAAAGGCTGATTCAAAGGGGAGGTATAACATAATATTTAGGGCGTCTGTAGGTGTGGAGCGAAGTGCTCCTGTTATGCATAACTCCGCACATGTTTGTACTTTCTGTAGTTTATCTATCACGGTGAATTTACTCAAGGTTGGCCATCATAAGACTCTGTAAAGGAGTATTAGGTAGACGATCGCTGTGTAGTGTAGATCCATCGTACTATGTTAGGTCCGGTTCGTATTATTCCAGTGCAGTAATCCTGCGAGCCAATTCAGTCTAGTACTGGATCATCATATACATTAACGAAGTCATTCAAAATGTATCCTTCGGAAACACGGTAAGAGTTTTGTTTTCAGTTAACTTTATCATTGTTAGGAGTTATGGAACTAAAACAATGTGTGTTCACTGTTCGCGTTTAATCCAGCACTGGATAGGTCGGCTACACTATTCCAGTGGCGGTGGAAAAAAAAAGGAGACAATCAACCTAGTCGCAGTACTGGATTATTCGTTGGAAAAGTTCCAGTGCCGGTTCACATTATTCCAGTGGCATTCCAATGCTGGATTCGATCGCTGGACTGGATGACTGCTACTGGAATAATGTGAACCGAATATGTATTAGGGGAGAAGCCCCATTTCTTCCCAATGGATTTTTTGCAAGCGAAAAGCGCTGTGTTCGCTTTCTTAATACGCTCTTTTGTCTTTTAATCCCAGAGGAATTTCTTGTCCAGGACTACTCCCCGATAATTGGCGCTGTTGCTAAATTTGAGCCTAACATTGTTAAATCGGGGGTGTTAAGGGCGGGATTTAACACCTTTGTATGAAAAGGACCCGTTTCGTTTTTCCTGAGTTAACGCTGAGTCCGCTGGTCGCAGTCCAGCTTGAGAGGGTTGGTAACGCGGCCTCCATGAGATCACAGAGGACTTGAGGAAATTTTCACTTTGTGATAACAACGCTATCCCCGTACGCAGGTGAGTACTCATGTAACTATTCTAAGGAAAGTAAAGAAGTAAGGCCTTACCTGCTATGGCATCGTGTGTAAAAATAAAACCTTGCCATACCCGTTACTAGTAAGTGCTGATTTTAGTACTTCTGTAAGCTTAGAAGATCAACAACTTTTTACAATAAGGCAAATCCTCCGAAAATGCTGGGAATACAACATTGACGTGTATCAACTTTTCATCGACTTTAAAGAACCATACGACAGCATCGACAGGGAGAAAATGTATGCAACAATGCTGGACCTAAACATCCCCCTGAAGATAATAAAATTAACAAAAATGACAATGGAAAATACAAGGTGTGCAGTCAGAATACAAGGAGAATTTACGGAATCCTTCCCAGTCAAGCAAGGCTTAAAGCAGGGCGATGCGCTGGCACCCATGCTATTTAATCTCTGCCTAGAAGGAGTAATTCGCAAGGTTAACATTGATGCGAACGCAACCCTGCTTAACAAATCCAAACAGTTGGCAGGATATGCCGACGATATAAACTGCCTTACAAGATCACTGTCATATCTTAGAGAAATATTTACAGAATTAGAAGATGGAGCAAAACATACTGCAAATAAACGCAGAGAAGAGTAAGATTCTAATTCAGTCAAGGGTGAAAAGAAGAAGAAGAAACCACAATACCACCTGGGGGGAATATAACTTTGAACGGGTAAACCAATTTAACTATCTGGGGTTCTTCGCTGGCTGTGGATGAAACGATGAAACGATAGACGTACAAAGAAGAATACTCACTACTGCCAGTAATGAAATCCAGAGACATCCACAGAAAAACTAAAATAAGAATCTACAAAACCATCGTACGTACAGTAGCTACGTATGGATGTGAAGCTTGGAGTATCTCCCAGAAATCCGCAGACAAGCTGGATATATTTGAGAGGAAGGTTCTCCGAAGGATATACGGCCCAATCAATGAAGACAGTGCATGGAGAATACGCTACAATCACGAATTGTACGACTTATACAAAGAATGTAAACTTTCGACCCATGCCAAACTACTACGTTTATGTTGGGCCGGCCATGTCCAAAGAATAGATGACTCAAGGATACCAAAAAAGCCCTGTATCTACTACCAGATGGCAAAAGACCAGTTGGCAAACCACGTTTAAGGTGGGAAGGCCGATGCAGCAAAACTGCTCAACACAAGAAACTGGAGACAAACTGCGGAGCAGAGAGACGTCTGGAGGAAGAAGCTGATGGAGGCCACGGCTCGAATTGGGCTGTAGAGCCATCGAAGAAGAAGAAGAAGTAAGCTTAGAAGTCTTATTGATAGTGTTTGTGTGGTGTACGACGGTACAGTCCGTGTGTGGTGTACGGCCGTACAATTTTCTGATGACCCACACATGGCCGAGGACTATGTTTCAATTACGGTCGCTGTTAGCTCGTCTTTTATTTTTAGTCGGGCTGACTATCGGCTCATATCCCTGTCTGCAGCTTCCTTATTAATTCATTTGTGCAAAAATCTTACATAGTTGGTATTTCCGAACTCCTACAACATCCAAAAGTTCAAAAGGAGCGTTCTTTTACACCTTCCTCAACACCCTTCTGGCTCGTCATAGCCTCAAATATATTTTCTCTTTGAGCTATTCTAAATAATTGATATAACGGATTATTAATACAAAGTGTAGGTGAACAGTATGACCTTAAGTGCCACTAATATCTATAAATGTTGTTAGATTTTAAGGTCGAAATTGTGTAGTATATTATATGTATCCCCGGCTTCACCGGCTGAATTTCACAAGTTCGAGCAAAATGGTGTACTGAGACCTCAGTTCCCATACATTTTCACATAATGAACTCAGGATAAATCAAACCTCAGTTCGAAAGAACATCGAACTGAGGTTGGACGTAAGAGCTCGCACAAAAGAGAGTATTCAACTGGAATAATGGAATTTCATTCCAGTGAGTTTTTGAATTTCTAACTTCTAGCGAAAAAGCAACAACAATTTCAAGCACGAACTGAACATGCCAGCTAGCGAAGCGACTTATGCGTATTGAACTGAACTTTATTGAACTCAGGTCGGTGAAGCCGGTGCATAAGTCAATTATAAAACGCACCAAGAAACATGTTTAAAAGAAAATACACGTTTTATTTGCAAACAGTAAAAAACAATCATTTGAGCGAGATATTCATATTCAACGTAAGGTGATGGTAAAATAATTAATTTAATAATTACTTGGGCGAATTATGTAAGGAAGCTTTAGTGCTCGTCTCATTGTATGTGACTATTTGTGGTTTGTGATTTTAATGATGAGATCTCGGAATAAAACCACACACAAGCACATGAAGATCATAGTTGCACAATAAATATAGCAACCTGACAACCTTCAAATTTGTGTCATTAAACTCAGTTCGGCTGAGTAAAAGTTTATGCTAGAAGTGTAGTCGGAAGCAGTACGGCAAAATACTTTTAATATTTTTTAAAAAGCAAATTATATTAATTTCACATTCCGAAAATAAAACAGGGTTCACTGCAATCATAAAACGAAAACCAAATAACTTAAAATTGATTTGAGGTCGCAGTTATTTTAATTAAAATTCTGGTATTACAGAAGTTACAATGGAGATTGAAAGCCGGTCGGCGTTTCTGACATGAATGCACATCAGCATTGCAGTTTCACACGTAATTTAAAATCCAATTAAATTTTTTACATCACAAAAACTTTTAATCGTGGACTTTGTCATATTAGAAGTCCAGTGCAGTTGTACTTTTGTCAACATTGTTTAAACTATAGTTCACTTTAAATTTTCACAATATGTATTATAACAATTCAAAACATACTAAAACTGACTTATTATCGCCCTAAAGCCAAAGCAGCCAGAATAATCATTTATGTTCTTGTTATTTCGATGTTATTGAGCAATTTGAAGATTGGAAAACTTCAACTGCAATTTCAATCGATTTGCCCTCAATTCCGAGTCAACATCACCTGTTTTTTCCCACCCAACAACCTTCGAAAGGATCCTATCCTGGATATAATTAATAGTGTAATAAATCAGGACAGTTAAATTAAATAATAGTCTCTCTAACGTGGGAAAAAGTGCTTCCGGAATTGTTTGCTTTGCTTTAGACGAAAATAATCAAACGTGTAATCACAGAGTCAATAAAGGTTGCCAGTGGGAAATATTATCGTAGACGATTTTTTTATGTTGAAGTCATTTATTTTAGTGTTGTACTAAATAAAATTAATGACCACTGATAAAAAGATATTGAATGTACAATTTTGGTCTGTGCTAAGTAATTATTTAAGTTTAGGAATTTTTTATTACGGTTTTTGTGTAATGATTGGAAATAAAAATAGTTGGAAAATGCTGCACGAGCGCTCTTTTAAGAAAATGCCTGGTTGAGAAGTTGCATGCATTTCAACGTAATGATGATTTTAGGCGCCCAACTCAGTAGTCCAGGTGTTCGACTGCCCTCCCGAAGTTTAATTCCACACCGCCCTTCGAATTTACACTTGCTTTACCAAAATATATTTGCTTCATTCTTGTCTTATCTGTTAAGAGACAGATCTTTACCTTCTTTGACAGCCAAGTGGCAATCAGGGCGATAAGGTCCCGTAGGTCAAGTCTAAATTGGCTGGGACTTCCAACGTTCTCTCGATAAATTCCCTTGTATGGGTCCCAGGTCACTGTGGTTTCAAACGCAACCAAAAGGCGGGCTGTGATATTGTACTCATCTGTTGGGAACCGGCACCCAACAGCGTGAAGAGCGCCCTTGCCGATCGGACTTTGATGACACATACTGAACGATGGACTAGCCAATTCTAAGCAGTTTATTTTTGTTCCATCTCTTATAACCACTTATGAACGACAGGAAAGGCTAAAGAACCTTCCTGGAGGCTTTGCCTTGAGGAGGGTGAGTTTGCCCGCGATAGCGAGGAACAGGGTCTTGCTGCTCGAGCTAGCAGTCTGACCTACAAATATGAAGTTCAAGGGTGTAATACAATAGGCAAGGGGCCGCGGTACTTTTTTCTTGCAGTGCTGCTCAAAACATATCGCATTTCTTTTTTATCTCATCTTCAACAAATCTTTATCATTAGGAAAGTTCCCTACGCTATGGAAGTAATCCTACCTAACGCCAATCTGTAAAACCGGTGGTATGCACTCAATGGACAACTATAGGGGCATTGTCATTTTATTACCAATTCCTAAGCTTCTTGAAAAACTTGCTTATGACAAGATAGCTCCTCTTATGGACTCATACCTAAAACGAACAACAACACGGTTTTCGGAAAGGGCGTTCAACAACTTCTAACCTTATGGTCTTAATCTCCGAATTGCTATGCGGAATGGAGAGCGGCCATTAATAGGATTGATTTCAGCAAGGCCTTTGATCGAGTGGACCATGACATTTTAATACCAGGTTCTGCCCCGCAATGGTTAAAATCATATCTGAACGGAGGAACACAGGTTATCAGATTTCCAGGATTTCTATCTAATGAGATCGAACTAATCTCTGGCGTTTCTCAGTGTAGTCATTTTGGTCCACTTCTTTTCAATATTTTTATCTCTGATCTATCGGAAAAACGAATAAATATTCCACATCTCTTCTGCGCGGATGATCTCAAAATTTATAGCGTCATTGAACTGATGTCTCCTCCTTCCTGCAGACCAAACTGATTGCTTTACACGAACAAATTGCAACTTAACATCAGCAAATGTCATGCAATTACCTTCTCCCGTGGAAAAAACATACAGAGGCAGTACTATTATCTCAATGGCATAATGGTGAATCAAATTGATCATGTCGTAGATCTAGGCGTAGTCTTAGACAAAAAACTCAATTTTATCCTGCACTACGACAATATTACTGTCACAGCCAACAAACTTCGTGACTTTATAAAGAGGAGAGCCAAAGAGTTCGATAATGTATGGGTCACTAAAACACTCTTGTGTTCTATATCCTGCAGTATGCGTGTCCTATCTGGGATCCCATATTCCAAGTAAGCAGCAGGAAGATCGAATCCGTTCAAAAGAGATTTCTCTTTTTCGCCCTGAGACATCTACACAATTCCCATGACTACCAAACCCTACCCCAGTACTTCTTCTTCTTCTTTCTTCTTTAAACTCCTTTAATCCCTCATGGGACATAGGGCGGAAACAGTTGCCCTCCAGCGGACTCTGTTTTGCGCGACAGCTCTCAGCTCCGACCAGGATCTCCCAGTTGTTGCGGCTTCTTCTAGTAGGGTTCTCCTCCACGTTGTTCTAGGTCTTCCTACTCGACGGGAACCTTGCGGATTCCAGTCAAGGGCCTGTTTGGCTAGGTTTTCGTTTTCGCGTCGCAAGGTGTGGCCAACCCAATTCCATTTCCTTCACCGCAGTACTTGGACTGGCTCAAAGTGCGTGATCTCATACCATCTACCAGATATAAGCAGTTATCTTGCGTTGCTTTTGACGTTCTCAGTGGAAAACTTAAAGTGCAGTTTCTGTCGGACAAGATCAAATAAATGATGTAGTCCGACACACACGACAAACTAAATTACTTAGAGAATATCCACAACGTACCGATTACAGTAGGAGCGACACCGTCAACACCGTCAGATTTCCTTCCTTAAGCGTGACATTAGCCAAGGACTTGCGATGAAATGACCACATATTCCAAATCGCAGTGCTTGGGATTTCTTAAGAGATGCAGGCATCGGCCCATGATTGGACTCCTCCAGCCATCGGCCCATGCTGTTATATATAAATCTTACATTCGGCCTCTTCTCGAATATAACTCCCTCGTTTGGGGCGGCGCTCCAATAACCACCTCGCCATGGTTAGATAAGGCCCAAAAAAGAGCAACGTGTTTCATTATTTATGATATTTATTCGCAGTTTGAAGAAAATCTGACTAAAGAAAAAAAATCCTCCATACAACCTATCCAACCCCATTTCACCCCCTTAGGGGATGAGTTTCCAAAAACCACCTTATAGTGAATGTAAACGTTATCATAAAGATGCATTGTCAAAATTTCAGCTCTTTAGGTCCAACGAATTGGGTTAACCCCATTTCAACACATTAGGAGATGAATTTCGAACTTCTTAGTGGATATCCACGTCATTATAGGAATGCATGCGATAGGCTCGTTTGACGTTTATTTGTTGTGTACATAATTTTAAATTTAAGTTTTTCATCAACTACACACTTAGTCCAAAAATACGAATAAGAAATACAAGTGAACTTAGGTTTAGACAAACTGAAAACATAAAGTGAGGTTAAATGTCATAAGCCTGAGCTACATTAAAAAGCAGTGCAGTGCAGCACTGCGAAGTGAAATTTAGGCTTCTTGTAACTGAACGTGTCAACTCACATTAACTTCACTGCCTTGCACTGCACTGCCTTGTTTTAGGCTAATTTCTAAAAAACTGCTTCGCACTGCTGGCAAATTTCTAAAAAACTTGATATGAAGTTGTCATTGCCATTGTTGTCAAAAATGGATAATGACAATTTGATAGAATTAGTGAGAAATAAGTATACAACAAAAGTCAGAGGGACTACAAAAAATTATTTAAGACTAACAGTGAATGTCAAAACACTGCTTATTCAATGTGTCTTACCAGGCGTTCTCTAATAAACCACTGCTCTGCACAGTGCTGCACTGCACTGCTTTTCAATGTAGTTCAGGCTATACATGTACAACGCGTTCATTGATTCTGTCCAATGCTTTGCATCCTCAGATGTCGCACACATCTTACGCACGCATCGCGTTAACGCATTCTATGGGCCGACATAGAGTTACATACACATTTATAATATTAGTAAGGAGAATGTGCGACCCGGTAGTATTAATTATGTTACTAAGGACAACTGAAGACGAAGTCAACCAAATATATGGGAACTTGATCAGTCAGTTAATCAAGAGAATTTGCATCTAAATGTCGAAGTCATTAAACTTACTTACCGGCGGGTAGTACGCAAGGTGTTGTAGCTACAGAACTGACCAATAATTTTACGCCGTGGAATTCAGATTCATGCAGTGCCTAATATACATTCGGAGCTGTTATAAAACGCTTCGCGGAGCCACAAGAGATAATTTACATTGATGAAATAGTATTCACTGAAAATTGCTAGAAATGATTAATCAATTAGCATCAGATGCTCGCCACTACAGCGCAATGCATCCACATTTAAAGTTTGAAGTGCACTTCATTTATTTACAACGTCTTCATCCTCAGCCACAACATTTCACATGAACAAGAACTGTTACCAAATGAATTGGGTAGACGATTGGGATTCTGCAATTCGATGGAGTGACATTTCAACATAGTAAACTTTATCAAGCATGTCCTTCGCATAGATGCGTTGCAGTTCTCCAAGGACAGATAGCATCATAAATTTCTACAACTTTCATACATGAACTGAAAACATCCCACATTCGTTGAAAGGAGAGACATCAACTGAAGCAACTATTGTGTTTACATATATGAACAAGTGCACTTGAAGATAAATTAATTGAGTCTTATTTCGAGTTTTTAGCAAATAATCTATTGGAGCATGGACTCTTGATGTAGAGTTGACTAATCCATACCAGAAGTTTGTGTCAATACAGTGGTTTATGGAACTTTATTTCGTTTTATGTGTACAGGAAATTTTAAAGGGACTTTCGTATGTACCTACCTATGACTATTGATTATTTTGAAAGTTTGTAAAAAGTAAATATTAAATAATAATAATGTTCTTCATAATGGTATGGGAATGTTATCGAAAGGAATGTATTCAATCAATGAATATCAATACTGACTTCTGCAAGATGACTTATTAAACGGAAGAATCTTAAAATTATTGAAATAACGATTTTTTGTTTGGCACAACATTGAACTAGACGAAATTATTTATACTTACTAGCATATTCTATTGATTATGTCTTAAAAAACAAGGCATTAAGGAACTAAGACGTTCACGGTTTTTATTGCAGGAATCGTTCAATGGGACATTCAAGAATAAAAACCGCGGAGTGCTATTTAACTAGAGGGTGAAAATTGGAGATAGGGGTCAATATGGACCCTTTTTAGTTTTTGCAATATATTTCGCAAACGAAGCAAAATTTCGATATAATTTATATGAAATTTTTTTGTATAGAATTAAATTTCCCATAAAAATGGCTTTTTTTAACTTTTTTTTATGTCAAAAATGTTGAAAAGAGAAGACAAAATTTCGATGTTTTTTCCCTTTCTTTGCCTATATTTTTTTTGGGTCCGAGATAGGTAAATGTATTGCTTTATGAAAAAAAGTAAATACAATTTCCTTCAAAATACTGGGTCGAATTATTTTTCTGGTTAAAAATTAACGAAATATGGCCACTTGAACATAGCTATTTTTTAATTTTTGCTCTTTAATCCTGGGAAATTAGCATTTTAAGTTAACTAAACTCCAAAATGGCTGAAAATTGGACCACAACTAGAGTTGAGCCGGACTTACAAGAGGCAGTTCATTTGTCCCGTACACGATAGTAAATTGTACTGAGGCCTCAACTTTTTTAAATGTCCCGGTTCAAAAATAATGTACTACTGGGATATGAGCGTGTATCGTGCGTTTGTAAATTACGAAGTGGAGAGACATTTCTTACTTCTTTTGAGGCAGCAAAATGTTCAATCTGAGCTGCGCCGAGGTGAGATTGTAAACACGAACTGGAACAACATTTTCTTATTTCTTTTGCGACAATAAAATATCCATTTCGAATTGCGGCGAGGTGAGATTGAAAACACGAACTGCAGAGATATTTTCTTACTGTTTTTGCCGCAGTTAAAAATATCCAATTTAAACCGAGCCGTGGTGAGATTGTAAATACGAATTGGAGAGAAATCTCTTACATTTCTGAAGGAGTGAAATTTTATTCTAAAGAGGCAATTCTTACATTTTTTGAGGGAGTGAGGTTTTGTGCTCGAGGGATATTTCTTACATTTTTCGAGGGAGGTAACAATTCTTACATTTACTACGTTTATAAGCGGATTTTCACTCCCTGATCCTTAATCCAAAGTAAAACTCCCGATGCGTTTATAAGCAATGGGAGTGAAAATCCAAAATACTTTCTGGTTTGAGATGACAGCTCCAAGCTCAATTTAAAATCATAGCAAAGAAAAATATAAACCCAATGTTAAATTTAATGCATTTATAAAAATCAATAAACAAAGAAAACAACTATTGTAGCAAAATAAAACACCCAGCTTCTTCTTTACTCAGCTTTCCCCATTCGGAAAAAAATAAAGAATCATGCTCCTGTCACCTCACTCCCAGTCAGCATGTCCGGGATCGAAGTTTCATTCCAGCTTTTTCTTCGGGAGCGAAAATCCAAGTTTTGGACTGTCACTCCTTGTTTATAAGCAGTGTTTCACTCCGGATCGAAACTTCCATCCGAAGGGAAACTCCGCTTATAAACGTAGTAATTTTTCGAGGGAGGTGAATTTTGTACTGAAGAGACAATTCTTACATTTTATGAGGGAGTGAAGTTGGCGAGATATTTCTTACATTTTTCGAGGGAGGTTACATTTTATTTTTATTTTTTAATCTCTATCTGTAACAAATAAAATATTTTCGTGTTATTTTCAATTTTAGGGTGTTTCATTTTAAATTTGTAAATATGTTTTTCTTTATACAGTTAACAAAAATTAAAAAAAATATTTTTCTAATCGATAATTAATATTTCCATTCATTTATTCATCATTTATCGTATCCTCTCTTTCACAAACGCAATGGATCTACCCGCATCGCAACATTTGAGCCATTCATTACGTGACGTGCTAGCAATACAATGGCACCTCGCCTCATTTGAAGTGAGACATTGTACTGGTTCCAAAGGTAAAAGAGGCTCCTCTTACAAACTCATTTTATTATCGTGTCCTACTAACCACAAGAAAAGAATTTCGAAATCCCAAAAAAATATGGCCGCCGGAGTAATCGCGTTTTCCCGAGTTTTTTTTTGTATTTGGGGCCTCGGTAGTCTAGAGGTAAGGCGCCTGACTGCTATCCCCAGAGGTCCCGGGTTCGAATCCCGGCGGCGCCACGGTCCTTCGCCTTTCCCACCTAACTTTCCTTCTTTCTTCTTCCCTCTTTATATTCCTGATTCCCCTGTCATGGCCTTCCCTACTCCTTCCCCGCTTCACCAAGCGCATGCCATCGGTTGGTTGATGAGATTCAACTCGTTTCAGGAGGCATAACACTCCAGCGAGTTGTTCTCGACGCCCCGATGTCAGAGTCGCGAAATGGTTGTGAGTAGATGGAATAAAATATCGCGGCTAGGTTGTGACAGTTACTTCCTTCTCTTCTCTCTATCTTCCGGCTAGTAGTCCATTCAAAACGCGCGTTATGGTGTTCCAAAATAACACCGTTAAGAAAATCGAACCCTAAACGTTTTTGGGGTCGCTGATCACGAAAATCGAGGTCCCGCGGTCCCAAAATTAGGGCGTCACCCCTAAAAATGCAAAAAACACCCCTTTTTAGGGTGTTTTCGCGATTATTTCAATAATAACGGTGTTATTTTGGAACACCCCCCCCCCGCGTTTTGAATGGAATATAGAGCTGCTGTCCGACATTCACTCTATACGAAAAAATAGATTGTCGACAGTACAAAAGGGACTTTCCCTAAGCCTCTAGTCTGTCGCATAAAAAAAAATCTCAGTTTCTATAGGTCATAGAACTCGCTGCGAGGTCTCAATATGTTGACAATGAAATGTTGACCCGAATAACCCTTTGAAAGTTATTCAAGGTCAAAAATCGTCTTGTAATTTTTTCGGAAACTTAAAATTTTCGAACTTATTCAAGGTCAAGGTTTGCAAAAATTAATTTTTGGCCAAAAAATTTCATAAAATTTTGCTTCGTTTGCGAGATATGTATATTGAAAAACTAAAAAGGGTCCATTTTGACCCCTATCTACAATTTCCACCCTCTAATCTAACAGCACTCCGCGGTTTTTTATTCTTGCATGTCCCATTGAACGATTCCTGCAATAAAAACCCATGAGCGTCTAGTTCCTTTCTATATGACATAATCAATAGACTAACCCGGCCTTTACACGGGACAGAATTACTTTTACTATTGCTGTCACTGTCTCGTGTAAACGTCTAAAATCCCAATCCAATTTTACCGTCGCCACAGTACTGGCAAGATTGCAATCTTGACAGCTTGTGAAATCAAAACGGCAAAAAATGATTTTGAAGTGGTAAACGCATGCAAGAGCTTCGCTACCGGTTCGCTTTGAATTGCTCATTGAATTTTTATTTTAATATTTCAGTTTAGTAAATAAAAATTTATTTGCTGAACAAAATTTCTTTCAATCTCAATATAAATTCGCTTTGAAAACAACGGATTTACCCAATATTTAATTTACCTACGTCTCCATTTTTCTTAATTCTGGTTAATGCAACACCCGAAAGGTGTGAAAACATTTTTAAAATGAACTGTCAGTTCAGCGAACGCTAATCAGCAAGCTGGAAAGTATTTGACACTTCCAGCAGCGAGCAATAGTTATTATTGCTCGTTGCTTCCAGACAGAACTATCCGTCAGTACCAATGTCCCGTGTAAAGGCAGAGTAGGTATATAAAAATTTTGATACAGGCGCTGGTAAACTATTAAGTTTTTGTTAGAAAAAAGCTGAATACAATTTTTACTAAAAAAAAGGTTCAAGTTTAAATGGCTGACACACTTCTTTAAATTGGCATCGACATTTGATTATTTTCTTAATATCGGAAAAAATTGAATAAGTTGCGATGGCGAAAAAATATCATGTGCATTGATCTGTTAGTACTTAGGTGCCAAAGTACTTATATTTCCTAGCTTTAGTTACTTTAACCAGCCAAAAACTGTTTTTAATAAACTGTTAAGTGAGCTGAGAGCACTAAATGAATTTTAGCATAACAATCAACAATTAAAAATAAAACTGGTCCCCGTAAATATCGCATTGGAATTTGTCAAGTCATTTTCCAATTCACAATCTAAATATGACAGCGTATTTCTCTAGATAGATCTCCTTTCTCTAAATATGCCAGCGTATTTCTCTAAATAGAAAGATTTAGTATACAAAACCGTGAAACCAAACGTGCTTAAAACCGGAATATTCCGAAATAAATCATCCCAACAATCCCAAAGTAATAATATCTAGCAACTATAGTAATACTCGTAATAACATAAGTTCCCATTCAAAGAAGTTTTACTTTTAGAGTTATAGTAATAAAAAAAATGAAATTAACAGAAATTTTATTTTATTAGTTTCTATTCTTACCTTGAAAATTTCAACAAATATAGTGTTTAAGTATGATGGAAGGAAGGAACACATACAATGTAGAAGCAAATATAAGCAAACTCACCTGTAAGTAAAGGAGTAAAAATATGATTAGTAATTTTGTAAAACACATAACATTTTTTATACAATATATAAAAATTTTAAAGATAATGATATAAGTATAAACTAGTTGGGATGTGGGTTTGACCCCTTCGGTCCACACGATTAACTTCCCAGTATGATGAACGAAGAAGGAATAAACTGACTTCTTACAAAATAGTTATACGTTTAGCACTAGTGGAAAATTGGCTAGTATCAGAACTGATGACAAAGCAATCCCGAGAGAAGCTAGTTCAAATAACTATAATAGTAGTAAACCCACAAGATTTTTCTAGAGAATTTGTTTTTACTGAACGTTAGCAAACAAACATTTCCTCCGTATTTCGTTCGCTGCACTAAGCGGGTGTTCAAATTCGTATTGAGCGGGCTGAAGCGCCATTGACAAACTGAGAAGCGAATGACTTCATTTGGAAATTCCAAAGCTTTCCGGAGATATTAGCAAAACTGTAACTGTTAAGTACTTGTCAGACTTGACCAAAAAGGACAAATTTTGCGGTAACTACTGGAAATCCCGGGATGAACCGCAATTTTCTGAAACTGTATCACGCGTAGAAAACAAATCCCCGTCAAAAAGTGCTACTCCAAGGTTTGAAAAATTCGCGCTGTTTGTAAAGGGTAACGAAATTTTTGCACCATTTTTAAAGGTTGTCGGATTTTGACAAGTGATGCTTTGTTCAAAGGCTATCGCTGTGAGAACCCAAAAAAGATCACTTCGTTTAGAACGGGTCTCATTCCATTGAGTTTATTAGATATTAGCAAAACTTGTCAATTTAAGGTCTTTCTGTGTAACTGATGTTTTTCTATTTAAACAAAAAAGGTCCGACCGAATATTATGAATTTTTTTTCAGAGCATGTCTTCGTTAATATTCTTTTTTCGGCACCTCAATGACGTCGATATAGTTTTTAGTTTGGGCGGTATCGTGTAGGCACAAAAATCATAAACGTCGTTTAAACAAAAAAAAACGGATCAACCGAATTTTATGAAAATCTTTTCAGATCATATTTTGGTTAATACTCTTCGAAGGGCACCTCAACTATAATAATAATAATAATAAATTTATTGGCAAGGTACACAAGATCATACATCTTTTAGAGTACATTTTAAAACAGGTAATGTAACTTAAATATAAATAAATGTAGTGAGTGGGATAAAGAGGACAACTAAGTCGATATCTTTTATAGTTCGCACGATATCGTGCAGGTACAAAAATCACTTATGTCATTTAAACCAAAAAACCGCTCGACCGAATATTATAAAAATCTTTTCAGATTATATTGTCGCTAATACGCTTCGAACGGCACCTCAAGTAAGTGGGGGCCTCGGTAGTCTAGGGGTAAGGCGCCTGACTGCTATCCCAGAGGTCCCGGGTTCGAATCCCGGCCAGCCCCGCGCTCCTTCGCCTTTTCCACTTTCCCACATACATAGCTTTCCTTCTTTCTTCTTCCCTCTACATTCCTGATTCCTCGTGTCATAGCCTTCCTTAGCCCTTACCGCTCCACCAAAGCGCATGTTATCGGTTGGTTGATGAGACTCAACTCGTTTCAGGAGGCATAACACTCCAGCGAGTTGTTTCTCGATGCCCCGATGTCAGAGTCGCGATAGTAATGGTTGGGAGTAGGTGGACTGAAAACATCGCGGGAAGGTTGTGGCGGTTCCTTCCTCCCCGACTAGAGCTGCTGTTCGACATTGCACTCTATACGAAGAAAATAGATTGTCAACAGTATAAAGGGCCTTTCCTGAGACTCTAGTCTTTTACATAAAAAAAAAAATATCTTTCGTGGTTCGGGCGATATCGTGCAGGTACAAAAATCACTTACGCCGCTTAAACAAAAAAACGGCTCGACCGAATTTTATGAAAATCTTTTCAGATCATATTTCGGTTAATACGCTTCGAACGACACCTCAAGGAAGTCGATATCTTTTTTGGTTCGCGTGATATCGTGCAGGAAAAAATGACCACATCCGTACGCACACACACACACACACATACTTCCTCCCAATTTTTTGCTTAAAATGCTCCTGGGACCTTGAAAGATGAAAATACGTCGAAAATTTCGATTTCGATTTTCGGACCGATTACAATAACTTCCTATACTAGGATGTTAATTATGCCCAATGTCGGGAAAGGCACGTAAAAAATTTTAAATTTGTGATGTGATTTTTGTGGGTTTAATAATTAAATCTATTTTAATATGTTTCGGCAATAATTGGGTATACAGAAGGATTATGATATCAAAGTAATAGGTGAACCGAAGTGAATGATTTAACAAAAATTCATGTTTTGCAGTACAGTACAACGATCGCATAACAGAGTCATGACCTTATTAGAGGAGCTCACAGCAAACAAAACCGAACAATAGCTTAGGAGAGTTTATATGCACTCAGAATTAGGAAGAAAATCACGCAAACTGTCACAAGACTTCCGACTGCTTAAAAAAAATTTCCCTAGAAGCTTTGTGAGATGATGTGTGACGTTTTGTAGCCGCACTCGCGAAAAACTTTTGCATGAAAGGACTAGTAAGCTAGGGATTTATATGCATCCCGTCAAATTTAGGTACAGGTACAGGAAATCTCCAATTTTAAGCTTCGAAACATCCCCCAAATCATTTAAGAAGAGGCTTCCAAATACACGGTGTTCACATTAGCCAGAGCAGGGCATTCGCAGAGAAAATACCCGGTTCTCTTATTAGACTGTTCTTCCTCGCAGCTGCGGCAGTGAGTGTTAAGGCCAATTTACATCCCAGCCTTAAAGTGGAAGCGCAAATCTGAGCTCCTTTATCGCATAGAAGATAGTATGGTTCTGCCTGTTTCACCAAAGTGGCAAGAAAAAACGGCAGCCTCAAAGTAGAGCTCTATTCTACTTTACGAATGCAAACACCGAAAAAAAGCTTTTTGTTTCGTTAAATTTAAGTATTCTAATGCCTACTAGATGTCACTTTCGCGGTTTCTTGTGGTTTTGTTAGAGGTTTTTGCATATTTACCTTGTTTTCGACAGTTTGAAAAATCAAAAACGAAATGTGGAAATGTTTGAAACTAATAAAAAGGCTTTGCAGCTCATTAAATTGTTTTCTCTGCGATAGTGTTAAAAATTTTACGCTTGACAGTTATGAAAAGTTTCGAGCTTTCGACGAAATTTTACGCTTGTATTTTGTACAGGGCCACTTTATTCGTCCACTTTGAGTCTGGGATGTAAACTCCCCTTTATGTGGAATTCTCAATCTGGTTGCATGTTGCCCAATTGGCCAGTGACCCCTTTTTATTGACAAGATTCTGGTAATATCCTTACGTTGCATCACCAAAAGAGTTCGCGATCTTTGTTTGTTACATGATGATAGGCTCCTCCATCTGGAACCAGCTACTGAGAGGATGCACATGGAGATGTCTCTTTTAGCACGCACAGAGGCTTCTGTACATTTTCCACCGGTGTGCCTGCGAGAGTTGACCCCAGTGTGGCCAATTCATCTGCCTTCTCGTTCCTTCGATGTTCCTGTTACCGGGTACCTACTGTAGAGTGATCCTGTGCCTTCTGGCCAAGGAATTGAGCTTCTTCTGGCCCTTCTGGCCAAGGAATTGAGCTTCTTCTGGCAGCTATCGACGAGCTGAGAAGTTCTACGGCCCCTGGCTAATGACTATTTGATAACAGAATTATCCTGGCTACCGGCCTTGGATTTAACTGCATTGCAAGGCAGGTAGGAAAAATTGCCAAAGTTCTGCCTGGAACACGCTGGCGACATTATGCATTTTCACAAGTTAAATGATGGAAACTACTCCAGCGAATCTAATTTGGATCCTTCTGTGAACGTCATGGTCCTTGTCAGGTTGGGAATCTTCCCATTCTTCTCTGGTAAGGATTCGGATAATAAGGTCACTGCCGAATCTATGTAGTTTTGCGACCATGTAGTCGGTAGGTCGTGATACCACTTCCTGCCTTAGTCCTAAATGGAGTTTATAGTCAACACTTTCGAGCCCCTCTAGCCACTCGCGGTTGATTTGCAGTACCAAGGAGTTTCCCGCCCTCCGCACCATCAAGTTGGATGTTCCTGCTGTGGCACCGATGGTACTTGAACACTCTTTGCCCCATCATAAATTCCATAATTCTCTCTGATATTTCGGCCTCGATGTCGACTAAGAAAAAAGTACTGGAGTCTGCCGGTACTAGAATTGTCATCGGTTAGTGTCACTACACGGTGGTCTTCCACAACTTCGCTCATTGATCTGTTACTCACCCGTTGGTTCTGATTGTTGGGCCTCTAAGTATAAACCTCCCCGACTATGGTTGTTCTTGAGAGCTTTTTACTTTTTAGTCATTATATGTATGTAGGCACTGGGCTATCTTCCCGGGATCTCTCCCTTGCGGAAGGTTACCTTAGTCTGGTACGCAGGCGCACGGTAATAATCCTCTGAGAAACTGATGATCGTCTTGGGGCGCTAACGAACAAAGGTAAAGAGCGCCCACGCTTTTTTACATTTAAGTAAGTGACTGCAGCAATAAAAACCCTACATCCAAAATTATTTTTTTACTTTTTGGTTCATTTTAAAATAAAAGCTTATTTTTTAGTTTTTTTTAAACTATTTATTTTTTATAGTTATAGTTTAAAAAATTTGGTTCTCAAAATTAATTTCAACCATTGTGTTGTTGATATTTGGCTTTGTTGACTATTGAGTTTGTCGACCTTTGAGCAATGGCCGAATTGGCCAATCCTGAGCAATGGCCGATTTAAAATTGTTTTCCGAAAATTCCTTATAAAAGGCTCAAAAATGCTCATTTTCTATTTGGCAGAGGTGACATTTTGTGTTAATTGCAAATAATTATAATAACAATTGAACCGTTTACAACGAAAACAAGAAACGACGATTTCCGATGAAATTTCGCGACCTTCTCGAGAAATAACCAGCGAAATCGTAACGAGAAACTCATTCGATAGGTTTTTTTTATTCTCTACAACTTTCTCATTTAACTTATTTTTGTAGATTGCTTTATTTTGTTTATAAATGCAAAAACCCGTCTTTTCGCCTGTTTGCGATATTTTTAGGTTATGTTCTGCACCAGTTGGAAAATATAAAAAAAAAACCTATCTTTCTTAGAATTTTTTATTTTACCCGACCAATTTTTTTGTATAATCTGTTGTTTTTAACATAAATAATTCATCGACTATAAATATGCTGACTATGGGGCCTATTGTGGAACGAGTCGATTTGACGACTTTGAGTCGACGTTAAAATTTCATACTGAGAAAGTCGATTTTTATCGATTAAAACACAAATATGAGTCGATTACATTTTTGGCGTCGACTTGACAATTATGTAATCGACTCATGATAATGCTTTTATCGACTAATTTCGACAAAAAACGACTTTCGCAGAAAGAAATTTTAACATCGACTCAAAGTCGTCAAATTGACGATATCCACAATAGGGCCCTATGTGAACCGTAAAGAGTTGGAGTAACTTGAAATACATATCACAGTTTAATTGACGAAAATTTGCATGAAACATGCAACAGAGCTTTGTAAGAACGGTATGCCTGTTCCAGCAGCTTTCACGATTCTTGTAACACTCAAGAGTGCAGAAACAGCATTGAAAGCGAGTAAATCAGGAGACCTGCAGAATAAGTAGTTTTCAGAGGATATAAATACTCCGCTACTGGATGCAACAACAGCCAACTAAAGTCAAACCCCATTTTATAATCGCTGAATCTTGAGAATGATAGACTATTAGTGGTATGATTCGTCAGCAGTTATCTATAATGCAGAGCTTGGACAGATTACTCAATGGGCTCTGCTTACAGAAATTCAGATACAGTTTATTAGTCCAGTCAATGCACGGAAAAAAACTGCGAAACCTGGAAATCCTGACAAACAGCACCAACTTGCACCATTTGATTTGGGTTTTACTTACCCTCTACTTCAAAGTTGTCAATGTGCCTAGGGTTGCTTTTTATTTTTTGGGGGTGTAAACTTCCCCTATTCGAACATAGTTGTAGAATTGTAGATTCAAGCGTTTAATCGATAGAAATTATCATTGCATCATGAATTATTAGTTGCAACCCTTATGAGAACAACCCATATAAAAACAACCCCTACTGATTAAAACGGCGAACGGCTAACAAAGACCTCGGAAAGTGGTGGCACCCGATTTGTCACTTCTGTCAAGATTCGAGGAAAGTCACTGCAGACGAACACCTAGCAGACCTGTTAGCAAGTCCTAATCCCACCTCCCCGCGGTGCCCTCTGGGGTACTTCTTCGGAAGGAGCTAACGGGAGACGGGCGAATGGCGAGCTCTCTGCGCCACAAAGCAGAGTTTTAAGTCGGTTGGGCTGAGGGTTAGCAACCCGCTCCCATAAAAAACACCATTGCTACGAATCGGCAAACAATGCCTCGGAACCGGACGGACAACACGACGACGACCTTTGCTTTTCGAACAAGGACACGAATCGGATCATGGAATGTGAGAACACTGCTGGCTGAGGGACGGCTGGATGAAGTCCTCAACGAGATGAATCGATATAAAATCAAGATCATGGGACTTAGCGAGACCAGATGGCCCGATGCGGGGGAACATATCTGCCCAAACGGTGAGTCCTTCTTATATTCTGGTAGAAACGAAACTGAAAGCCGTAGGAGTGGCGTTGGCGTAATACTCACCAAAGAAGCCAGGTCCAGCCTCATTAGCTGGTCACCGGTTTCTGAGAGGATTATTACCGTGCGCCTGCGTACCAGACTAAGAAGTACTACGGTAGTCCAATGCTATGCTCCAACTGAAGACGCAGAAGATGACATCAAGGACGAGTTCTATATGCGACTGAATGAGGTTTTTCGCTCTATTCCAAGGGGAGACATCATTGTTTTAATGGGTGACTTAAACGCTCAGATCGGCCGTGACAACACCGGCCTTGAACACACAATTGGAAACCAAGGCCTAAGCCAAGTTACCAATAACAATGGTGAGCTTTTCGTTGACTTTTGTAGTTCCCACCAACTCATGGTAGGTGGAACTTACTTTTGTCACAAGAAGATACACAAAGAGACCTGGGTATCGCCCGATGGTAGAACGAGAAATCAGATAGATCACGTGGCCGTTAGCCGCAGATGGAGAACTATTCTTGAGGATGTCAGGAGTTTCAGGGGAGCGGATACTGGAAGCGACCACCATTTGGTTGTAGCAACTATTCGCCTTAAAATCGCCGCAATCAGAAACGTGCAACACGATGCTATAACCCGTAGACGGTTTAACGTAGACCTTCTGCGGGAGAGCGTTAAAAAGCGGGAATTCGCTGGAAACTTTTTAGAATTATTAAACCAGCAAACCGTTTCTGACGACACAAATATTGAGGAATTGTGGAGTACGACAAAGGGCGCGATATTGACGGCTGCGGAAACAAGCATCGGTTATGTCCAAAGAAACCAGCAACACTGGATCTCGGACACAACCTGGCAAAAAATAGAACGCAGAAGGGCCCTCAAAAATAGCGTAAACTCCACAAACGACCCGGAAAGACGTCACCAATTAGAACGGGAATACTCCCAATTACACCGGGAGGTTAAGAGAAGTGTCCGGCGTGATAAAAGGCAGCAGATAAACGAGCTCGCAGAAAAAGCGGAAAACGCGGCAAACACAGGCAACAGTAAGGTGCTGTACCAAATCACTAAACAGCTCTCGGGAAAGCACTCTACTAAAAAGCATGCCGTTAAGAGTGCGGATGGAAGGCTGCTGTGCAGCGACGAAGAGCAACTCCAAAGATGGAGAGATTACTTCTTCGCCGCCCTGAACACTTACACAGGCACCTCAGGAAAACAGCAACAATGCACAGCCAATAAGAATCACCACCCGGGCCCCATCCAAGACGGAAATAGTAACCGCAATTCATGCGATGGCCAATGGTAAAGCAGCTGGGAAAGATGGCATCCCGCCAGAATTGTTGAAAGCCGACTCAAGCCTCATAGCAGATGCGCTTCAGCCAATCCTAGAAATAGCATGGAACACCTGTACCTTTCCGGAGGATTGGACGGAAGGTATCATAGTCAAAATACCAAAAAAGGGGGACCTAACAATATGCGACAACTGGAGAGGCATCTGTTTACTATCTACAGTGGGCAAAATTTTGTCCCATATATTACTATCTAGGATAAGTGAGGCAGTTGACCGAACGCTTAGGAGGCAGCAGGCCGGATTCAGGAAGGGCCGCTCCTGTATTGATCATATTAACACCTTGAGAATAATAGTGGAGCAGTCTACTGAATTCCGATCCCCCCTTTACCTTGCTTTCGTAGATTATGAGAAAGCGTTCGACTCGGTCAATAGGAGCTTTATATGGCAGGCACTATGGCGACGTGGATTGCCTGATAAAATAATAGAATTGATAAAAGCCCTATATAACAATTCCAAATGCAGAGTTCTCCATAATGGAAAATTATCCGACAGCTTTGAGGTGAGCTCAGGAGTACGACAAGGATGCCTACTTTCGCCTTTACTATTTCTTATAGTAATAAATGACATCCTTGTCGGCGCTCTAGATAATCGAACAGGCGGCATACAATGGGGTTTGGTAGACCGCCTTAAGGACCTCGACTACGCCGATGATATCTGTTTGCTGGCCCACAGACACCAGGACCTCAAAAACATGTTGAACAATTTGGCAACAGAAAGTAGTCCAGCAGGCTTAAGGCTAAATCCAACTAAAACTAAAGAAATGCGGATAAATGCAAACACCATTGAACGGACTGCGCTGAATAACCGTGACGTGGAACTGGTCGATAAATTCTGCTACCTCGGTAGTATTATTACCGAAAATGGCGGTGCAGAAGAAGATGTCAGTTCCAGAATAAATAAAGCACGAGGCGCATATGCATGCCTGTTCCGCATATGGAGATCAACGGAGATCTCAACTAACACCAAATTGCGGCTGTTCAACTCCAACGTGAAGGCAGTACTTTTGTACGGTTGCGAAACATGGAAAGTCACCCAATTCATCACAGGGCGCCTACAAGTCTTCGTCAACAGATGCCTGCGTCGTATCCTAAAAACCCGCTGGCAAGATAGAATTTCAAACGAAGAACTATGGCGCCGTGCCGGCCAAGAAAGGATAGACGACCAAATCAGGCGAAGGCAATGGAATTGGGTTGGCCACACCTTGCGACGCGAAAACGAAAACCTAGCCAAACAGGCCCTTGACTGGAATCCGCAAGGTTCCCGTCGAGTAGGAAGACCTAGAACAACGTGGAGGAGAACCCTACTAGAAGAAGCCGCAACAACTGGGAGATCCTGGTCGGAGCTGAGAGCTGTCGCGCAAAACAGAGTCCGCTGGAGGGCAACTGTTTCCGCCCTATGTCCCATGAGGGATTAAAGGAGTTTAAAGAAGAAGAAGAAGAAGACTGATTAAAACTTGATTTAAAAAATAGGAAAAGTAAAAATTTTATATATAATGGATCTTAATTTAGAAAATTAAAAAACATAATTAAAATCATTTTTACTCCATTCTAAGTCTGCCTTATCCTTCCTCCTCGTTTTTCTCTTGATATACAATATAATTGGGGCCCTATTCGGACAATTGTCTCCGCTGCTTAAACATGTTGAATTACAGAAGAGTCCTACTCTTAGCCAAACTAGTGATGAGCAAACGGAAGAACAAGAGAAGATTAATCAAGTCTTGTTCTTGTTCTTGCAAGCATAACTAAGTCTTGTTCTTGTTCTTGGTCTTGCAAAATGTACAAGAGCAAGACAAGACTGCAAGAACAAGACCATTTTTAATACGCTTTTATTAGCTTCACTTGTAACTACATACATTATGTAATAAAATCTTGGAAGTTAAATTTGACCCACTTCCCGGTTTCCGATTAAGCTGAAATTTTGCATACATGTTTAGTTTGGATGACAATGCAATCTGACCATTTTAAAAAAAATCAAGATGGCGGTTCCAAGATGACGGCCGAATTTTGCAATTGTGCTCCCCGACTCCCGGTATGGGTATCTAATGAAAGGGTATGACAAGTAGAATACAATTTACTATGTGGGGTCATTCAAAATTCAAAATAGCGACTAACACAAAATGGCGGACTATGGCTTTCTTTACAACCCACTCGTTATGGGTATCTAATGAAAGGATATGACAAGTAGAATACTATTATCTATGTGGAGTCACTCCAAATTCAAAATGGCGGCCGAGACAAAATGACGACGAACCCAAAATGTGGATCACCTTTTTCTTTACAACGCGCTTGGTATGCGTATCAAATAAAAGCTTATGAAGAGTTTAGTACAGTAAGCTGAGTGGCATCATTTTAAATCTAATATGGGGGAATACCTGGTTGCCTGTAAAGTCCGTATACGGGCGAAGTTTTTACGTGACAACGTCTTGAGACTTGAGACTTTGGACTTGAGACTTGAGAGTTGAGAGCTGAGAGTTGAGAGTTGAGACTTGAGACTCGAACAGAGCGATGAGTCATAAGATAACGGAGAATTTGCTGATAACTTTTTTGCGAATGACTCCCAGGGTATACCGATTTATAAGACGTTGTCACGTCAATAGACTTAAAAGTAGAAAATAAAAAAATAGTTTAAAAAAACTAAAAAATACGCTTTTATTTTAAAATGAACTAAAAAGTAAAAAATAATTTTGAATGTAAAGTTTTTATTGCTTCAGCTAGTATATGGAAACAACCTACCTTTCAAAATGTAAAAAAGCGTGGGGCGAAAAGTTCCGATGTTAATAAAATATGTGGCATATATATGAATATAGGTAAAGAGCCCCACAATTTTTTACATTTTGAAAGGTAGGTTGTTTCCATATACTAGCTGAAGCAATAAAAACTTAACATTAAAATTTTTTTTTAATTTTTAGTTCATTTTAAAATAAAAGCGTATTTTTTATTTTTTTTAAACTATTTTTTTATTACTCATCACTACGCCAAACGCAAGTTGAACCACAACCCTTTTTGCAGCTGCAAAAAATCATTTGTGTATGTGTGTGCATGCGTGTGTGTCTCACAATGCCTGAAAAGATGAAGAAATCTTCTCAAATACACGTGTTTTGATAACTGTAAAATTGATATTTTTACCATAACTTTTTAGTTTTCGAGCTATCAAGTTCAATAAAAAACCATTTTGTAGGTTTTTTCAAGAGCTATAAGGTGATGTAAATACATTTTTATGAAGCTCTTATTTTTTAAAAGGTTCGAGCTCAAACAGCTTGAAAACGCTACTATTTGCGAACAAAGCCAACTTGAAACGGCCATATCTTACTCAATTTTATCGTATAGAAAAAATAATAAAAACAAAAATTTTAGAAAAGACACTGCAATTTTTTTCACTCTACCAAATTTTGCGTATCTTTCATAGTTTTTGAGTTATTTATAAAGAAAGACAGTTTTTTGCAAACTAACAAAAAAACTCTCTTCACAAAACTAAGCACTGTAAACCGCATATTACAAGTGCACAAATACAAGCATATTACAAGTGCACAAATAAAGTAAACTGTAAAGTGGTAACAATCATTTTCCATTGGGGTGGTAATTAGGAGGTGATTTTCACAATTTTTTGCCGCCAAAAAAATAAGAACCAATTTTGTTTTTGTCATAACTCGCTTAATTTCGATACTAGGAACTTCTATAAAAAAAAAACAAAAAAAGGTTTTTTTAAGCACTTCAAAAAAGTTTTGTAAAAATACATTGTTTTTTGGGATATTTCACGTTGAAACTTACGATTTTGGCGTTTGTCGATAAAGAACCAGCCTTTAACAAGCTATTACTCCGTTAGTATTGGGTCTAGTGATATTTTGAGCCCAGTATTTTTTTTTTGTTTTTTTATAAGCTACATTTCTACTTGGAATGATTTTTTCATAAAATTCTTATTTTCAGAGTTATTCATAAAAAACGGGTTTTTTGTTTTTAAATTGACATTTCCACTCTCGAATAAGTCGAAAAGTATTGACTTTCAGTAAAAGCTATATAAAACAAAAGTTGCTTTTTTTGTGGCAAGATGAAGCTTAGGAGTCACCCTTTGTACTACTAGTCCGTCATGTCTTACAAGTCATGGTGCAATGTATAGTAGTAAGCTTGATCTGAAGGAAAGATGAGATAGGATAGGTTAGGGGTCTGGAGGGTGCATGAGTAGATGTCGATGAACCTTGCGTTTGAACTCTGAGACGTTATATGAGCTCGGAAACTCTATTTATAAACAAACTGCTAAAACGTAATGTGCGTGAAGGGGAGGGCTGAAGGATGAAGGGGTGAGCCGAGTTGGCTAGTCTTGTGTTGCGGGAGAAAAATTGCCGTGTAGGCAGGAGGTTTTTGATTTCAGTGGAGCAGTCGCTATGAAAATAGCGGTAAAACTTGCTGAGCGCTGCTACATTCCTACGGTGGCTTAAAGGATCAACGCAAAGGGTCCTATCGCCAATGAGTTTGATGGCGCGGTTTTGCACCTTGTCTAGCCAAGCCAAGGTGGTTTTGGGAATGCCCGCCCAGATATACGAGTTGTATTCAAGGCGTGGCCGAATGTAGGACTTGTAGATTGTAGCCAAGGCAGCTGGATGAAGGAGAAACTTGCATCTCTTAAGGAAGCCGAGGCATTGATACGCTTGTTTGGCGACTTGGAGTATGTGATTATTCCATCGCAAATCGTTGGATAGAGTCACGCCGAGGATGTTAAGATATGGATCAGCTGTTATATTATCCTCGCCCACTGAAATGGAGGGAAGGTTGGTGCAGGTTTTGGTGGAGAATAGACAGTACTTGGTTTTGGTTTCATTGAACTCGACACGATTCTTGCGGCCCCAATCAAGAATGAGTTGAATATCCGCGTTAAGAGAGTTGGGCATGAGTTCGCGTTCAAAGAGACAAGGTCTGGCACTTGCTTGTCCTGTGTTGTCGGAGGGGTATGAGTAACACAAAGTACCGTCATCGGCAAAACTATGAAGTGGATTGGAGGGGATAGAATTAGTCAATCTATCCATTCCCATACTTATTTTTAATAAAAAAAATTTCACTTCCGAGAAGGGGTAGTGCCCACCCGCAGGGTAAAAGCAACTCCCGGCATATTGACAACTTTGAAGAAGACGGTAAGTAGAACCTACAGCCAAATTTTGGTGCAAATCGGGGCTGTTTGGTAGAATTTCCAACGAAATTTTGCATTGACTGGACTATATAGAAAGTGATTTCCCGAGCTTCTATGCATCTCACCTTCAGGAAACGCATTTTAACCTGCAACGAAACATAAAAATGTACGAGAACGCATGCAAGCAAACAGTCTTCCGTTTGACGTATCGAAAACGAGCCAAAAACCCGTGTAAATTTCAGTGAATAAAGAATACCTTGTACGTCATGAAGATTTCGCGCGAGAATATCTAGGTTTGTGTATTGCTTTTATTTGAACACAAAGCTGAACTGGAACCTCAATATGGAAGAGAAGGTGAAGAAGGTAAGTATAGCTTTCTTTGTCAATAACAGATCTCGGGCAATAGGGATTAGAGCCAGGCATAGGGGTTCGGCTCCCCACAGAAGTGATTAAACCAATGCTGGCATAGTGCTCTGCCTCTAGTGACTCGCTCTTGCTAAAGAATGTAACAAATCCAGGCTGGGTCAAATTAAATGCCTCGCATTGAAGCAATGAACGTAATTCTCGATTTACTGCCACCTGGTGTATACATCACGCATTAAAAGTCGGGTGTTGACGCTGGAGTTTTACTCGCCTCGTTGAAACTCAAAGAAAAATTACCGCTGGAATTGCTGGAAATCTTCAAAGCCGACCTAGTAATACAGGTGAGCCCAAGACCAAGGTCAGGACCAAGCGTAATACTGTAATGACACAGCGAAGCCGCACGGTTTTCATAACGTTCAAGGTGGTTGATATCGGTCAAAAGGAGTTTTCTTGCTTAGCTTGGATGTCGTCAGTGGGTGTCGGATCACAGGAAAATCGAGGACCACGGAAAGCAGATGAATTGGTCAGACATATAAGTCGAGAATGTACGGAATCTACTAACTGTAACGAAGGGAAATATCACAATGCCTTTTCTTTCAATAGCAAGCATAATGTGGAAGAGCTTAACATCATGCGTCAAGACTAGAAAGACTTGGCCTGACTACATCAGGCATGGATTAGACAAGTTTCTGATGATGACGGAGAAAAGTATTTTTTATGTGGCAGTCGCCACCCTTTGCACTACCAGTCGGCCATGACGTTGGCCACGACATGGTGGAATGTCTGGTAGTAAGTTAAGTACGGTGGATAGAATGGGTTTGGGATTATGAGGCGTCAGAAGGGTGGTGAGTGAAATGGCGATGATCCCTGGGTCGGAACTTTTGGGTATTGTAGCAGTTCGAAAATACTAGAAGCGAAAGATTTTCGACAGACGAGTTGTTCTATTTATGAACGAATGATTAGCTTGCAGAGTGCGCGAAAAACGAAGGGCTATAGGCAGAGGGAATGAACCGAGCAGGCTAATCCGGTGTCTCGTGAAGAAGATTGCCGTTGACGGAGGATATTTTTATTTTAATAGTAGTCAGGGTTGTTAGTCGCTCAAGGTCGATAGAGCAAATGGCGTCGTCATCGATTAGTTTGAGAACCATTTTTGCAGTTTATAGTTTATATATTGCCACAACCGTAACTATAACAATAGGAAACCGGCCGTGCAGTATGGAGTAACAACTCAGAAAGTAAGCCGAACTTTAACCCAGTTGCCCGGCTCTGACTAGGATCAGACCCCTAGCATTTAGTAACCTCCTCCTTAGTGTCGGAGAAGTGAAGTTTCGGAGCTAAAAGTAGGAGATTGTATCCGGTATCTAAAGTCACTACAAGATCACGGCCAAATAGTTACGTTTATTCAGATATCCTCGGTGCTTAGACTACGTTGCACTCTTTACCTACCCTTCACAGAAAAGTAGATAAAATTCTGACAAAAATGCATTTACGGAGATTAGAATGTGTTTATATGCATTGGACGTTTTATATAGATTGGGATAATGAGTGCTCACACAAGGACTGAGAATGAAACTTTTATGCAAATCAGCAATTATTTGAATCCTGTTTGGTTCATTGGGCGAACAACTAAAATGATTTATAAATCACAACTTATCCGCAACTGGAAACAAACCTCCTTCCAACAAGAACACTCTCAATTGAGGATTAATTAAACACAAAACCATTACAACTGGAACACAAAGTGGAACAAGACGGCAGAAGAAACAACAACAGCAGACCATTTAAGCAATCTCCAAAATTATCAATAAAGACCATAACCAGGCAAGCCCGCAAGATTACCGAACAAAAAAAATAATTAGGAATTAGGTTCATTCTTTACAGGGTGGAAAACAATTTCCCTCGATAATTGGGTCCATAACGACAGAAAACGGAGAAGCCAAGCACAGAAAAAATCCGAAAAGGCCAACGGAACTCTTTCCTGCGCTAGTCCTGGCCAAATCCATGATTTGTTTCCCTTAATTGCAAGTTATCGATTATGGATTTATATCCTTGTTCCTACGTCATTTAAGGAATCCGTATCTGAGCCGAATGGAGATTTTATCCGGTCAAGCGAGCATGTATTCTACTATATACGGCGCAGAACAATGGGTATGTGGCTATTACTTCGGCGGGGGGCCGAACAGTGAAGTTCGATTTGTAAGGATAAATATATCCTGGGCTACAATAACATTTTCAATTTATTTTTCTCGGCCTCCGCTCATAGGTAAAAAACGAATCATAGATCGATAGGATATAAATTGACCTAGAGTAGGGATTTGTTTGATATTTGTCCGGCCTACGGATATGCTCCCTGGAGTCCCTCTGGTGTAGTAAATGGATATTAAGGGTATGTACTGTCACGGAATGCGGATGAACTTCTGAAGTTGCCAGAGTTCGGTTGGTGTTTGGGTATTGGAATTTGTTTGAAAGCTGGGAAATTTGTTTTCTGTTTCAAAGGAAATTAGTATTTGCTAAAATGGATTTAGGACTCGTGATTTATTGCTCTGCACAAAATTCTCAAGTTTTTTCTTCCGCAATCCATCTTAGTTTCACGGACTTCATTTTTATTTTATAGAAGAAATTCTGCCAGGCGAAAATGGTGAACAAAAATGCAGAAAAATTGTGAAAAGCGTAAATGACTTGTAAAAATGTGTAATATTTGATGGCTGCGCGAACAATTATTGCTTATGAGCAGCAATAAGGAACATTTGATATTGTTGGATGGCAAATCCTAATGAATAAATAAATTAATACATTGTACAACATGTCCATTATGATTTCGTAATACCAAATGCTTTAAGTAGTGGTAGTACAGAGGGCAAGAAACGTAAATTAAAGGTTGTAACTGCAAAAGGAAAAGCAACTTCAAAG
Organism: Thereva unica; assembly: GCA_949987705.1. Classification (NCBI taxonomy): domain Eukaryota; kingdom Metazoa; phylum Arthropoda; class Insecta; order Diptera; family Therevidae; genus Thereva; species Thereva unica. The sequence continues at coordinate 81,186,395 of OX465283.1, read as the reverse complement.
CAAATTTTTCAGTAATATTCATCTATCACACTTCCCAAAAAACGCACAATTGTCTGAAAACTGCTTATGTAAGCAACTCTTGCTCCCTTTTTAATACGCTTTTATTAGCCTTACTTGTAACTATGTAATAAAATCTTGAAAGTTAAATTTGGCCCACTTCCCGGTTTCCGATTGAGCTGAAATTTTGTATACAGGTTTATTTTGTAAAAAAAGTTCAGATGGCCGTTCCAAAATGGCAGCCGATTTTTACAATTGTGCTCCACGGACCAATTAATAGTAGTAAGCTTGATCTGAAGGATCTAATATAAAGGATAGGTTAGGGGTCAGGAGGGTGCATGCGTAGATGTCGATGAACCTTGCGTTTGAACTCTGAGGTGCTATATGAGCTCGAAAACACCAACTGCGGAAGATAGTTCCACAATCGAGTTGTTCTATTTATAAACTAAACCGTAATGTCCGCGAAGAGGAGGGTTGCAGTGTGTGGGGTTGAGCCGAGTTGGCTAGTCTTGTATTGCGAGAAAAAGTTGCCGTGTAGGTAGGGTTCTTTATTTCAGAGGAGTCACTGGCGATGGGTTTGCACGTTATCCAGCTAAGTGAATGTGGTATTAGGGGGCCCACCCAGATATATGTACGAGTTGTGTTCAAGGTGGCGTCGAATGTAAGACTCGTAGATTGTAGCTAGAGCAGTGGCTGAAGGAGGAAATTGCATCTCTTAGGGGATCCGAGGCTTGATACGTTTGTTTGGCTATTTGAAGTATGTGACTATTCTTTTGCATATCATTGGATGTAGTCACGCGAGGATGTTAAGAGGTGGGTCAGTTGTTAGATTATCCTCGCCCACTGAAATAGAGGGAAGGTCGGTGCAGGTTTTGATGGAGATAAGACAGTACTTTGTTTTTGTTTCGTTTAATTCGACTCGCTTCTTGCGCCCCCAGTCAAGAACGCAGAGTACCGTCATCGGCAAAACTGGGAGTGGGTTGGAGGGGATTGAGAGCAGATCGTTAATGAATCTTAGAAAGGTGAGAAAATCAACCCTTGGGAGAAACGGACTGTAGGTTGGATTCGATGCCATCCAATACTACCTTGATTGAATGGCTAGAAAGAAAGTTGTCTATCCACTTGGTAAGATCTGAATCGATATCAATAGCTTGGAAGCTATGGATATTTCGGTGCAGATGCTCGGTTAAACACATAAGGTCGCAAGTAGATCTTTTTAATCAAAAGCCACACTGCCTGTCGTGAATAATTTGGTTAGATTCTAGATATTTCATCAGGTTTCCAAGATTTAGAAAACACACCGGGCAAAAAGTTTGCGCAGAGGTTAAGCCAAAGGTGAGAGAAATTTTTTGAATAATTGCGGAAGACCTATCATAGACTAAAAAATTAAAAAATAACCGATCAACTTTAAATTTTGCACAAATTCGTAATTTGCGTTATATTTAGTAGGTATTCATAACGAGTTGCATAGTTGAGCTGAGGTGGAGTTCAAAATATAAAAGCACTACACGTTACAAAATTAACAAACAGAAGACAGAGATGCTGCCGTCAACTAAATTCAACTACTGAACTCACGTCTGTATGCATAAGTTCAACTCATCCCAGCTATGTAGAAGAGTAGAGTCGAGCTCACTCAACTTGACTCCCGTCTACATGTAGTTGCACTCTGGTTCAACCTGAGTAGTAAAAAAATCAAAAAGGCGGCTCCAAGATGGCGGCCGATTTTTATAATTGTGTTCCACCGAGCCCACGACTTGGGTATGATATGAAAGAGTATGGCAAGCAGAAAACGTAATTTTAAATCTAATATGACCGCCACAACAAAATGGCTGAAAAAATGTAAAAGATTAAAAATAGGAAAATAAAAATAAATATGTAGTTAAAAAAAAATAAAAAATACGCGTTGACCCTCTATAATTCGAGTAGCCGGCGTTATTGACTTTTCGGAAATTATTTGTGAGGCCAAAATAAATAGAATCCCGCTAGTCCAGTAAATAGGTACTTTTTCATTACGAAAAATACCGCGCGCAATTTTCAGGAGGCCTGTGGAAAAGAGTTTGTGCACCAAAGAAATTTCTCAATTATTTGTATGAGAGTATGTATTTATGTGCATTGATATATGAATAGTTTGGCGCTGAATAGCGGCTAAAGTATAAATGCTCCAAAAAACATTTTTACAGAATTTTATAACAAACATATTTGTTGGTATAAATTTTCATCGCAAATGAATAGTTAAGATATTTTTAAATAACCATTCCTTATAAACTTTTAAGGTGTAATAAACCCATAAATATCAACTTTATAGGAAAACGTTACAACAAATTAAATTGCGTACAAAAAACGTTATAATCAGTTTTGCAATAAAATGTGTAATTAAAAAGATATTGGCAAAAAACTACTTTAGAATTCACATTTTTCGACACTTAAAGCACTATAACTCGTGAAATATTAACCCTACCTAAAAAATAATTGTAACAAAAATTATAGATAATTGTGTGTTCTATAATTCTTAGGAAGCATTTTTTTGTGGCGGCTTAACCGTTAACGAAATATAGTGCAAAGAAAGTGATATATAAAGTTTGAAGCACTATAACTCCGAACATATTGACTTTACAAGAAACTTTTTTGAACAAAAAAGGTAAATCACTTATTTATCTACAAAAAATATTGTATACATTTTTGTCTTAAAATGCATAGTTTCTGAGATATAGAATTAAACGCGTTTCCCTTCACTGTAAGTTAAGCAGGGATGACGCCATTTTGAATTTAAGCTCATAAAAATATACAGGGTGAGAGAAAAGTCCGGCACCGGTTCGATATTTCCTAAACGGTAGGTTTTCGTGAAAAAAGTTTGAAGCAAAAGTTGCTCAGCTTGGAGGGTAGATTCGTTTGAACACAAAACTCACCCCACCCACTCACCCCCTCGCAGGGGGTGGGGGTAACTCCAAATTTTTAAATAGCAACCCCCATTTTTTTTCACGGATTATGATTCTCCGAAGAAAAATATGAAACTTTTGCCTTAAAATTTTTTTAATCCGAAGCTTCCCTGCACCCCCAAAACGAATTTTTGAGGGTGGGGAATAGTCCGGCACCGGTTCGATATTTCCTGAACGGTAGGTTTTCGTAAAAAAAGTTTGTAGCAAAAGTTGCTCAGCTTGGAGGGTAGATTCGTTTGAACACAAAACTCACCCCCACCCACTCACCCCCTCGCAGGGGGTGGGGGTAACTCTAAATTTTTAAATAGCAACCCCCATTTTTTTTCACGGATTATGATTCTCCGAAGAAAAATATGAAACTTTCGCCTTAACATTTTTTTTATCCGAAGCTTCCCTGCACCCCCAAAATGAATTTTTGGGGATGGGGAATAGTCCGGCACCGTTTCGATATTTCCTGAACGGTAGGTTTTCGTGAAAAAAGTTTGTAGCAAAGGTTGCTCACCTTGGAGGGTAGAATTGTTTGATCACAAAACTCAGCCCCACCCACTCACCCCCTCGCAGGGGGTGGGGGTAACTCTAAAATTCTAAATAGCAACCCCCATTTTTTTCACGGATTATGATTCTCCGAAAAAAAATATGAGACTTTCGTCTAAAAATTTTTTTATCCGAAGCTTCCCTGCATTCCCGAATGAATACTGTCGACGTATTGACGTGTGGTTACTGACAAGTAGACGATCAGACATCACCTCCTGGATTAGCGTTATCCGATGTGTACCACGTGGAGGTTCCAGGTCGGATTTCACACATCATTTTGGCCCTGAAAAGGGCCGTTTATTAAAGTGGAAGCGTTGAAGGACCCCGAGGTTCGTCGCTCCCTCAGTATTTAATGACTCCAAACCTTCGACGCACTCTCACTTATGTAAGCAGGTGCTCAAACTGTTGACCTTCCACTGCTTGGCAATGAGCCAGCCGTTGGTAGAAATTGTTTGTAACGTGTGCTAGCATTTCCGCCGTTATGGAATTTGAGACCACCAGAATCCTGTTTTTCAAATCATGAATGTCTGCAGGCTTACTTTCGTAGACGCGATTTTTCAAGAAACCCCAATAAAAGAAATCGAGGGGTGTCAGGTCCGGCGATCGTGGCGGCCATTCGATCGCTCCTCTCCGACCAATCCATCTTCCGGGAAATGTCTCATGCAGATACGCACGTACTTGCAGTCCGAAATGTCCTGGTGCCCCGTCTTGTTGGAACTGAACTAGCTCAAATTGATCTCCAACGATATTTCGGATTGCAGGTACAATTTCTTCTTGGAGCATTCTCATATATCGCGTAGCTGTGAGATTCTCTTCAAAGAAGAATGGTCCCACAATCTGATTTGCAACAATACCAGCCCAAACGTTAACTTTTTGCTGGTATTGTGTGTGAGAATCTCTCATCCAGTGTGGATTTATACTAGACCAGTACCTGCTGTTGTGTCGATTCATATTTCCATTTAGCTCAAATTTTGCCTCATCCGAAAAACAGGTCCAGAAAAATGTCATTGGATTCTGATCATATCGATCCATCATGACATCGCAAAACTCGACTCTCAGATCGAAATCGTTGTCCGTCAACTCTTGTACCAAGCAAATTTTGTATGGATGATACTTGTTAGTTTTTAAAATTTTTCGCACGGACCAATCGCTAATTCCCATTGCCTGACCTACTTTCCGTGTCGACTTATGACAATCTTCGGTGAAGTTGAGGAGAACATTCAGTGATGTTTCAGGATTTGTAGCTGTTCTCGGACGTCCGAGTCTCGGCCTGTCTGTGACAGAACCTGTTTATTGAATGCAAAAAAGCAGCATTTACCTAACAAATCAGCAAAACCATTTAAAGGACTTACCTGTTTCTACGAACCGATCAACTGTTCGCTTGACGGTAGATTTGTTTATCGGGATGGCACGTTCTGGATGTGTTTCATTAAATAGGTTTGCAGTCTCCTGATTAGAGCGTTTTCGATCTCCGTAGCCCCGCATAATCAAAATTTCAATCCTCTCTCGTTCAGTGAGAGGCATGGTTATAATAAAATAAACTTAGATTACAAGTACAATTCTAGAAGAAAACGTAGGTGTGATATCCCAATGGAAATGAAACCAGATATTTCAGGCCGGTATTCAAAGTTTGAAAAAGATTTTTCCAATTTAAAGGCATCAACTATTGATCTGAAATTGCACTCTTGCCTTCTGATCTTTTACAAATGTTTATTGAAAAGTATCCACGAGAATTCGTTCTTGTTAGGTTCTTGTTTTTTTGTTACATTCTTAACCGAGACGAATGACGAATGTTCTCAGAAAGAGACAGTATTGAAATTTTGATTAAGCGGAGTTACACTGATAGACCCTGTTGTTCTGAGAAATCGTTCTTGTCTTGAAAAATCCATTTTACGAAAGTAAGCCTGCTGACATTTATGATTTGAAAAACAGGATACTGGAGGTCTCAATTTTCATAACGGCTATTTAAAATTTTAGAGTTACCCCCACCCCCCGCGAGGGGGTGAGTGGGTGGGGGTGAGTTTTGTGTTCAAACGATTCTACCCTCCAACCTGAGCACCTTTTGCTACAAACTTTTTTCACGAAAACCTACTGTTCAGAAAATATCGAAACGGTGCCGGACTATTCCCCATCCCCAAAAATTCATTTTGGGGGTGCAGGGAAGCTTCGGATAAAAAAAATGTTAAGGCGAAAGTTTCATATTTTTCTTCGGAGAATCATAATCCGTGAAAAAAAATGGGGGTTGCTATTTAAAAATTTAGAGTTACCCCCACCCCCTGCGAGGGGGTGAGTGGGTGGGGGTGAGTTTTGTGTTCAAACAATTCTACCCTCCAAGGTGAGCAACCTTTGCTACAAACTTTTTTCACGAAAACCTACCGTTCAGAAAATATCGAAACGGTGCCGGACTATTCCCCATCCCCAAAAATTCATTTTGGGGGTGCAGGGAAGCTTCGGATAAAAAAAATGTTAAAGCGAAAGTTTCATATTTTTCTTCGGAGAATCATAATCCGTGAAAAAAAATGGGGGTTGCTATTTAAAAATTTAGAGTTACCCCCACCCCCTGCGAGGGGGTGAGTGGGTGGGGGTGAGTTTTGTGTTCAAACGAATCTACCCTCCAAGCTGAGCAACTTTTGCTACAAACTTTTTTCACGAAAACCTACCGTTTAGGAAATATCGAACCGGTGCCGGACTTTTCTCTCACCCTGTATAAAATCATTTGGTAAAAAAAAACGCGTGCGGTATTTTTCGCATTACGAAGGCCTTTTTTCGACTACTACTGGACTACGCTGATAAATTTCCAGTTGTATTTTTTCAGAGGTTTGGCCCCTTTTTTGTATAAGTGACTGCGCTAGAGAAACATACAGCAGGGTTGCCAAACTAGATGTCATTACTTGGAATCGAGGACGGTGGTAGGTTCGGTTGTAAGAAACCACGAACGAATTCCACGTAAAGAATCTACTATGCCTACACAGCGTACATAAATAGCTATAAAACATTGGAAGGTTTCGGGAAAACGGTTAAATATAGAAATTCATAAACGTGAACTTTTTTTTTACAAAAACTTCAATCTTTGATACACTCAAAAACCATAGGCAAGACAAACTTTGTACAAAATCAGGAAAAAACAAAAGCATGAATGAATTTTAAATTCTTTGAATTTTCACATTACGTAATTCTTTCCTTGACTGGATTCAATTGAAAAATGAATTTCAAAGAGGAGAAGGTAAAAAAAAAACATCCACATTTACCCATCAAAAAAATGTGGAAAAATATAAAAGAAAGGAATTAAAAACCTACGCTAACTCTGGGAATGTAAGGTAAATGGGCGAAGAATGGATTCCGGCAAAGGTAAATTGCTCCAGGAACTCGAGTACATAAGGAGGCATTAAAAATTTATAAAAAGATATGCGGCAACGGTGTTCAGAATGTCCGTTTCGTAAAGGTAGAAAAGTCAATATTTACACATTTGATCAATGAAACATAGAATGTTGTTGTTGTTGTTTTCCTGGGCTTAACATATTTTACCACTGGAAACAGCAATAATAGCCCTGCTGGGATTTTTTTTAAAAAAATAGCCCTGTTGTTAGAATGTGTAGAAACAATTATTTATTCAACATTATTCCTGAAAGGAGATTGTTTATAAAAAAAAACCTAGCTTGCAGGAACATGTTACTTACATACAGTCAGCGGAATATAAATATTAATAACAGTGTAAAGGATAAAATGAAACAAAATCACGTCCAGTCGAAAGGTAATTAATTTCATTTGCAGAAATAAATTCCTACCAAAACTGCCAAGTTCACAAGTGAATTGATTGTCGACATAACATGTAGTGACGCCTGAAAAATTCCCAGTGACTAATCGAGGACATTTCGCAAAAATTTGTAAGGATTCATTAAGTTTTCGCAGGTTTTCCTCCACCAGTTGGTTATATTACTTGAGATTTACGCGACCAGAAAATTTATTTCCTTCTTCATAATTAAGAATTACTTTCTTGAACAAGTAGAATAATTGCTTCGTTTGAAATAATTTTTAATTTGTCCTTTTTTATTGTGTGATTAAGAATATGATGATTGATATATGTATATGTACTGTAAACGCGTTCCACAATAATCCCCATAATATACATGTTTGTATAAATAATAGTTTAAGGCTTTTTCAATTCACGTAATTAATGTTTGTTTTACTATGTAAACGAATATTTGTCGTCTTTACCAAACACAGAATTTTGTGCACCAGCTACTGTATGGTGGCAATATGTGTATTACGTTTTCAAAATTTTATTTGGACGCATAGTAGAATTTGCACAATTTATGCTAATCAAATTTAGAACAAACGTTTGAATTCCAAAGGATTGCACTGAATTAAATTTTCCAGCCAGGCGATAGGTATAGTGTGTCCGTAGGTGGAAGGAAAAGTTTCAATTTAGTTCAACGGCTATTTGGAAATATTGATTTTGGATGAGACGTCGAGCAGTGTTGGGAGTTTTTAGCTCCATGTGAAAACTGTCGGTCACAAGTTCTTGTACCTAGATACTAGCCAGTAATTACGCTTTTTCACAAACACACTTTCTATTGAATAACAAATCGAGAGTGGCTCGTGAATGTGTAGTCATGTACGTGACATACATGCATACTTGGTAATACGTATTCAATAATTTAAAAAAAATGGTATCAGCCTGAATGGTGAGGGTGAGTAGTGGCCCTTTGTATGTACTATCACAGTTTGTCATGACATGGTGCAATTCCAAATAGTAAACTAAGTTCGAGGGATAAATTAGTTTAGGGATATTTCTGCGAGAAATTGTTCCACAGTCGAGTTGTTTTATTTAGAAATGAATTACAACTTTATTGATTGCGCGAAAAGACGGGTTGCAGGTGAGGTAATGAACGGTGCCAAATATGTCGAGGGAGCAGTCCATATGATAGAAGCGATTAAATTTTGTCAGCGATACTACAATCCTACGTTGGCTCATAGGGTTGATGTTGGAGCAAGCAACGTCATCATCGACCGAACCCAAAATAAGGGAGTTCTCTTGGAGAGAGGGAGTTGTTTTGGCGATTTGGAATATGCGGTCATTCCATTGCAAGACTTTGACTAATATTACGCCTAAAGTCTGAACCAAATATGACGTGCCGTAGCGTAATCGTACATACCCTAACGTTGGAACATGTGTATTCATATGGCACCAATCTAAATTGACTTAGTGAACTTGAATATATTCGTTCATTACGATATGTACGGTACGAAATATTTGGTTCAGGCTTAAGATGTCAAGGCATGGGTCGTCCATTACTTCAACACCATCCACTGACACGGATGGAGGGGTTTTATTGGACAAATCTAGTACGTTGTTTTGGAGGCATTGCACTCGGCATGATTCTTTTGAGTCCAATTGAGAATGAGTTCAATGACCTTGTTTATTGAGATGGATATAGTCCATTCAAAACGCACTATAGTCCATTCAAAACGCGCGTTTAGGTGACAAAACATAACATGTTTTTGGGTCCCTGATTGAGAGTTATTCACCCTCATTCTGGTTTCCAAACGGAATTGCAATTTTTCGAAAACCGAAACTTTTATATTTCAGTGTACGTTCGGAATAAAAAGTTCCCTCTGACAACTCCGACAAAGTACCTCCGACAACTTTTTCTTGACGGAAAATATGGCGCAATAAGGAATTAATGTCATAACTGGTGGTTATTACATGTGTGAAACAAAACTTTTTTGTGTTTTAGTTTTGGGCTATTTTAATCAAGTCATTCCACTTTTACTTGTTTCTGAGAGGAATCGTTGCTCTTTTAAATATTTGGTTTAAACCATCAGTTCTCGACGCCTAATTCCCTGGTCTTCAACAATATTTCAAATTTAAAATGTAAGCTATTTCCTTTCTGTATTTTACTTGGTTTTACAAAGTTTGATCTTTTAGGGAAAGAGAAACCACAAAATTGATAACGACGAAAATGCAATGGGAACGTTTAGCTACACCTTTCGAAGAAAACCCCGATGTTGCTAGAGGCTTTATAAAAAATCAAGATGGGAAGGGTTTTTGGGAAAAGTGTGCTAAAGACTTAAACAGCTTGGGACCACCTACGCGAGATGCATCTGCTTGGAAAGGGGTAAAACTAGAACTAATAAATAAAAAATTGAATTGATTTAATAATTTCAAGGTCTGGCAAGATCGTAAATCATACCTCAGAAAGAAGCTGAGTGAAAATAAAAAAGAAAATAAAGCAACCGGGGGTGGACCTTTTAAACAATATAGTTTTACACATCTTGAAGAGAATTTTATTCAATTGTCACAATTGAAAGGCGCCGTCGACGGCATTCCTTGTGTAGTGGAATTTGGAACTGCAAAAGCCAAGGAAAACTTGCAACCAAGAAGTGAAAAAGCGAAATCATTCTCCGATGATATTATCATGGTTGAGGAAAATTCTCAAACTGGAGATAGTCCGTTACCTCCAAAAAGAAAAAAGACAAACGTTGATAGTTTCCAATTAATAAAGGAACAACTCGATCTGCAAAAAGATTTTTATACAAAAATTACTTCTTTATTTGGGGGGAAAGCCCTTTGTTCTCCGACATTGCAAGTTATTTAAAAAGAGTTTACAGACCTCTTGAAAATTTTTTTTTTTTATGTGAAAGACTAGAGTTTCAGGAAAAGCCCTTTATACTTGTAACGGTCGGAATTATTATTTATTTGGGTGGGGAAATTTATTTTGGAAATCACCTTGTAGGTAATGGGAAATTTATTGTAAATCACTTTGTAGGAAAAGGAAAAATTTTAAACGAGGTAGGCGAGAAAAAAAAAATAATTGGATTAGTCAGGAAAAAAATTGGGAAGTGAGTTAGAAAGTCAGTCCGGAAAGGAAAAAGTATATAATTTGTCCACCAAGGATTTGTAAAATTTGGAAAAAAACCATTATTAAGAAAGGCAGTTTTGTAATTTTGAATAAGGGGATTCGTTGATTGGTATACTCCGGTAAAAGGAAGTTTTTTGACGGCGATTCCTTATTATGCACATTAATTTTGGATCCGGTGCTGAGCATATGTAATTGCGGCTTATGAAGTTGAAGAGAGTATCCACGAAGCTGAAATTTTGCATGGGCGTGTTCCAGCTAGGATATCCAGAGTCTCAGAGGGTACTGTTGCAGACCTAAACTAGTGTTTGGAAGTGGGCTGTCGTCCTGGTGCAAGGCGAACAACACATGAAGATATAAATAATATCGATCTTAGTAGCTGCAGATTATTGTGTAGTAGGAGGAGATCTGGATTAATTATTTTCTTGTCCCTTGGGCCAATGCCCCGAAATACCGTTCATAGACGGGGAACAATTCTGAAGATTTTTTTTGAGACATATTAGGTGCTGGAGAAGAGCAACGGTGGCTCATTTTGGGTGTTAGTGGTATCAGAGGCGTTCCAGAGGTAAAAAAATGCAGTCCTTGACCGACAGCAGCTAATTACTAAAACAACGGTCGCAGCCATTTTTCAGCAAGGTTTTTCGGATGGTATTACTAGTAAGAGGTTTCTGATTATATTTTTCGTGAGTACGAACCTTATGAAATAAGTAATTATACATTAAATATAAATAATACAAAACAAAACGCTACAAAAGAAAAACAAAAATACACAAAATAAAATAAAATATTCGTACATTCTTTAATTTAGCACTATACAATAATTTTTAGCGCAGTTCATATTAATTTTTTTTAATCTTAATCACATTATTTTGTCAGTTTGTGTGCTCATTTGGTGAAAATAGTTTTTCTTGTTATTTCCGGGACAATTGTTTCCCGTATCTTGAACACAATAATTGTGATATCATTTGTAAGAAACTAATCGTATTGGTACCAAAGCGACGCGTTTCCATATCTAGTATCGACCGGATTTATCTGGGCAGTTACTATTGTAAAATACAATTTTTTTTGAAATTGAATACGTGGATGTAGTTGTATCTGACAATGATTCGAGTTCATTGCCTTTATTATTATTGAATATTGATTTTTAACTCCTGGTGTTCTTGTATTGATGTATGTACCTGGAATAAACAAAGAATTTGTAATGGTTGTAATGATGAAAGTAATGTGTTAGATTTCTTCTTTTTTGAATGGTTGGGGCGGATGGCGTTTCTTTTTCAGGAGTCTTAGGTAGTGCCTTTCCTGGTCAGCTGGTGGTTATCCATACCACGAGTTGGCACGGGACCGCACTACAGTGACACGGTTCAGGCGATGCCCGAAGGATGAAGTCGGAAGATGAGTGTTATAGTCACAGGTAAGTGGTGAACCAACCGCGGTAAGCCCCGGCCACACACCCCACGACCCCTCCGGCGAGCTTGACAACTCCGTGTGGCCGGCGTAGGAGTTCCGGATTTTCTTTTTATTTCTTATGTATGGTGTTGGCTCCTTGGCCATGCTCTTCCGGGCTTGTGGCTAAGGGGGTAACACCTTGCATAAGTGGCGCCCACTATTTATATCGCGCCATTATGCTGGTACATACTGTTGACAATCTATTTTCTTCGTATAGAGTGCAATGTCGAACAGCAGCTCTAGTCGGGGAGGAAGGAACCGCCACAACCTTCCCGCGATATTTTCAGTCCACCTACTCCCAACCATTACTATCGCGACTCTGACATCGCATCGGGGCATCGAGAAACAACTCGCTGGAGTGTTATGCCTCCTGAAACGAGTTGAATCTCTTCAACCAACCGATGACATGCGCTTCTGGGGGAGCGGGGAAGGGCTAAGGAAGGCTATGACAGAAGGAATCAGGAATGCAAAGAGGGAAGAAGAAGGAAGGAAAGTTATGAGGGCGGGAAATTGGGAAAGGCTAGGACCGTGGCACCGCCGGGAATCGAACCCGGGACCTCTGGGGATAGTAGTCAGGCGCCTTACCCCTAGACTACCGAGGCCCACAAAATGAACGATATATCCGAACAAAATATAAAAGAGAAAAAACGGCATAATATCAAAATGGAAGAATTAGTAGTAAGCGAAATTGAAATTAAAAAACGTCTTCTCGAAATAGAAGAAATGAAAATGAGAGCCTAAAACAACTGTTAGTACAAATTTAAAAAAGAAGAAATTGTTTTTTTTTTTTATTTAATAGAAAACTTTTGTTTTTTTTAATATAAGTTTATTTTTACTTTGAATAGAAGTTTATTGTTAAGTTTATTTTTGTTTGCTATTTTAATATAAAAACAAAACTTTATATTGTTGAAAATATCGTTTCTAATTATTATACTGCTTCTCTGTTTAAAGACGTAGATTCAGCTTGGGGTTCAGGAGGTTGCGATTAAACCTCCGTTTGAACTCTTGTATGTTGTAGAAGGTAGGAAATACTGAGCGTGAAAGATTGTTTCACAGTCGTGTTGTTCTTAGACACGAATCCCTAGTTTGGAGAGGGTGCGAAAAGGGGGAATGAGCCAAGTGGGATAATCTGGTGTTGAGGGCTGTAAAGATAGGAGAGCGTTTATTTCGATGGATAGCACTGAAATTGAAGATAGTCCTTCAACTAAAAAAAGACTGAAGTTTGCAATTACTGGAAGAATAAATAAATTTGCAAACCCATTTTTATACAAAAATTTCCTCATTATAAGGAGGTGAAAATCCTTTGTTATTTTAGCGTTTCAGCTCCCACTTAGCCTCATTTTCTTCTTCCAGAAGAAATAAAAAATCGCCCACATTCATATTTTAATTTTTTGATATCTTTGACACATTTGACAGCTAATTTCCAAAACCAGGAATACTGATGAAGGTTCCGTTCGGAACTCATTTTCGATTGGAAAATATTTCCAATTGAAAACCAGAATAAAGCGGATTAACTTAATTATTGTACTCCTAACCTGACTTTTGCTAAAACCGTCCTCAATCGAATTGAAGAATGTTCACTGAGGTCGACCCCTTCCAACTGTTCCATTCGAACCGGTTTACTCGCTTTGTCTATCTCTTTTCGTTCATCTGTATATGTCCAAACAATCTCAGCATACCTGTCTCAATTTACGAAACTATCTTCGTTCACTACACAATACTTCACATTACCACATGTAGTAAAAGTGGTGCAGTTGTCAACTTTGCTCAGTTTGAAATATGTCGATTTCTTCAACTCTCTTATTGATAAAAATTCTTCTCAAATAACAACTGTTACAGCGGTTTCGTCACGGGTAAACAATCAATTGAGATGAATTTTTTCTGTAGAATTATTTTTTCATAGCAGATAAAAATTTCAGGGGCTAGCATGTAGAAATTTCCAACCTTTAAAAATAAGCGTCACCCTAATATACAGGCAGCAGGAGGCGGCCTGTACCACCCTCCGGCTGCATGAAGTTATTCCCTGAAGAGTTTTCCTTCAATTAACTTACAAAAAAGCTTCAGCCTGCCTAATATGGCCAGTGTTTTCCAGGCAGAGCTTCTGGCAATTTTTGATGCTTGCTTAGTAATGCAGTCAAATTCAAGGCTGGGAGGCAGGTCATGAGCCATCTCTACATGGTATTTCGTGGAAGAGCCACGCTTAGGCGGACCAAAGAGCCACAGTTTGCGGACCACTGATTTAGCACGTTCAATAAACCGATTTTCGTTCCATTGCATGATAATCTAATCAAATAAGCACTCGGTGGAAACCCGCAGGGGTATTGCCATCTTATCAACAGTTCCTAAACTTCTCGAGAAACTTGTTTATGATAAGATTGCTCCTCTAATCGACCCATGTCTTAATGAACAGCTACCAGGTTTCAGAAAGGGACAATCAACTACTACAAACTTTATGATTTCAACCTCCGATCTGCTATATACTATGAAGAATGGTCATCAAATAGATAAGGTCTATACTGACTTCAGCAAAGCCTTTGATCCTGTTGATCACCATATTTTAAGTAAAAATCTACTAAAATTTGGAATATGAGGTCTTCTCCTGTAATGGATTAAATCATATATAGTATAGAAGTAACTTCCGGAGTCGCATAGCTCTCGACAATAAATTAAATTTCAACTAGCACTACGATAATGTTGCTGCCAGAGCCAATAAGCTTCTTGGCTTTATAAAGAGAAGAGCCCAAAAATTCAATAACGTCCGGTCACAAAAACTGTTTTCTGTTCGCTCGCCCGCCCCAGGATTGGCGTGTCCGATCTGGGACCCTATATTATACCTTCACGACCGCGGGATTTGTTCAGCTTACTGCCCTACACATAGGAGGTAAGTGCTTATCTCTTGCTTTACTTTGGACATCCTAAACGGTAACGTTAAGGCACAGTTCCCGCCCGATAGAATCAAGTTCAATGCCGAAGTTTGTCACAATAGACATACAAAAATTGCTTACGGAATATGCTCATCGGACAGAATATGGAAAGAACGAACCCGGTAACAGACGGGTATGCGTCTCGCCCCACATAACAACCTTTAAACAAAAAATTAAATCCCTCGTTAAAATGCTCGACTACCATCCTTGAAATGCAAGTTCGTTTCGTCGTGGACACCTTAAGTCTGAAAATATTTTAATTGCAACAATACTAAACTGTTTTGCTGAAGCAGTTTTGACGTGTCAACGTCTTATAAATCGTAGCGCGCGGACGGAGAATGTCCCGAAACGGTGTGTGGGGGGCGTGGCCTATATGCATGAGTGAGTAAGCTACGCCGGCTCCGCCGTATATTGGTAATAACCGGGGTACCGGTTTTTTTTTTTTTTAAACTGAATAGGCTAAGCCAAGGATTGATCCTGAAACTCCAGAGCGACTGCCGTACCATTAAAGCTCTACGCCATCGACCTATGAAAATAATATTGAAAACATTTGAATTGTATGTATTTGTTTTAAATTATCTTAATATGCAAGTTTTCTCTTCACCGGCGCCGTTTCTGAGTCAATGTCATCCCTAATTCTAGGCTTTCTGGCTTTCAATTCTTTCTAACCTAACTCGTACATTTGGATCGCAACTTCAAAAACCTCGAAAGTTTTCATTGATGAACCAATATCTTTGCTTGAAAGGTAGAATGCCCAAATTGAGCGCTTTACTACACTTAGGACATTCCTCGCAAATTCTATCTGTCATGAAGCCATTTCTGTTTACGAGATCCCAGCTAATGGTGCTATAAGGAAACCACACGCTCGACTTTTCAATGCTAAAGCTAAGCTTCTGATATACATTGCACCATGTTATAAGAGGAAAGACGAACTGGTATTTTAAAGTGTCGGAGATTTGACATTAGACTTTAAAATAAAAACAGTTTGATGCTATTTTTCACACAATTGCATATGAAGACCCTGGGGGAAAAACCAACTTAGTCCACTTTTTCAAAAATCAGAGAATTCAGCTCCATCTATTAGCTGCTAAGGTGTACTACAATTCAAGGTATTAACAATGCGAAAAAACCAACGTAGTCTTGACAAAATGAACGGGCAATAATAAAAGGTTCAGGGAAGAACCAACTGAGTTCATGGGAATGAGGGAAAAAACAAACATGTCCACCCTTGTTATTTTTTGGACTAAGTTGATTTTTCCCCGAGGATCTTCATATACATATCTCATGCGAAAAGTAAACTTAATAGTTAGCTGAAATTTCAAGCAAATTTTCGAAATTTTTAAAATTTAAAAGTTTTAAGTGTACACACATCATTTTATATTGTAGGTATGTAAACAATGCTATAAGCCTTAAGATTTCGCTTAAATTTAGCAAAATATAGATTTATAGCTACAATACTTGCATGCCTTCCAAGTATTAATGCTGACTCCGTTTTGAATTAAATTAATTAAGGGAAACGACAAATGGATCATGTATGAAAATGTCACTCCCAACAGACAATAGACCGAAAAGTATTTGTAAATCTGTCCTGCCCCAAAAGTTAATTTACATGGATTAATCCACATTTACAATATTAAATGAAACAAAGTTTCATAATACATCCATAATTAATGCATTCACAACAACGTAAGCCTAAAGCAACAAGGGTAACACTGCTGGCTGGTATGTGATGTAAATGAAGTACATAAATTGCCACATCATTCATAAATCTCATAAGAAAAAAAGATGCAAAATGAAGTATTATTAGATTTTTATTCGGAAAACGCTAACTTATTGTTATCATTCGTATTGTGAACGTTTTTCGTCTTTTCTTAATTGAAAGACCATTCAAATTAATGATGGAAAATTATTTCATTCAAATATAGCAGCGCCTATCCTATTTCTTTGGCCATCCCAATTGGATAACTCGTTACTAGATGAGAATCATATTCGTAATTATGAATGCACTTTTTCAATTGAACGGTGCAAAAGAAACAACCAAGAAATTATATTGTATTGTACTTATGGAGATGTACTGAATGAATATAACAGCTTTCGAGAAATTTCTTGTTGGTTGTTATGATACATATATCCAACAGATTTCGAAATAAATGGCTTGATTGTGATTTCAACAACAATCAACCATGAATAATTCGTACCTACTTTATTATTCTCCACATTACGCAGCATCTGTATCTATCCAGGACCATCACCGAAGAATCGTCACCTGAGAAGATAAGAAACACACCAAACAATGACAATCACTATAAAAAGCAATCAGGTTTTTTGGCGGCGATTCGTCGGCATCTACTCATGCATCAACAAAATGGATGAATTGAGATGGATGTTTGATCAAACAAAGATACAGGTTGTGCTTGTGAGTGAGACTTGGTTAAAACCAGAAATCCCCTCCTCTTTTGTTTCCCTTCGTAATTTTGTGTTACATCGTGGTGATCGGTTTGACCGCACTGGTGGTGGTGTCGCTGTATATGTGACCTCTTCGCTCTCCTCAAGAGTGCTCGGTAAGTCTAATGGCTTACAATTCGAGTTTATTGCTTTTGAGATAAAATCTCCATATGACAAATGTGATGTTATCAGCGTATACTGTCCTCCCAATGCCTTCAATTCCGATATCGCTACTGAGTTCTCCGATCTTGTTTCTTCTCTTTCTCACCACTATGAGAACATAATTGTTGCGGGTGACTTTAATGTTGATCTGCTCAAAATCAATCCTCGTGCGAATGCTCTTAGATATTTATTTGAGACATTGGACTTGCATATTCTAAATAATCTACCAACATTTCTAAATTGTCAAAACCCATCCTTGCTTGATGTCCTAGCTACTACCTGCACTGATGCAGTGTTAAAGCATCATCAACTTCCCCCCCTAGCTTTCTGGACCATGACCTATTATTCCTTTCCGTTCGATTCTCTTTTGGTGTGCTCTCCGTGTCTAGTTCGTATACTTTTCGTGATTTTAGTAACATCAATGTTGATCAAATGTCTGAAGCTGCCTCCGCCATTCCTTGGGATGTTATCTATCGTACTACTTGTGTTGACGCTAAAGTAAGTTTGCTGACTCTATTTACTCAATCTCTCTTTGATCAATGTGTGCCGCTGGTCACAAGAAGCCGTAGGCCATCCTCACCCTGTCCTTGGTTTTCTAGTGAAATCCGTGACCTGATAAGTCAGCGAGAGTGCATGTACAGGCGTTATCGCAAGACTAGGATCCTTAGATATCTTAATGCCTATAAACAGCTTCGCAACCTCGTCACTAGTAAAGTCAAATCACGAAAACGTAGTTTTTATGCCCGTAAGCTTGATCCCTCTTTAAACACCAAGCAACTCTGGTCCAACCTTCGCTCGCTGGGCATACATGCTACTGCACCCTCCCATTTTGATATCGATGTTGACCTTCTAAATCGCTCATTCATTCAATCCCCTCCTGCTTTCCCTATCTCCCGTTCTTTCTCAGTCCTTCCGCATAGTACTGATGGCTTTGCTTTCCGCTGTGTGGACTCCTCGGAAGTTTTTGAAATACTGCTCTCCATTTCGTCAAGCTGCATCGGTTATGATGAAATCTCTCCACGGTTTTTCAAGCTGCTCGCCCCCTTAATTTTGAATATCATTACGCATGTTTTTAATTACTGCCTGACTACTTCCCAAGTTCCCTTGTTGTGGAAAAAAGCCATAGTGATCCCCTTACCGAAAAAAATCTTCTCCTGCTGATATCTCAGATTTCCGTCCCATTAGCATTCTTCCTTTCCTTGCTAAAGCCTTCGAGAAAACTGTTTTCATTCAAGTCCAGCGCTACCTTGAATCTAATAGCCTTATTTCTGAATATCAATCTGGTTTCCGTAAAAATCATAGTTGCGAAACAGCTATACTAAATGTAACTACTGACATTCGCTCTGCGCTTGATAAAGGTGACGTTGCAGTATTAGTGCTTCTTGATTTCTCGAAAGCCTTCGACTCGGTGGTGCACACGATCCTGCTTTCCAAACTAAGTCAGCGCTATCGCTTCTCTTCTTCTGTTACACGGCTTTTCTCCTCTTTGCTATCTAATCGCTTTCAATGTGTTCGTCATAATAATGTTGTATCATCTCTCCTACAGGTGCCTTCTGGTGTTCCACAAGGTTCAATTCTTGGTGCTCTACTATTTTCATTATATTAATGATCTCCCCTCTACTATTGGCCACTGTTCCTTTCATCTATATGCTGATGATCTCCAATTGTATACTTCTTGCCCTCCTTCACAGATTGATTCTTGTATTTCTGACTTGAATAGCACTCTATCTCGAATAAATGAGTGGAGTGCTCTCAATTTCCTTAAATTAAACCCTAAAAAATCACAAGTACTTGTGTTAAGTCGTAGCTCTATGCTCCCCGTCAGAATGCCACTTATTTGTCTGGATAACATACCTCTTCCTATTGTTGATCGGGTCCATAATCTTGGTATTGCTATTAATGCCAAACTAACCTGCTGTGATCAAGTTTCTCGAATGCTCTCCAAAATCTATGGGACTTTACGTTAGCTCTGGCTTTATGGTAGTCTCCTATCACCCACAATTTGTTCAATGCTTGTAAAATCTCTCATTCTCCCGCACTTCCTCTATGGCTCACTTGTTTACATTGTGTATGATTCATCCTGTCGTCAACGACTTAATGTTGCATTCAATGACTGCTTACGCTTTATCTTCCACTTGAGAAGATCAGATCATGTATCATCTGTTCGGAATTCACTAATAGGCTGTAACCTCTTTTGCTTTTTCGATATTATGGCACTAGCTCTTCTACATAAAGTCTTCTACGCTAAAAGCCCTTCTTACCTATCCGACTTCCTTACCCCCTTACAAACCGCGAGATCACTTAAATTTCTTATACCAGCCCATCGGTCTCGAATTGGTAGTCGTTCCTTTTTTGTGCACGCGATTAGACTCTGGAATGATCTTCCCTCCTCTTTACAAAGCGAATTAGCACAGTCACCACTTTCAGGAAACAAGTTTCTCTTCTCCTATCCACCTCTTCTCTATAGCTTTCCCTTCTTTCTTCTACTTTCTAATAGCCAAAGTTCCCCTCTTTCTATCTACTATTGAACAACCTTGATATGCCTCTTAACTCTAGCTGTTCTCTATTCTGTTAGGTATTAAGCTTAGACTAGGTATTTTTCTTGCCATGTTAGAATTCAAATTATAATGATATTGTACTCTAAAAGATGTGTAAGTCTTGTGTACTTCCTTATGTATAAAATAAATTGAATTGAATCCTCTAGACCCCTAACATATCCTTTCTCATCTATCCTTCAGATCAAGCTTACTACTACACATTGCACCATGACTTGAACGACATAACAGACTAGTAGTACCAATCTCTGATTAGTTTTGTAAATATAAAGACGTGAGACTATAGACCGGTTTATATCCCAGATTCAAAGTGGAAGTGCAAATCTGTGCTGCTTTATTGCATAGAAGATAGTATGGTTCTGCCACGAAAGGTTGTCGCGAAAGCGGTAACCGAAAACTGCAACCTCAAAGTAGGGCTCTACTCTACTTAACGAATGCGTAGACCACTTTCGCGGTTTCTTGTGTTTTTGTTAGAAGTTTTTGCATATTTTCCTTCGACAGTTTAAAATCCATTAATTTTTGTTACCTAAATGAGAAAACTAATAAAATTGTCCTTTTTACTGCATATTAATTTAATTTAACTAACTAAAAGGCTTTGCAGCTCATTCAATTGTTTCCCCTGTGACTGTGTAAAAATCTTACGTTTAAGGCGGGCCGCACACTTGTGCGACATTTATTGCAATGAGAGAAATGCCGCAAATGCGGTATTTACTGCAATGCAACAAATATTGCATGATCCCATTTGAGAAGCACGCAGAGTGCTGTTGCTGCCGCACATCAATGCGACCAATCGAAATATTGCACTGCAACATGAACGAGATATCGCAAAGAGATAGAAACGTCTTCCTTCATTGCAATATTTACAGCGTGTTGCATTGCAATTTTGAGGTTTGGCTTGATCGGAAGCGTTTATTGAAAAATGAATTTAAAAAAAATTAAAAGGTTTCTTTAAAAAATACCAAATTGCAGGCATTTTTTCTTCACTAGAACGCATTTTGTTAAACTTGCTTATATTTACAGTATCATACCTTGCAGTAAATGTCGCATAAATATACGGTTTCAAATCTCAGTGCAGTAATTACCGCATTGCGGAATTTATCTTAATACAATAAATGTCGCACAAGTGTGCGGCCCGCCTAACAGTTATAAAAAGTTTGGAGTTTTCGACAGGGTGCAGGTACAGTCTTGCACTTTGTGTTCGGAATGTAAACGAAGTTATCAGTCACCGACAGGGTGCAGTATGTATTGTATATAAATACGCGAGTGCCGTAACTATCGCGTTTTTACCTCGGTCACTGGAAGCTGTTCTGAAAGGGATGGGCTAATATGATCGAGTCTACCAAGCAAAGATATAAAGTTATCGTGTCGAGGACTACATGCAAGTGGATAGTTTTTGCACTATTGTTTAGTGATGTCCTGTAGGTACTGGGCGCACCCAGTTGTTAAATGAAATAACCTGATATCTAGCTATCAAGATGGAATTTCTTCTTCGTACCATACGCGCACAGGACTTTTATCGACCAATTAAACTATACCTTTTTAACTTCAAATTGGGACTAAACAATTTCAAATTGGGATTAAACAATTTCAAATTGAGAATAAACAATTTCAAATTGGGATTAAACAATTTCAAATTGAGAATAAATAATTTCAAATTGGGATTAAACAATTTCAAATTGAGAATAAATAATTTCAAATTGGGATTAAACAATTACAAATTGGGACTATAAACATTTTAAATTGGGAACAAACAATTTGAAGTAATGAATGAACATCTATCAGTAAAAATTAAAGTACCTATTAATTATTTTTATTAAGTTTGGAATAAATATAAATACAGATAAACAATATAAAAACATTATTATTTAAAAACGAACAACCACTACATTTAATGCATCGGGTACGAACCTTTGAACATGGGCGATATGTTTTGTGCATTCACAATGGTTTGATTTGTTTATCATTAATTAAGATAGTTTGTAACCGTTGTAAACGATATTCAGCTTGAGACATATTAGCCCGGTCTTCACCGGTTAGAATTTGTGGCATTTGAATTGTTAATTCTCTTTTTTAAGCTTGACCAAGTGTTCTCGATAGCATTAAACATTGGACTATATGGTCCAAGTCTAAGTAATCGATGACCAACAAATTCATTTTCCTGAAACACTTCTTGAGGTATGGCAAGGCGCATTATCAATAACTAATACAACATTAGTCTGATACATATTTTGAGCATTTCGTAGACAATGGTATACAACGTATTTGGCTTCTGGCTTCTTAAATCCACTCTTCCCAATTTCGTGATAAACTAAACCTTTAAGTCCCACTTTGAAATTGTTTAGTTCTAATTTGAAATTGTTAAATCCCAATTTGAAATTGTTTATTCTCAATTTGAAATTGTTTAATCCCAATTTGAAACTGTTTATTCTCAATTTGAAATTGTTTAATCCCAATTTGAAATCGTTTAGTCCCAATTTGAAGTTGAAAAGGTATAGAGAGGAGTGGAGAGGAGTTCTTAACTTAACTCAAACAGGGCCTAGATGCTCTATGGAGTACTCCCCAGCCATAGATTACACTCGGTATTATTTTTTCTTAAACTGGTAAAGTTGCCACTGTCAAAAAACATAATTTTAATCACTTTGCTCTAAATGTCATGCAGATGCTGACTATCACCTTATTTTTAAAGTACTGGGAACAAAATATCCCTATACAAACAATTTTTACTGACCTTGAACTAGGTTTCGACACCATAGACAGAGAAGAACTATGGGCTGCAATGTATGAAAGAGCTCTTAGAAAAGGAAATTCATTAGCACCGATACTATTTAATATAGTATTGGATATAGCCATACGAAAAAGTGGTACTAATGCCAAAGGGTATACGAATTAAGTATTTTCGAAATAATGCCACTGCATCAGGGGCAGCCTATGCGCTAGCGCTGGGGACCAGGGATGCTGGTGAGAAGTGCGTTATTGGCCGAACACCCAAATTAGTCACACCGAAAATGGAAATTCAATTCGCCGCGTGGACAGTACGAACAGGAAATCATAGCAATGGAATTATCGAAAGGCGAAATATTTGTTGCGCTTTCGGAACTACGACTTACCGGATCCGGAACATTGACGATCGTCCCGCCAACAGTCAACGAAACGTGACGCTTTACTATTCCGGGGTCGGGATTATGGTGGATTGACAGGCTGCCAACAGCGTTATCGCATTCCAACCGATATCCGAGCGTTTGGATATAACCATCGGTGGAACGATCAAGACATATATAGTGTCCGTTTATGTACCAACCAAGACCAGCCCGGAAGCGAATACGGACGAATTTTACGATCAGCTTGAACACACGCTGGATACGATACCTTGAATCGAATTAATCATACTAGCGGGGGACTTCAATGCATATTTGGGAACAGATCTAACCGGCTGGGAAGGAACAATGGAAAAATTCGGACATGGAGTAATTAAAGACAACGGATTACGCCTCCTTTCATTTGCAACGTCAAGCAATTTGATCGTTCGCAACAGCACCTTCCGCTATCCACTCAAATACCATCTCATCTGGCGAGATCCATCCGGCAACGAATCGGCGATGTTAGACTACGTTTTGATCAAAACAAGCTTTCGGTCGACACTCAAAGGCGTACGTGCGGATCGGACCATTATCTTGCTCAAAATTACACATGCGATTACAAAGGGCGAAGAAAACAGCGCCACCAAAAGCCAAGAAGAATTGAGCATGACTACGGGACCCGACCATCGGGCGAGAGTTTCAAATGGCATTATCCAACAAATTCGAAGAGCTCGCAATACCGGACGATATCGATGTAGAAGAAAGGCAATTATGAGAGTCCATTGTTGGGTGGGCAATGGAGTTGTGTCGAATGAAACACGTCGATTTCGAGTAATACCGAAGATTGAACAAAACAGTTCGACAAAAAATGAAATGAACGAGAAGTGTACGGGAGTAACGTTGCGGCCGACATGGAGGAAGCGGCGTCGAGCCACGAGTCCTGAGGCTGTACAAGACAATCCAGCGGTTAGGCGGCAAAACAACATCAACAAACGACAACATTAAAAAATCGGATGGAGCATTCGTGAAATCTCCCCATGAGCGCCTGCAGGGTGGAGAGAATCCTTCCACCAGCTGTACAACCACAATCCGCCACAAGGTTCAGCACCCGAACCGCCGATTATCGAAATGAATCAGTTTCTCGATACCGAACCGACAATTATCGAGATGAGGACGGCAATAAAATCGCTGACAAATGGACAAGCGCCGGAAATAGATCATTTAGCGGCGAAATGATCAAAGCCGGAGGTGATGTCTTATCACAACTCCGCGTCGTCATAACACACATATGGAATTCGGATCGTGTCGCGTCGGCGTGGAAGAAAGTGGTCGTTAATATTATCGCGGTATTAGCCTCCTTTCTATCGTTTGGTAAAGCATTTACGAAAATCATGCAATCGAGGCTACAGAAACATCGAGAGCAAACGAGCCGGAAAGAACAAGTGGAATTTAGACCACATCGAGGATGCGTTGATCAAATATTCGTTCTCCGTCAGCTAATGAAAGAAACAATTCGTTGTGACAAACGAACTGCCGCTTCGCCACTTCTCTTCGACGTTGTGATTTACGCGATGAAGCATTCGATGGACGAAGGGGAGTTCGATATGACGACAACATTGTAACCAGCTTAATATTCGCCGACAATAGCGCCGTCTACTTCGGGGTGCCAAAGCAACGGATATGTTATACGACATTTCCTGCATCGCTCGGTCATACGAGATCAAAATCAATGCGAAAAAGACCAAAGGGATCACCGGATCGAAAGCCAGTGTTTACCTCGATGGAACCCAAATCGAACAAGTTTCGATGTTCAAATATTCAGGATCATTGGTTGAAGAAAAGAAAGGGCATTGACGGCCGACGTTCAGAAATCAAAGGCGGAATTCTCTTTATTTTATGGTCACAAATACACTATACTCAATAATATTATTCTCATTCGTTTGATAATACACTTACTTTTTTCATGTAATTGAAAAGTAACGAGGTGACATACAAGTGAATGCAGAAAAGTAAGTTTGCAATGTTCGGTTGCGTACGGGGTTCGGCTTTTGTCAGGGCCCGCCGGGTGCCAATTCGCTGTTCGAGTATACAACCATTGAACCTGAGATGAACGATGATAATGCCGACAAAATTTTATTATTTTCTTCTAAGATAATTGTAGACGAAGATGACAGGATGGAAGAAGTGGAAATAGAAGAGATAGAAGGATAACCAACACACTTTTATCATTAGGCTTACAGGGGAAACCATGTTAAAAACGCCCCTTGCACTCTACCTCAGAGGTGGTGCGGAAACAAATGCAGCACGATGCCAAGACATCTCAGCCTTATATCTCGATAACTATTGGTTTTACGAAAATTTTATATGGGACATTTTTATGCAGATTAATCTAAAGAACAAACTTTACTCACCAAAATTTACGTAAACCCGATAATTTATGAGATATTTGCGAAAAACTGATTTTTGTGCCCTTTGACCTCTAATATCTCAAGAAACGGACACGAGATTATAAGAGACTTTTGACATATCATATAGAATGCCAAAACAAAGGTTCATTCCAATTTTCAGGTTGTTACCTCGAATTCCGGGGTTGACCCGATTTTTCGCCTTATTTGACTGGACTATAACGCAAATGCGGAATGCAGGAAAATAATGAATGGAGGATACGGGCAAATAAAGATTTCCACCAGCTATATAATGAAATAGACATAATTGCGTATATACAATGTAAGAGAGTGAGGTTCTTGGAAGTTTAGTTCGAAAGTATTATGCCAAAGAGGATCGTTGAAAAAAATCCTGTAGTAATCGCCCGTTCCAAATTTCAGAAGCGTGTAACTTTGAAGAACTGTAATACTTTCAGAATGAAAATAACATCTTAATTTGCTCCTAATTTGGAATATTTCTTTTGTGCTTATTAAAATTTAAGATTAAAACAATTAAAATAAAACAACCTCAAAATTCCTATTTTCTCTGGCCTAACGCTGAAAAAGATCTGGAATTCTTTGTAAATTCCTAAAAAAAAAATTGAAAGCCATATTTTAATCAATCAAAGTATCTCAAAAGGATCTTAACAGCTTTTGTATAAAATTTATTTAAATTTAAACAAAAGCTTTGATGACTTACAAAAATAAAAGTTTAGCTGGCGCGCATTTTACGTGTGGCACACAGACAATAAATTCACATTTCTGAAAAGTCCTTGATTTCCCCAAAAATTTTCTAAGCAATTTACAAAGTTGAAAAGAATTCAGACAATCAAACGAGCAGGAAAGTACTACGCAAATTCGAGTTGATTCGAAATATCCCAAAAAAGAGGAGAGCGAAAAGGACAAAAGGATAAAACATCATCATTTTGCTGAATTCAAAACTTCTATTTTCATTTATTCAAGAAATTTTCCCGTATTTGCTCCTGTCAAACTTATCCGAAACTTCATTGTTCTGAGCCGAGGATCCTGACTTGCTTATTTTCTTCCTTTTTTTTACCCAGTTCGAGAGGTCTCTGATGGTGAGAAGCCAGAAAGGATATCCAAACTTCTTCTTCGTCGCGTTCGAATTCTTGTGTTTATCTAATTTGTACCCGAGGATTCTCTATACTGATAGAGAGGGGATACACACGTACATACGGATAGAGTGAGGAATATTGATTTTCACCAATTGCGTCCGCCCCGCCGCCCTGCAAGGACCCTTTCCTATTAGCAGTATTTCACTTTCATTTATTATTCCTCAATCGGAATCAATCTCCGGCATTCGGGGGGACGGAGCCTCAATGTTTATCATGGCAGCGGGCTCTTATGCAAATTTTTATCCTGGAAAAAAAGGAGCAAAAAATATTGATGTACACTTCACTTCCTCTTTCCAATGCGTAACTTTCTGGTGTATACATATTTCGGGTAATCGTTTGAATAAGAAAAAAAACACACACTGAAAACTGGAAATGCTAAGGTGAAGGATGTCAGTGCCTTGACGGAAGAACGGCTCCAGTTGAAGGCTTATATTCCTCAGATTTTATGGTTCAAAGTTTTCTTAGGTAATTACAGAACAGGTGGCAGCAGGAAGGAAGTAAGCCAAATAATTCTACGGATTTATGGGGAATAATGCGAGATGTGCCGTAGAAGGTTCCTGAGATATTTTAAGGATATTAAAGGAGTTAGCTTTATGGGTAAGGGGTTTTGCCATGTTAGAAAAAAAAATATTTATATTTCCCACGATAACGCAATCGAACTTAGAGCGAAAATTCTCTGGGACATGTTTACTCCATGTTTTAAAACGGCGAGCGCATAGCATTTTCTAATTACATTTCTCGGATCCTATTAGCAAGTTCCTTCCTCTCCTTCAGTAATTTGTAGCGTTGAGTGAGGCTCGTTAACTTAACAGTCTCCGCTAACAGCTTCCTCCTCCCGTTTTGCCTGGTGATTATTCAGCCTTTCATCACTAAGAATCCATTCAAGTTTTATTTGCCTTGCGCTCAAGCAGCGGCGGCGGCTATTGGCAACCATTGTTGATGGTAATTTAATTTGAGTTAATTAAAAAAACAAGCATTCCACGTCCCCATATATGCGCCAAAGGGTGTCAGAGTAAATATACTAACTACATATATATATTATATACAGTGAAAATCATATATATGTAGTAGCTCCATGTACGACGGAGCCCACAGGGTCTTGCTAACGCTTTAAACTCTGAATGAAGATTAAAATTACTGAACGGGAAACAGCTTGAGGCCTGTGGATTCTTATGGTCGGTGGTGGTTTCATGTCTAAAAATAAATCAAAGACTTTCCTTGATGGTGGCATATTGGGGCAATGGATGCATCTGGATACTTTCTGGATATTAAAAACAATGCACTGTGGATACACTTAGAAGTTCATCCTCTTCTGTTCCGAGTCTAGACTGTCGGTATTGCACTTGAAATGCTATTTATTTTGGGCCGAAGGATAGACTTTCTTAACAGAGGAACGTTTTTAGCTGCTATACACTCAAAGATCGTTTATAGTTTTCAAAATTATTTAAGTCCTCAACATTGTCGCCGGAATGCAAAGGCTATGTTATATAATGCAATGTAGAGGAATGTAAAGTCATATTTATAAACATTTTGTATGCATACATGACTCTTTTTCATTCACCCCTTTCTGCAATCGTTCTTAAACAGAAAACCCTTGGTCTTCTTAAAGAAAAGTTAACAACTCCACATTCAAAAATGTTTTCTTAATTATACACCACCTAATAAAAATGCTGGAACTAGTTTCCAAATATTAGCTCGCTTGTTTACTAAGAAAATTTATTTTTCAATAATGGGTAGGTTTACATATCGCACTCTTAGAATGAAACTGACCTAACTCAAAAATTATAATTTGAGAGAAATGAACAAGAAAGTACAGTGTTCATGCATAAGTGAATAGTGCGATCAACAAAAGTGACCTATATATACGTAGTCCCCTTTTTTACACATAATTCGGGCTATTTCTCACCCTAGAGTTTTAGAGTTCGAGGGCTTTTTAAGGGTCAGTTTATATCAAATGAAGTTAAAGGAATTTTGAGTTAGGTCACTTTCATTCTAAGTGTGCGATATATGTATGTATGTCTGGAAATGAATCTAAATTTTTTCAACCTAAATGCATAAATTTTTCAGTCCACTATTATTTTACATATTATTAATTTTATGATAATTGGTATGAATGCATGTGTGGAATTAGAATTTTGTACAACAAGTTATTTCAGCCATTTTCAAGCCATTTACAAAATATCGGCAAATGTTGCTAAAACAATTCTTTCTTCACTCCTCTTTTTACCTTTAATAGTCTTTTTAAAAATCTGACTGTTAGACTTGTTCGCCAAGGCCACGTCGAAAGCAAGACCTTGATACCGCGTGCCAAAGACAGAGAATATGAAGAGCAGCTTTTTCCTTCTCTTCATTAATCACAAGTAATTATCTACAGTGAGCATCAATATAAAGTTAACACAAAAGGCTCAACAACAAAAATACACTAAAAAATCCACGTTTTTACCTCCTCAAAAAAAATCGGAGGAGGCTACACGACCCCTTAAAATCTTCGTAACAGTCTCTACTACAATTAAAAAATAATTTAAAAATTCGCATTTGCCTCTAAGGGGGTCCTGGAGGCTCCCTAAAAGGCTCAAAATAAAAAAGGGGAATTTGTGTTAACTTTATATTGATGCTCACTGTATGTATATCCTATTCATATGTATGTTGAGGGGAATAGTATCTACTTATTTGTTAGGCGTGCATTAATTTCATCGGTCTGCGTATCTGTCGGGACAACTGCCAACGTTTGTCCGAATCTATGCCAATAAAGCAGTTACTCCCCAAAATAAGTGGTAACAGCTTCAATAGATACTTTATTTGCCATCATGTAGTATTGTAAAACTTGAGCCTTGTGACTGTTTTTAGAAATATTGCACGCAGAATATTCCATATGATCTTCTTCGATCGGTATCTTAAACATAGAATGAGCTGCTTTTCCTTATTTGAGTAAAGTTTCCGGAATCTCTGCTAATGACCCTGCTACGGCAATCTTTTATCTTTATTATGAGATTAATTAAGAAAGCCATGACAGTGACACCTGGTGGACAATGTAAAAAAGCGTGGCACTCTTAACCTATATCCTTATTTACATTTCGAAAGGTATGTTGTTTCCCTGGAGCAATACAAACTTTACATTTAAAATTATTTTTTACTTTTTAGTTCACTTTAAACTAAAAGCATATATTTTTTCTTCTTCTTTTTAGTACATTAAATGTCTTCCGCCATTTTGAAGTAACCGCCATATTATATTTAAGAAGACCATACACAACTTACTGTACTATACTCGTCACACACTTTCTGTTGATACCCACGCCGAAAGCGTGGTAAAGAAAAGATAGTTCGCCATTTTGAGTCGGCCGCCATTTTGAATTTGGAATGACACCAAATAGCTAACTGTATTCTACTTATCATTCCCTTGCATTTGGTACCAATTTCAATTTCAAAATTACAAACTGGACAGATTTCGTTGATACACTAACTATAAATATGTACAAAATTTGAAGGCGATCGGTTGAATGGAAGTGGGTCAAAATCAACTTTCGAGATTTGTCTACATATATGCATATGTATGTACATGCATACATACAGGTGCAGCTAATATAAAGAGAATACAAATAGCCTAAAACATGCTCGCAAAGTATTGAATCTCCCAGTGAAAGCCCCATCCCAATCGGATAAGCCGTTTTCGAGATGAGCCCGGACAAACGGACAGACAAAAATTTTAAAAATACTTGATGTGTTTTAATTACATCCAAATAACCATATGAACTTAGAAAAATACAATTATCAATCAACTGAAATCACAGACAGACACTCCAACTATATTTATATAGAAGACTATGTGAGCATGACGGCAACCGGCAACTAGGCATATTGTGAACATACCCACTAACGAATAAGATCGTCACCCCTCCAGACGAAGGCAAGAAGGTTTTTAGTTAAAGAAGCCCCGACTTTAGGGGGGCTCAGAACTTTTCTTATAAACGTTCTTCTACAGATCAGAGTAAGAGATTCACAGAGAAAATGTGTGAAAGTCTCGTCGCTTTCCATGTAGAATCGACATTATGGCTCCTGAGGCAGTCCTAGGTTTTGGAAGTTACACTGCAGTCCTACATGATCAGTCAGATAACTCACCAACAGGCTAAGGTAAGCCCTATTCCAAGTGTTAACGCCCCCCTAAGGCAAAATGTCTTATTAGTTATTGGGCCTATCTGAGACCTGGGAGTGATTCCCAGTAGACTAGGTTCAGGCCCTTCACCCAGTGTATCAGGGACTTGGTCCATGAGATGCCACAGAAGGATTCTGGGCCATGGGCCAACGTATCCTTCGCGAGCTTGTCTGCAGCCTTATTACCCTCGATATCCCAGTCTCCGAGGACCCAGCAGAGCGAGAAGTTATCTTTCTTGGCCAGGCTCTGGAGTACATCGGAGCACCCTGAAGTATTTTGAAAAAAGACTCTGTTGAGAGAGCCTTGATGCCAACTTGATTGTTCCAAAAGATTATTTTAATGTTTCAAAACTTTTTCTAACGTTGAGTCTGGAAAACACGGAGTCATCTATACCTATTACAATCGCGACCCTAGAATTGTGTCCTGCGATACCAGCCCCTGCAATATGTCTCATCTTTGACCCGTCGCCGGTAAAACAATGAAGATTTCCTGGCCCCTAGGAAGAGTATGTTCCTCCCACTCGAAGCCATCCGGAATAATCGCCCCGTGTTAACTAAGAGGGGTAATCGACTTACAAGTTACATCATTAAGAATTTACTATAATCATAAAAATAGCCAAACATTTATTAAAAGACAAACTCACCTGAAATGGAAAGGTAACATTTCATTTCTTACACGATTTGAAATAAACGAAAATTCTAATTTCCCACAAAGCTTACCTGTAACGAAAAAAAACATATGTTAAGAATATTGTAACGAGAAGAAAAGTAAAATCTTTCTTCTGAATTATATAATTGTAATTCATAATGCAATGGAAAATAAATTAACCAATGTATGTTCTAAGAGATTATCCTAAGTTTTGCGACAAGGTTGTATTTTCCACCAGAAACTGAAATTATCATTTGACACCAAAAACAAATTCACTCTTTACAAACTCGTTTTTTATTTGGAAAAGAAAATTATAACAGAAAGCAAATCCAAATCCGTGTATTTCTTCTCTTTTAGACTTTATATACACGACAACGACCTACCTGCGTGTTTTATTTGCGCAAACAAATCTGAACACTAACTCGGAACCGGTGGCCACATTGTATCCGCAATTTTGTTTTTAACAATTTTTGAAACAATTTTTGAACCGCGGCTTCTTGACTTTTGTCCACACGCACGTCTAAAACCTCAAAACAGAAAAGTGCGCAAGCAAAGACTTCCTGTAAGTCGTGCCGTTTGTTTTACTTTCCTGATCCTGATCGCGCAATCACGCAAAGTTGCTCAAATTTATTTATTCATGTTAGCGCCATTACAAGCTTCGTTGAGCCCCTGTGGTACCTGAGTGTACCATTACTCAAAGAAAAAGGAAGTATCAATGAAGACAGCTTCCGAGCTCACGAGTGTATAAATTGAAGAAGCTAGACTGAAAAACATCGTTATCTGGAGCTTACATTCTTGGAAACAATCTAATTCAGTCCATACCCAAAAACATGAAAATAAAAACCCCTAAAATTACAACCCACAAACACATAAGCACAGAAATGACCACCCCACCAATCCATCATGCCGTACTCGCCAGGAAAAGTAGTAAGCTTAATTCGAGGGAGAAATAGAGAATAAGATAGGGATTCTAGAATGTTCTGATGAAGGTGGCGATGGGATTTATGTTTAGTTCTTTTATGAGCTTGGAGCTCTGATGGACAGGGCAAAAAAATTATATGGAAAAAGGACGGGTGCAAGTAGTGCCCCCATGAGGCTAACACAACTACCTTATGGGCATCCCATGTGGATTGTCCTATAGACCCCAGGAAGGACTCTTAAGCTTAAAGCCTTACAATTCGCGCATCTTTAGGAATGCGGCATGTGGCCCCGTGAGGAAAAGTAATTTGTACTCGATCCCGAGTGGAAAAAAGAGACTGAAAAATTTTCGAATATGGCGTGGATATGTGAGTAATATCTGCGGCGATGTCAGAATATTTATATTTGTAAACGCGAGTATCATTTTACGAAGCAGTTCCCCAACTAAGTACCAATCACGTCCAATGCTGCTTCACCTCCTAATCGAACGAAAATCGATCGGAAACCGATCTATCGAACGTGTTAAATAACACCTTTCTCGGTCACCAACATAATTGCCTGAAATATGAAGCAATTCAACAATAAAAATTATAGCTTTGTGTAAGTAAAACTAAAGTTTTATGAATATATAAGGCAGATGTTGGTATAGCCCAATTTCATTGGCAATGAGGTCTGCCTGATAGGGCCCCTAATGATAAACTGATAAGGCATAGAGTTATCGCCATGCGTAGCGTGAGTCCCAAATCCCCACTACGAAAGTATATTATACACTGTTAAAATACATACCGAATAATTATACTGAAAAAGCTTAAAAATTGATTGCCATGCTTATGGGAAGACTTACGGAGCAAAAGGAAGTAATCTTTATATCGAAATAATTTATAAAATTATATTTACTCACACCTTTTCCGAAATGAAATATTAACTTAAGTAAAAAAATAAAGTTGTCATTCAGAGACAACAGCGAGTAACGCCTTTCTGTTTGCTTAAAAACCCAAATTACCTGCTAATTTAAGGTCGATACACACACATATTCGTGACGTGACGGCAACTTTAGAGTAGTGCCAGAAGTATCACTGAAAAGCACCAAGATGTCCATGGAAATAAATTGAGAGAGGCGCCAATGTTCTTGTTCAATGCCCTTTAGGCGTCCGGGGAAAACACAAAAAATAGTTGCTTACGATTTATCCCGGACGTGAAGTAAATGTTTTTTGAGTCGGGATATTTGTATGAGGAATATAGCAATATTTCCCAACAAAGTATACAGTGTACAGGGTATCAGTGAAAATGTCGAAACGCCTGGCTGTGTACAGGTCTTGGATAGAGGAACAAAAAATCGTATGGTGGTGTGGGGCAAAACGGTTTAGCCGCTAGGGCGTTTTTAATTTTTTTGGTATAGGTTTGCATATTACACTGTTTTTTTTGTAACCCTATTAGATATATTCATGAATAAGGCAGCAAAATACTCCCACTATCTAAAACTGTAAAAGTCAAGGTTGCAACCCACCAACTTTCAGAGTTATTAGTCGTCAAAATTTTATTTATTTTTTTTTACTCAAACAACTTCAATCACCTTTTTCTCCAAAAAATACGTTGTTAATCAATAATTTTTTTTTGCAAATTGGAAAGCTTGAACAATTTCCTATGAATAATGTCCGACAACTTTTACCTCACGGCCTCTAGTTTTGAAGTTATAAGCAATTTTAATGTTGAAATTGGCTCTATTTCGTCCTTTTTTAGTACTCTTCCACCAAATTTTGTCGAAGAGTACCAAATAAACACCAAATAAGGCCAATTTTACGTTAAAATTGCTTATACTCGTAACTTCAAAAGTAAAGGCCGTAGCCTAAAAGTTGTTAGACATAATTCATAGGAAATTGTCCAAGCTTTCCAATATTTTATTGAATAGCTACGTATTTTTGGAGAAAAATGTAGTTGAAATTGGAATTTTAGTGAAAATAAAAACAAATTTTCACTTTAAACCTCTATTAAAAAAAATCAAAACACCCTAACGGCTAAACCGAGGTTTAGGTGTATCTGTTTTAACATGACTACAATATAAACATTCTTTCTTTTTTGGAGATTTTAAATGAAGGTATTTTTGTAACAACACAAATTTAAACCAACTAAAAAGAAATCACTGATGCCATTGAGCATTGGAAAAGGCAGTACTGTGTAGATATCAGTGAAAAATTCATCACGGAAGCCACTGACACGGAAAGCATCGGTGCCGTGCAGTTACGGATATGTGTGGATCGACCTTTAAGGTGGAAACATTCTATTAAAACGCGAACGTGCACATTACCAACAAGCGGTGCCATGCAAAACTAACATAATTTCTAAAGACAAAGCTAACAGCAGAGGAAGAGTACGCTTATGTGCTATGTCAGATGAAAATATTGAAGAAGATTTGATGCAAATTTTGTGTGGTTATGTGTGATGTTAAAACAACTCAAGAAAAAAATGTTAACTAGTCGTTACTGGGTGAGTTCATTTGCGCCGCAATTTCCTTGCATGGATTATTTCTTACGTTATGATTCCTAAACTCTAAGCTCATATGGTTTAACTAATTCAATTAATTCTTCGTTTTTTGCAGAAGAAATGTAAGAATTAAAAATTAGGGACACACGTTCTGCGAAAATTCTCGAATGACTGATGAGTATCGTCGGGTATTGACATACTGCGTGGACCGTGTCGACACGTCAATCTGGATCAGGTGGCGTCATTACTATCGCGACTCTGACAACGCTGCATCGAGAAACAGCTCGCTGGAGTGTTATGCTTCCTGAAACGAGTTGAATCTCATCATCCAATCGATGATTTGCGCTTTGGTGGAGCGGAGAAGGACTAAGGAACGCTATGACAAGAGAAATGAGAAATGTAAAATGGGAAGAAGAAAGAAAGAAAGTTATATAGGTGGGAAAGTGGCAAAGATGAAGAACCGTGGCGCTGCCGTGAGTCGAACCCGGGACCTCTGTGATGGTAGCCAGATGCCTTACTCCCTAGGCTACACTGATTATAGAATTTTAAATCATCCAAAACGATGATTTAGTACTCCTGGTGGGGAGGATACGGATCCGGTAATATTCCAACATCAAATGACACCAGGGCTTGTATATTTATTTTTTTACTACCGATTCGCCATGACGTTTATTACGTCTTGGTGCAATGTCTAGTAACAAGATTAGTTAGCTTTTGCAGGAGTTTGGAAATACAGACTGTGTAAAGGTTGGTCCACAGTCGCGTACGACTTCCCCAGATAGGTTCCTGGAATTTTTCCTTTCGGTCCTCTCTAAGTTTTGCTGGTTCTTTCCAATTCAAGCCTTCGTACATATATCTTTCAGCAACATGCACGCACACGCATAACGTAGAACTGGGAAGCTTAATGTTTTATATATTCTCACTCTGCATTCCCTTGTGATTTCTTGGTTCCTTAGAATTTAGACTAGTACGAAATAGCTTTTTTATTTGCGGCTAGTAATGTGGATCCAGTAATGTCGTCTTTTATCTTATCTTCTTAGTGATCACTGTCCCTTAAATATATAAAGTTTTCTGCAATTTCTATTCTACGATCGTCGAGATTGATGTTTTGTTCTAATCGTTATTCTCTTTTCATGTTAAAAGCTGCGAAAAAGCCAGATGGGAATACTCCAGTTGGCAAAGCACAGCCAAGGTAGCAAGATAATACAACAAAACTGGAGGCTAGATGCGGAGTAGGGAGATTTCTGGATAAAAATGATGGAGAATGAAGGAAGGTACGAAATGGGCTGCAGAGCCTTCGAAGTAATCTTTTTCGTTGGCTCATTTTTCTTCCGTAGAAGTGTGTGTCGGAGATGAGCGTTATATTATGCTTCTCTATAACAATTATAATTTTAAGTGGATCAATTGTAAAAATTATATCAAGCACTTTGAATAATTGTGTTACCACTCGAACGTCGACCAAATGATATTAGAAATGGGAAATAATAAATCTTGGCAAAAGACACAAAAACATTTGCCTACAGGAATTTCAATTTACCGCCCATAATTCTTCCTTATTCCATAAATAGGCATAAGACGTTTATTTACACTGAATTGTAAGACAATAAAAAATGACCAAGAAACATCACTTAAAAGCAAATAAATCAGTTACGCCATAAAACGCCCAGCGCATTCTTTCTGTGCGACAAACAATATCTCAATTAGTCTTGCGGCACACCGTGAATACTAAGTACAATGGGGACACCTTTAATTATGAACCCCGAGCACCAACCTTCCATCTAATCAGGAAATGTCTAGACAAGGGAATAGAGATCTGGGAAGAAATTAGAACCTGATCAGCGAGAGTGAAAACCAGTGTAAGTGGAACATGAGAAGACTTTTACATAAATTTATGCAAATTTCAATTTCAAGAACGCCCATGTCAATCGCCCATTAGGCAAACTAGTGCAGGAGTTTCATTCTGATAAACAGGTATTCGGAGATAAGCCTTAAATGGTACATGCATTAGCAACACTATAGAACTTCTGGCAAGAAGTGTAGCAGAAAAAATTAGTTTTTTTGCTTGCTGAAACCCGTTTACCTTGAGCGGAAGACTATGGCTGCTCCCCAGGTGAACACGCATTATTTACAGCGTTTTGTGACGCAAGGTAAGAGCTGCGAATTGAGTCGAGGGTACTGCGTTCGCCTCAAGATCGCAGTCTGTTCGTGACAATTTTGGTTGATGGATTTAGAACAAAGGAAGCAACTGCTGCTATAGAATATGAATCGGATGAGGAGGAAGTGGGTTGAAATGAAGACGATTTTTTGCATCCAGGTAGGCAAATTGTAGGATCGCAAATATTGTGTGAACAAATTTTAACAATAAACAAGTTTGGTCAAAAAAAATTAAACTTGTATATCATCGGATTTAATTGAGTTCGATGGTGCTACAAAAGCGAATCTAACTATGATTTGCAGATATCAGGTGGCATGGTTACATTTCCACTTCCGCGCTGTAGAAAGTTGATATCATGAGCAATGGCAAAGTCCGAGATTGCTGAAAAACTAGCTTTTCTAGGTCACTCAGAACAAAAAGATTGTTCGTATGCACAACACCCAGGAAGTATGTAGCATCCTCTCTGTTCTTTTTTTTTTAAATTAATATAAAAGTTTTGGACTACACTCTTAGGCCGTGTTTCACAGTGCGACCTTAAGCCATAACCGTTTAAGCGGCACTTTAAACTTATGAAGCTTATGACTAAGCTTGCGCTGGAAAATTGGTTTTTACGTTATAGATTTTCTTCTAGACTAGAGTGTTAATTGCTGGAAAATAAAATTGAAAATTATGAAACTACAAACTTTTTTCTCTCATTCAAGCAATTAAACGTGAAAAATGTGATATCTGAGACAAGAATGATATAAAGTTTTCGTCTTCAAGAGCGCACAAAAGAAGAATTACATGACTGATATTATCATCGGTCCACTTCTTCTGATCAAGTATTAAAATTAGATACTAATAACAAGTCGCTAATGCATACGTCGGGAAGCGCCATAATGTCCTTTAGACAGGAATAGTTTGGTTGCGTATGTAACAATATTTTCCAGATGCATTTAAAACTTTTTTGATAAAACATTCTGAAGTTTTCTGAAGAATCTTGATCTTAGCTTAGTACTTAGGAAGAAGCGGCTTGGGAACGATTTGACATTTGTTCTAATCGTTTTGTTGATAGCCTCGTACATGAAAACTAAATTTTAAAACTTCGAGTTCAGAAACTGATATCAAGCGGACTTGAGATCAAATGATTGTGGTACAAAGAGCAGAATTTGATATCAAACTCCTGTCGGAAAAAGAAAAAAAATAAGACTGAAGCAAGGGCGCTTGACTGAATCCGCTTGTAGACAAAGTAAAAAA
Organism: Thereva unica; assembly: GCA_949987705.1. Taxonomy (NCBI): domain Eukaryota; kingdom Metazoa; phylum Arthropoda; class Insecta; order Diptera; family Therevidae; genus Thereva; species Thereva unica. Next base: position 81,148,312 of record OX465283.1, on the reverse strand, counting down.
AACCAAAGGCATTACTTTTACACACTTCCTAAATAAATTTCGAGTGGTGTGCTCTCGCATGTTAGTAGACAGCTATGATCCTACACCCTGGAGGAACAGGAGCAGAAGATTTAAGGAATCTTCGATCAAGTAATGGGGATTGACCACCTTGAGAAATTAAAAAAAACTATCACGGTGTGGAATGACACATTTTTGGCGAGGTTGTGACGATTGTGACAGAAGAGAGAGCCTGCAGTATGAATTTTCTCTCAAGATACCAGCAATCATTCTAGTAATAGTATAGCTATGCCGGTCGACTCAGTGACTTTATCAGCTGTTGACTTCGGTGTGGATGGGATCTTGGGAGTTAGTACGCACCGCCTGTGTGAGATTAGTTGAAGTTCGTTGCGTCTGTTGCTGTTGCCGTTGCTGTATGGGGATAGAATCTGCACTTTAAGGTACATTTCCAATTCTGGAGTGAGCTTTCGTTGAAACGCCCTATTTCCAATGCGAGCCTAGCGTGAGTTTCGAATTTCGAACTTCGATGTGGAAGGAAGTGAAACTGATTTGTGACAGCAAAGTTCATATTATGCAAACTGGACAGCCACAGACGATCAAATTGCGTTATTATTTTATATTATCGCAAGCGATTTTAATGAGCAAAAATAGGCAAAAACAAGAAAAATTAGACGCTGGTGGGTCCGTGAGTTGCTTAAACAGCGCGGAACATTTGGCGATCCCTCAAATTTAATAAATGAAATGTTCTTGCTTAGGGATCATGGAGGTTTTTTTAACTACACCAGAATGAGTCGGAAACAGTTTGGTTTATTGCTTCATAAAGTAGGACCGAGTATAGTTAAATCCTCAATAAGAAAACCAATTAGTGAACGAGATAGATTACTTGTAACATTGACGTAAATAAAGAAATACTTAAAATGAAAAAGGTAACGTACTGATAATTTGTATTATCCGATGCTTTATGGGTGGGAAAATCAACGGTCCATAAAATAATAAAAGGAACGATAGAAGTATGGTGTAACTTAAATGAGGAATACATTCCGAAACACATTATAGAACAACTACGAGAAATCGCTAAAAAAGTTGGCTGTAAACGGGAATACTGAATTGAATCTTGAATATAAACAAACTGCTGTTCTTTGTTTACGACGTATATTAATTATAAAAATATATTTTGGTTTTAGAATTTCTTCATTTTGGTCAAATATAAATGTTTTTTTTTAGAAAGAGAATAAGAAGAGCTTTAAAATCTCCATCTAGCGAAAACTTTTTTAACCAAAACCTGTATTATTTTTCAAAAAGTTTCGCCGAGAAATATATCAATTGCAGATTGCAGCTTCAGCTTGTGCAGCAAGGATTAGAAGAAGAAATGAATACGTAAAACGCTTCACTACCCTCGCCTTGGAATCGTAGCCCTATGGAGAAAGCCCAGGAGATATCGAAGGGGATAAAAGGTAGCCAAAGTAAGGCGGAGTTAACAAGATAAAGGCCGGATTTTTCACTGACGCTGAATAGTTTAGGTCCACCATTTCGTCGAAGGAAATTTTATTACAAAGGGACAAAGTGAGAGACGCACATTGAAATCCTTACACTACTTTTCTGGTGTGATCCTACCGGAAAGAAGCACAATATAGCGGCCAATTATAATAGTAGGTATCTATTATTTATTATAGTAATAAATTTGCATACAGAGGTTTTTGGATGCGAGAAAGCGTTTGGTAATAACGATTTCTTTCGAAAATCACCGCTGCTGATGTCCTGTTTGCATCGTTAGCCGAAACAATATTTTCGCATAACATTTTCAAACAACAAAATTAGCACTGCGTTGACAAATCTAGCAGCGTATCTACTATTTTTATACTATATATTCATTTAGCTAAATACATATAAGACTTTATATAAGTTCGCAGTGACACCATCGGGAGTTGCATCACAGCTCCTTGATGGTGGATGTACAGCGCATTCAGCACTCAACCTCCCATTAAATTTGAAACACCTACATATAACATCAGCAAAAACTCCGATAAAATCCAACCCATGAGAGACGCTCTAATCTACTTGCAGGCATGTTCGCTAATATTTGCCTGTTATACCTCGATCAATGCCTGCAGATTAGTTCGACGCATGCTTGAAAGCATCGTATCTATAGAACAGTTTGGAAAAAATCACGCTTGTTGTATGTGTGCGTGTCCATTTGCTGCAAGATGACTCTTCTCAAACATTTTCAAAATAACTTTTGAACATTGGAAATCGATGGCAGACAAAAAGAGATTTCGGTTCCGCAAAACTGTTGTCAAATGCAGCCGAATATACAAAACAGAACGAACTAAAAAACAGATTGGCTGCGCGAACGTATAATCGCGCCCAAGAATAGGCCTAACTACAATGGTCTTAAGACGACTTAGGCTAAGAACATAGTGAAGCAGAGAGCAAAGCAGCGATGAAAGCGGAGAGCAAAGCGGCGAATGGATGTCGCGCTTATAAAAGAGTGTCTAACACATAGTGACGCGTTTTAAATCGAGCAAAAAGTATTCAAAATTATAATGGATTTTTTATAAGGATCCACAGGATCATCCTTTAAAAGTATCAGCTTCACTTTTTGAATCGTGCTGTGTTATTAATTGTATAAGAAACAATAGAAGCTATATGGGAAATATTACAACCAGTTCATATAGAAGTTACCACAAAGAGTATGTTTAAGCAAATTACCAAAGAATTTTACGATAAGTGGAACTTTCCTAAATGCTTGAATGAAATGAATTGAAATTCTGTAAGGGGTTTGTTTTACTTAAAACTCTTTTGCTATTTAAATATTTTTCAGTAAAAATATAACAAGTGCATAAAAAATGCAGCCGCAGCATTGCATAATTTGTCTAATATGAAACTAGTGTGATGTTTAGAATCTCATAATGGATTTTTAACAAAAACTTTACTTCGAAATGCCTCTATATCCAATTTAAACAACTATTTTAACAGCGATGATAGCAGAGAAACCAAAATTGTTTGAACTCGTCGCTTTGCTCGTTTATAACAGCGATGTAACCTCGCTGCAGTATGCTCCACTATGTGCGTATTAACAGGAGTTCACTTATTTAATTTCGCCGCTTTGCTCTCCACTTGCATCGCTGCTTTGCTCTCTGCTTCACTATGTTCTTAGCCTTAAGATTTCTCGTACAATTCTCTCAAGACTGGCTCTATTTCTGTCAAAACTTAATGAATCTTAAGCGTTCTAGCTGATAACAGATTCAAATGAAACTTCTTCGAAAACTTGGCAAATATAAATCGATCGACACAGTAATGGATGCAGAGCCAACAGTCGTTTATCCAACTGACCACAATGGGGCCTGGGCAGCCTAAGGAGTAAAGCGTCTGGCTACTATCGCAGAGGTCCCGGGTTCGAATCCCGGCCAGCTCCACGGTCCTTCGCCTTTTCCACTTTCCTACCCATATAACTTTCCTTCTTCCCTCTTTACATTCCTGATCCCTCCTGTCATAGCCTTCCTTAGCCCTTCCCCGCTCCACTAAAGCGCATGTCATCGGTTGGTTGATGAGATTCAACTCGTTTCAGAAGGCATAATACTCCAGCGAGTTGTTTCTTGATTCCCCGATGTCAAAGTCGCAATAGTAATGGTTGGGAGTAGGTGGGCTAAAACTATCGCGGGTAGGTTGTGGCAGTTCCTGCCTTCCCTGACTAGAGCTGCTGTTCGACATTGCAGCCTATACGAAGAAAAAAGATTGTCAACAGTACAAAGGGCCTTTCCTGAGACTCTAGTTTTTCACATAAAAAAAGGCATGTCACCACACATATTGACATTGAAAGTTGGATCGGAACAAGATCGAAGCAAGAACCAACAACGATAAATTCAAAGGGGAAGGGTGCTAATTCCATGTACACCGATAAGATCCAAAGATTCACCTTTCGAGTTTAAACGACTTCAATTCCTTGACTTTCGCGATTACCATCGACAAAGCCCAGGGTCAATCGTTGACTATTGCTGGATTGAATTTAGAAAATTCCTTGCACACGGCAACATACGCCGGTTTGCGAGTTTGTCCACCAACAAAGGAAGATGCCAGAAAATGTATGGACTTTGGTACCACCTCCAATAGCTATGTGTAATATGTCGTTGGATAGGTAATTTTGAGCTGAATATTAGTTGCTATGGCGCCTAGTTCGAAATCTTTGTCTTTTGAGTAATACGGTCAGAACTGTACAAAGATAGAGTTTTACATATCACCCTGTATTTTTGTAACCCTATAACCTATTTCTATTATTAAAGCGTCAGTGAACGCAGAATTCCTCCACCTCATAACACAGATCTAAAATTCCTTACAAATTTCACATTCCCCAATTCCCTGTTATACATTTTCCCGTACGAACTGCCATTTATGAGATATTACCGTTTTAAAGGTTTAAAATAGTCATAAGCACTCATTCGCGAATTGTATAGGTTATGAGACGTTCAAGTTGGACTACGGTGCTAATATTTTCAGGGGTGATTCCTGGATGTAAAAGAGAAAAACTCAGTAAAAGAGAAAAAAAAATATATATTTTGAATTTGCTCAGAGTTGAATAACTCCTAGGCTTATTATCGCAAAGTAACATAATTGGGCTCAACCTTTAGGTAAATGTGTATTCTTTAATTTGATACTAGTTGGAAGGAACCCGGTGCGCCTCGCCGCACCCATAAGATAATAGTATGGCGTGCGCCAAAACAATTGGGAATCTCAAAATCGATGGGCAGTGAGAGTCTCAAATCCCACCTCGAAAGAACATTTAAAAAGAAAAGTGTAACTCCGTTCGTTTAAATACCAATCACTCGCTCATTTATATCCCCAATCACAAGTCAGCGGTTTCACTACCACTCTTGTCATGGTCAGATGCTATAAGGGAGTATTTTTGCGCTTTTCCGCTTGAATTTGATCCATACCCGAAATTTTAATGTGTGTGTGTGTCGTGTGTGTGTGTGTGCGTGTGTGTGTGTGAAATTGTCATTTCCCATATTTCCAATTCTTTTGGTGCGCACTATAGCAGTTGATCGAGGTATAACAGCCAAAGTTGTCGAGTCGAGATATAACAGTCCTATCTAGCGCTTCGAGCGGTGCATTCGTCTCAAATTATAATTTGGCACATTTTAAGGACTGTGGCAATACGGACATTTTTGTTGATGTTACATGTAGATAGTTCAAATTCAATGCGAGCTTGTGTGCTGAATGTACCTGTACGTCCACCATCAAGTAGCGTTGGAGCAATTCTCGCTGATGTCACTGAAAATGCAATCTCATTCTGAATTGGAGTCGAAACCAAAATCAAATTGATAAGACATGTTGTGCCTGTACCGCCAGTAGCATCCAGGAAAAAATCCCGCTATTTCCTTTATCGTAGAATTTTTTGATCAGCAACTAATTGTCTTGCCTGAGATTCCACGAAATGTTTTAGCTGATTTCGCTGTTCTTGCACCAAGTCTCGGTTTTACACAGCATTTCTGCCTCGTAGTTGATTGATATTTATAAGTCCTCTATCAGTATTGAAGCTTCATTGAAAATTTCCTCAGAATAATCACAGTTGCGTATGCATATAATAGACTGTGGTTTATGTTCAATAGACAACGTCTGCCAACATTGGGCGAACTTTTCAAATCTATAACGGCATGATAAAGAGTAATTTTCCCGGAAGAAATATGAAACAAAAAATAAGTCCCATGCAAAATTATTGTATGTTGAAAAATCAAGCACCTTGAAATCTAGGTAAATTCCCAGGATCTGGTACCTGGTACCATAGCTCAAAAAGTAAAAGGGATGAACACCCGATTATTGAATTTGTCGTCTTTTTGGCTTTGAGATCTTTTATGGAAGCCACAGATTGCTAAATTCTTGATTAAAAATTAAATAATATTAGTAAGATAAAGAACAAAAACTTGAATGACGGAAGAAGAAAGTTGTGTTTTTGCTCATACTTTAAACCTACATACATATCTTCTAAACGTAGTCACTCAAGGAATCAGCAATCCCTGAGGACTAAGTAATTAAAACCCGATTAAAAATGAAATTCGCCCGCAGCTAGCACGCAGCTGGCATGCACTAGCCCGCACGGCGCCCGCAGCTAGCATGCACGCCTGAAGACTAGCCCGCAGCTAGCATGCAGCTGGTACGCACGAATATTATAAATCACGAGTAAAAATGAAATTCGCCCGCAGCTAGCACGCAGCTGGCATGCACTAGCCCGCACGGCGCCCGCAGCTAGCATGCACGCCTGAGTGAAAATAACACTAGCCCGCAGCTAGCATGCAGCTGGTACGCACGAAACTCAAATTTAAAATGAAAGAAAAATTTTTTTTTCCTAGAATAAAAATTCTACGCCTCTTAAAAAAGATGGAGAAGAGTATTATATGTATATGTATGTAAAGTCGTCATCAGGCACATTTTGAGATTTTCGTGCGTGTGGCGGGAGAGTGGATACCTGTGGCGGGATAGTGCATCCCTCTAGCGAACAAATTTTTAGATTTTCGTGCCAGTGGCGGGAGCGTGTATCCCTGTGGCGGGAGCGTGCGTGCCTGTGGCGGGAGAGTACGTACTTTTGTGGCGTGCCTGTTTGTTCGCTATGCGTGCTAGCTGCGGGCGGGCGCGTGCGTGCTAGTAAGGAAATTAACCATGAAATTATTTTTAATCGGGAACCTTCGTTGATTCGAATCTTATTGTTAGACATTTTCTTGTTAAAAGCCTTAAAACTTCCCTCTACGCTTTCAAACTACATGGCTACAGCGGTCAAATTATCAAGCTGCCAAAGTGACTCGTTTACCAGAAATTCTAACGATCCAAAACAAAGTCTTGAGGAAAATGGCAGGTGGTCCCTGGTATGTGCACAATAACGACTTGCACAGAGATCTAAAAATCCCTCCAAATATAGATGAAATAAAAAAGTATGCGATAAAGCATTAAGCTCGTCTCCTACATCATGTTAACGTTGAAGCCCGTCAGCTAAAATATTCCCCTAGTTCCGCTAGCAGGCTTAAAAAAATAAAACTTCTTGAATTAGCGTGATATTTCCGCAGAAAGTCTACCAAAGAGCTATAAACTTTCTCAGAAAGCATAAAATTAAGGGTGGTCCTTCTAACCAGTTTTAATTTATTTAAAACAGGGTAGGTGTTAACTCAAGTCCCTGTGTGGTCCTTTCAATGGTTTCACCCTCTTCGCCAAAAAAAATGTAGGGTAAGGTTGCTTGCTACTATGTCAAATCCGGTATTAAAACTTTCTAAAATGTAAAAACCATTCCTCGCATTCACTAATTTAGTTTTCTTATTGTTGAATTATCAGTGAAAAGAAAGTTCGTATACAAAGTGTGAAATTTTTAATTGAGCAAATGTACATATTCCATATACCGCGTAGCAGTCACTTATGTACATAAATTTTAAATTGCGCAGACGTATTTATTCCCTTTCAGGTACAAGAATTCAATCGTGGCACGATATTCGATTTTTTTCTATTTTTAAAAACACTCTGCCATTAATAGTCATAGGTGCAAATGGCTGCCAAACAACAACACTGAACATCCAAAATATCTAAAAATATTTTAGCATGTATCCTTGAAAGCTTTTGCGATTGTACTGTCAGAATAATTCTGACAAGTAATGCAATATACGAGAACTTCCAGGACAAACTTTCGAGCAGTAAGGTAGCAAGAATATTATAATGAACGACAAAGAGCTCGAATATGTTTTGTGATCCATTAGAAAAGGAACAAAGTTTTGTTGATTAAATTTATTTTATGGCTTGGTCATAGTATTTTGGAAGGCGCCAAAGATGCTTACCTATATTAATAAAAGAAAGTGTGTGGCTGTGTGTCTGCTTGTGCGTAACGTCACGTGTTGGAGCCAAACTAGGAGAAATAGAAACCTGATTTTTTTTGTAGATGCATAGACAATGCATAATTTTAATTAGTTTTTTTAATTAATCAATTAACATTCAACATTTTTTTACGTTCGACGCCTCTTGCGGCTTGATTTTGACCCACCTTAATGTAACCGATCAGCCCCGGCGTTATTCCAAATTCAAAATGGCGGCCAACACAAGATGGCGGAAGATTGAATAAAAAGTAGAAAATATAACCTATCAACTTGAAATTTTGCACAAATGCATATACCAGAACATGCAATCGGATCATTTTGTAAACAAATCAACATGGCGGTTCCAACATGGCGGCCGAATTTTGCAATTGCGTTCACCGACTCCCGGTATTGGCATCAAATGAAGGGATGAGATAAATAGAATACAAGCTGTGAGGTGTCATTATTAAATCAAAATGGCGGCCAGCAAACAATGGCGGATTCACTTTTGTTTACAAGCCACTCGGTATGAGTATCAAATAAAGGGATATGATAAGTAAAATACTATTAGCTGCGTGGCGTCATCCCAAATTCAAAATGGCGCAAATACAAAATGGCGGCCAACACAAAATGGGTGATTACATTTGCCTTTAAAATGCGCTCTGTAAGGATATCAAATGAAAGGATGTGACAAGTAGAATTCCATTAGCTGTATGATGTTATTCCAAATTCAATTTGGCGGCCAACACAAAATGGGTGGTTACGTTTATCTTTACAAGCCACTCGGTATTGGTATCAAATGGTATGACAATTTGAATACTGTTAGCTGCGTGATGTCATTCAAAATGGCGGCAAATACAGCTTGGCTGCCAAAACAAAACGAGGATTACCTTTTTCTTCATAAGGCCTTCGGTATGTGTATCAAGTGAAAGTGTATGACGAGTATAGCACAGTAAGCTGTGTCACCACAAAATGGCGGGATAATAGACTAAAAAGTAGAAAGCCAACTGTTTAGAACAAAAACTAAAATACGGTTTTTATTTTAAATTGGACTAAAAAGTAAAAAATAATTTTGAATGTAAAGTTTTTGTTGCTACAGCCAGTATATGGGAACAACCTTTCGAAATGTAAAAAGCGCGGGGCGCTAACGAAAAGTAGAATAGATTAAGGGTCCTGAACATTTTATTACTTCTGCTGTTAGTCTTATATCGGAAGGAAAAAAAAAGAAAAGTTTTTTTAGGAGCACCAAATTGTGCATTTTGGGATTGCATGGTGGGTGCCAAATTTGCAAAATTGGTTACTTTTTTGGCTCTTTTTTGGGAAAAACAATGTGGAGAGGAGGATGGCGCCATGATCGAAGCTCTGCACAGGGCGTCTAATCCATGCATAGCAGTAGTACACAAGTTTTTATCATCGGATCTTGTAACGTACTCTACAAATTTTTTAATATCGAAAATCAATTTTTACAGATTTGATATTTTTCCAGTACCCCTTTTTCGTACCACAGCCACATAAACTTTTTTTATTGCGACGAGCGCGGGTTTTAGCTAGTTATAGAATAAACAGCCACAATTTCAATTTCCTATATATTGTTTTGTATTGTCCTATATAAAAATAGGGTCGATCTAATCCAGGCGAAAACCGATTGAAGCACTGTACTAATCAGTCCTATCACAATTTATTGTCAAGGATGTAAGTGTTATTAACACTCTTTTCTATAAATATGTAAATGACATAAAATCGTGAGCCATCATGACCTAAAATCGTTATCTAACCCCTTTCCAGGATGAGCAAGGAAAACGTATACGCATACGATCAACATTCCAAAATAATAGCATTTGGCATGTAACGAATTTATTTTCAACTCAATTTTAGACACAGCCCGTAGCGCGAACACCCTACCATTACCATACGCACACATCCAAATTAAGAAAGAGTTGTAATGAATTTCATATTCATGTCGTTACTTAAATTGACAATCTAATGGCTAATGGGCAATCCCAACGATTATAATGAAAACTATCGACAAAACTATTCTGCCTTACCGCAAGCCGCAGAAGCAATCCTTCATCAAGAGGGGGGAGAGCCCATAAAAAAGTTCGACCTAACAAACCTGGAAGTGAAATTTGCATAATTCCTGCCTTTTGTGATGTAAAGGTAAACTTCCCCAGCGAATTCATCCCCAAACATATTCATGCGAGTTTCTTTGAAAATTTAAGCAAAAATTGTCACAGAAATTGTTTGTTAAAAAGTGCTCTTCGTTTATGCATGAGTATCTATGGCGCTGAACATCGCCGGAGCGCCTCAGTTCTAGATGAGATGATTGAAGCTATTAAAGGAATGATTCAGAAAAGGGGCGAAGCGAAAGGTGCCGCACAGCCACGGCAGAGGGCCACGAAAATTTCAATAATGGTGAGTAGACTTATAGAATTTCGTGTGACAGGAAATTACCTGAAAGAATGACGGAGTTTGTGCGGCTTTTTGTGCCCTTTTAGCTATGAAAATCCCACGCGCCTATGGCACACTAAAGGTAGGTGCCAATATAAAAGGCAACCAGATAAACGGACCTTTTTCCACCAGTTTGAGGGTATTCTGGGCTTTTGGGGGGCGAACGATATACCGAATCGATAAAGGTTGCCTCTCTTTGAAAAGGAATATGGACGACGACTGTGTGTAGAAAATCGTTCACGACCAAAACCTTGTGGGGAAGTGGGTGTATAAGGAACAATTTCAGGACATTTAACCCATAAATCGATTTTCCACCCAAAAGTTTGAAGGGAAATACTGTAAACGTTGGGTCAGTTGGGTGGTAGCTGTGTATATAAAAAAAATTGATAAAAAAGACCCGGTTAGTGAACTTAATATCGTCGAAGGGAACTGACCTTAAGGGAATTTCAATATAAAAACAAAATAAATAAAAAAGTGAACATTTTATGGATTGTAACTTTCTTTTCTCTGAGCCATGTTGACGGTATGACAGATGTTGAAAGATTTTCTCCTTCAGATTTTTTCTTATTTAGATAAATTTGTCTCTTTATAAATCCGGGATTAAATTAAGAAATATGGGATCGACGTGCATGTTTCTGATCCAGGATTAAGAAGCTTGAAGGTGACTTATGATTTCTGAAGGAGAAAAAATTAAAGCTGTCCTCCTTAGCAAAGTAAAAGCGTTTTCTTAGTTTTTCCTTTGTTGATAATATTTTCAAAAGTCCCAGAAGATTTAACTTTTATTTTTTTAAAAAGAATTCCGGGTGATGGTTTTTCGTCATTCTTCTATGAGCAGGGTTTGAATTAGAGTATTCTGTGAATTGTTACGGAGTTCATTCAGTCGGCTAAGCAGTGAACATGTCCAAGATGGGTTTCTTTCGTTCCTCGAGCGTCGGTTTGAATCCCTTACGCAATATATTTCTGAACTAATGCCGACTGGATGTTTCCTTTGAAAAGGCAATTTAAACGTTTTCCAGAAGGGACAGGAAGAACATGTTCTACTACTATGTATAAGGCCCAAATCATAACCTTCTCTTTTTCACAAACTGGTTTATGAGTCGATTATAAAAATAAAATAAAACAAATTTTACTACTTTGACTGGATTGAATGAATCTCTGCTGTATTTTGCACGTTTTGCACCACCCAAGACACTGTTGTATTTGTAGATATACTCTGAGCGAATGTTTCCTCGTTACTCTTCTGATAGGAGGAAGAGTGTTCAAGTCTGACTTGGGTTTCGTTGACGCTTTCAAAAATGCCGAGTACCGATGTGAACAAACATGTCTGATGAGCATGAGAAGAAAAAATTTCTCGCAGGCCTTTTCAATACCCTCTGACGATGTTGAACGATCTGTGAATATTGCTGAGATTTCAAGGGTGAGGCCAGGATTTGGATTAGCGATTCTTACTTTGCTCTTTCTATGTATCGCCAAGGTGGTGTAGAATCCGGAGACGCTATAGAAGGAGGATTATCTTGCCAAGTGGAAGCTATTGAAACTGTCGAGCCGAAAACAATTAGTCTCCACATTGCCTCAGTTTGGCCGAGGGGTGAGCAGAGCGGGCAAGTCTTGTGTTGCGGGAGAAATGTTGCCGTGGAGACATGAGGTCACTTATTTCAATGGAGCAGTCATTATGATAAAGGCGATAAAATTTTGCAAGAACTGCTACATTCCTACGGTGACTTAATGAATCTATTGAAGAGTAAATGGCGCTATCACCAATAAGTTTGAGAGCGCGGTTTTGCACCGTTACGATCTTTCAGGGTTCCGGGACGAATGTAGGACTAGTAGATTATGATCTTCGGCCAATTTTACGCCTAGGATGTTAAGAGACGGTTCTGCCGTTACGATCTTATTTTCCACTACAATAGAAAAAGGGTCGGTGCAAGTTTTATTGGAGATGAGACAGTATTCGTTTTTAATGCAAACATGGTTCTTGAGGCCCCAATCAAGAATTAATTGGACAAGAGTTGGCGATGATGTAGACAAGGTCTGGCGCGTGCTTGTGTTACATTATCAAAACCATAGGAGTAACGTAGAGTACCGTCGTCAGCAAAGCTGTGGAGTCAATTGGAGGGGACTGAGAGCAGGTAATTTATAAAAACTAGAAAGAGAGCTAGTGATAGAATTGAGCCCTGGGGAACGCCTGCGGAGATGGGGTGGGGGTCGAATTCGACTACCTTGATTGAACGGTAAGAAAAAAAGCTCTCAATCCAGTTCTTCAGAACAGAATCAATATCAAAAGAAGTGTAGCCAACAGAGGGGGAAGTCATACCCTGCCAAAAGTCTTGAAGATATCCAGAGCAACCAGGCCCGATTCACCAAATCGGTGTATACTTCGGATGAGGTGCTGCATTAGGCCAACAAGGAGGTCACCAGTAGATCTCTTCGATCTAAAGCCGTATTGTTTGTCGTTCAATATTTGGTTGTATATTCCATAATCTTTATATGATATTCCATAATCTTTCTACTTATTATTGTCTGCATAATTTTGGAGAGAATAGAAGTAATTGCTATTGGGCGGTAGTTAGCAGGGTCACTAGCTTCACCTTTTTTTGGTATAAGCTGAACATGAGCCAGATTCCAAGAGTCAGGAAGAAATGAAAGAAGAAGTATGAAAGTGCAAAAAGTTTGCGCAGAGATTTAGCCAAAGGTGTGGCACATTTTTTAAGAACCAGAGGGGGAATTTTGTCGGGGCCAGTGGCTTTGTTGGAGTCCAGCTCTTTGAGACACTTATACACTTCACGCGTCCTGAAGAAAACTCTATCCATTGAGTGAGCGGAACACTCGATGGTGGGGGTTGATGTCAGCATCAGGTAACGAAGAATTCTCGGCGAACAGAGATGCAAGTAGATCGGCCTTGGGTTTGCTTTCTGTTATCACCTGTTTGTTGTAAATGAATGAAAGGGTTGTATGTGAAGTGAAATTCTTCCTGATGGAGGTTACCAAGGACCAGAAGTTTTTACTGCCAGCAGTGGAGTTTATCAGTTTACCTCTCAATCTGTCATCGAATAATTCTTTGACTTTCTTGATGGGGGATTTACAAGAGTTTCTCAACCTGATATACTCGCGTCGAGATGATTCCCTCGGAGAATGTTTGCACTGTCTGTAGGCGGCGTCTTTAGTTTTAATTGCGTTCAGATGCTCTCGATTGAACTATCCATGTTGCCTAGGCTTTATGGATTTGGAGGAATGAAGAATGAATAAACGCATTCCAGCCAATGGTCGCAAAATTGACATCGCGGTTCTGAAAACACAAATCCCAGTCAGCAGCTTGAAAAAACGTTGTGAACGTTGAAATTACCCGCAACAATGTTTTCGCACTACGGATGGGAGGATAAAAATTCGGAGATAGCGTCGAACGCTAATAAAGAAGCTTCATTACTAATATTAGGACTCCTGTATAGAAAACAGAAGAAAAAGACGTGATTACGAAGTTACGATATTTTATTACACGGATGTTAGTCAAATCGATACAAAAATTATTGCATTGTGGCTGTGTGTACACAAGGTTGCAAGCCACAGTCGCAACCGGAAGTGCCATTGTCATCACCGTCGGAGTTAACGGGATTAATCCCAAGGACGTTGTAAAGAAAAAGGTAGTCAGCCATTTTAAATTTAGAACGACTCCACATTGCTAATTGTATTCTACTTGTCATACCGTCGCATGTGATACCCATGTTGGGGGTCGTGGAGAACAATTGCGTAATTCAGTCGCCATCTTGGAACCATCATCTTGATAATTTTACAAAATGGTCAGATTGCATTGTCTCGTACATATGTGCAAAATTTTAAGTTGATCGGTTATATGGAAGTGGGCCAAAATCAAGTGGCAAGATTTGTTTACATAACAACCCTTAACATACAACACCCAAGTAACAAATTTCGTCTCATAAGACTCTACTAGTGTCTTATGAGAGGATATTCGACTTTTTTAAGAGAGTACCACTCTCATAACTTACACTTGTAAAACACTAGAAGTGCTTTATCAGTGCGTTGTCAGAATTAGGAGAGTTATTTTAGTCTTATAAAAATACCTTAGCTCTCTTTGCAAGTGTAACTATAAGCGTGCTATAAGAGCTATACTCTCCTTAACAGAACTGTTAGAAAGGGAGCAATATATGGAAAGTCGATGTTATTTAGAATAAAATAATTTTTATGAGAGTTATTTGCTCTAAATAATTCTCATAAGAAACAATTCGAAAAATATAACACTTTAGAATTTAATATTTATTATGTATGATTATAGAATTTAGAATTAGATTTTTAGCGAATATAAGCTAAAATTTTATTGCGATCGAAATTTTACTGATAATAATAACAATTTTACCTCGATAAAAATCAAAGCGCCTTAAAAATAATCAAATATTTTTTGAAATTTTATTTCTTGTGGAAAAAAAATAAAAACTTTAGTATTGCTCAATAATTTATTTCAAATTGGTATATTATCTGAAAAAAATTAATATTTACACTTATTGAGTAAAATTAGCTTGATTTATGGAATTTCGTTTTACTATAAAATTCTATATTAAGCGAAAGTATGGCGGGTCGGTGGTTTTTTTATAAGAACAAAACTCTGGTTATGAGATGGTAAACTTTTTCCACTAGTAAAATTCTTCTTATAAATGTTTTTTCGTCTCATAAGAGCATTTTTATAAGAAGGGATATACTTGAATAGATGATGATTGAGGAGCATCCGAAATCTTACTTTTTTGGAGACTTAAAAAAGTTTGAGAAACACAGGGTAAAATGTATCAGTTGTTGCCAAATAAAAAAAATCTGTTCAAATTTTATTATTTACCATTTTCTAAGGAATTGAACAGCCCTTTTATTTATAGGAATATGTTATTAAAATTTCATGAATTTATTTGCGAAAAGTTGTTTTTATTTAAGGTTTATTGAAAATATTAAATATAAGATGAAATGTTTCTCTTTAAATACGAATAATGAATCTTGAGTTTTGGCTTTTTTGTGTTAATTCATAAAATCCATAGAATTGCAAAGAAATAACCTATTTTCACACATTCTGTTAGTGATAGTCACAAGCATTCTACATAAATTTCATTTTAAACACATATTTGAAATACATATTTAAAACAAAACCATAATCTAGATTAATACAGAGATCTTATCTTATCTTTTATCTAGATAGTAAAAATATCTAAATTTTATCTAGATGAAACTAAGCGCGTTTTTTTGCTGTGGCGAAGCCATGCCCCACGCCAATTAAAGCTATCGTGTAATTCAAGTTAATATTGAAATTACGGCCAAGGGTCGTGTCAAGTGCAAATTTCTCATAAAACTGGAAACGATCTTCCCATATCTAATACGTACTTCAAAGTGCAATGCTTTGGTACTTGAAATTGGATCTTGTAAACGCGATAAGTGCACATAAGTATGTTTAAGTACTCGTGTGTAAAATGATCATTATGCACTTTTTATTTTTCTGAGCTAAGCATAATTATAACATTAACACATTATTCATTTAAACTAGTCCCAAAAAAGGAGTCCTTTCATCGAAAAATGCAGTCCTTGAATTTTAAACGGACTTCCAAAATTGTTAGTTTGAGCACAATCTCGACCCATTATCTAGATTACATAAAAATACCACGTCTTCTTCAATGTGTTAATGAGAAATTTATTGGTTTATTTGGAGAAAAATTATTTTACTGAAGGAATGTCCATTATTCTCTGGGTCTAGGATGCTTATAAAAAGGTGAAACGCAAACAATTTTATTTTCTGGAAACTTCGATCCGATTTTTGTAATGTGCATAAGGTGTAGGGTTCTCATAAATGTGACTTTGTTTGTTATTGGACCCGCCTTTTTTCGAGTAGCATTTCTTTTACGTTTGGAAATAAAAGAAAATCGTAAGGGACCAAGTATGAGGATGAGTGTCGAAACATTTCAGACAATTTTGTTATTTCAATTTGCATTGAGTGGTGGAGGAAAACTATTTTGTTGTAGTTGTCGTCGTGATGGTTTCTCCTTTGTCAAATAAAAGAATTAATCCATTAAATACTTGAACATACATTTTCCCAAAGCAGGGATATTTTGATTTTCCAGAGGGTGTCCAATAGCACGTCTTTAGATTTTATACTATACTTGGGTCAAAATAATCTTCAAGTCTCTGTTTCCTATACAGTAGTCAAACTATAATTACTTATGCTTCTACTTTAACATTCGCTTTTATTTCTGAACAAATTTCCGGATGTTTCTCTCGCATCCAGAATGTTGGTCCCGTTCTGAAAATCAAATCGTGTTTCGTGACAAGTCGTTTGAGTTGAAGAAAGTGAGGTTTCAGTCGAATTTCGACTTTCCGCACTTCACTTTCTTCAACTCAAACGGCTTGTCGTGCCGCGACCGACTTTTAGAACCGAGGCCGTTAACACATTGTTTTAGGGCTCAAATGACACCAATGTTTCTGTCTAAATTGCTACGCTCTTTAGAAACATAAATAATTTGCAGGTCACTCTACGCAGTGTAGATCAACGAGCACAACTCTAGTATCTGTTTATTACTTATCATCCAACAAGGTATTCCATAGATGTAAACTCCCCATCCGATAACTCGAGCCCGTCAGTCAGTCCTAATTTGTCATATCATTGTTTCAGTTTAAGTTACCTAGGGGTCAATTCTGGGTCGG
Source organism: Thereva unica (assembly GCA_949987705.1). Lineage (NCBI taxonomy): Eukaryota > Metazoa > Arthropoda > Insecta > Diptera > Therevidae > Thereva > Thereva unica. The sequence goes on along the minus strand of OX465283.1, from coordinate 81,131,360 downwards.
TGTAGTGAAAACTTGTAAACACTTTACAAGTTTACACCTTTGTTTTGCGATTCTTACGTCGTGCAAACCACTGTCAAAAACTTTGCACGTTTAAAAATTTTTTAAATTACGCTGGCTTCCTTCGAGCGGGAAATATCTACCTAGTTTATTTTGTTTACAGACAATGTCAGCGCTGTCCATTGCTGTCAAGAGACAGGAGAAGAATTTTATTGGGCAAAATGAAAGGCCATTGCACTGCATGGAATCGAATCACAGACTTCTGGGTCTGTCACCAAAGGAGGACACCAAATGATTATTAAACAATAATTATGATGAATAAACATTAAAATTTGCATGAAACTGGGTATTACAACTCTAAATATTCATTGAATATAGCGGGCAGCATATAAAAAATTACTGTAATGTATTTTAGGAGGATGCCATTAAGAGCGATGATTACCTCCTGCCTCGTTAGGTGGAGACTGCGAATCTCTGATGTAGGTTGTTATAATTGCCCTAAAATATCTTAGGTCAACTTGTACGGCTCGAAGTCAAAAGCAGGTAGGTAGACTTCGAAAACAATGAAAAGGCGGTGATTATAACTAACAAGACAGTCCACTAACACCCAGCAGCATACACGCACCGAACATATCGACTGATGGAGGACCGCGCCTAGTTTTGACAACTTCAACGGATAATGTTGATATTGGTGGTCTGACTACCGAACCCCAACTCGAGGAGAATGCTGTTGGGATTTATGGGTAAAATAAAACAACACGAATAACTTTATATGTATATAGAACATCAATTTTATTTTATTTTGAAAAACACGAGACTCACGTCCGTACAACTTAGAGGGTATAGGCGTTGTGAAACACTTGTGAATACATACTATATAAAGGCTTACTAATACATGTATACTTTTTAATATAAAAAGATAACTGTTGGATATTGGTATAAATGTATAATTTTTGAAATTCCAACACGCCCCCTCAAAAATTATCTGTTATTCTATTATGCGGTTGCAATACAAGTAATCTAGTGCAAGTTATTTAAAAACTATGCTTTACATTTTCTCATTATAATTTAGATTTCAAACTGAATTGTAAATGTAAACCCCCTTTAATTATTCCAGACTTAAATCATTTCTACATTTTAAAAATTTTGTTGCACCTAGTGACTTTGTAAATGTATCTGCGATTTGGTTCTCTGTATTTATATGTTCTAATGTTACGGTACCCTCTTTAACTTGTTCGCTTGAATAATGGTATTTGACATCTATATGTTTAGCCAATTTATGACTTGTCGGGTTGTTTGCTATGGTGATACACCCATTATTATCCTCATATATCAAGACACCATTCTTTATCTCGATATTTAGGGTTTCTGCTAAAGATTTTAGCCACAGCGCCTCTTTTACTGCCTCATACAATGCCATATATTCGGCTGCAGTGGATGAGTCAGCAACAGAACGCTGTTTTCTAGTATTCCAAGTAATAGTACAATTTTCATACATTTTAAATACAAAACCTGTTGTACTTATTCTAGTTATTTCATCACTTGCCCAGTCAGAGTCTACAAACCCTATTAAAATTTTACAATTTTTATTTGAATTTCTTTTATAAACTAACTTTAAATCAGAAGAGCCTTTCAAATATCTCAAAACACCCTTCAAATACTTCCAAACTGTACTGTTGTTTTTGTTTACAAATCTACTTAACACATTTATAGCAAAACTTAAGTCTGGTCTTGCACATATCATTAAGTACATTAAGCAACCTAGTAAACTCTGACAAGGTTCTTTGCAATCTTCGTCTGAATTTAATTTATCAAATTCTAATCTTTCTACAAGTGGTGTTTTAGAACTATTACAATTAAACATACCAAATTTGCGCAATATATCATTTACATATCTTGTTTGGTCTAGACAAATTTTATCTTTTTTTATAGTGACTCTAATTCCAAGAAACAACTTAATTTCTTTCAAATCTATCATATGAAATATTTTAGTTAAATTATTTTTAAATTTATTCATTGTATTTATGTCACCGCAAACAATTACTACATCATCCACGTAAAGAACAACATAAATATTTTTTCTTACATCTCGTCTATCTAAAATATAAACGCACCTATCAACTGGTGAATTCTGGAATCCCATGCCTTTCAATGTTTTTTCAAAGACTTCAAACCAGCATCTTGCTGATTGTTTCAAGCCATACAAGGCTTTATTTAATTTACATACAAGATTATTTCCAGTGGGCACTCCTTCGAGAACTTTCATATATATATTTTCTTTCAACTCACCGTTTAAAAATGCTGTTACCACGTCCATATGATGAACTAATAAATTAAATTGATTTGCTACTGCAATTACAAAACGAAAGCTAGAAATTCTGGCTATTGGAGCAAAAGTTTCATTATAGTCGATCAAATATTGCTGGCTAAATCCGCGAGCTACCAATCTTGCTTTGTGTCTAACAGGATTCCCAAATTCGTCGGTTTTGACTGTAAACACCCATTTGCAATCAACAATATTTGTGTTACTTGGTTTTTTTACAAGAGTCCATGTGTTGTTTGTCTTGAGGGAATTCAGCTCGTCTTGGATGGCTCTGTCCCATACCTCTTTATCGTCTCTGAATTTAATTTCCTGAAAAGAATTTGGAATATCACTCGCAAAAGATTCTGCTCGATATAAAATATGATCATATATATAATTGCTTTCATCATAAGAAATAGGTGGTCTATTTTTATTCCTAACACTCCTTCTCAAATTATCGTTAACTTCTAAATTATCGTCATTTCTTAAAAATTTATTTTGTCTTTCATTCACGTCTTGACAATTTTCAAGTTCATCACGTAATCTTTTGTTTTGTCTATTATTTTCTATTAGTTTCACCGTTTTATATCTAGCTATATTTTTAGATAAATTTGGTTCTTCTGGTCTCTGATTGCCAGGATATCTATTAGCAGTTTCATTGGTTTTTTCATCTAGTTTCACAATACTAGGTTTATTATGTCTCTCATCCAGTATTACAGTACTGGGATTATTATGTCTTTCATCTAGCATCATAGTACTAGGATTATTATGCATTTCATCTAGTTTCACAACACTAGGATTAACAACTTTCTCATCTAGTATCACAGTACTAGGTTTATTATTTGATCTCTTTTTTTCAGATGCGCTAGGTAACCATTCACTTGACTCGTTTGATATATCTATATCAACTATTTTTAACTCAGGTCTGGTCGTCAAGTAAGATATTTCGTCTACTACTACGTCTCTAACGGAAATAAAATTATTTGTCTCTGCATTATAAACTTTGTAACCATTTGGAACATAACCAACTAAAATGCCCTTCCAAGATTTATTATCGAATTTATCTGTTTTAACTTTGTTATGGACATAGACTGTAGAGCCAAAAATTCTTAAATATTTTAGTTGTGGTTTTTTATTATGCCATAATTCGAATGGCGTTTTATTTTCTTTCACTGCTTTACTCGGTGTTCTATTTATCAAAAAGGTCGCAGTCAAAACAGCTTCTCCCCAAAAATATTTAGGCAATTTTGATTCAACTAACATTGCCCGAGCCTTTTCGGTTACCGTTCTGATCATACGTTCTGACACTCCATTTTGATGTGGAGTTCTTGGGATTGTTAAATGATAAGTAATCCCATTATTAACACAAAACTTTTTCATTTCATTTGATAAATATTCTTTACCATTATCTATATATAAATGAATAACCTTTGAATTAAAATTTGCTTGGCTTTTATTCACAAAATCTGTAAGTATTGAAAAAAGGTCTGATTTAAATTTTGCTAAATACGTTACGCAATAATGTGTATATTCATCCACAAATATCATAAAATAACTTTTTCCATCAATGGTAGCGGGGGTGATAGGACCACAAATATCTGAGTGTACATTTAGCAATGGTCTATTTATATAAGTTTTGTCTTTTATTTTATTTGAAGGTAATCTTGCCTGTTTGCCAATTATACAGGCTTCACACAAATTAAAATGTGGATTTATATTTTTTATCAAACTTATATCATAGACCATGGTTTTCTTTTTTAGCTCTATGAATTTCTCTCTACTTATATGCCCTAAGCGTTTATGCCAAAAATCATAAGTGCATTTTGAATTACACAAATTTGCAACACTTTTAACGCTTTGAACATTTAGCCTGACGTTAAATTTTTTATTATTTGTTTTACAAATCATTAATACATTACCGGTAATATTTTTCATGTGAATTGAGCCATCAATTTCAAAAATGGTCTGTATGCCTGCTCGTTGCAGACGCTTGACTGACAGCAAATTTTCTGGTACCTCTGGGCTGTATAGGACATCTTCAAGGATCCCTGATGCTCCGATGTTTGTCGTTATTCTTACGTTCCCCTTTTTGGTGGCATAGATATATTCCCCCTTTTTGGCTATTTGGACTGGGATAGGTGAAGTCAGCTCACAGTAATCTTCAAAATATCGGTCGTCCATTATTATATGATCAGTTGCTCCTGAGTCAATAACGAAGTCCAGTTGTCCAAAGTTGTAAGTGTCATTATTTCCTACCATTCCGATGAAATAACTCGACGAAATGTTGGAAAGTTGTCTGCTACTTCCTGCTGAACTGGAAAAAGCGTTCTTCTCTTCATTGTCATTTCTTCTCTGTTGAAAATTCTGCTCTCTCTTAAAAAACCTGCACTCTTCCTTTATATGTCCAGCTCTGCCACAATGATAACATTCGAGATTTCTTACTCCAAAGTTTTTGAAATTGTTTTTCCTGCTATTGAATTTATTATAATGACCAGAGAAGCCCCTTCTATTATTAAATCTGGCTCGTTGTCCAAATTTTGAGTTATAATGGTTATAATTATTATTAAACCATCCCCGTCCTCTTGTTGCTCCTCTGCCTCGGCTACTTCCTCTGAAACTGTTTCCAAATTGCTCTTGGCTCTTATGTCGTCCATCTGTTGGTTTTACTACAGAAGCAATTAAAACTTTCTCACTGGTGTCTTCACTTGTTTCTTTTAATTTTGCTTCTTTTTCCAATAATCTACTTTTTATAAAATCTAAGGTTAAGTTTTCGTCGGGTAATGTCTGCACTGCATCCAGGACCGACTCGTATTCTTTTGGAAGATCTCGTGTCAATTATGCAATTTTATCGTTGTCAGATATTGTTCCTCCAGCTGACATCAACTCGTTTAAAAGATCTTCAAATTTCGCAAAATAGTCTTTCATTGATGTTACTTTTTCCATTTTTAGGGTCATCAATTTTCTCTTGATACCCATTTGCGTTGCCTGGCTGCTTCGCTCATATACTTGATCTAATTTTTCAAATACAATTTTGGCTTTTACATCTTCACCTTTGACATAGCCAATCAACGAATTGTCTAGGTACTCCATTATTTCAAACACTGCCTTTTTATTTTTTACTTGCCATTTCGAATCGGGAAATAGAGGTATGGAATCATCAATAATATTTAGTAATCCTAAAGTGTCCAAGTATGCACGCATACGGGTCTTCCACGTACTGTAATCCTCGCCTTTGAATTGTTGAATATTTCGTTTTGATGACCTCTCCATATTTTTTGTTTTATGTATTTTTATAACAAAACTAAAAAAAACAGAAACTAAACCAAAAAAAATTCCGTGGCACTTTTTAATTCGGAACGAAACAAAAATACATATATAATAATTTTTTTTTTTTTTATTAACGCGAGTACTGCTTAATTTGGTCTAAAACAAACTTTTTATCTCTCTCACTCACGTTCTTTCTTTAGTAATGCATACAAGTTTTTACAGCATACGCGCCGGGAAAAAAAACAGTTGCCTAGCGCTGAGGTATACACACATGCACATGTAAAATTTTTACGCACGTCGAATGTTGGTGGAGATATTTTATTTTTGAGAGCCATTGCGGGTTTTTTGTTTTATTTTATTATTATTATTATTACTTTTTTATTTTTTATTTTCTATTAATTAATCTTATTATTACGTCTCACGTTTACTGGGCCCATAACCTGTTGGGATTTATGGGTAAAATAAAACAACACGAATAACTTTATATGTATATAGAACATCAATTTTATTTTATTTTGAAAAACACGAGACTCACGTCCGTACAACTTAGAGGGTATAGGCGTTGTGAAACACTTGTGAATACATACTATATAAAGGCTTACTAATACATGTATACTTTTTAATATAAAAAGATAACTGTTGGATATTGGTATAAATGTATAATTTTTGAAATTCCAACAAATGCATTTGCCATTAATACTAAATGTAATTGCACCACGGTTATGAGACGCATAGTGTCCAGACCAGCCGAACACAGAGACATAACAAACCCAAAAGAAACATCTAGAGGTCCTTTCTCCGGGGTTGAATAAATATCTCTAGAAACTGAGGAAGTTAACAGGAAAAATCTTCAATAGTTATTATGGGGTCCGGAATGTTTCCAACAGTGATTAGTGAAATCATGCAGCAGCTGTTCACAGGGAAAATTAAAATTCCCAGCTTCAACCTCCGCAGATTGGAAGGGCTTACTCTTACTGTAACTTCCAGAGTGAAATTTCTGGATCATAAAATCAACTGGGAGTCGAACATCGAAGGCCTGCGAAAGTTCGATGTACGAGAATTAACCGACGCGACGACTCCAAGACGTCAGAGGGGTCGGAGTTGGGGTTTATCTACAGACCACTAGCAGTTTACTGTCCTGGCACCCCCGGTGTACGCTTGTATCGTCCAAGCAGACGTGCTGGCGACCTTAAAGGACTGACAGGTAATGAACTTAGGACTTGCACAAGCCTCTATAAAAGCTTTGGATTCAATATTAATGCGCTCGAAGTTAGTGGAGCGAGGTAGAGTTGAACTAAATAGGCCAAGTAGAAAGCACAATGAATCTCTCGTCTGGGTTCCCGGTCATAGGAACACAGAGGGTAACGAGAATGCCAACTACCTAGCCAAGCAAGCAGTCTCTCTTCGGGTCTCGGAGACCGAGATGATCGGCAGCCCAATGGGTGGAGTCAAAAAACCTCGCCAGCCAAAAATGGAGAGAACTGGAGACCTGCACTATCTCTAGGGCGACTTATGTATATCCATGTTGATTGAAATGGACAAAAGTTCACGATCAAGCAGGCAAGGTCTGGCACTTGTTTGTCTGGCTTTATTGAAGCTAAACGAGTAGCGCAGAGTACTGTCGCCAGCAAAGCTGTGAAGGGAGTTGGATGGGATTGAGAGCAGGTCATTTATAAAAACTATGAAGAGAGCTAATGATAGAATTGAGCCATAGGGTACACCTGCAGAGATCGTGTGGGGATTAGATTCGGCGCCGTCCAATATTGCCTTGATTGAACGGTCAGAAAGGAAACTCTCAATCCAATTCTTTAGAAAAAGGTCAATATCAATAGCTTGGAGTTTAGTCAATAGAGCGGAGTGCCATGCTCTATCAAAGGCCTTGCAGATATCGAGAGAAACCAGGCCGGATTCACCAAAACGATGAATGCTATGAATGTAGAGGTACTCAGTTAGGCATACAAAGAGGTCGCCAGTAGATCTTTCAGATCTAAAGCCGTACTGCTTATCGTCTAATATTTGGCAGCAAAACGACGCGCCAAGCGCTAATTGGGCCTCCGGTCTCACTGGAGGCAGCCCTTCACCTACTTACATAGCGTAGAAAAAGATGTAGGAACACTAGGTAGAGGGTTCATCAAAGCAAGAGGAAAACGCAAACCCGCTATTTCTTTGCGCAGTGCTCTAGTGACGTAGTGAGAGTCTTAAATTCCCACCGCGACAGTAGATTCGATATGAAAAGCGTGCAAGACCGGTTCTACACGTTCAATTTCAACACTTTTTTCTCGTTCGCTTGCATGCGAATTTGTATCGGCGAAGATTGTCCCTTTCGCAAGTTCCATGCGAGCCAAAAGAGAAAAAAGGGTTGAATTTGAACCTGTAGAATCGGTCCGACTTCACAGTGTTCGTTCGTCAGTTCTCGGATAGAATGTTGCAGGAAACCAAGGCCAATAACAAGTTGTGGAGGTGTGGAGATGATGCGAAGAAACGATAAAAACAACGTCGCTAACTAAGCCCTTAAGTTTTTGGAGGGGAACTTTAAATGATATTTATGTATACATATGTATATCTACTCGCTGACAAATATTTTAAGTCGAACAATTCCATGGTTTCAATTTTCACTAAATATATAATGTTCGCCAAAATAGCCGAATCTTTATAAGTGTTCGCATTAAAATTATTTAGGTTAAAGTTTACATCATTATTTGTTCAAACATTTATTTCCAATTTCATATTCCAATAAGCATAAACCCACTTCTTTTCTATGTCTCAAATTACCCGTAAAAATACAATAGTCTTTCAATAACATCAAAACTCCGCCATTAATGCAAAACCTCAGAATTTATGTTTGTTCCCATTATTTTCGAAAAAGTAAACTAAAAACAAAATATACAAAATTTTTTGTTGGAAGGAAAAACACAGAAAAAAAAAGTATAAAATATACAATGGACAAAGGAATCCTGATGGGCAAAGGAAGTCATTTGAATAATGACCCCCATACTTGATAAGTTCAGTTCTTTCCTGAATCTTGAAATATTATTCTGGTCATTTCTAGCGTTTTATATACTTTATTTTTTTTTTTTATCTTAGAAAGGACTCTCATTTTATAAACATTTCTTGTGTAACAACATCCGTACTGAAGATAGAATATTATAAGAACTTCCAGGCAGGACATAATATCAAAATGAGTAGAATATTATGGAAGGAAAAAGAGTAAAAAAATCCAACTAAAACCCACCTTTCATTGTTCACCTGCTGAAGAGTCCCCTTATTATCAACATAGCAGAACACGAAATATTCTAATTTTCAGTAGAAATACGCTCTTCTGATAAAATTTTACAAATGCATCGGAATTCTCTTTCTTGAGCATCTATTACAGATGCAAACTATGAGTTTATGTTGTACTGCTTTCGTCGTCTCATTTTCAAATGTGCAACGACTGCATTTTTATGCTACTTTATAATCGCTACATTATTCATCCTCAGTAGAATTCCATCAGTGCACTTATATGAAGGAGAGCTGCATTGTGTGCATTCTACCGTTTAATGGTCCAAATCCATCACCATTTTTCCGCAATTTTTTTCTGCTTTTTCTTGTTTTCATTTCCTTTTGTTTTAATTGCACTAAAAAAAATATGGCATCACAAGTAGATGATGGAAGTGAAAAACATTAAAGAAATAAACGAAACAAAAAACTAGGCCAGTACGTAAGGGGTAGTTGCTTAGCTGCTCCATAGCAAAAGGTGCACTCAATCTCAGTCGTAAAATGCATCAGAATGACAGCGAACCTGCAACTTGTTTACTTTTTTTCTGATGTTCTTTTTCGTATCTTTTAGCGTAAATAGATATGGCAAACAGGTTTTTTATACAGAAACTCATATTACCTGGAATAGTCTTGTTTTATTTCTATACTGAAAGGCAAACAAACAAATACTGAAACTTTTACTTTTGTTAAAAAATGCTTTTTTAGAAACGATAACAAAATTATGTTTATTATTTGTTTGAAGTCATTTGTTTTTATAAATAATGTAGAGGAAAAGAACGCGACAACTGCGTAAATTACGACTCATTTTCTATTAAATTATCCCCTAAATCCCCGGGGATTTTTCAGAAATCATCGTAAATTTATACTAATGCCACTTTGAATAGCCAGATCAGATCACTGGAACGGGGATTTCATGTCTAAAATAAAACATCTTGTAGAATGGTATAATAGGTAAAAGGACATAACTGAAACCAACTGAAATTAAGAAGATAATCATGAGATACCAAAAATCACCGGTAGTGCCAGACGATTAAAGCTACGAAGAAAATGCATAAGACTATATAAACAACCCAATCCATCGTTGTGCTGGGTTGTCACGGAAGGTCTTGTCGATTTTAAGCAGAAGGTAGTAGAACAATTCTCCAATGCGAAGGTTATAGAGTGCATGAAGGTACAAACGTTTCATTTCGTCTACAGTATATCAAATTTAAATCTACCATCACGAAAATTATATCATCTATTTGACAACAGGTTGAGAAGTAAATTATTCAATGCTTCTAATCCTTTGTGACTTTCATCAAGAAGAATTTCACCTTGTCCATAACCCCTTATTTTACTTGCAGGATGAGTGGGTAATAACAGAGCGTAAATCCAAATTCTTCTTTTCCCAACATCACCGATATGGCTTCTCGTCTGCCAAGTTTTCCACATACTCAGTTCAAAGAATGTATAGGTGCGTCAAAGAGCTTTACATCAATAGCGCCATTGGTCCTGCCAATATACTCCTACAATCCTAAACGATTTGCCAAATCGTTGGGTTAACTCTGCACAAACCTTTTTTTCTTGTCATATTTTTTCGGAATGAATCCAGATACTTCCAATGTACCTGGTGTTCTGCCAAACCGGAAAAAAGATGACTCCCCGAGTAAAAATAAAAAATGGCCTTACAACGGGCGAATACTGGCCGCTTGGTTTTTAAGGGGCATATGATGGCCGTAGAGTTTGTACCCATTTTTAATGACGACGGCCAAACTGGATCAAAAGTTTAATTGGCCAAGTACTGAACTGTACACAAGGGCAAACGATGGCAAATTTGAGTCAAAAAAAGAATCTGCACCAAATGTATTGCTTTATGGGATCATTTCGTTATGTACAATGGTCTTTTCGACTTATCCTACTTAAAGGCAATCAGTGCATAAGAGAAAAGAGCTCGCCATTCGTCGGTTTGTTGCACGCGAAGTATGTAGTGCGTGTAGAAGTCACACTTCCCCTCACTTTTTTGGAGTAGTTGAATTGCGCCAATTTAACGTATAGTTTTGCCGGATGTCGGCTTTGAATATAAAGAAAATAAGGAGATTACGACTATCCATTTGTGTATGTGTCTGATTTATTGTAAGGAAACCCAATCGAATTTGCATGTGTGAAATTCTACACTGTTAAAAAAATGCTTGACTTAAGAAATTTTTTCTTGAACCAAGCAAATCATGGATCAAATCAAGGATCAACTGAAAAATCCAAAATCTTGGTAATTTTGAGAATTTTCACTTCAGTTTAGTTTCAGCTTCATGGTCTACCTATTGTTTGACAGCTTCGTAGATGTAAAATTGTCATTAAATTGAATCATTCCATTTAATAACAATTTCAAATTTACGCAGCTGTCAAGCAATAGGTACGCCATGATGCTATTGAAACTAAACTGAAATACAATAAGCAATATATAGTATACTCACTATACCGTTAGATCCATGGCGGCCGTCTTAAGAGGGCGGATTACCACTTTTTTCACAAGCTCCACAGCTCTGGAGCGAAGATCTGCGTTGGAGTAATCACATATTCCAAATCGGTAAGCAAGCATTACAATGCTTAGGATTCCTTCAAAAATGCAACTTCCTCCTTCAACCGTCGGTCAGGGCTATAATCTGCAACGCCTACATTTGGCCCCTCCTTGAATTCAACTCGCCCTTTCGGCAGTTTAGGTATTCGGTCTTTTCGAGAACAACTTGATTGTGGAAAAAACTCCCACAGTCAGTATTCCCGAACTTTACAACATCCAAGAGTTGCAAGGTTTATCTCATTGCTTCATGCCCCCCCCCCCCTCGGCCCCTTTTGATCTGTCTTATCTCATCGTCCTCTGACTATGACGTGTACGATATGACGTACAAAGGGTGACACCTAAGGTTAGACTTCCACATAAAAAAAGTTGAAGGAATACCAGTGTAGATCCCTACACTGAGTGCAATCTCGAACAGCTAGCTAAAGTCGGAAAGTTAATAGAGAGAAGAGTGAAAGAACTGGCACTCGGTTTTATGCCACTGGCTCTAATGCAGGTACTGCTAGGGATGGCTTCCTCGTTTATTATGCTTGCAAGTGATGGAAAGGTCAAGAAAGGTCAAGGGGCTGTTGTAAATAATGAAGCCAAGAAACATCAATAATTATCTTGTTGGGAAGAATAGAACAAGGACAGATGATCTTGTGGGGTGGATTCGAACCATGGGCCTCTGTTATGGTAGTCGGTCGTCTTAACCTTTAGGCTATCAAGGCCGGCACTTATTTACCGAACTTCATACGACAGTGACTGTGCCATCGATATAAATACTCGTCTGCGCCTCTATTAACTCCAGCAGCACAAGATTAGCCCGATCGGCTGAAGCCATACTTTTCGGACATACTACAATCTAGGAATTCATGCTTAAACAGAACTAGTCAGCGGTGAAATAATCTTCCATTCTCTTGCGAAATCGAACAACATCTAAGAGTACCAGAGTCCAACGCTAGATGCATCGCCCTCACGCCTATCTCACCCTGTATGAACCTTTCGATCTCAAGTTAGTACTAAACACTGTACCTTAACATATAGTAGGTAAGTGATGGAGTAGAACATAGGGTTAAACTTAGCTCTCACGCATAAAAAACTTGTAAACTTGTAGAAATTATTGGATTGCATCTCTTCATAATTTGATTTGATTTTTCAATGACTACTTCGACTATTGGCCAGCATAAATTGTTAATAATTGAAAATTTAGGAAACTCGGACGCATTCTTGGTGTTCCAGTTAGCTTTAAGTCATATAAAACTAAGCCATCGTGAAGCAATTTCGTTTGTGGATTGTTGTTGGTGGACGCAAGTATCAATAAAAACTCATTACTTCCCATGCATGTACGTACATACGTCGGTCGGGCTGTGCCGACTGCGAAAGAGATTTCTCAAGCTCGAGCAGAATTACACCCAATAAAATGTCAGCGGTGGTCACGCTTGCTCGAGTCTCGCTACACAAATCCGCTCACCACTCCTTCCTTACGAAAATACAGCGACACACAAGCACAACAACAACAAAAAGGCGCACTTGAAGGTGAAGTTTAATTGACCGCGAGTGGAATGAACTAAAAAACTGCGGCTGGCTTTGTCTTAGCTTGACACAGAAAACGTCTTAGGAAACTCATTCTTAGGAAATGGCCTCCCTCGAACGCCAGGCCACATAAGTTCGGCCCACACCCCCGCTCCATTCGTTCTGGATCAGCACTTTGAAAACTTCCTCCAGATCCAATCGCCGGGGTCGCGCCGAGTGTTTCGGGACTCGCCAAATGTTGAGGGCGCATGTTTCCGCTATTTCCCACGTTGGACATTTGTTGCCGCTGCTCTCCGGCTTCTGACTTGTCCAAGTCCGGCAGCAAGTGCCTGGCCAAAAATTTGTTTACTTCGCAGTAAATCGGGGCAGTTCGATTCCGGCGGCGCTGGTCGCTCGTTGGTCGTTTATTTTCGATATTCATCGAACGGCCGACGACGCCAGGCGAGCGACTCTGCGAAACTTTTGATTGCGTAAAACTTATGAGAAATTACTTCATCAGCTGTCAGTAATTAATTGGATAAATCTGAAAAAATCTGTCAAAGTCCAGATAAATAAATTCTCGGGCGCAAATCTATGAAATGGGGAAGTTTTTGGGATCTTTCTTCTTATATCCCTGAATATCTCCCCAATGAAAGGTCATTAATTAACGGAAGAGATTTCTGCTTGAAAGTGTTATATTTTTATTAATGGCACTTTTTTCGTATCGAATTACTAGAAATACTTGGAATACGCGGGAAAGTCTATGTTTTATTACGGAAAAGCTCCGGGAAAAATTTAAAAATTAAAGTTTTAATATTTTCTAGTAAAAATTTTAGTTAGACATATTTAGAATAAGAAGGAGAATTTATGACGTTCTTTTAAGTAGACAAGGTTCTAAATTCCATGTTTTTAATGATACATTTTTAAAAAAATTACCTATAGGAAATTACTTACATACTTGTGTTTATTTAGAGTCAGAAACTCGCTAGCCCCCAACAACAACAAAACGAGCTGCATTGCAGCAAAAAAATTGGGCAACATTCATACAGATCAATTTAATGCGGTAGTTATAAGTGTCGCAAAGTTAACAATTTACAATTTAAGAAAAATCAAATCTGTCACCAAATTCAAATGGAGAAGTGGAGGGAACATACAAACAAATGATTATGACGACAAATTAATTGTACCCAACTCTTGGCATCCTAGATTTTACAGAACCCGACTACCACTAAAAAGGTCTGTGATTCGATTCCACGCAGCACCCAAGCCCTTCGTCTTTCCACATATCGGCAGCGATTCGCTCGCCAATATTCCGCCATCGCCTCCGATTACCAAAAAACCCACCTTGTTCTTCGATATCTGAAAGTGATGATTAAACGAAGTGTAAACTTTGGGGTGCATTTGGCGGGCACGGCGGAAACAGCTACCGCCAACAGCGTAGCATTGTCTGGATGCTGCCTAATGTAGAGGTTAGGGCCAACCGAGGACACAAGTGAAAAGTGGTTATTTCTGTCCTACTTTATACAGCTACTGACTACAGGGCAACTACTTTGGACAGAACGGTTATTAGCACTGTATACCAAAACAAGGTAATGTAAAAGACTGTATACCGTAAGACGTCACGGGGGGTACACTTCCCATATAAAATCGAAGCTGTTGTTGTTTCTACATTAGAGCTGACGTCACTAGGCGCCCGTTTTTTACGGTATTCGAAGCTGTCGTCTCTTTTACATTACCTTCTGTTTCTGTATACCATGGGTTATTAGAAGGAAAACAATAATAATGACACCATCGATATTCTGGAGGCCGAGAGTAGGAACTTGTACGACCAATAGACTTGTATCTCCCGAGTAAAAATAAAACATACAACGGGCGAGCACCCACCGTGATTGACACATAAAATGCCCGTTTTTTGCAGCTCAGTACTTGACCATTTAAATCTTTTGGTCAAGTTTGGCCGTTGTGAGGTCATATGTGCTCTCACTAAAATAAGTAAAAAGTCTGCGGCCATCATATGCCTCTTAAAAGCCAAGCGGACGGTGTTCGCCCGTTTCAAGGTCATTTTTTATTTTTTCTCGGGGAAATATGAAGAAGTGAGATAGCGGCTAGATAGCCGACCCGGCCCCGTGACGCAAAGGTGTAAGCTGTCCACCCTCCGAGTGATCTAAAGCTACTATTTAGTTAGTAAATTTGATAGCCAGCTTTATCGAAGTCACCTTTCCAACAAAGAGAGCAGAAAAGGTAGATCACGAGCCGCAAGCCTACTGTCCCGGTTCTTCTGAGCACTCCATTTTAAGGGTTACGCAGACTGAAGTCTTTGGATTTGTAATCATGCAATGTGAAATTTTTCAAAAAACTTGACGAAAAAATGCAAAAATTCACGAACTTCGATTCGATTTTTTACTTTTTTTTCAACGTAGTACGTAGCGGCGGTTGCTCGAGGTAGAAAATGTGACATGCGCTTTTGTTGGAGCGGGGAAGGGCTAGGGAAGGCTACGACAGGAGAACTCAGGAATGTAAAGATGTAAGTTAAAAGAAGGAAAGTTATGTAGGTGGAAAATCGAAAAGACGCAGGACCGTGGGGCTGCCGAGATTCGAACCCGGGACCTCTGGGATGGTAGCCAGAATAGAAGAGAGGTTTTGCGACCCATATATTATCGAATTCTTTAGCTCTTCTCTTTATAAAGCGAAGAAGTTTGTTGGCTCTGGTAATAATATTATCATATTTCAAATTGAAATGAATTTTTTTTTTGTCTAGGACGATACCAAGATCGACTATTTGATGGGCTTGATTCAACACCATGTTTACCAGTGATTTTAATTTTGGGTCGATTATAGGGGACGAGTTTTTCAAATAGTTTGGCGATTGATGATAAATAAAATGGCAATACCAATAGTTATCCAATGAATGGTTATCAGATACCTTATGGATTGGTGTGAGGTAAGATTAGGAGATTTGAAGGAAACTTTCTTAGCGATAATGATCTGTTTTTGGATAATATTTGGAGTGGTCTGTGCCGATGCAAATATCATGCCTGTAGCGGGAGTTTTTAGATTGTCCTGCATGTGGCGGGAGCGTGCATCCCTGTGGCGGGAGAGTGAATGCCTTGGCGGGGGTTGCATGCCTGTTAAGGGAGCATCCATACTTTTATAACATGCCTTTTTGTTCGCTATGCGTTCCAAGGGCAGCGTGTGCGTGTTTGTAAGAAAATTAATCAACTAAATTATTTTTAATCGGGATTGCAGAACTTACGCAATTTCGATACTTCCCAAAACTATAGATGAATCCTGAAAACACCGTGTATAGCCTCGCTTATTTTCTTAGATAAACATAAAGCCTTTAGTGGCAGAAATATCACTTAATATGACTGCAATAACACCAGCAAGGGTCAAGCAAAATTTTGCGGTTTTACTTTTTCAACAGCGTAAAACAAACCTTATTCCTATATGAAATTGTAATTATGTGAAGATAAATTACACACAGTTTTGATTCATTAAGCAGATAGAATTTTTTTGTATGTTTTATATTTCCCATCAATGAACTGGTAAATCATAACAAAATGTTTGAACATTTGATGCTTATTAAGCAGAAAAAACTTTAAGCACTTGGTTAATCAATAAAACAAAGAGATAATGAAATGCTTGGACCTGAAATGACAGCTTCCTCAACAAATTTAATTCGACTCATTTCTGTTGTTAATTGCAAAATCAAACAATCTCCCCTGTGGATACTGACACAAACCTGCATTCAACTTATTCTCGTCATATTAATTAATTAAAATTGAAATTATGCATTATTTCTCATCTTCCCACGATCTAAAAGATAAATCGTAATTTTGCTTTTGCAATTATAAATGACTTGTCCAAAAATAAATTCACCTGAAAAAAGAGAAATAAATAAAAGTTTAAACGATTGGAAGTTTCCAAACATGAATAATAAATCAATTCGGAATTTTGCCCGACAAACTTTGATCAAAACTGGATAAGAGGGAAGTAAAATCAATTTTGAGAACACTCCCGAAATGGTGTTCAAAGTTAGCCGTTATCACGGCTGGTATCTGTCACTAAAAAACTGGTCATTAAAAACGAACTCTCTTAACTAGTTTCCACAGATGACAATGACGGATAATGATAACGCCTACACCCATTGACCTGTTGATTGGCACCTATGAAATTGGTTTTGCGTGCCAGGTTAACATTTTGCGTGACCACCACAACAGGAAGGAGGTCGTACGTTTCCTCGAGATGGAAAAGAATTTTATTATAGCACCAGGTACAAAGCCGCGTGTATACTACACGATTTACAAACGACACGGTTGCTCGTAACTTCTATCTAAATTCAAACCTGTCCGCAAGCCACGGGGATAAGATAGCAGGCAAAGAGTTAATGCTGTTGGGGGAATGCTGTAGCCGTAAAAACTACTCTGCAGCAATTGCTGGCGTTGTGGGCACTGAAGGTCGGTCGACTGGTCAGAGAGTAAACAAGAGTTTTTGCCCCCCAATTTCAAAGGTGTATATCTGCTATCTTTTTTGTTCTTTGTTATGCCGCGTTTAATGACATTTTGGACAAATAATAGCAGCGATACGGAAGACTGCCTTGCCGCTAACGAATTTATACTATATTTTGCGGATATTTGAGACATTCTGGCAGTTGGGCCCGTTCGTAGTTGTTGGTTCCTGAGCGGAACGATAATTTTAGCAAAACCCCCAACAAAATTGTTTCTCATTTTGCACAAAAACTTGCCCCGAGAATATTACCTACCGACGAAAGTGGCAGGTGCTAAATCTGCACAGCAGATGTCAACAACCAGATGTGATATACAAGTACAACATGATGATAAAAGACGATGTACATACAAGCATACTCAATGATATATACCTGAAGCAATCTCAAGATTACTCTTACCATTCTGTGTACTGATAGAGGAGGAAACCAGCTCACCTTGAACTCAGGTAACCCTCAAGGCAGACTGAGAGGAACGAAAAAGATTGAATGATTGCATTCAGCAGAATAGTGAAATCTGGATTACGGAGAGGAAATTGGGCGCTGAATTTAATTTTGATAGCATCTTGAGCGCTTTAATCTGTTAAGTGTTAATAATTATTTTAATAGCTACATTTATTTATATTCCTTAATTCAAGCTCCACCACTCCTGATGGAGTCAGCCCTCAAGAGACAATGCAGCTTGAGAACAGCAACACAATAATCCCCGAGTTTTAAACTTTTATCAGAATACGAAGAATGGATAATTTGCAACATGGTTCGGCACTGTTTTTTGTTAAAGTCACGTCACCCGAAGAAGTCATTGTCATGTGAAGCTTACCTCAGCTTGAACTGTGCCACATTTGTGATAATTGTCGCTTCTGTCCGTTAATTGTCAGTTTTTATTTGCCCCAGCCATGACATGACTTCCGCAATAATGGTGACAGGTTAAATGTAATATAAGTGAATTTCATGTGACAATGGTCGCTTCAGTTGTAGTACAACTGCACAAAGTTGTAGTTTTTCTCATTATTTTTGTTTAAGTTTAAGAGCATTTGTGAATGACATGAAATGAGAATGATGATGTGGTCACCAACGAGTAATGAAGCAATCAAGAAGTTATACTGAGTTGTCCAAAAAGCTCGTAATGATTTTTAATGGAACAAAAATGGTAGCAAGTTATGGCCAAGTTTCGAAAATGTTCAATGGACATGTAGTCGCCATTATGCTTGTAAGAAGCGATTTTATTTTCTGTAGAGGATCAGAGCTTCAGAAATAGACCCTCTTTGTACTGCAGCTCCTCCCATCGAGAAATTAATCAAACGCTGCTTAAAGTAGCAAGAATGTAGCGCTTCCAATTCATATGTTATGGAAGCTCTCTGGAAGCACGCATTCTATATCGAGGGTTTCCTGCCAAAAGGTCGTATCAACCAAAACATGGATTTAGAGGATTCAATAAAAACATTTCAAAAATCGGTGCATTTTTTTCATATTGCTTATCATCGAAAATAAATGTTTTTAGGCGTATGTTTTGGATACTTTTATTCACTTGATACGACCTTCTGGCACGAAAAATATACGACTCTAAGAAAAAAAAAGTTATAAGCCCAAAATCGCGATTTTGTGGATACGCCCTTCTGGCAGGAAACCCTCGATATACTTCGATATTTTGCTCTGTTTTTCTCAAATTTTCTCTCATTCCTCTAGTTGGGAAGTTTCAAATTTGTGGTTTTTGTAAAACCGCGTCAGTTGTGAAATATACTATTTCTGGTGAAAACAGTAAGTGAAATTTTATCATGGATTAATGCTGTTGGAATAATAGGAGTTGTGTTTCAGCAAAATGTCGATATTATTAATACGATAATATGAATCACGAAAGCTTTAGGAGCTTGCCAAGTGTTTAAATTTCCCAGCTTCAATTGCGCTTCTTTAAGAACAAAATATAAGCGCTTCGCTCTGATGACATATGTACCTGTATGAAAAGGAAAGGATTTGAGATATGAATAAGAAGTACGTTGGCATTTCTTTCAGCACTTCAGAATCTGTTCAACGACGCACAGTGGGCTAGATTCTAAAAAAAGTGGACAAAAATCAAAAAAAAAATTTTTTAAATGCCCTTTTCTATAGGAATTATTTTATAGAAGGGGATCCCCTGGACGTTTTTCCGAAAAATGGGACGGGTAGCTTTAAAGCCTGCGGATCTGAGGCATTCCGAAGTTAGATACTTTGGACATAACTGCATTTACGTGTCTTCACCGCCAAAAACACTTCCTACGTTAAATCCCAATAACTTTATATCTGAGTGTGTAATATTAATTAAGTTCAATGGAGAGTGATCCTGAAGGTATGTAGAAAATTTTTATGTGTTTTACCGTTATTAAATAATAATACATGCTAATGTAAGAGAATGATCAATATCCACGAAAAAAAAAATTTTTTTTTAAATTATTAGCCTTAAATTGTAAAAATAGTTTGTTGCCCACTACCGCCCGGCATAGTTTTAACGCGATTTTGTAGGAAATTCTTTATATAATGAGAATTCGAAAGATTTGGGTGCCAAAACTTGCCAATTCATATTTTGTACGGCGTGAATCGCGTGCTTTCGTGAAAAAACGTTAAAACTTGTACGCAGTGTTACCATGTGAAATTTTCGGAAAAATGTATGAAAATTTAATTTATTACATTTAATTAACGCTTGGTGAAATGTCTGAAGACGCCCAGGAGGCGCGTAACAAAGATTTTAAAAAATATCGTGAGCATTTTGCTAGAAAAACTTCTAGACAAGGAAATATGGAGGATGTATTCAATCGTCTTCTCGTCACACCCGACCATTATATTTCGAGCATGTGCCGGACGGAAATACCCTAAAATTTAGGGCCTAAATGTAATAACAGTTTGTCTGGCGAAGCTTTGAGGTTGCTTCATACATCCGACACAGAGACTAGCAGGGACTTAAGTAAAGCAATCGTACCATCTGAGTCCGCTAGTAGCGACGAAGGCTCCGATTAAGGAATTATATTTAATGTATATACGTAAAGTTTATAAATGTATGTATGATTATTTTAAAATAATTAATTTGAATTAAAAATGTTTTTGATAGTTTTAATAACGGATTTGTGATCAGCGATGTGAAACACCTATGTAGCCAAAATTTCGAATGTATAAGACAACGCATTATATTTTTGTCCACTTTTTTCCTAATCTAGCCCACTGTGCGACGCTTCAATTCTCTGCTGGACTTCTACTCAGTGGCGGATTTAATATATAGCAGGGAAGCAAATGCCCAAACATAATAAAAATTAGAAATTAAACTCGTTGTGCATTCGCGCGGATAATTTCAGGAAAATTTCGCTAGTAATGGCCTCAAAGATCTATGTTGATGCCGGTACACTAAAGATATAAGACCATAGAAACGTCAACAATTAATACACGATCGGGAGTTATAGCCTGCCACCAAATTCTCCCTTCACGTTCTCGAAGATTTTGACTTTACGTCTTGTGATCCCTGGATGCGTTTTTCTATAAAATAGTAACAGACGGAGGAGGGTGAAAGACGAGTGTTCCAAGACTCAGAACAAAGCAAACACCGGACGGGACCTCCAGGATAGGGGTTTGGCGATCCTTGGAAAACATTTCTTATTATGGAATGGAGAAGTCAGCCGCGGAACAGTCCGGATTTACAGCAAACACTTCAGAAACGTTCCAGGACTAATGACCTAAGGAACAACGATATAGAATTTGCAATATGAAATGTGGAAACATTATATAGAACTGAAATAACGGCAGAAATGACAGATGAGCTTGAGAATACTCAACGCAAGACTACAAGAACTAACAGAATTCGCCCTCACGAGTAGTTTAACAATAGGTTAGCACTTTCTTTAACCATAAGAATATAAATAAGATGACATAGACGTCATCAGACTGCAGAAAAAAATACGCTTTTATTTTACATTGCACCAAGAAGTAAAAAGTAATTTTGAATGTAAAGTGGTTATTGCTGCAGCCACTTACTTAATGTAAAAAGCGCGATTTTTTTTCTGGCAACCAAGCAAGTTTTGGGGCCTTGGAAGTGTTGGGTTTTCATATCAGAGCCTCTTTATTTTGGTCTCGAATCATCGGGGTTTCGGAGGCAACGAAAAATCGGTCGTACGGAACGGGCTATTGATAAAGTTCGACCTAGATGAGCGGACTCTGATAAAATGAATGTCTACACCTGATCTGATAAATTGCCGACGATTTCTTCCTGTACCATATTGTAACCCCAGCAGGAGATTGTGGAAGAAGGATACAATAGGAAAGATATCAAGCCACGGTTATTTTTATTTGAAAGACTAGGGTTTACGGATAAGCCCTTTCCGCCTGCGGCGATTCCATCATTGAGTGCAGTATCGCACAGCAGAGAATGCAATGTCGCACAGGGAAGATAGTATAGAGAAAGAGCTCACAACGCCTATTAAGGCTGGTTTTAACATTCTTTGTCACTGTCTCACGGTGGCGAGGGGGCAGGATCTTGATAATTAGCCCGAACTGGTTCGAACAGATAAATGGGAGCGCAATGGACAAGGCGGACTGTTGAGCTGGTTGAAGCAATCTGGCATATACATTTTAGGTATATAGACTATTATGAGAAGAATATGTTGAACAGGTGGCCTGATATCTCATTAAAAAAGAGCCGCAATCCTCTACAAATCCAAAGGCACAAACTGGAGGCTATAAGCTTCGCATGTGTTGAAAGTTTCCACTCTTTGCATAAGTCGTACAAGTCGTAGCAGCACTGACAAAATTTTATTGCTACTATCATAGTGACTGTTCCTCCGAGCTAAACGCTCTCCTGCCTCCACGGCATTCTTATACCCGCAACACCAGATTAGCCCACTCGTCTCATTCCCTCCACCTGCAACTCCCCCTTTCACGCACTCAACAAGATATGAATTCGTTTGTTAATAGAACAACTCGGCTGTGGAATAATCTCTCGCAGTCAGTATTTCCGAGCTCCTACAACATCCAAGAGTTCAAACGCAGGGTTCATCACCACCTTCTTCAATTCCCTCCCGTTCCTTTATAACCCCTCCAACCCCCTCCCCGTACTAAGTTTACTGCTAGACATTGCACCATGACGTGACAAATGACATGACGGACTAGTAGTACAAAGGGTGATTCCTGAGCTTAGCACTGCCACATAAAAAAAAAGTCGTGATTAGAGAGTATTCAACTTTCTCTTAAATATATTTATCTTGAATGCGGGTTTTTGGGAGATATCCCATGCTTCACACCAATACGTAGCTACTGTACTTATGATCGTTTTGTACAGTCGGCTCGGATTATTCTCTCTCTATACAGCCTCCCTGTTTTTGAGCAAGATACAAAGAAAGAATGGGAATAAAACTGGAGCAAGCTTATGCAATTTGTATTCCCGAACTCCTCAGGGTTCATCATCATCACCGTCAACGTAACTCTAAAACCTATTTTTAACTTCCCAGTTTGTAGGGAAATCATTGTAATCAAAACGAGCTTTCATTTTCAAGGTCCCAATAGCATTTTAAGCTTAAATTTAAGAAGAGGAATGTTTGCGTGTGTGTGTGCGTATGTATGTGATCGTTTTTTCCTGCATGATATCGCACGAACCAAAACACATATCGACTTGGTTTAGGTGTCGTTCGAAGCGTAGATATTAATAGAAATATGATCTGTAAAGATTTTCATAAAATTCGTTCGGGCAATTTTTTTGTTGAAATGACAAGTGATTTATATACCTATATGATACCTCGCGAACCAACCATGACAGACTTGGTTGAGGTGCCGATCGTAGCGTATTACCGAAGTTATAATCTGAAATGATTTTCATAAAATTCGGTCGAGCGGCCTTTTTTTGTTTTAACGTCGTACAGTGTTTTTGTACCTGCCCGATATCGCGCGAACTAAAAATGATATCACCATTGATGACATGCCGTTCGAAGTGTATTAACTTTGATTTGAATTTTTTTTATAAAACTCGGTCGAGCCGTTACCTTGTTTAAACGACGATTAGTCCAGGAGAGATAGCGAAAAAGTAGTTAAAAGTTGAAATAAATCTACCCTGCGATTTCTTGACGCTATAATTAAGAGAAAAATCGTAGGAATTCAATGAATGTGTTTTGGATAAAATTGGTCCAGGGCAACAGGTGGTAAAAAGCTAATAAAAGGAGCGAAAACGCGTTTTTCACGTTTTGGGTACGAAAAATATGTTGTTTTGGAAAACAAAAAATACTACTTAATAGTGCTTAAAAAGACGAAAATTATGAGTTTTGGACCATTGATATCGGTCAACAGGTTTTTGCAGAAAAATTCAAAAACCGTTAAAAATGGTCATTTTTTGACATTTAATTATAGGGGGTGTAATTATCGTAGAACCTTGTGGCAGGGCTTAAATTGTGGCCACTGATGGTGCCTACCTACAATAAAAATTTCATGACAAAATAATGGTAACTTTTCGAGTAAATCTCAAAAATGTAAAAACACCTGTTTTACGAAAAAAGGTTGAACAAGGCCACCAGTGATCCTAGAGTTTTTTTGATGAGCCCAATTTATTCCCAAAGAGTTGCTCTACAACCCCATTTTCATGAAATGTATGTAAAGTTTGATGTAACACCTTAAAAACACGATTAAAAACCACCCTTTTTCCAGTTTTTTTGAATAAAAAGCTTTTCTTTTGAGTTTTCTTCGTGAGCTCTTTGAGCTTTTTTTTAAAAGCAAACAAAAACTGCGGTTTTTCAAAACTATAATTAAGAGAAAAATCGTAGGAATTCTATGAATATGTTCCGAATAAAATTGGACCTGTAGAATAGGTGAAAAACAAACTAATAAAACTGTCGAAGAACGATTTTCAAGAAAAAGCTCAAAAGTAAAGTTTTTAATTCAAAAAACTGGAAAAAGGGTGGTTTTCAAACGGGGTTTTAAGGTGTTAAATCAAACTTTACATACATTTCATGAAAATGAGGTTGTAGAGCAACCCTTTGCGAGCCAAAATGTCAATCAAAAAATTTCTAGGACCATTGTGGGCCTTGTTCAACCTTTTTTTGTGAAACAGGTGTTTTTACATTTTTGAGATTTACGCGAAAAGTTACCATTATTTTGTAATGAAATTTTTATTGTAGGTAGGCACCATCAGTGGCCACAATTTAAGCCCTGCCACAAGGTTCTACGATAATTACACTCCCTATAATCACAGAGTACTTAATATACAGAGGGAACAACGAAGAACAAAATGTGTTATCAAATTATTTTGAAGTAAAGCTTTTGGCAAGCTTTTTGTGAGAGACAATATCAAATTTGAAGAGAGAAAATTCTGTCCAATTTAACTTTTTCTCACGACTTCGTTGGCGCAGCAACAAGCGCCGGGCAGAGGGTCTTACCTTACACACATACATATAAATAATGTGCCAGCATATTATTATGGAGAAAGTTGATAGGAGCATTCCGGTGCGGTAAGGGAAATTCGAAAGGGGGGGAGGTTTTTCTAGTCCCAAACATCTGCTATGAGTGTTTTTTTTCATTTATGCACGAACGAAGAAAAAAACAAAGTTTTCTGCCCCTGAACAAAATTAAATTTTGGTGAATAGCATAAAAAATCTACCTTTCTGGTTTAACTAAGGAATATTCTCGGGGATATTGGCTTTTTATTGTTATTATTGTAAAATGTGAGAGTACTTAGTTTGTTTTATTTATAACTGATAAAGAAGAATTGTTGTGGGCATCTTTGTTATGATGTACGACAGGCTATGTAATGTAAATTTCACCTGGTGTGGTTTTTAGGGGGGTTAAAAGGGATAAAATTTAGTTTTTCATGATTAGCTCGAAAACTATTGATTTTTGAGATATATAATTTTTATAAAAATTAAACTTCATTAAATGTTCACAAGAAATGGAAGGAAACTATTGTAGCATACATTTTTAACCGTCAAAGACCTACAATTATATGGTGCGGATTTTTAAAACCAGGGCTAAAGATGATTAACTAACTTACTATCAAACCTAATGGCAAAAATTGCGGTACCAGTTTTATTATTTGATGAATCCCATCAGCTGACCAACCAGCAACGATGATTTATACAAAGTAAGTTGTCTTCTTGTTTGGAGACAGCGCTCGCCATCCCGGCACTGAAGTGGTCGTTAGGTCAGGTTAAAATGGCTGCCCGCTTAAGCCCGACATTGGGCACATTGTGATGCCATCCTATGTAGTGTTGGAACAAAGTTCAGGCCATTTTAAGCCATTTTGAGCTTTTGATAAAGCGACAGAGGTTAGGAGCACCAATATTTTGCAGCTCGCTTAATCCATTAAGGAAGGGTGAGCCAAGGAAGGTCCTCTTTTTCTTCCGGGGGCGGGACATGTACAGAGAATATGGGAGACAGTTTCTTCTTCTTATTCATTACCACAACTTCTTCACAAGTCGTTGTGGGGAAGTTCTAATCTTTCGGCGTGCAGGCAAAGGTACAGTGACCGGCCAGCACCTTTACTATATGGCTTACCTCATTTTTGGTTCAACTGAACAAGAGATGTTGAACGCTTTGCGTCCAAAGTTGGCCACATTGCATGAAGAGTGCGGCACACCGTTGCTGTGATCCAACTCAACCCAGCTCGAGCCAAGCTGATTTGTAGCTTGTTTGTAGGAGGCAAGGGCATTCCCATCCGGGTTAAGTGGGTTGAGAAATTCTTGAGAAATTTCTTGAAAATTGAAACTCTTGAGAAATTTCTTGAGAAATCCTTCTAACATAGCAGAAACATGTGCGCGGTGATGAATAAATACATACGCGCGAAAGAACGCCGTATCTTTGGCACCTCGCGTGACTATGATTACCCTCGAATAACCCTTTTTCAAAATGCGATCCATTTTTTTCTCAACGGAATATTAAAGAGAATTGAAGGAAGTATATGTGGTTTTTTTTTCTAGTCAAAATATGGTGGAGAACACATTTGTTTACCAATTTGTTATAAACAAATATGAAAATATTATATAAAAATGCAAGTTTTCGGATCGGAAAAAATCATGATAAATCTATGTTAAATGACGATTCAATTGCCGCAAGAAAGATAAAAATCGAAAAATTGGATCACCCGAAATTAATTTAAAAAAAATGATGAAAATCTTTAGTTGTTAATAAAATTAAAAAAAATGTTTGAACGAATTCAGTTTGGATTTACCTTAGGAATGATAAACACTATCGAAAAAAGTCAATTTCAAGAGAAAATGAATTTTCATCAATTTCAGGTGATCCGTTTGAGAAATTCTGACCCTTTTTATATTTTTAGTGCGCCAGCCTAATCGTTCGTTTACGAAAAAAAGTTAGTTAAAAACAATATAAGACCCATTTCATTTTATTATCACAATCGCAGGTAGAAAAATATTCTTTTCCTTTCCAAAGATTCTATTTCAGTTCATTACTATACTACCACACCAAAAAGTTATTGCGCACACACATCCTGCTTAGCAGTGAAAAACTTGAAGAGAGAGTCATGATGGGTTTCGCTCTCAAAGAAAACAAAAAGCTCGGATGGGTTACGACTTGTGACCCATTTTGGACGTCGTAACCCATTGTTCCTGTTGTTCCCTCTGTATGTTAAGTACTCTGTGCTATAATTAAATGTCAAAAAATGACCATTTTTAACGGCTTTTGAATTTTTCTGCAAAAACCTGTTGACCGATATCAATGGTCCAAAACTCATAATTTTCGTCTTTTTAAGCACTATTAAGTAGTATTTTTTGTTTTCCAAAACAACATATTTTTCGTACCCAAAACGTGAAAAACGCGTTTTCGCTCCTTTTATTAGCTTTTTACCACCTGTTGCCCTGGACCAATTTTATCCAAAACACATTCATTGAATTCCTACGATTTTTCTCTTAATTATAGCGTCAAGAAATCGCAGGGTAGATTTATTTCAACTTTTTTTCTATTCTTCCTGGACTAGATCATGACTATAGTAGATACCTACATGATCTCGCTTAAATTAAAAATGATATCGACTTCTTTGTGGATCAGATTGAAGTATATTAACAAAAACATGCTTTGAAAAAAATTTCAAAACATTCGGTCAAGCCCTTTTTTGATTTAAATGAAAAGAATTCGACTAAGGGTTACAAGCACCTTCAATAGATTACATTTTCTGATATCTCATAAACTCGTTGGAAAGAATCATGAATCATGGCTTCTGGAAATTGAAGTTTATGCTGAAATTTCCAGTAGTTACCGAAAAATTTGGCCTTTTCGGTCAAGTCTCAAGTCCTTTATATTGATTATGTTTGCTGGTATATGCTGAAATCTTTCGAATTCCCAACTGAAGTCATTTGTTTCCCGATGTATCAGAGGCGCTTCAACACGCACAATGGCAAATGTTTATAATTGGGACTCCAGACCAAAATCGCCAAAAAAAAAGGAATTTTTGGGTGCTCCAGTAGCAATTTCAAGGCGAGACAGACAAATTTTTCTTAACACAACGAGCGCCGAAGGTCAAAATCGTTCCACAAAATGTTTTGGGGTATTCTGCGGGATTTTTGCCCCTTCACCCGCCGCTGCCTGATCTGGGCACTACACTAAAATTGATACACTCAATTCGCTAGCACTCAAAAACCACTCTGAATACATGAAAGAAAATTTGGAACGATTTTGGTATGGAGAACCTTGGAGGCACTTTTACTATGTGTTAGTTTTAAAAATCAGGTGTATGAAGTTGGTGTGATTTTTTGTACAATTTGTTGTTATTATTGTTCATTTATTATTAAAATATCCATTCATAATATTCAGCATTTATCATACTGGGAAGTTGATCGTATGGGCCGAAAGGATCAAAACCACAACCTAACTAGTTTCCTTCATACTAAGCTTGTTACTAGACATTGCACCATGACGTGACCAGTGACATGGCAGACAGATGGTACAAAAAGATGATTCCGGAGCTCATATAAAAATATATTATTTGGCTTTGCTTAAGTATATATTTTAAAGTAAAAGTACGACTACCACTAAGTACCAATGAATCGTTAGTTGCTAGTTGCCAACGAGTGAAAATGAATTGAATAAGTGTAAAAGACCCAAAAGTCTTTGTACATAAGTAAATACTTCTTCTTAAATGGCGCTACAAACAGACCTTGAATGAATAACTCGAGTCTCTTCTTCCAAACATCCGTAAATACTAGAATAAAAAGAATTCCACAACATTTAACATTTACATCAATCAAAACCCAATTTGCCATGTCTTCTTTAAGAACCTGAGAGATGAAAAACGTTAACGTGAAAGAAAGGTGAAAAAAAACTCAAACAAATCATTTTCACTGTACATGTATATGTATATATGATCTAGCCCAAGAATAGGACCAAACTTGAATACGATATATATTATCAATCTCTGACTTGAAAAAAACGAACAAAGACGCATTACGAACAAAAGCTCGGGGGAAACGTTTCCAAATTCAGGTGCGAGTATAAGCTACGAACACATAGATAGACGCACCAGACAAGAAGTATTTAATGGAATCAACGAAACGTTCAGTCATTTTTTCCCCACTTTTTTCTCTTACACAAAATATTGTGATGTAATTGCAGAGGTTATTCTCTGCCACCTCAGATGAAAGGTAAAATAATTGAATTTTTCAATAAGACGGTAAAAATTTTTTTTTTGAAAGAAAATCACCTGGAGGTTATAATTACTCCTCTTTACACCTTCTTGTTTTGGGGAGATGTTTTAATGATATTGGATGTTGTTGCGCGTGTTGTGGGTCAGATTACGAGTCCGCCTACAATATGGCGCATTCCTTGAAGGGTATTATAGAACTACTGCACATTATAACGATCAATGTAACTGGAAGCAATATCAAAATCCAATCGAAATTACCTGAGCAGGCACGGAATACACCTTAAATTATATTAACACCCCAAAGGTACTTATGCTCCTCTCCAACAGCACAATTTCCGGCCATGGACATTCATGTATGCATAGATATGCTAAATACCCTACAATTTTCGCATCCATCAAGTTTTCGCTTGTATTGGAATAATTATTATCATTGCCTTATGGGAAGGAAAATTCAAATGTGATTAGCTCAAAAAAAAAAAACTTTCAAGATCGTTTGCCAAAAATTCAAGATAAAATATTCGCCGAAAAAACTCTCCATTTCCATTTCGCCTTAAACTTTAAATGTTACAGCAAAAAGAGAATTTTTAAAGCAAAAGTTTGCAGCAATCCCGCCATGTTTTTACGGAGGCCCAGCTTTTTTCTGCTTTATTTTTCTACTTCTGCTCATAAGACTGTAATTTCGATTTAATGACCCAAGGCAGCAAATGCCATATACAACGAATTCCGCCGATTGCCGCGGTATTAGCCGGCCATGTTCACTTTATGTCTGTAAAATTGTGCCACGCAGATTGATAGGCTTTCAAATTGGAGAGTTTTCTTTGTGTGGAGAGGTTTATATCATTTCCCCCACCCCGCATCTTCAGATATGCGTGAATTTATAACTTCCTAATTTGCGTTTGTGCATAGAGTACAATTCGAGGAATCGCAGGAGCGGGAATGGTCATAGCAATAAAAAGATATTATGGCCAAAGTGAAAAGAAAATGAATTTTATTACCATTTTGAGCAACATGCAATTTTTTCACTTTTTTGAGAATTCGATCGATATGAAAGGGAAACCTCCGGTACGGCAGAGCCAGTCAGTGGCCATGACGGGGACAAGTTTGTTTACTTATAGCCGACGAGCTGCAAAATGCATGTTGGCTGCGAGCGATAAAATTTTGCGTATAAACACAAAAACCCAAGAAACGCTTTTTTATCAACTAACATATTATCTGGAAAGTGTAAGGTTGATGGTAAAATATTTAGATACTGGGAAATGTTGTTTTCGTAATTAATACCAAATACATTAACTTAAGAAATACAAAGAAGGGAATGTAATATATTGAAAGCATAATTTTCGGGAAGTACAATTTTGCTTTTTAACTAAAGAATTTTTAATTAATGCTACTTTTTAGTGCTCAGTACTATTGCAAAAACTACTATCTAATAAATACCATAGTCGAAAAATGTTCTTGCCCCTGCGGTGAAAGTGGAGTCGTATGGCGTGACAAGCATTTGAGTTGAAGAAAGTGACGTTTCAATCGTATTACGACTTTCAGCACAGGGGCCACAGTTTAGTGCAGGCGTCGTTTGAGCATGAATTCTTATCTCGATTTTGTTCCGGCTTATTTCATTTATCTTTGGTGGTGCTGATGTACCAAAGATATACATTCTGAGAAGCACCAACATAGCTATACTTTTTCTTCAAAAGAAGCTGATAACTAACATGAGATTTTCATCCTCAGCTGTATGGGGAACAAGGTGGGATATCACAAGTGCTCGTGTCCCATATTAAATAATAAATTAGCAAGCTGGAGATATTTTCTTTTCTTATTTAAGTAGGCGCTTCTCATATAAGGGCAACCATTTGGATTATTATTTAATCTTATTCAAAACTCATACCGTACATAATACATCTGCTTCCCCAAATTTGGAATTAATTGTTTGCATAATTCTTCTTAAAAAGTTTCACTACAGAATCAATTTCAGATTCCTTACCAATAACGTGGTGTACCCCAAAGTTCCACACTAAGATCGCTGCTTTCCAGTATGTACATTAATGAACGCAGCAAAATCGTAACAAATTGCAAACCGCACTTGTATGCAGATGATGTCCAAATATTCTTTAACAGTCCAATTGGGTTGGTGAAGAACATTATTTTAGTATTTGCAACATTGATGCCGATCTTCAGCTCTCTTTCCAGCCAGATCAGATCGATATGTGGTCTCTTTCCAGACACTATTGCTTAATGCATTTTAACCCTTCGTTACATATGCATATCATTCTCATGAACACGGCCTTACTTTGCCAATTACGAATTAACAAATTCTCAATTAACTTGCTATGACTACATACATCTATCATAGTCTATCTAAAATATTTCGTAATTTGCGATGATCATAAAGGGTGTCCTACAATTCACATTCATTTGATGGTTCAGTGTTGCCAACGGAAAAGAAGACAGCAACGTGACAGCTGACAGTTTGGGGCTAGTAAAAATGGAACGCTATACGAAATAAGAACGCGTTTTCATTGAGCAATATTTTAAAAATAATGAAGGTATGTCAGCCGCAGTTCGCAATTTTCGTACAAAATATGGTCGACATAGTGATTTAAAACCATCAACTGTGACAAGAATAATTCGGCCCTGTAGTCAAGAATGGAGCGTTCGAGAAGCTCTCTACAGCCTCATGAAAGAGTTGCAGCTTGATGCCTTCAAAGTTCAATTGACTCAAGATGTGAAGCCTACTGACCACGCAGCGCAGAGATTTCTTTGAATGGATTTTGGAACAACAAGTGGATGCTGATTTTTCGAACAAATTCATTTTCAGTGACGAAGCTTTTTTCATTTTCATCTTGATGGCTTTTTAATTATCAAAATTGTCGCATTTGGGATTCAGAAAACCCACGAGTAATTGTTGAGAAACAAATGCATCCACAACGCGTGCCTGTTAGGTGTGTATTTTAGATTGGAGGCATTATCGGACCATTCTTCTTCGAAAACACGGCTGGTCAGGCAGTAACAATTAATGGTGTTTGTTATCGTGACATGATAACCCAGTTTTTATTGCCTAAATTCCAAGATATGAATGTGACCAACATGTGGTTTCAACAGGACGATGCCACATGCCATAAAGCCAGAGAAACAATTCAATTCTTGCATGAGTTATTTCCTAATCGTGTAATTGGCCGTTTTTGCGATCATACTTGGCCATCCAGATCCTGTGATTTAACGCCATTGGACTTTTTTTGGGGTTTTTTGAAGTCAAAGATTTATGCCATCAAGCCTACGACCACCAACGGTTTGAAGGAGTAAATCGCGCGTTGTAGTAAGGTGCCTGTAAACGAGCAACATTTTTCAGCAATGTGTGGCCGGCAATACTGGCTGAACGACATTGCTGAAAATTCAGCATTATTTCCATCAATATGTTCAAACTTGCCGGCAATATATCCGTATAGCCCGACGATACTGGCCATATTGCAACTATTGGCCGGCATGTTGCCTTTGATATCGGTCGTAGAGCGAAAATATTAAAACATTGCCGGCTATTTAAAATTGATTTCGAAATTTTCTTTGGACTAGAAGTATGTTAGTATGGCCTAAAGATAGCATAGTTGTGGGCGGTGTAGGCTATACATTTTCTGTGTTCGGGATCCATGAATCTATAGTATCCGGCGAACCAAACCGCATCCAAATACGTGCAGAGTTCCAGGAGATCCCCTTGACTAAGTCCATGGCGTCTCCCAGCCATAAGCTGCATTTTTCCTTCTATTTATAATTTGGCAATTCTTACAGTAAGATATCGTAAATGATCATATGCGGATAAGCTCGTCATCCTTTAATCCTTAAGACCCTAGAACACATCTTAGCTTAAAAATTCTATACCAAAGCACGCATATTGTAAAGGATTGTAAATTGATTGACACCGTATCCACCACGGATGTTGGTAGAGTCGATACAAAAATCATTGTATCGTAGCGTTGCAATGCCTTTA
This sequence comes from Thereva unica, assembly GCA_949987705.1. Classification (NCBI taxonomy): domain Eukaryota; kingdom Metazoa; phylum Arthropoda; class Insecta; order Diptera; family Therevidae; genus Thereva; species Thereva unica. The sequence continues at coordinate 81,098,424 of OX465283.1, read as the reverse complement.
AATAAAAAATGAACTAGAAAGAAATCTTTATACAAAATTGAAAACCTATTTTTACCGTTTTTACTGTTTCTATACTGGTCAGAGGAAATTCAAGCTTTTTTACATTTACGTAAGTGGCTGTGTAGGTTCCTTTACATTCGTAATTATTTTTTACTTTTCGGTTCATTTTTTAGTTTTTTTAATTCGTCACACAGTTTACTGTTTTATTTCGTCACACAGTTTACTGTAGTCTACCTCGTTCATTTGATGCGCTCGGTGGAGCATAGTTGCAAAAGTCGGCGGCCACCTTGGAACCGCCTTCTTGATTTTTTTACAAAATGGTCAGATGGCATTTATTACTTATACATGATGAGTTGAATTCAGTTTGAACCCGGTTCCAACTACATGTAGACGGGGGTCGAGTTGAGTTAGGGTCGACCGAGCTCGACTCAACTCTGCTACCTGGACTGAGTTGAAATTATGCATACAGATGTAAGTTCAGTAGTCGAATTTAGTGTGTAAAGTGTAGTGCTTTTTTATTTTCAACCTCAACTCATGTATACATACTAAGTAACAAGCGAACTACGAATGTGGGCAAAATTTGAAGTTGATCGATTATATTTTTTACTTTTTAGTCTATTATAAGTCTTCCGCAATTTTATATTGGCCGCTATTTTGCATTTGGAATGACGCCACACAGCTAATTGCACTCTACTTGTCATATCCTTTCATTTGATACCCATGTCAGAGGGCCACGGAACACAATTGCATAAATCGGCCGCCATTTTGGAACCACCATCTGGGTTTTTTTTTACAAAATTTCAATTCAATCGGAAACCGGAAGTGGGTCAAATTTAACTTCCAAGATTTTATTACATAGTTACAAGTGAAGCTAATAAAAGCGTATTAATAAAAATGAAAGAAAAGCCCTGGATTATTCAAAAAATGTTTTTATTGACTGGATTATTAAAAAAAAATTTATTGAGAATCATAATACGCAATGTTGGCCCAGATATCTTCCATTCGTTCACTCCATAAGGCGGAGTCTTAGCAGGTATTGCAACCTACTCTGACCGACTTCCAATATTCGTCATAAACAGTTTGTCGAAGTCCAGGATAGTAGAAATGGTACAGAACAATGGTAGCGATGGCTCCAGGTTTATTTCCTTGAGAATTGTTCGATGATCCACAAGGTCTCCTGACTAAAGGGAGAATAGCTCCCGTAGACGCAACGCCTCCCAAAGCTTCCCACTTCACTACAACGTAGAAAGGTACTTTTAGCTCCCGTGATACCAAGACAAGGCAATCTTTGAATCTTTGGCTAGTTAATCACAGCATCCTTTTATTTGGTCTTAACCCAGCATGTAACGGATGCATACAAGACCATGGACCTTATGACCGTCACTTATAGCCAAAACATTATCTTCGGTTTTAGTCCTCAAGTTTTGTCTACAAATTGTCGGCAGATATAGAGAGATGTAATTGCGTTGGCAATTATGCTCTCAATGTTGTGTTTCCAGGAGAGCTTTTGATCTGGAATTTATACCTAGATATTTATCCTCCTTTGAGAAAACCATTTTTTTACCATCTAGAGAGGGAACTTTTAAGTTTAGCTATCTTCTATTAGTAAATGGTTCAATGACAGTTTTTTATAGCCAAACTCCTGCTCTGATGCCAGCTATGCACGAATGTGCCATCATGACCGCCGCTGATAATTAAGACGATATAATCTGCGGTTTGATGCCCCGGTTATTCACGTTGGCAAGTTCGTCGATTACGATTAACCATAGGAGTGGTGATAGGACCAGCCATTATCAGTATCGATTCGCCATTAATCTCAGCAGTTATCAATGAATGATATATAGTACGTATACATGATGAGTTGAACTAAGGTTGAACCCGAATCCAACTGCATGTAGACTACTCGACTCAGCTCTGCTACCTAGATGGAGTTGAAGTTGCACATTTAGACGCGGGTTCACTCAACTGCTGAACCCTCGTCTAAATGTGTGTCTTCAAGTTCAAATTAGTTGACAGCAGCATCTCTGTTTTGATTGTGATTTGTGACGCGAGTGGAAAATTCAACTCAATCTCGACTCAACTCGACTCATGTATACGTAGAAATAGTCAATTCTATGAAAAAAAGTTTATTTCCATAGTAAATAATGCCAATAAGATAAAGTGTATACGGAAGTACACAGTAAATTATCAATAACCCAATACTATCTTCTTTGTTACTAAAGTTTTAGAAGGGAATATATAAAAACAATTCGTTATTGACATTGAACGTATTCAGCAATAAATTACTTTCAAACCGTATGCTGAGGGAAAAAACCTTAATATTGATGTCTACTTTAAAATTAATTGCAACACAAACCCTTTTTGTGAAATCCTAACCAAGGTATACTCATGGAGCTCCTTTCACGGAAACTTCTCAGTAATTTTTCTTGAAACATTATTAATACGCAGCCTTCATTAAACCATTAAATTCGTACTTGAACTTCAACCTATAAAATACCTTCGAAAATTCACCAAAACTCATTAGAAACAAAAAATCGTATCCAATTTCTTAAAACCCCGTTTTATCTCTATAAAGCAACCTTACCTTGAGGTAATCTCGCGGAGTTAGGTAGATGGATTGCCTAAAAGAACAGGCACCGCCGCCACAGCTGAGACAGCCAACAGCCATTTTAGACAGTCGAAACCAATTAGCGGACCGCATAACTAGCGGCGGGGCTACGTGTGGGGCTCAGGTCTTTGCTTTCTCTACAAAACTTGTCGCAAAATCAGCTCCATAATTAGTTTGAATGGAGTCGAAAAATTTCACGATAATTTATTATTTTGGGAGCCCACACATCCGGCGGCTTGTTGACAATCAGCTAACGACTTTCCGGTTTGAAAATAAATTTTAAAAAGGTACAAACGAAAAAAAGCGTCCCATTGTAAGAACATCCACCTTACGCCTCGTGGTCTCACCTTATCTCGCTGCGAAAAGCTGTTTGGGAACGGAAACTCGGTCGATGCTTACCTGAAATTGGAGAAAAAAGAGGGAAATGTTAAAAGTTAATATACTAGCATTCTCTGTTGAAGTAATATGTGCACTTATGGATAAGTGTGTGATATGGAGATATGGAGTTAGTTATGGACAGATTTCTTTTATCTTCTTCTTTGGGATAGAGCCACCGGGGAGTGGAGCCGACAGCCAAACAAAAACAAATCGCAATTCGTCGCCGGTGGACATGAGCAGAATTAAATTTCACACGCCTCCGTTGACAGTTTTTGAGAAGTAGCCGAACTCGGCCTCAACTCGAGTTTTGTAACCAGCGATTAATTGACACACGCGGGGTTATAAATGGCATTTGGACGATTTTGAATTTTTCCACAAACAATTTATTTTATCGACGCGAATTAAGCCATAAATTTTGAGGAAGAACGACACCAGGAGAATCGTGGCCCGACATTTCTCTTAAGAATTTGGCGCTGTTTAGTGACACAGTTTCGGGATAATTTGAATAAAACATTGCCAGCAAAATTTCTACTATTTATTGGCTTGATTATCCAGACTTATTGTCCATTATCAAAAAAGGCTTGGTGTTTTACGTTTGTGCTGAGATTTACTAATTTGCATTCGCTTTTTTTGATTTATTTAGAGCAACATCCTGGTTAGACATATTACAGTTTCAAGTCAGGCTCTGGTTCACAATTTAGCAAAATTTGCAAGCTTTGATATTTTTTTATTTTATTTGCGAAATTGTACATCAACCCAAAAACACACGAGATTTAATAATAGAATGAATGGTAACTTATGAAATTCGGGTGTAGATTGATGCAAAGATGTTAGGCGCAGCGTAGGAAGACTTTTGTGCTACCAGCTTTTTTGCGATTAGTTACAAACATTTGGATTTTTTTTAATATATTCAATTTTCAGCTTAGCAAGATAAATTTTCTAAAGAATTATGGCAAAAGAATCTTCAGATCAGCTGAATTATGATCAAAAATAATCACCCAGTAAAAAATAACAAACAGAATTATTTTTTAAGAAGAATTTAAAAACTACTAGAACCGTATTTATTGAATTCTTTTCTACTTTCGGAAATGCTCCCTTTAAAAAATAATCAGTTTAAAGCCCATGAATTTTATGTGAACTAATTAACTGCTTTTGTAAAACTGATGGAAAAGAAAGGGATGGTGAGATCGTTGACAGTTGATACTAAATTGCCATTGTATCTTTATTGCAATATGAGAGAATGATGGTGCGGCCATGATCGTTTTTTTTTTTATTTTCAACACCCTCCGGCCAGGCCGAAGAAGCCCCTTTGTGGAGGTAGGTCCAGTGGATTCAGTAGTTGAATTAGCCTTCTTAGATTACAGCCATCACCAACGCGAATCTCCCATGACCTGACTTTATCGTCTTGACCTGGAAACACCCTTTCCACGATTGCTAGTTTCCATAAAAGTCAAGGAACAGCTGGATCATATACCAAGACAATATTTCCTTCACGAAGTGTAGTTGGATTAGCCCATCCTTTTGGATGATGAACTTTTTGTAAGGGGTCGTCCACTAGCAACACGCACGTCGTTACACTAGCAACACGCATTTACGGGCGTGAACAGAGCAAGTCGGGCCTTCCCGCGGGTCGCACCTTCCCGGCTCGAACGCTGTAGACTAGCCGGTGGCTGCTAAATAATCTAGGGGCTACTTGTGGCATTCGCATAGCCGCGATAATAATTGTTTTTATGTAAGATTTAGCATTTAGGCATATCTTAGTGGAGAGACATGTTTTACTAAATTTAACCCAATTTTCTCGATAATATGGATCCTATCTCCGTGAGAGAAGAGAATGTAAACCTTGAAACTTGAAAACCATCCAGGCTCGCGTGCTACGGGCACGGGTGCTCGCGGTTGTTCACTGCGTGTGTCTGGAGCTGACTCAACTCAACTCTTAACATCCGTTTTACGTCAGTCATAACATAAACTGTGGTAAACTGACAGCAAAGTCTATCGTTTAATGGTCCCTTAACGGAGGACCTGCGATGGAATGGTCACATATTCCAAATCCCCCCACAAGTCTCCCAATGCCTTGGATATTTTAAGAGATGGAAGTTCCTCCTCCAGCCAGCCGCCCTGGCTACAATCTACAAATCTTCCATTTGACCCCGCCTTGAATACAATTCGTATATCTAGATAGTCGCCCCAAAACCCCCTTCACCGCTTCGACAAGGTGCAAAATCATGCTATCAAACTCATTCCTTTAAGCCAACGTAGGAATGTTAACAGCCCTCTCTATGCATTATTAGAAATTAGAACCGCCTGCCTGCACGGCAATATTTTTCCCGCATCACAACACTAGCCCGCTCGGCCTACCCCCATACCCTACAGCCCAACCCCTTCGGACACAATACGACCTAGAAGTTCGTTTATGAAAATTGAATAACTCGACTGTGGAATAATCTCCTACAGTCAGTATTTCCCAACTCGTACTTCTTAGAGCTCAAAGGTAAGGTTCATCAACATTTCCTTGAGCACCCCCAGTCCCCAGACCACCTTTAAACTTTTCTATTCTCCTCTGTTCTTCAAACCAAGCTTGTTACTAGACATTGCAACATGACATTAACTGGTGCTGTTAATATAAAGGGTGACTCCTAAGCTTGGTTTTCCTCACATAAAAATTTTTGTTAAACTTTCTTGCGGAAAAAAATTGCGTGATATTTCCCGAGACCCACTCCCCCTCTACCCCACGTGAAATTCGGGTCGAACCCCTCCCCCTTAAACACCTCACGTAATTTCTACCCAAATTCCGATTCACTTAGATAACATCAAAATTGTTTGAAGAACATTAAGTGCAGTACAAGATATTTCAGCCAAGGAGCACGAAAACTGAACCTGCTTCCGAGATGGTGTGACATTTGTTCTACAATAATAGAATTGGAGCTTGATTTTGAAATAGTACAATTACAGATAAATGAAAAGCACAAATCTGCGTTAGTGACAAGCAGCCGATAATATCAAGGAGCAACAAAGCCTATTATATTGCCCTCGAAATCCAAGAATCTTATCATGACATCTATCTAAACTGTTGCTGTAAAAGATCCATGCTATGTGTCTCTATAGCACATTATATGTAATTAGTACATCAGAGCAATCCAAATCAGTTCTATTCGATCCTATATTTTCATGTATCTAATATTGGCAGTTAGAGTTGAGCCAGATTAGCATGAAGCAGTACATTTGTCTGAGGCCTCGATTTTGTTAAATGTCCTGATTCAAAAATATTATCGTGGTATGAGCGTGTATGGGGATAAATCCATTTTGATTTTTAACTTACATGAGGAAATGAGGTGAGGTGTGATCGTCAACATGTAGTGTGGAGAGACATGGTTTCCTCCTTCCTTACTTCTTTTTGGCCAGCAAAATATCCAGGTTGTAAATATACGTAGTGGAGAGACATTAGCATTTAGCCTCATTTGAAATATGACATTGTACTGGCTCAAATGCAAAAAGAGGCACCTCTTACAAACTCAATTTATAGTCGTGCCCTACCCAACATTATTTCAGATGCAACAGAGTCGAGAAATTGTTGGTCGCAAAACTCCTTGAATACAGCAATTTTTTAGACAGAATAAGTTTTTCATGTACACATGCTGCCATATGGCAAATTAAATAAACGTACGTTGAATTAACACAAAATACCTCTTAATGCCTCTGTCATAACATAGAGTATTACCATTGTAACGAGCATGAATCATTAAAATGAAAATAAACAAGGAAGTGTCCTCTATAAATTCCCTAAAATTTAAGGAATAACGTAAAAAAACGAGAAAGCCTTAACTTATCCCGCAATTCACAAAATAACGATAGCTTTAATGTACATATATTTCTTTAACAGCCGTAATAACCTTCTACTTCTTAATTAACTTTGCACATAAAAAGCAAGCAAAATTTATACAGAACAAGCAATTTAATATGGCGTGCACACTTTATGAATGAACACGACTGGTCCCACTCGAAACACTCACACAACATAGCCTAGACCTGATTTTTCTCTTTTGGTGAAAATTAGAATTTCGCAGAATTGATTCGTGCCTTGAAACTCGCCCTTACCATGCTCCACAGGCAAAACATAGCACCCACGACGCCGCCCCGCACCAATCCCCCATAACACGTCTCAGTTTCCACTAAGTCACGATCAGCCGGACAAGAAAAAATTCCAACAAAGGAAAAACAGGAAACTCTTAAGGATATGAAAAGGAACAAGGATTTAAAAATACCAAGTAAAACTCCCAAAACCGAAATCCCTCCACTGCTTTATTCCCTTAGCTAACAACCCACTTAAAAAATCCTCCAAGGGTGTATAACCGTTCACGATTTTCCAGGGAACTGATCAAAGTGTTTAAAAAATGAAATAGAAGGGGGCCGGGGGAAAAAGGACTCGGTACTAAATCATCTTTAATATAAAAATTGTGGAAAGCGTTGGATATAGGATGGGAGGAAGGAAAAACAAGCGGATGGTCTCGGATTAGAGTTACAAGTACAAGATACAAGTGTGATGATAGAGGCACCATGATTCAGGAAGCAGGAAGTGGAGTCATGACGAAGGATTAAATTTAATTTTCCCTATGTGTACGTGAGTAAAAAAAATACTTAAAGGACAACAGGACGAGAAGAATGCGACGAGACAAAAACAAAACAAAACAAAATCTCAAGGCGGTAAATAGAAGTCTGCCTGTTGTTGTTGGTGTTGTGTAGCCAGAGGACAAGTTGTCGTAAGATTGTCCCCCGGGTTTTAGTCTTCGGGGAGTTTACCCAGATAACCGTCATCCTCTTTCCTGTTTGTTTCCTTTGGTAAGGTGTGATTTTCTGAGGTTTTTTTGTGTTTGAACGATAAATTAATGGGGGTTAACGGGGAGAAAAGAGGTTTCTCTCGCAGCGGATATGAAGAAATACAGTTGAGCTGCTGAGATTACTAAATTCCTATTGAAGCTGAAAGGGCACCAGAGGATGTTAAGAAAATCTCTTTACTGTCGTCGTCATTATCTGAAATGATATTTTTCTATTTATGAAAGGTTGAAAGGTAAGGACGAGGTAATGAGGTGAGAAGGAAGTCATTAAACTGGAATTTTATAATAACATTTGAATAGGTAATTTGCTGCGCTGTTATAGCCTAAAATACATAGATCTGCACTTGAAAAGAAAATATTTCATATCTTGTGCAACTTTGACTAATAAAAATAACTCCGGTTAAAAGTATAACTCTCTTAGGAGTCTCTTTCTGTAATTGTGAAAAAAACAGAGTTCTTTTTCCTGTTGACTGGCTGAAATCTGCTTTACGACTTTAAAAACTTTAGTTTTCGTTGCAGGCCTCGTTAACTTAAGGATCAAATAAAGAAATTCCTGTAAATCCACAATCAGCAAGGTCTGATCCTTCTATAAGTGAACTCTTCAAAACTTTTGGTTTTTACTTACGGCCATCAAGAAGGATTTTACGACAGTCACTACGTCTTTCGAAAGATCAAGCTTGAAATAACAAAGAGAATTACGCCAAAACTAAAATGATCCAACTCCTGATGAACACGTACTTTGCCGTTTTCCCCGGTACTAATCGATGAGGACCCATAAGAGAGCAAAGAAACCATCCCAATCTAGAGTTCTCCAGCAAAATTTGCACTCCCAACAAAATTAAGTTGGGTATTAATATATGTAGTTGGGTATTCTGATTTGAATTTTGAGTTGACGAGGCTAAAAAAATAAAGGAGTGAGAAACGAGAAAATTTCGGAAAAGAAAGAAAAAGTTTGATTTTAGTGACCAATAGTTACTGGTACCGAGGAAGTTTTGGATTTGCCGTAATATTAATTTGTCTCCAATCAAAATCCGGTAAAGCTAAAGAAATTTGGAGAATAGAAGAAACAAGAAAATTTTGAAAAAAAAAGCCAAGAAAGGGTTCTTACTTTGGTAAAAAACTAATTTGGTTGAAAAGGCTCACCAGGAAGAAGGAGCCTTGCGAAATATATCCGGATTTTTTTTTTTTTTTATGTGAAAGACTAGAGTCACAGGAAACGCCCTGTGTCGACAACCTATTTTTACTTCATATAGAGTGCAATGTCGAACAGCAGCTCTAGTCGGGGAAGAAAGGAACTGTCACAACCTACCCGCGATATTTTTAGTCCACCTACTTCCAACCATTTCTGTCGCGACTTTGACATCGGGACATCGAGAAACAACTCGCTGGAGTGTTATGCCTCCTGAAACGAGTTGAATCTCAGCAGCCAACCGATGACATGCGCTTTTTGGTGGAGGGAAGGGCTAAGGAAGGCTATGACAGGAGGGATCAGGAATGTAAAGAGGGAAGAAGAACGAAGGAAAGTTATGTGAGTGGGAAAGTAGAAAAGGCGAAGGACCGTGGCGCCGCCGGGATTCGAACCCGGGACCTCTGGGATAGTAGCCAGGCGCCTTACTCCCTAGGCTACCGAGGCCCCTATTGAAAAGTCTTGCTGGATGGAACGTGCGTTGAGGCAACCCCTCTTTTGGGATTTAAATTCCAAAGACGACGCTGGTTCCGGCGGCCGATATTAAATCGCTTGTGGAGGTCTACCGGGCTACATCAAGTCGATGATTGATCTTATACTAATAAGACGCTTTCCGTAATTTGGCTGCCCAAAAAAGGATGAGTACGCAATACCTGTTAGGTAAATTGATTATATTATACTGTGACAAGATTATCTGTTTTATTTCAATTTGTTAAACATATCACAACATATTAATTTATTAGTTAATTTTCCGGATAGTTTGTAGTGACATATTTTTGGTGTGTTATCGTGCATGCTGTTTTTGTTGATGGTGGTTAGGTTGATTTTATATAAAAATTGGTTTAGAATTAGAAATAATTAATTGTTTTGGCTTTAATTTTTATTAGTTTTGAATCTAATCTGTGGTTAATGTTTTTATTGATTGGTTGTACTGTGACAGTTCAGTTCATGTTGGTTAAATTTTTTTGATTTATCAAAACAAAGAAAAAATGAATTGAACTGAAGTGGATGTGATGCTTACAATCTGAAGGCGTATTTAAGAATTTTTTTCTATTGACATTCCGGTTTTGGTTACATTAAGATTGTAAGCAAGAACATCCATTATCAGTGGCTATATACGTCTTGCATGACGAAGGATTGGTGTTTAATTGTTTTATTTACACGTTATATACACATACTAAGATTTTTGTCAAAAAAACAACGCGTACTGGCCAGGACGGGTTTTTTTGGGTATAATTATCTCCATAATTTACTGTCGAAATTGTCATTAGGCTAAAATCCTTTGCATTGTTTTGTATTTCTTTATTGTTTATGTATGAAGGAAAAAAAACTAAAGAAAATTAAATACAACTTATTTATTAAATAAATCTATCTATAAAAAAAACCATCATTTGCTAGATTGTTGAAGTTTATATTGGTAGGCCAGCGCAGTGGTAGCAGTGTGGTGATTGATATGATGGAGGGCTAAGGGTTCTATGATGGCGTAACAGCGGACGAGCCCTCTGTCCCCAAAGCTTTTATTTACAGGAACCCTCCTCGCTCTCCTTTACTGTCTCGGACGATGTCGTGAAGGAGACACTCACAATTAGGTATGTAAGTGGTGGTGCCGAATCATGTGCGGTGTTCTCAGGTTCTCTCCACCAAACGCACGACCCCCCGGCGAGCCAGCCCTACTTTTGAGGCCTGAGGTACCGCTTTGAGGTTCAGGTTTTGGACATTTTTATTTTGGAGTTTTAGCTAAAATTTTCGGATTTTGTTGGTGGATCTGAGGTTGGCTCTTCGGGCTCCCAACCTAGGGTTCACATAACACAATCAAAAAAAGAAACGAAGAAAAAGAAGAATAACGAGACGAATACTACTGGCTAATAGAGCCTTTTATGCCCAAAAACAAATGCTGCACTCAAGATTTGTGCACAGGAAAACGAAACTCTCACTCTACAAAACAGTAATACGACCACTACTGTGCTGTGGTAGCGAGACTTGGACTATGACCCAGGACATAGAGGGACGAGTCAACAGGTTTGAGAGCAAAATTCTCAGATGTATAATAGGCCCAACCAGAGAGGATGGAATATGGCGAAGAAGATACAACAGCGAGTTGTATGAAATTTTTGACGACCCACAACTCTCAACTTTAATAAAAATCAACAGACTGAGACTAGCCGGCCACGTAATCAGGATGGAGGACAATCGTATCTCAAAACGGCTTATAGCCTCAGAAATTTCGGGAAATAGGCCAGTAGGTAGACCCAGGAGGAGATGGATAGACTCTGTGACGGCTGACGCAGAGGCACTGCTCAACATCCGGAACTGGAGACATGCTGCAAGGGACCGTCAAATTTGGAGAAATGCCCTAGAGGAGGCCAAGGCTCGATTTGGGCTGTAGCGCCATTGGATGGATGGATTAATACTATCTGATTCGTAGAATTAATCAAGGAAAGGCTTTTTTAAATGTTTGCCTAAAACTTTTTTATCAACAATTCAATGACTACAACCACAATTCTTAACGTTCATTTATTATCACTTTCGCTAATAAGTCACTCCTCAATTACAAATTTTTACTTTAGATCACTTTGATCACTTATTAATCAAAACTGACTCTAAATGCCGCTGCCACTGCATTTTTATATCCAAGCCCCTCTCTTCTCCAAGTTCTAGATCTTTCCACCTCAATCTGGAGAATGCTTTCTATTATTGGAGTATTCGATCCTTTTTTATCACACTGTCTACAAACTTCAGAAATTTAAAGTCTTCAATTACCGTTCGTAATTAATAATCGGCGCGATATTAAATGACTGCATAAATCGCAGTTCGTTCAAACTCTAAAGCGGTCCACACACTCAGTTTAACTGAGCAGTTTTTCACGTGTGACGTCAAGCCTGAGCGATAAACTGTGTTAAATGTGCAGTTTTGAACTATTTTCATTCACTCAGTCCTGAGCTTCTGGATCCTCTTTTGCTCCGTTAAACTGCGCAGATCAGACAGTTTTTCCTTCAGTTTTCTCAGTTCCGTCCGTTTGCAATTATTAAAAAGATGTACTCAAATCAACAAAACTGAGCAAAAAAAACCGTACAATGAACCGACGAACTCACACACTTTCTGTTCAGTTTGCTGCTTAGAAAGGGTTCACCAAATGTGGTTAGCCTAGGGCTGGGCAGTGACAGAGGAGATGTAGTGAACTTTCCTCCTCGTCCGGATTTTTACACGTTCTGCAAACATCATAGGTCTCAAGATCTAAGCGGGTCGCATGCGTCCTTATCAGACAGTGTCCGGTCAGCACTCCCACTATAAGTGAGAAGTCTTGCCTCCCGAGGATCAGTAGTGAAGTGGTCGGCCTGAGAACATAAGAGGGCCTGGTTGTTTTGGCCAAGGTGCATTTATTATAATTCCTCCAATGCTTCTTTGCTTGTTGCATTGTGTGCTATTTGCATTGGAGTTTAAAAGTGGCCCAAGGCATACCAACCCTTTCCTTTCCTGGAAGGAGAGTAGCGGTCATACCTCTCCTAGCCAGTTCGTCAGCATTACAATTTCCCTCTATATACGCGAATGGAAGATACGCGACATTCAGAGATAGTTGTAGAGCTGTTTGTACAAAACCGCAGGACTTTCAGAGCCTCCTGACTATCTGAGAAGATGTAGACAGTCGGATTCCTATTGCCTTGCTGGTTGTTTAGCAGAACAGCTGCATGCATGGCTAAAATCTCCGCTTGGTATACACTGTAGTGATCGAGTAGTTGGAAGCAGACTTCAATCATAAGCTCTAGGGCAAAGACTCCTCCTCCCACTCGACCCTCGCGCTTAGAGCCATCAGAAGTATATAGCAGCCTGTGTGGTCTATTTCTCCATTCACAACATGAAAGGATGTGGATTCTGTAGTTCCTCGTGAAGGTAACGAAATATGTAACTAGACGAGACGAAAATATATTTCCTACTCCCGGAGACTAATCTCGTAGGGCCTTGCGTTTGTACTTTTGGACCTATTATGCAAAATAAATTAAAGCTATGAAAAAAATTAACAATCCCAACTTACCTTTTAACCTCAAAACCCGTGACATACAACAAACTCTAACGTCTGAACAAAGACGATTGCAAATATGTCATCGTTTGTTTAGACGAAAACGAGACGATATCGTCTTACCAGGTAGCGGTATCGGCCCAGGGTTATTCTCAGATATTTGGCACTGTTGTTAATTGGAGCCTAGCATTATTAAGCCGGGGAGTGTTAAAGACGTGGTTTATAGTACCTCGAGAAGACGACTAGTTCCTTTTTTACAGAGTTAAGGCCGACTCTGCGAGTGGCAGTCCAGCTTGAAAAGATTAGTAACGCCGCCTCCATGTGATCCCAAAGGACTTGAGGAAATTTTCCTTTTGTGGTGATAACAACGTCTTCCGCGTTGCAACAGCTGGTTCATTGTTACGCCCCATAGGAGCGGGGATATTCTTTTCCTGGGTGGGTGCCTCTGACGAGCCTACGGACCGAGCAGACGCCCAGGATCGAGGTCACCATCCTGCCAGTAAGCATTTGGTGGATGAGAGGTACAAGCGTTGCCTCGATCCCCGGTTCCGTCAAGGCCAGGGTGCGTCCGGGAGTACCTTGTTTAAGGCTCCTTCTATATCAAGGAGCCACCTTATGTATACTCCTTGACGTCGAGTGATTTTTCAATAGTTGAAACCAGGGTTTCGAACCCTGTAAATTTTGGGTGCGGGTACGGGTTCGGGTTCAATACCCTGAAATTTAGTGGATTCGGGTTCAAGCTTTTTCCCGGCAAAAACAAAACAACGAATAGAGGTGAAACCAAAAAAGATGACGCCGGAGCGCGTATCTGGGGAAATGAAAACTGCACACAAAAACAAATTGCCCACATATGGATAAGAAACGTGCTTATGTATTTTCAAATTTCCCCTTCGAAATTTGTTGCGACTAGGCTAAGGGACGGGAATGGCATGCGGGGATTCTACTGCGCATGGATATCGAGTCTTTTCTCGGCGTCATCTTTTTTGGTTTCACCTCTAATAATCTTGTTTGAAAGAAAAAGAAAATTCTGCGAAATCTGATATTTAAAATTTTAAGCGCCGCACACTTAGATAATAATTGCCGTTAAAAATTGAACCTGAACCGAATTTTTGATTGGGTTCGGGTTCAAAAAATTTAAAAAAAAATCTTGAACCGGAGCGGGTTCAGGGTTCGGGTTCGATTCGGGTTCGAAACCCTGGTTGAAACCAATGAGTGCAGAGTAATATCAGTAGGTTTGCCCTTCGTACAGGCGCGTTGTGCGCCAGAGAGTTTCAAGGTTGGTATGGTCTGCCTTTCTAGAGTTTTTAATAGAAAGGATAATAGCCTCATTGGGTGTTGCGTGGGATTTTTAATCAGATAATTAGTTATAAATTTTTTAGATATCACCATGGATGAAAATATTCACTTTGTTAATAACAAGAATTTTTCACTGTTTTGAAGTTAATATTTTACACACGCCAAAGCATTAAGTTCTTATTTGTGTGAGTGAATTGTATCTCCGCACGCCTCCATCTCCGATATGAAGAGATTGGGGTTGTTCCACTTCTACCACCAGGATAAACATTCCTTCTTACTTGTGTTCCTTGTTTAGAGTTTCCGCAAAAATAAACTCTAAACGTTATTTGACCAAGTACAAATACACATACATAATACGACTTTTTAACAAAATTTCATTAGAATAGTGGAATTCAACCTTTGACCATTAACAAAACTAATATTATGATGTCATGTAGCCATAAAAAGACTAAAAAAATTAACATTCAATTTCCGTTTTAACTAGCACCCAAAGATGTGTGATCACCGGAAATTGCTCCTTTCAATAAATTGCTGCTATGCTGTTATATTGTTATTTCAAAGTAAATTGAACACATCCTTGCCCAAGGGCATTGTGACTAGTAACCGAATTGGTTACTTTTCCAACCTAATCAACCTGTATTCGCTTCACTTCCGCATCTTTCTCCGATACGAAGCAGAATTGCTCTCACAAAATAAGGCTGCCAAAGAATGCCTTAGTCCGATTACCTGTTACAGTGTGGATGTTGCTCTGATAACCAGGAAAGTGCTTTAAACAGGGTCAATGACGGCAATCTAGAAAATGAAGGGTATACGTATCGCTGAATTTTAATTGAAAGGAATGAATGCCTGGGGCGAACTTTACTTTCGACTTTCATAAGCCTCGTTGGCGGGAGCTGTACCTTAGTTGGGATCTGTGGTTAGCACGGAAATTTTTCAGGGACGTTGTTCACAATATGGTGAGAATTTTTTCAATTTCAAACTAACGAATGCCACTAATTCTCTTACCATAGGCGTTTTTTTCTTTGATATATATTAAGTAGTTTCAGATTTGCTGTAATTTTGACGCCTTACAAGGCTATGATAAAATTTGTTTTAATATTATTAGTTAAAAGTCTGCGGAAATGGATATCATAATAAAAAGACTCTGACAGAATGCCCTGCCGGTCGCAGAAAAAGAGAGTTTCCCCAGTAGGAATTCTAGGAAGCACTTACCGATGAAGAACTGATATAACAAGCCATCGGGTAAGGGGCACTCATATTTTCTTTCGTGTTAGAGCCTTTATTGAACGCATTACAATAGAAAGCAGATCCATCCATCCATCCAATGGCGCTACAGCCCAAATCGAGCCTTAGCCGTGGAAGGCAGATGGTAAGGTGTAATCCAGAATTTAACCCAAACAAGTTAGAATTTTCCCGATGACTCATTTCGTATTTTTAATATATGCAATTGCAACTGTTCTAATATGTGCAGTTCTCTAAGTACTCAAAGGTAAGTACTTACACTCAAAAATGTGTTGCGATGTTCTGGAAATTAAATTATTTGTCCTAAACTTAGATTGGGGGCTGGATGACTGAGATAATGTAGTTTTTAGTAAAAAGTGAGTGTATGTAGCTGAGTGAGTTTATGTAACTACTTTAAGGAAGGTAAAAAAAGTAAGGCTTTACCTCCTATGACATCGTGGGCAAAAATAATTACTTCTGTAATGGGTACGGTAAGGCCTACCCTAGTAGGTGCTCATATCAGTACTTCTTAATACGTATACATGATGAGTTGAACTCAGGTTGAGTCCAACCACATGTAGACGCGAGTCGAGTTGAGTTAGGCTGCTCGCACACTGCATCAGAATTTGTACGATTTTGTGCGAATTCTGATGAAATTGTATGCTATTCCATCGGAATTCGCACAAATTCGTACAAATTCTGATCCAGTGTGCGAGCAGCCTTAGGGTCGACTGAGCTCGACTCAGCTTTGCTACCTGGGTTGATGTTGTACACATGCGAGTTCAGTAGTTGAGTAGTTGAATTTAGTTGGCAGCAGCATCTTTGTGTTTTGTTTGTGATTTGTGACGCGAGTCGAAAATTCAACTCAACCTCAACTTATCATGTATACGTAGTATCTGTAAGCATACAGGTCCTACTGGGAAGTGCAACGGTTAATGTAACAATCCCTAATCAAAAGTCTAAACGAAAGAGATAGAAGAGTGAAAAGAAAGAATCAGCTAAAATCTTTTAAAAGCTTGCTGAAAGTTAAGCTAGATATCGCACTCCGAAAACCCAGACAAGGCATTCCATATACGCGCAACGTGGACAAAGTAAAGACGATCACTAAATGACGAGTTACACCTAGGAATCAATATTGTAACCTACCTATTGGATTTGTAAGAAACGTAGTGTCTCAGACAACTATCGAGGAAACATTTTATTCATAAGCTTGAAAGTAAGTTTTTAGTCATGGTACAAGCGATAGTTTGCAAAAGTAAGACGCAGTAAGCTGGATGCATATGATGTAATATGATCATGCCGTCTTAACTTCCATTTTTCTCTACACACAGAATTAAGTTTGGAGAAAATTAGGCTACCATATCTCAAGTGGGCATAAGCTTTTTTCGCATTTAAGGTGTGAGAAAGCTAGAGCTTACCTACAGTTGACGTAAGCATCCATAGCATAGACTTTTTTGAAGAACTCTGTTCGTATGACTACCACAACTAAATGTAGAATTAAACACGATACCTAAGTTTCTGACTGACTTAACATAAGGCAAAACGGCATTATTTATTATAAATGGTGCGAGAGTAGTTAATGCAATGAGAGTCTTACAAACTACCAGACATTCAGATTTCCTAGGATTAGGGGCACTTTATTGGTTTAACAGTCCGAAGCGCTAATAGAGAGCGTTACCGATAATCCAAATTGGTTAAATCGCCGCATATCTTAGGAGTTCAATGATTCTGAGGAGGATTATGAAGCAAGATATTCATCTCTTCCCATGGAAAGTTCAACTAGCTCAATGTTTTGTTATGTGAATGAAGGTCATTTTACATTTTCTGGCCGAGTTAGTAAACAAAACTGTCGATTTTGGAGAGCAAAGAACCCACACGTAATTCACGAAACACCACTGCATGACGAGAAAGTCACTGTTTGGGTCGGAATATACTCAACTAGTGGGATGTTGTGCCTAGAGACTAGCCACTAATTACGCTTTTTCATGGTATTCTTTCTGTTGAATAACACTTCAGATTGGATGACAATATATTAAGTGGAGATTGATCCGCACTCACTTCCAACCCGCCGGATCTGGGAATCGAGGCCAATAATTCGAATGTGTCAAATTGAGAAAAAAAAAAGCACATCACACATGTAAACACTATAGAAAACGAATCTAAACATTTTTCTTTGGATTGGAGGAAAATCTAATGTCATGCACTTTGCACAACAGAATTAGGTGTATTATTTTACTTAAACATACATGTCTTATTGTTAAAAATTCGGCTTACCGCACCCTAGTTTGGCCATGGAGATTCATAAGTATCACACTGACCAACGCTATAATTAATCTTGAAAAGTTTTTGTTAAAGGCTTATGTAGGTTATAAGTTGTGAGACTGCGTAATCTAAAACTTAACAAAGTATTTAACAAACACTACAATATAATCATCATAGCTTAAAAAAAAGGAAATCAAATGTAAACAATAAAATTCTTTGATTCTTCACCCACGTCATGGTATATTTCTTTATTCAATATAAACAATAGTTTTTGAGCAGCAAATAAAAACTATATGCCATAATTTCGTTATCATCGGTTAATTTAGAGACGTATTCATGTCAAAAACTTGTTTCATATGAAACAAAATCCCCGAAGGAAATTAAAAAAAATTATTATGACGAAAAAAAAGCACCGCGAGCCGAAGGATCGAACTCGCAGCCCCACAGACGAGGGACTTTCCCTAGCCCTTTATAGTCCATGGAAATGGTACTTTAACATTGCAAAAATGCAGGACAAGGTTTTATTTTTGGGATGTGTAGGGGGGGTCAGGGTGAGCTTAAGTTTGAGTTTTCGGGATTCTAACCCCCCCCCCCCATTTGGCCGCCATCTTGGAAAACGTATGCAAATGGTTTTTCCACTATATCTCCGAAACGGCACATCTTTCCGGAAATTTGCAAGGACACTTAGAAATTTTTTGGTAAAATGAATAATTAAGAAGTTATAAGCTTTAGAACACAAAAATTAGTCACAATATTTTCTTTAAAGGCTCTTTTTTGTTGTTTAAATATACTTCTGGTTGAAATTTCCAGACCATTTTCTCAGTTTTTGGTCTTTTGACCAAGAGCTACATTTTGAGATATGGCCCAAGTCTGTAGCGGCAGTACTTTCAGAGATGCAAGTAGGCTTCAGACGGACAGAGCCTCTGTATAAGCTTTTTTTTTTTTTGAAAAAGCTAAAACTATCATCGGACCATTTTATAAAGTATAAAGTTTGGACACCACTGCTCTAATGTGATGTGAAACTGGATCAAGAAGAAAATAAAGCTGCGGTAGGAAAGACATCTAGCTGGTATGAGCGCAGAGGAACTTACTCGTCAAGCACTATGTGGTAAGATCTATGGGTAGCTAAACTGAGGGAAACCCACCCGCTTGAAGAATGGCGTAGATCAGGCCCCCCAGTGCTTAAGGATGTCAAACTGGATGATATCGGCTCAGAATTGGGACCGGTAGAGAGAAAAGTTGTGAAAGACTAGGATGAAAGAAGACGAAACTTATATGATCACCATAGAGCCATCTATATTATAGATATTCCGGAAATGTGTGCTGACAAAAAGGACTTTGTGCTGACAAAAAGGACTTTGTGCTAACTGCGTGATTAAATCTTGAGCATGAGAATTCCCAGGCCCAACAATTTTCGAATATGTCTCCAAATAAGAACGAAAAAAAAAATTAGCGGAAATTAAAATCCCAAGAGCAACTTTCGCATAGATTTTAAATTTCACAAAGAAAAAGTTTCTATTAACTTTTTACGTGTTTCTTATAACATGAAAAATATATCAAAATTTTCTCGACTATCCAAATTGACATTCAAGGCAGAGAAAGTCAACATTCATCTCCAGGAAAAAATTGCGTTGATATCACCGAATAAACACAATATCGTTATGTAAAGAAAACTTTCTTAGAAATTCTAATGGAATCTTCTAATAATTTCGTTCACACATTCTAATTCTGAATGGCTTTCTTGCGGCACGATTTGGTACAGCCATAAGCCATCAGCAGATCCCATTTACGTCCTCTAAACTCACTTCTATGCCGCTGCCGAGTATATTTTAAAGGACAAAGGAGATATCAACATACATTACCAACCCAGTCAGCAGTCAACAGTCAGTCAGGACTCAAGTTAGAGAAATCCTTCCATTTTTTCTCTCTCTGTGTTGTTGCCGCTGTTTGTTTGCCTCCTCAAGGATGGTGAACCTTGTTCGCCATATTTTCTTTCGTTATGTGCAGTTCCAGGGAATAAGTTGCCAGCAGTACAACAAAATATCATTTTCGCCTTTTTAAAATTTCATTATGTAGTCATTGTCGTCATAGTCGACGCTGTCGTCCTTGTGACTGCCAGGACTACAGCCTACACATACTCAAAAAGAGTTGCCTTCCAGTTACTTGCCTCGCGTCTGTTCCCTGCTACTTCCGCTCCCTATGGCTGTCAACTTTTAATGTTGCGCCGTGTTTTCACTTTTTTTTTATTTGAGCGCCACGTGACAAACGTGCTGTAACTTTTGATGCTTTCCTTGTGACGGAATTTTAATCATAATATGCGGAGAGAGTGAACGTTACTGTATACTGCAAACGAGAGCGTAATAGGTCTGAGTATTGTTTAAAGAAAACTTTACGTAGAGAGTGGTCGTAAAGAGGATGTGAATCCTTGAGTAATTTTTTTAGCTATATTAAAATAAAAATGAAAGAAAATTATCTCATACCAAAGAATTTCGCTGGTTTTTTTGGTCTCTTTGCTGGAAATGTCAACGCAAATTGTTGCATGTTTTTGTCACTGTTTTAGTATGTTTATAGTGCAGGAAGTCACGTTTTAGATTTTTATAAGAAAATTAAGGAAGAAACGTGTAATATCTCGGTATAAAATACTCTAACTTTATGGTGATGGTAAGTGCTCACAGTTAAGAAATGGAGGGCACCTATTGACGTATTGCGTTTAAGGAAATGCTAGGGAGAAGTACAAATGTTGCACCACTTTTCTCTCTCTTTTACTGCGCCAGTACGAAAATAAGGAGACTTTTTCATCTTTTATGTAAATTTTTTTGACATGATAAATTTTTTCCTGTAGCAATGAAAAAAATGAAACTTTTGGCATAAATTTTATGTTTCTTAGGTATTTCATTTACAAAGGGGATGTGATATCACTCGCTCCGTGGGCGGTGTGAATCCAACTGCTGATCCATTTGTTAACATCCTTGACATAACTTTCACCAAGATTGCGATGTAATGATCACTTTTTCCAAATCGCTAAACAAGCATCGCAATGCCTGCGATTTCTTAAGGAGCGGAATTTCCTTCTTCAGACAGCAGCTTCGGCTTAATCTATAAGTCCTGCGTTCGACTTCGCCTAGAGAACAACTCATTTATCAAACAATCTTTGCGCAGCTTGAAAAGGTACAAAACCGCGCATCAAACTTATTAGTAATTTTACTTCTCTCTCCTGCATATCCTTATTTAATCACCGTAAGAATATAGCAGCCTTGACAAAACTGTTGCTATAGAGATTGTTCCACTGAAATCAATGCCCTTGTGACTGCACGGAAATATTTTTTAGGCTACACAAGACTGCAGTCTTTCTTTTCGCGAGCACTAAGATCTAGAAGTTCGTTTCTAAATAGGACATTTTGATTGTGGAATAATCTTACGTAATACATCCGACGGTTCAAACGTAAGGCTTATCGTCATCTTCTCAAGCATCGTCCTGACCCCTAACTAATCCTAATCTCTTTAATATACATAGGTGCTAGATGAAAGGAAATTGCCAATACATGTTCAATCAGCTGGCGTCAAACAGTGGCAAGATATTTGATATTCCACCAGGATGACAATAAGGAAGTCCCCTCCACGGACCCTAACCCAACGTTGCGCGGGATATTCGTTTCATCTGGCCCATTAGCCCCCTCCCCCAACAACGGACTCCGAAAAAGGGAACATCAGACCTGCCTCCTCTTCAACCGAAATCAAATTGAAAATTATCTGCAATGAGCCTAAGCTGAGCCAGCAAGCGGTAAATTCCCCTTTAAGTCCATCCAAATACTAGCAAGTAACATTGACTTCATTCGTAAAACATGAATAGTAAGTTGGGAGATGCTTTCACTCATATTGAGAGAGTAAGGCGAAGACTGGGGCTTTACATCAATGAAACGAAAACAAAGGTGGTCCCGTCTGCAAGGCAATTTTCCATTGATTTCTCAATCAAGGAAGAAAAGCATGAGTTTGACGAAATGCGGTTTATCACCTAGCTTGGATCAATAACAGCAGCTGACGACAGCTGAACCAGAAAGAGGCACACAGTTTCTAAAAGCCCAGCTCGAACCATAGCATCAAAACTACTGTCGTATGCTGCTTCTATAATCTTTTTAGAACTTATTTACGGATTAGAAAGTGAAAGCACTCGAACCTCTTAGCCTCTTAATACTTTGTTTGCTCTTATGTGGAAGGAACTAAAGTCCAAATAAAGAAGTCCGATCTACTCCGAAATGCCTAGATATTATAGATGGAAGCATTCGTCAAGGAAATTTCAACGACAAAAACGAGGAAAGAGTTTCAGGTCACAACCAAATTTATTGAAATTTGGACAGGACTAGTTCTGTCGGGCCAGCTAGTGAAATATAAAATTCATTGTATTGTTCGCTCACCAATGAGAAATCGAGGGCTTTTACCAAGTTTAATCCTTGATCTCAGTCTGTCCAAGTCTACCACAAAGATACTTGAATATGAAATGTTTGTTAGCTTATGCGTACTGCAATGTTTTGCCACTGCAGTACATATTAATGCCAAAACGGTAAGAAATAAAATTCACGGACTTAAGGTCGTTTCTGTGAACTACAACTACTTTTACAAGGAATTTTCACTAAATTTTCAGCTTTATCAAAAATGCTCTAATTTATTATAGCATTGTGGCTAGTTTCCATTTTCACACACTTCTTTTATTACATCAAATTCACCGTTAATCTCGAGAAAGTATTAAAAGTATAAATAATATTGAAATATTTATTATCCCAAAAAAATAACGAATTCTTTAACCTCCGATTTTACACATAACCCTCGAATTTACTGTCGTTACTTAACAAGCCATCTTATCTCCGTAACCAATAATGGGGCATATCCAGAGAGTCCACATTACGCTATACAGGCCAATGTCGAAATTTAATAAAAAGAAAAGCACAATTTAAAAATTTCGAACCAGAAAAAAAATTCAATGGCTGTCCCGAAAGACCGGTTACTTTTTGTTACCTGTGCACATATTTATGAATCGCTTTAATTGAAAGAACCCTCGGCCAAGACGTGTTCGAGTAAAACTTTAATATCTAGATGTACAGACACACATATGTATATAAAAAATCATTTTAGTTTGTTCATGACTGCATTTTTATTTTGTCGCTTGCGGAATTGTGAAGGTCAATAAATCCAATTATGGAAAACTGGATTACGTTTTTTTAGTGCTTTAAAACTTCAATATGGGATAAAAGCCGAAAAAAGCATGCGCTTGTAATATGGGCGCTTTATCTTATAAATTAAAATAAAATTAGAATCCGGCACGGTGGGTTCATAATAAAATAAAAAAAAATAAATAAAAAATAAAAATTTGGCAACACAGCTTCTTCAAAATCCTGCCCCGCCCCGCTTTTAATTTGAAATTTAATTCAAAATTCACACGCTTGCCTACAAATAAAAAGCCCAGATCCTGACAGAATGTTCCTTAATAACAACCGTTTGCAAAAACCATTCCCCCCTCCCCAACCAAAAATTTTATACGTTCACAAATCCCATCCGCAGAAGAATCCGCACAGACACAGCCACACGAATAGGAGGGGGGAGAATACACAGGATAAACATGAAAATGGGAAGTTAATACAAATGAGAGAAGTTTTCTCATATCCAGCATTAAGGCTCTTCCTACGATGTCAATTAATTAGGGTCAGGACCATAGATTAGACACATAACGGTATAAGGTAGAAGGCTCTAGTTTTGTTTGATGTGCCTTCGTGGAATTGTTTGATTTGTTTCTCTTTATGACATTTAAAGGTTTCCGACGGTAAAGTATTCAGAGATGCTTAATGGTTGTCTCCTGGGAGGGTATTTCTCTAAGGTAAGGACTGGGGCTGTTCGTTAAGTACAGAATTCTCGACTGCATATATGTATAATCTAACAGTACGATTGAACCTCTCCGAAGTAGTGTGACAACCCCCTTGCATTTGACAATGGGTTATTTTGAAGACAAGGATAATCGAGCACTAGGAGACAGTGTTTCTTGTACATAGCTTTCATAGAAAGTCACAGTTTTGCGCAACAAGCTATTCAATATGTCATGGGTCAAAACAGAAGTCATCAGTCATGTAAAAGGTCCCCAACAACTTTCCATGAAGGGCAAATGTCATGGCTTCCAGGAAGGACAATTTGAAGTGTCTACAATAATAATGTCTATAATAAGAGTCCGTTCGTTCAGTGGCTCTTTAATGTGAAACGTATATTCTGGATTCACCCTAGATCAACAGTTTTAACTCATTTGAAGGGATGTGTTATCCGTATTTAGTCATGGGCATTGCTATGTCCACACTGTAGCTAGTTAAATTTGTTCTAAGAGGTTTACCAGGTTTCCAGAACCTAGGGGACCTTTTTTATTCGAGAACCTTTATAAAGATTTTTAAGAACGATACATTGAAATCTAATTGGCATTACCCAGCAGGGAAAATCGCTAGTACTTACTCTGGGAAGTAGATTGGGAAGGACTGCTTCCTTTACTTAGTGTGTTCTTAAATACCAAAGATCTGCAAAGCAAAGAAAAATGGGTTTGGTGACCGTGTGCCTCAATTCAAGAGTAAAGGCGCAAAAAGCGTGTTCGTAGCTTGTCGCTTGCTTTGTTAATCATCTCAGACATTAATCGCCTAAGCCATCGCCCTGTTATTGTAATGTCTTTTTTATACTGGATGGAAGTACGTAACTGTTTCTGCAGAAAGACTTCTAGAAGTACTTTTTCAAGTGCTTCCATTCCCTACTGGGTTGGTACTAACAACTTTAAAGCACCGACCATGTGGAATATTCCGAAAAACACTTTTCAAAGAAGGACGCCATTGAATGATGTCGAAATAATCTTATTAAATCCAAACAACAAACAAGACATCTAGTAACTTTGTATCCTATTCCCCAATATTAAATACAGGAAGCACATAATTGAATCATACATTCGCGATAGGCCAACTCCAGGAATGTTCAAGAGAATTGTTGACAGTTAATATTACATTTAACATAAGATGGATTGTTCCAGCTCTCAACTTTAATTAAAATTAACAGACTGAGACTAGCCGGCCACATAATCAGAATGGACGACAATCGTATCCGAAAACGGCTTATGGCATCAGAAATTTCGGGAAGTAGGCCAATAGGTAGACCCAGGAGGAGATGGATACACTCTGTGACGGCTGACGCATTCGGAACTGGAGACATGATGCAAGGGACCGTCAAACTTGGAGAAATGCCCTAGAGGAGGCCAAGGCTCGATTTGGGTTGTAGCGCCATTGGATAGATGGATTGTTCCATTTGGAATGCGTAGAAGCTCCAAGACAACCAATGACGTTTGCCTAGGGTTAATTGCACCCGGCTACCATACCACAGGTCCGGGGTTTGCATCCTAGCTCAGTTTTGGAAGGTGAACTAAAGATGGGCATTTTAGTACTGTTGCTGAAAAGCATCATTACTGTCTTTTCGGGATTGAAGGATAGCCCGCCGCGGTTGGACTATGCACTAGCCAAGAGAGATCTCCATAATCTCACCATTTTTTATGTGGCAATCAGCTCAGGAGTCACTCTTTGTACTACCAGTCCGTTATGTCGTTTGTCACGTCATGGTGCAATGTCCAGCAGTAAGCGTAGTGAGTTTATGAGGGTTTGGGGTGGGGGTTGAAGAAGGTGGCGATGAACCCTGCATTTGAACTCTTGGATGTTGCAGGAGTTCGAAAATACTGACTGCGAAAGGTTGTTCCACAGTCGTGTTGTTCTATTTAGAAGCGAATTACTAGTTTGTACAGTGCTTGAAAGGGATAATTGCAGGTGGAGGGAATGAGAAGAGTGGGTTAATCTGGTGTTGCGGGAATACGATTGCCGTGGAGGCAGAAGAGCGTTTGTTTCGGAGGAAAAATCGCTATGATAGTAGCGATATAATATTGTCAGTGTAGCTACATACATTCCTACGGCTCAAGGGGTCGAAGATGGAGTAAAAGGCGTCGCCACCGATAAGTAGGAAGGCTTTCGAAGAGCCGCCCCAAATGGCCGAATGTAGGACTTGCATATTACAGCACGGGCCGATGTCTGGGGAGGGGGGGGGGTAACTTGCACCTCTTGAGAAACCCCAAGCACTGGGATTTCTGTTTGGCGATTTAAAATATGTGGTCATTCCATCGCAACTCTTTGGTGAATGTCACATCTAATATGTTAAGGGATGGGTCAACCTTTGGTTCAACACGATCCACTGCGCGGACATAGCGTGGGGTTCTGATTTGACGCCATCCAATACTACTTTGGTTGAACGGCCAGAAAGGAAACTCTCAGTCCAATTTTATAGAAGCGAGTCAACACCAATAGCTTTGTGTTTAGCTAACAAGGCTGAGTGCTATACTCTATCAAAAGCCTTGCAAATATCTAGAGCAACCAGACTAGATTCATCAAATCGATGCAAACTTCGGTTGAGGTGTCTGTAAGGCAAACTAAAAGATCGCCAGTGAAACTTCTTTGTCGGAAGCCCTACTGTTTGTCGTTTATAAGTCGGTTGGATTCCAGATATCCGATAAGTTTTTTGTTTGTTCTTTTGTTGAGGCACCTATAAACTTCGCGAGTCCTCAAGAATATACTGTCCATTACGTGCTGTGGTCGAGAACCGAGGGTACTCTCTGGTTTCGGTCGGGGAATTCTTGTACGCTCTGAAGGCGATTTTTTTAGTTTTAGTTAGTGCCTGTATGATCCTGGTGATACGGATAGCGGCAGAGTTGACCTCTTTGTTTAAAAAACACTGGCCCCCCGACGGATAATACCATACAGTTTTCTTAGCTGGTTTGGGTGGGGTGGAAAATTTGTATGGAAAGATAGCAATGATTAGGGTCGACCACCAAGGGGAACACTTATAGCTCAAAGGGAGGGCGTGGATGAATTTATCTTTTTCACTCACTTTTTAATTTCTACTTAAATTTTTTGTATTTTTTTATACATTTCATCGCCATCTAGACCGTTTTCGACAAATGTGAACGATTCTGAAAAATCATTCAGTACCATTAGTTATCTAAAACACGCGTTGAAATAGTAGCGCTTTACATTGAAAACAATCGTTTGATTGTGGAAAATTGTGAAAATCGTTTAATTGTGCGTGATTATCTTAAAAAATATGGGAGAAATTAAGCGCCTTCAGACAATACAATTCGTAGTTTGGTAAAGAATTTCATTGAGTACGGGTCTGTAGCCACTCGCCAGCGTGAGCGACACTCCAATTAAGTTGTTGAAGCGGTAATAGAGAGCGTTGCCGATAATCCGAATGTTTCGTATCGCCGCCGATAACAGGAGTTAAACCTGAGTGGAACGACTCTAATTATGAAGAAAGATCTTTATCTCTTCGCACACAAAGTGCAACTTACTCAATGATTGTTGCCAACGGTCTGACGAACCTTTTTCCAACAAGGTGGCGCATCTTGCCACACCGCAGCCCTTACGATGAAATTCTTGCAAAATTAAAGTCTATGCCAGCAGCTGAAACAATTGACAAACTCATAGCTTATATACAAAAGTATCTGCTATAACGCCCGAAGAGCTGCCTTTTGCGTATCGAATAGAGGTGGTGAATCAATCGATATTGTATTAAAAAACTGATTTGAGAGTATGCTAAATAAATTTTGCTCATTTGTCAAAATCGGCTGAAAATGTCAGAGTTATTCAATGTTGAAATACCGAAGGTCTATATGGCGCACCCCTCTTAGTATGCAAATTTTCAATATTTAACTGGGAGGCGCATGGTTTTTTATGTAACACAAGGGCGAAGTATCATACAGTTTGGAAGCCGCTGCTTTAAGGAGTTACAGAGATATATTTATAGCATGCATTCTAGGAACTTGAGAAAAAAATGATAAGCTTATTGGCCTGCAATTTCTAGCCGCTTTGTGCCCGCTTCTGCCGATCTTCGAGATGAAAATATCTTTGACGCACGTAACTGTAGTGTAGGCAGCAATTTTAAATTAAGACAAGCGATGAAACGATAATGTCATGCACCTTTTGGAGCAGATTTTACATGGCATTAGCCCCTATGCCACAGACTAAGGCTAGCCGGCTACGTAATCAGGATGTACGATAACCGTATTCTAATACGGCTCATGATGGCAGAAATTTCGGGAAATGGAGCAGCATGTAGACTCAGGAAGAGATGGATGAACTCTGTGACGGCTGACGCAGAGACAATGCTCAACATTCAGAGCTGGAGAACTGCTGCAAGGAACCGCAAAATTTGGAGAAATGCCCTAGAGGAGGCTATTCGGGTTGTAGCGCCATTGGATTGATGGATGGAATAGCCCCTGTGCTTAAAGTCGTGTAATGTGGCGTGACAAATTCCTTGAGTTGAAGAAAGTGAGGTTTCAGTCAAATTAAGACGTTCAACATAGGGCGTAAACTCAACTTACCACTTCCTGGCCATTGGTTGTCCATGCCTACAGACTTTTATGGGTAGGAACTGTGCATCCCCATCTTAACTTTTCCAGGATGACAGCTTTGCATGTTTCCTTCCAAGACACAGCTGCTTGGAAGGTGGGTTTTTAGGAGAAGTTCCAGGACTTTCCTCGAGGACTCTGTTTATGTGTCGTCTCCCCGTTTGATATAGGATGATTGGCATGGTTGTTATGAGACAAGTTTTCCATGCCAGCTGATTCTCCTAGACTCTCTACTGCATCGCTCCATTTTGATTTATCCGGCCATGTCGCTTTCAGAGTTATGTAAACAATTTGGAATAAGCAACATCTATTAGATCAGCCCATAATTAATGATGTTTTCCAAAAGCTGGAGGGAGGGGTTCAACTACCTGCATAACCTTGTTATAAAAACAGATACTAATTGAATTATTTAGTACAATTCTAACGTTAGCTCTATAAATACCTACAATACAAATAATTATTTCTCCAGCATTCATCTGAATCGATCGCAATTTTAATTGAAAAAATTCTTTACCACCTGATGTAAAAAAACCACTCTGAATATTCACGTCCATGTTTTGTTTAAGCCTCTTTAGCAGTCATTGCACTTTGAAATTAGCATTGAATCGCCATAAATAACCCGAAGTTAAATGTAAAATGATACATTATTTCCCAGAACACAGAGAGAGAGATTTTATCTGAACGGTAGCTGCCGAATAGAAAACGAGCGAATTATTTTTCGCTGAAACACTCGAGGAACTTTCCCAGGCTTTTTCTATTGTTTCCATCTTTCATCCACTTTGGTTCTACATTTTATAAAAGTGGAATTTAAACCGAATAAAACCCACAATGTAAGTAACAACAACGGAACAATAACTTTTCGTTGTTTAATTGATTTATTAATGGGAACAGCCCAACAATTTCGCACATTCTAGATATTAGATTTTATCTTGTGAAATCGATTTTTGTAAAGAGGAAAGAAATGCGAACAATACAGCAGCCTTTAAGACTAAGTTAAATTTTTATCTTTGCTGACAGAATGTTGCAAAGGGAAAAAAGAAAACAGGATATAGAAGGACGTCGCCTTTCGTTCTGCTTTTAATAAGATCTAATGAACAAAGACTCATCCTTGGCTTACTGGCTGGTAGACGAGTGTCTGTTTTTAAAACTGCAAAAACAAAGCGCAATTTTACTCCGTCGGAGGAAACTCGCAGAAAAATTCCAATAATCCATCATTTAGCAATTGACTCGCTGGTTTCGATGCGCGCCAATACCTCGTTGTCGAAGAGATGCTGGATGGGAAATTTAACATAAATTCAAACCGAATGTGCAGAAATACGTTGCGTCAGAAAAATAAACGGCGAACTCCAGCCCGGCGAGCCACCGACGACGACGTCTTATGCGTCTCTCGAGATTATGCTGCCACTTAGTATTGCTGCTGCTGCAGTAGAAAATCTTGATTCAACCTATATGCCTGGAATAGGTGATGAACGAGAGATACTGAACCAACTTCATAAAATCTTCTTTTTTCTCTCATTTTTATTTTATCTATACATAAAAAGTCTCCACTTTGGTGGAAGACAAAAATCTTGTGTACGTCTTCGCTTTTTCACGCACTCCTTTTGCTCTTTTGTCATGTAAGAAGTCTAGGAAAACCGGTTTATGGAGCGCATAAGACAAACCGAACGACTTGATATAGAAAATGAAAACCACAAGCCTTCTGAGGTGTATTTTACTTACCTCCACCACCTCCAACGTTCGAGGGGGTTTTATGTTTTTTCTTTTTCTTTTATCGAATCTTTTTTGTATAATGCTCTTGCTACACACAAGATACAACTACAGCTTCTAAATTATGGTCCAGACTTTACCTAAGAAGTTGGTCGTCGAATGGACTTTATTTTTTTTCGTTTTTAATGATTTTTACTTAAAGTCTGCAGCGGTAAGGAAAAGGGAGATTTCTCTAAGAGACTGGTTTTTATGATGCGGAAGGTGTAAAATTACGTGAGATAAAGGAAGTGGTTTTTCAAACTGGAACAAGCTAACGAGTTTTTGAGATTTTTAGATACTTGTTAGTAAATCTACAGTTTCATGTTTCCAAAACCAGTAAAACTTTATTATTTTAAAACAAAATGGAAACCTTTAAACTTTGATAAGTTTTATTGGGAAGAAAACTATGTGTTTGTGATTTGTACACATTAAGGTCCTTCAAAGATTGAGGGCATCAATTTATCGATCATAAAGGGTGACCGCACAAAATTCACTGCAGTGGGTTAAAATACTTGTGGCAATGGAACTCAAGTGAATTATGCAGTTTGGCACAATGTTAAAACAATGAAGGAAAAATAAGAGCTTTTGGATTTTTATACCCTTTGGTTTACAAAAGGGCAATAGTAAACTTCAAGAAGTTTTTGGTAAAACATTGTTTTTGACCAGGCAAGGCAGAGGTGGTTTATGAAACTTTGTGGCGAAAAAACAATATAGTTACGAAGAAAGGAAAAAGGCTTTTAGTATTTAAGATAAATACTCATTGAAATCTGGCTAATAGTTGTGGCAGGACTGGCAATAAAGATTTATAAGTATAGATCTTTTCAAACGTCGTGACATTCCGCGCATGCACCCCAGCAAAGCTCTTAAAAATGTTTAAAAGCTCGGACAAAGCTTCATTTAACTCCTCCTATTAAATCACTTGCTGCCATTTAATCAGTCACAACTGCGTATTGCTAGAAGGAGGTGCATTTTTCAGGGACTTCAATGATTATTTAAAAATTTACAAATTATGAATTAAAAACGTCCCTTTTTATATATATATTTTTATTTTAACGTTTTTGTATTTTACACATTTGCTGCAGAAATAATTTGTAGCAATTTCTATTAAATAAATATGAAATTTGTGTTTTTATCACTTTGATTAGTACTACATAGATTGTTGACGTTTTCCGCCGGTCGCATGCGCGCTTGGGGAGATTGTGCTACTTGCGACTGCGGAGAACTAACGTTTTATGAATGACAAAGCTCATGCATTCAAAAGAAATTTTTTCGGAATGTTTTTTTTAAATTATTTTAAATTAAAGGGATGAGAAATATTTCACATAGTTATAGCAAAATTATGCATATTATGATGAATAAACTGGCTTGGTTGAGCAGGGGTTTTACATGAATTTAAAAGCTCTGCTCAATACATATAAAGATAAATTAACTTTATTCATTTGGCATGCGCGCATCCCTTCCCTAATTCGTGGAGTTTTTTCTGCGTTTGTTGCCGTTTTAACTAAAAACAGGAGAAATGATAGAACAATAATTATAAAATTTGGCAACGAGGTGCGGAGAACTGTTCAAATTTTTTGGGCCACTTAGTTTGAAAGCATCTATACTCTATACGCGATGAGCCTTAGTTATATCAGGAATAGTAGCTGTAGAACGAGTAGTACTTTTTATAAACGAATTTCTAGACCGAAGAAATATGTACGTAAATGATGGCTGTAGACTGCGCAAGTAAGCCGAGCAAATTCGTTTTGTGTTGCGAAACACGTTGCGGTAGAGATAGAAGGTTACTTATTTTAGTTAGGTATTCTGGTCAAAAATAATATCTCTCTCAATTTAGTGACGGACACCTTACTGTGGTCGACCTAGAGTTAAAACAGGAAGAAACTCAGGATGACCTCTTTCTATTTAGCTCTCCTGAGGGTCCTCTAGCTCCTATACCCTTTAAAAACCTGGTAAGGCACACCGATCTTACCACGGTCCTGGTTATGGCTCCTACACCTCTAACTATGACAAAACCTTGAGGTTCCTGCTCAACGAGCACTTTCCATGGTCACTCCTCTAGAGCGCTTATCCATTGGATGCTGGGTGTAGTCTTAGGACCATCCCAGACAATCTGCGACCGTGGCAAAGTCTAATGGGCAGTCGCCTCTTTTCAACCCTTTAAGTCGCCGGGAGGAAAATGAATTTTTCCGGTACTCCTTCAGAAGTCCCTCGATCTGATTCTCGACAACGTAGTCTATCTCTTTAGGGCTAGCTTCAAGTGGGGATACCTTCCAACCATTTGGAGAAAAGTCGTGGTGCAAAAGACCCCTGAAGCTGCCGAAATCGTACAGACCTATCAACTTTAACCTCTTTTCTTTTGAAAACGAAAGGGAGCTCTACCTTCCGCTACATTGCTCCCAGTTCGCTTACTCGAAGGGTAAATAAACAGAGGTTGCTATACACCACCTGGTGAGCAAAATCGAAAAAGCCTTCCTCACTAAGGAAGCTGCATTAAGTGCGTTCCTTGACATCGTAGTTGCTTTCGATAGCACTGGCTATGATTCTATTTCTAGAGCACTAGCTCTCAGAAACCTGGAACCTCACACGATTGAGTACATAGCTTGTAGCTTGTGACATTTCTTTTACCCTAAGCGTCTCCACCATTAGTGTGAAGGTTATTAAGAGCTGCCCTCAAGGTGGGGTCTTATCCCTGTGACTAACTGTAAATGAACTTTTGACCAAACTATCTGAATCTGGTTTCGATGTCATCGGTTTTGCAGATTATCTTGCCATCATTGTTTCTGGGAAGTTTACTTTACCATTAAATGAGTTTAAAGATATTGTACCACGGAGGCTCTGTCAATCAACCCAAATAAGGCCATTCTGGTACTTTTATCCAAACGCTACAAAGGGTGCCACAGTTGAGTACTCAGACTCAGTCAAATATTTGGGAGTCAAGTTAGATAAGAGACTGAACTAGAAAACTCAACGGGACTACGACATCAGTAAGGGCCATATGGGCCTGCAAAAGGCTTTTGGGTAAGACGTTGGGTCTTACACCACAAATGATGTACTGGATATACAATACGATCGTTAAACCTGTGGTCACTTATGCCGCTATAGTTTGGTGGCCCAAGACTAAACAGGTTACGTCGATCCTCAATTGCAGCAAAATGCAACGGCTTGCTTGCATCTCCATTACCGGAGCTATGCGGACCTGCCCACACTTGCGATGGAGGCAATCATTGCATATTTTCATTTGGAAAGCCGCCGCCATAAGTGTGCCTTGAGACTGCAGATCCCATCGAACTGGCCGAAAACAATCAAAGGACACATGGGTATCCTTAACAATATCCCAAACATTTCCAACCGCCGACCATATGGTTGGTGAACTGCGGTTCTAAAGGAAATTCAGGGCGATTATCCCGAAACGTTCTGAGTGCGAGGAACTTATTCTTCTCAGGGATCCAAAACACCTCCACTAGTCTACCGATGGCGACGGGTCAAACAGGGGCTGACGTCGCAGGGCCCAACTCCATGGTCTCGATGGCAATGGGTAAAGTGGCCCTCTGTTTTCCAGACTGAAATACATGCCATTTCGACCCACGCTAGGCTCAACCTTGAGAAAGGTTTGAAAGGCACCAACATTAAAAATTCTTCTGACAGCCAAACTGCGATCAACGCACTCTCACAACGTGGAAGTTTTCTTCCTGCAGTGTGCTTTGACGTCATGACGACCAGAAGAAATAAGGTCCCGTTCTGTTGGGTCTCCAGACACTGAACCATCGAGGTAAATGAGGTTGCAAACAGCCTCGCGAGCGAGGTATGAGACGTTGGTACAGGGCGTAGAGCCTGTGGCATCTCTTGGTCCACCTCCAAGTCCTTTATAGAGGAGTGGATTAAAGGATTAAACTTAGTCAATTGGTAATCAGCCCCAGGTCTTAGACAGGCCAAAGATCTTATAAAACCCTTAGCCTTAAGGGGCACTATCACTTTAAACAGAGCGAGCCTAAGGCTGTTGGCAGGTTATCTGCTGGGCATGTGGGACTGAGGTATCACCTCCACAACCTAGGGCTGTCTCAAGAAACAGAATACCAACTCTGCATGGAAAGCGACAAGACTTCCACACATATCCTTTTGAATGTCATGCTCTGATTTGGCTTAGAAGAAGTACGTTTATCAGAAAGTCTGTGGGCCCCGCTCAAGTCCAGTCTTCCTCAATTAAAGAATACTTATATTTCAATAGAAATATAAGAACTAGTAGTAGCCGAGTTTTAAACTTACAGATTAAGGTGATCTGTTATCAAGCCTTGATCAGACCAATTTTGACCTATGGTTGTCGCGGTTGTGCACGAGGATATTTGCTTCAGAAGCAAAACTGAGAAAGAGACGTGCAGAGTTGGTAAAAGTTCAGATCATTAGAGAGGCCATTCAAGTAGGCTCCACTGAAGACCGGAAATCCATTTTTCCACCTTCGTATGCCTCCCTTTCTAAAAGAGCTTCTGAAGCATGCTCCTCGTGTGTTCTACAAATACAAAGTCTAAAAGGCAAGGCCTCAAGATTAATTCTCAACCACTTAGTACCACTTATAGCATCATCTCACCCTACATACCAATTTTATAAAATTATAATTTAAGGGTCAGTGTGGCATTGACCGTGCAATCCTCTTATAATCAAAAAAAAAATCATCAAAGCAAAATCTGCTCCATATTCACAAGGTTAAATGCTTTGAAAAAAATTAAAAATTATAAAAGACAAGAAAGGTAAAAAAAACTTTCATCTGCTTATAAAGCGCGCCGCAATAAATCAATTCGGTCTCCCTAAAAGAATAAAATTTGTTCAAAAAGCTCGTGATGAATATTAAAAAGTTTTTCAAGTGGTTTACGCATCACCTGCCTACCTGCCTTGCTGCCTACTATACTGCAGCAGGTATAGTCTCTGCTGGTTTTCTTTTTTGCTTAATTTTATGTGTCACGTGACTTTCCCATAAATATTTTTTTTTCAGCTTCTTCATCTTTTCCTTAAGTAATTGAAGATTTAAATTAGCATATTTAGATCAGTCCCGATGGACTTTGATAAATAATTAAGAACTCGAAGCGATTTGTACTCGCTCCTTCCAATCTACTCACGCTTAACAATGCTGGCAATGAATATTTAAAAATTTATCTTAAATTAATTCCCTTTTTTCTCATTTTACTTTCACCAGAACGAAAGATATTCATAAATTTGATTATTTAGAGATGAGCTATCAAATCATCGGCGATTGATAGATTAATCGAGTTTGGAATAAAAAAATAAATTGGAAAAAAATCAACGCGATTTGCGTCGCGTTTTGCAAGAAGAAGTCGAGGTAAAATATTCAAATATCGGAATTTTACGGGTTTTTTATTGGTTTTATCGAGTATTTTTGGATATTTATCGCGATATTTATAAAATATTCGAAAATTTAAGTTAATTCCGACTTTTTTTTTGAGAAGTGTCGAGTTTACTTTGATTTTGTAATCGGTTGTGGACTTTTTTCTAGTTTTTAAAATGTACAAGAGTGTAAATTAACCGATGGTTTGTGACATGATAATTTTTCGGTTTCATTCAATTTATAGTTTCTATTTTAATATTAATTATAGGAGATTTTGGATGATTTTTATGCCACCATGAAATGTTCTTTTTTTGACTTAAGAATTTGGCAATCGGTGTATAGGAAAGAGCCAATGGCTTCGCATTTATCGTGTAAACGATGTTACAACTTTAAGTAAATTTCGTAATAAATGAGTACAAATATGATACTCGAACATATCGAATAAGTTATCGTTATACGCCCCATTCAACCAATAGGTATTACGGACGAAGTGGATAAAATCTTTAAATATGAAACAATTAATCATAAAGTGGAAATTGCTTTATGGACTTGTGTAGAAACTTAAATTGCTATAACAATAAATGATCCAAGCATCTATGGAATCTAAGCATCATATACATCAACGAAGTTAATCCACCAACCTTTTTGATACCAAATAAAATCAAAGATCTGATGACTGGTCGCCGTTGTCCGTCATGTGTAAAATCTCGTACAAGAAAATGTTTACATTGTTTGAGTGAGCTGAATAGCTACTTCTAATGAGGATCTTCAAAATAGATCCCAATGATATTTATTTGAAACTATCAAAACCCGCGTGCGTTGCAACGCCTTTGAATAAAAGAAGATTATGTGTGCACCTATAAAGGTATAATGAAAAAATATCAAATCTGCAAAAATTGATTTTGGATATTAAAACAATTATAAAGTAGCTTACAACTTTTTTAAGATTCGATGAGGAAATATTGTGTACTACGGTCGCAACAGACACCTAACCAAACATATTCAGAATCGTCCGCATAGATTTTGCTATGCGGGGATTAGACGCCCTGTGCAGAACTTCGCTCAAGATGCTGTTCTTCCCTCCGAATGGTTTTTCCAAAAAAAGGGCCAAAAAAAATTAATCAATTTTGCAAATTTGGCACCCACCATGCAGCCCACATAATATGCACAATTTGCTGTCCCTAAATAAACGTTTCCTCCTTTTTTTATTTCGGTTTGAGACGAACACAAGAGGCAAAAAAAAATTTCAAGACCCTTAATCTATGGCACTTTTCGTTGGCGCCCCATGCTTTTACATTTGGAGAGGTAGGTTGCTGCCATATATTGGCGGTAGGAAAATTATTTTTTTACGTTTTAGTAAACGTATTTTTTAGTTTTTTTTTAAACTAAACAGTTTGTCTTCTACTTCTCAGTCTATTATATGTATGCCGCCATTTTGTGGTGATCGCCATATCAGATTTACATTTACAGATTTACGTCACACAGCTTACTGTACTATATACTCGTCCCATACTTTGACTTGATACCACTGACATATAGAATGGACTGCTTATGAGAAATTTTTCATGGCACCAATTTGTTCCATAGGCTAAAAACCTTTTTTCACTCCATGTAAACACCGGAATCACTTTTGAAATTTACATTTTTTTAAATACGTACTTAAAACATTAAAACAACACAAATATTTTGTTTAAAAAAATTAATAAACACTATTTTCACTTTTTCACCTTTTAAAATGCCTTTTTTTCATTAATTTGCAAATTTTATGTGTATCTGATTTAAGTTCTTAACGCCTGTCTTAGCAACTGACATTCTGTATGTCAAAATCCGGGGGCTTATGGGGAAAAGAGCAAAAGATATAAACATCACTATAGGTACCCGTCTATTTTTTTCTAATTGATTTAACGCAAAAGATATAAACATCACTATACCCGTCTATTTTTTTCTAATTGATTTTATTTCTGAGTGCTTCTGTCAGTTTGGGGGCTTATGGATGAGCGAGCGACTATACCTTTTTGGTGCCATCGGTTTGTATGGGAATAATTGCTGATGAGCAGTCCATTATTATATGTCAGTGCTTGATACACATATCGAGGACGTTATGAAGAAAATATAATCTCCGTTTTGTGTTAGCAGCCAAGCTGTGTTTGCCACGATCAAGTTGTCATACCATTTTATTTGATACCCATACCGAGTGACTTGTAAAGAAAAAGGTAATCCGCCATTATTTGTTGGCCGCCATTTTGATTTTGGCATGACGACTCACAGCTTGTATTCTATTTGACTCACGCTTTTATTTGATACCAATGCTCACAATTGCAAAATTCAGCCGCCATATGGTTCCTATATGTTGATATTTTTACAAAATGATCCGATTGCATTGTCACGCGAACCATGCATATTGCAAAATTTCAAGATAGGTTATATTTTCTCATTTTGTGTTGGCCGCCATTTTGAATTTGGAATAACGCCACTTAGGAAATTATACTCTACTCGTAATACCCTTTTAATTGATACCCATGTCGCGGATCGGGAAAAACTGCGAAATTCGGCCGGCCATCTTGAAACCTGTTCTTGGTTTTTTACAAAAATGTCATATTGCATTATCAAATTTGGGGCTGATCGGTTGCATGAAAGTGGTTCAAGTTGTAACGCCCGCCGCACATGCCCACACTCGCATTGGTCGACACGAGCCGCGTGCGAGTGGCAGTATTTGAAACCTATGGGCCAGTACCGAACTCCGCATTTGCTCTCACGTGTCGATTTCGGCGCGGACATGAGCGTGTAGCGCGTGTCGGCTAGGTGATCGAGACACTAATTTCGAGTGGCAGTGGCGCGAGTGTTTGCAATGATGAAGGAATTAAATGAAACTGTTCGAAGCGGAAAATGTACATACGAAGTAAAACACCCAGATTTCAAGAATGCAAAATTAAAGGATTCTATTTTGAAATTCATTCCTAGACAATCTAAAATAGTTTTTGAATTTTGCGTCTGAAAACTCGGAAGTTAATTTAAATTTTCCATGGGTTTCCCTCTGAACATGCAAGAGCTCTTCCACCTTTTTTCAGATGCTTTATTAACAAAAATCTATATAAAAATTCGTTATCATTGTCAGATATTGAACTTAAGTCTATCGCGCCCATCTTGAATGCCACTGACTGATGTACGACTCGTGTGTGCAAATGCGGACAAACACGTGTCCACCAATGTCAGTGCCACATCACCGCAGGGTCGTGAACGAGTGCGAGTGTGGGCATGTGCGGCGGGCGTAAGAGGCGTAAAACGTAAAAAATTGCGAAAAATCTTACTAATTAATTAATTTAAAAAAAAAACTAAGTAATTAAAATTTGGAAGAACGGAAACTTTGGGATATCCATGTCCATGCATCTACAACAAAAATCAAATTTCTATCTCTTCTAGTTTGGCTCCAACGCGTGACGGTACGCACAAGCAGACACACAGACACACACTTCTTTTTATTAATATAGATAGAAGATACCTATATCAGCGAGCAATAATAACAAGAGTGATTAGGTAGAGCTCAAGGACAAGTAAAAGAGTTAAACATATGAAAGAAGAAATAAGCAATAACATTAAGGAAAAATTAAAAAAAAATTAACAAACACGCGATGAACAGAAATTTTCCTTGATTCCCCTTCCTATTGCAATGTATACATTCAAATGGAGGCAACGTGGGAACAGAGCACGTGGCGGTATAGAATTTGAGTATGTATGGGGTTAAATTTCGTGTTGGTACAGCACTCGCGTTACTTGATTACGCTTGTATTGTCCCTTATTGTGCACTCGTACTTCCCCTTCATTTTTTATCTTTCTTTCATACACATTGCGTGTATTGTGAAAGTAATGCTGCCTCCTTTTATCATAGATATTACTTCTGTGATATTTTGACTTTTTCACTCGCATTGAAATTTTTATCAGCTGATCTCAAGGACAATGAAACATTTTTGAAAATTTGTTCTAGCTCATCACCCTTATTATTATTGCAGAAGAAGAAATCATATCTAGAAACTAGACAACTTTTTTTAAAGGAATTATATTCTGGTTGAATAGTTTTTGATTTCACAGTTATCCTTGTATTGCAGTGATTATTGCCTTGATCATTTCTTGAACAATAATCGTCACAGTTGAGAAATGAAGAAATGGAAAGAGCTTAGCTAAACATTACCCATTTCCTTGGATCTCACGGAAAATATGCAAAATCGTCATTGATGTAATAAATCCTTACCTGAAAGAAAAGAAAAAGGTATTATTAGTTGCATTAGTCAATTGTAGAAAAGAATTTAACACGTTGAATGCCATGCTAATTTAACATGGCTTTCTCGTCTGACCAACATAGGTTTTTCATTATGCGGTCCATATTTTGTGGTAATATTATTTACAGCAGACAAGTTAATTGGTGCCATCATTCGTGACGCATTTATTTTACTAAGGTCAGTGGTGACCCTCACGGCCAGGCTCGACACATAATCTTTTTTAACACTAAACCTACCGATACTTCATGTATTCCTATTCCTACCAAAGCGGGTCAAATGACCCGTCTTTAAAATGTTATATCTATTACTATGTCTAGCGAAAAATATATCAATTGGGCCAATTTGGTACATGAATAAAACAATTTTTTTCAAATAACGATTCAAAATAGTTTATATATTTTATTTTATGTTATATGTTATTTTCAAGAAATTCTGACAAAAAGTTTAAAATGGGTCATTTGACCCGTCCATGGTAGGTTTAGTGTTAATAAACAAAACTTAGGAATCACTCTTTGTACTTACCACTACCTTGCAGGACCTATATATAGATTTTCGAGGGATACCGGGTCCCTTTTCGTCCCTCTGCCTAGAGTCATCTTATTGGGGTTGCAGTGGGTTGTCCCATTGCTCCCTTACTTCGACTCCCCTAGTTATCGCAAGCAGCTGATTGAAGGGAGTCTGCCTCATGTCCTCCATCCAATGGAGTCCAGTTATGGCAGCCCTTTTCCTCGCCACCGCCGGACAGTGACACACTATGTGTGTGGCCGTCTCAGGTTCCTCCAGGCACATCCGACAGGTGTCATCCTCCAGAATTCCCATTCTTTTTAGGTGATACCTGAAACATCCGTGTCCTGTAATCAGTGCCACCAACCATCTGAGGGTTCTCCTTTGCATATGCAGGATCCTTCTTCTGGCTGCGGTAATCGGCAACGTAAGCACCATCTTAGCCTGCCTACACGTGGTCATAGCGTCCCACCGTCTCCGGTGTTCCTCAGCGACCCATTTCTCGATGTAGTTCCTTACCAACCCTCTGCCAATGGCAGAGTATGGCTCCGGTCCCCAGAATTCCGAGGTTGACCCCTGTTTTGCCAGGTTGTCAGCCTTTTCGTTCCCATCGATGCCTGTATGTCCTCTAACCCAAGCTAGCGTCACGTTGTTTTGTTGCACACACCTGTTCAGTTTTTGGACACATTCCAACGCCAGAGACGCATTAATCTCTGTCTGGTTCATGCGCTTAATCACAGCCTGATTGTCCAGTGCTATAAGGATACTTCTTCCCTGCACCTGACCCTCATTTATGTGATCCAGCGCGTGCAGCAGAGCAAGCATTTCCGCCTGGTAGACTGAGGTGTAATTCCCCAAAGCCAGAGAGCAGGTCAGATTTAAGTCCTCCGAGAAGACTCCCGCACCTGCTCTGCCGTCAATCTTGGATCCGTCCGTGAAGATATATATGTCCTCCGGTCTCCCTTCGGGGAGCGTTCCGTTCCCTATGAGGGTTTTATGATACCTTTCGGTCACCCTCATTTTTGTGATCCCTTCCATGGGCATCATGAGCTCCCTAATCCCTTTAATGCGATCCAGGATCTTCATGTGCCCATATAAGGTTCCTGACGCCTGCCATGCGGCATCCCGTCTCATCCGAATCGCTGAGGCTGCCGCAGTCTTCATCACCTGGAGATCTAACGGCAGCAGACCTAACAGCGCCTCCAATGCCGCGGCGGGTGTGGTGCGGAAAGCACCGCTCACACCTACGCAGGCCATTCTTTGCACCTTGTCCAAATGCCTCTTGACGGTTTTCTGTGTGGCTTTAGTCCACCAGACCACCGAGGCATAAGTTATGATGGGTCTCACCATCATGGTATATGTCCAGTATGCTAACCTTGGTGAGATACCCCACCTTAGTCCACATACTCTTCTGCACTGGTGAAGCACCCTTGTCGCCTTCTTAATCTTCTCTTCAACGTGGTATTTCCAGGTTAGTCGCGAGTCCAAGTATACACCCAGATACTTGACCATCC
This sequence comes from Thereva unica, assembly GCA_949987705.1. Taxonomy (NCBI): domain Eukaryota; kingdom Metazoa; phylum Arthropoda; class Insecta; order Diptera; family Therevidae; genus Thereva; species Thereva unica. The sequence goes on along the minus strand of OX465283.1, from coordinate 81,056,800 downwards.
CAGACACCTTGATCCTCGATCCAAAAAGCATGAGGGGCTGAAAATCCAGATCTTTAATCTTCCTAGTGAAGATTATCGCGTCTGTCTTATTGGCATTTATGGTGAGGCCCTGTTCCGTACACCACTGCTCAACCACTTGGAGTGCATTCCTCATGATATCTGCCGTAGTGCTCATAAACTTGCCACGTGCCACAATCGCTACATCATCTGCATACCCAACGGTATGCACGCCCATTACCTCTAGCCGCCTGAGCAGAGTGTCCACAGTGATGTTCCACAGGAGGGGCGATAGGACCCCGCCCTGTGGGCATCCCTTGCTGACCCTCCCTCGAAGCCGTGAGTCTCCTGTCTGAATCCTTACCGCTCTGTTTTTCAGCATGCTGTCCACCCACCTTACAATCATGGGGCTGACCTCGCGCCTCACCAGAGCGTCTTTGAGTTTGTTGAACTGTATCTTGTCGAAGGCGCCTTCGATGTCCATAATAACGGCCATCGCTATGCCTCCGGTATACAGTTCCCCCTCGGCTACTCGCACCAGTTGGTGGAGTGCCGTTTCTGTAGATCTGCCAGCCTGGTAAGCGTGCTGGCTTCTACTTAAAGGGTGCCTCCTTAGCATAGTACTCTCCAGGTGGTCTGCCACCACTCTTTCCATTGTTTTCAACAGAAAGGATGTTAGGCTGACTGGCCTGGAGGACTTCGCCTCGGTGTAGTCCTTCTTGCCTGGCTTAGGGAGAAATACCACTTTGGTTTCCCTCCACACCGCCGGAATGTATCCTGTTGCTAGACAGGTAACGAATATTCCCCTAAGCCTGGGTGCAATGATTTCTTTGCCCCATTGAAGCAGCGCAGGGAATATTCCATCACGCCCCGATGTCTTGAAGGGAGAGAATGTGTCTATTGCACGTCTCACCCCTTCCTCCGTCACCACCCCGTTAGCCTCCTCTCGGTTCATCCTTGTAGCCATTCTGTTACGAATAGTCCAAGATTTACCCGAGATATAGCTGCCAGGAAAGTGAACTTCCATCAGGATCTTGTTGGTTTCCTCCAGCGTCTCCGTCATCCTCCCCGACGGGTCACGAACGAGTCCGACTTTGGAGACCGGGTCCCTGGAGATCATTTTCTGAAGTCTGCTGGCCTCAGATATGCTCTCCATGCTCTCCATGCTTGCAGGACCTAAGGATAAATATGATTGAGGCTAGGAGATTGAAATTCCAACAAATCTTTTACTAAAAAAAATATTGGTATTTTTAAATCAGGAATATAGGTACCGAACGGTTGGCTGTTGATATTCGAATGAACCTTAAGTTACTTAGAGTCAAACAAAACAGAACAAAACAGCTCCTATCTAGGCAGACCCATGTGCTTATGCGGGATGTATATGCTAAATTTACAAAACTGGCTGGCGATAAGTCTTAGAGAGTAAAGGCCCCCAAACACGGTCAAATTGGATGTACATCCAGATTTTCATCAAACCAATGCTCGCTACGAGTTTTGATTAGCCGACAGGGCGGTGGTATCCTACGGGCCTGTTGAATATTTTTTGGTATGGTTTTACATATCACCCTGTATTTTTGTAATCGTATATCCCATGTTTCTGGATAACATATCATGGCACGAATAATACTCTCAGTTTACTGAATGGTGTATGTTCTACGCCTTAAGCAAAGTTTTAAGTTAGAACCGGGTGGTTAACACATATTCGACCTTTGCTTCTCGAATCAGGGCATTGGATAATATCCCCAACGATATGAACCGATATAATATCAAGACCAAGGGACTTAGCAAGGCCAGAAGGCACCAAGCGTTGAGCATATCTGCCCACATTTCATATTCTGGCCCGAAAATTGTAGTAGTGGCGTTGACGTAATACTCATCAATGCAACCAGGTTCAGCCTCTAAAAGGGTCCATCTTGTTTTGGTGGGTGGCTTATACGCACAGATCGACCTTAGCAAAGCCGGCCTTGAAAGCCCAATTGTAATTCAATGTAAAGCGCTACAATGGTACTGAATCGTGTACAATTATCGAAATCGGCTAAAAATTTTGAAATAGCGAAGGTCTAGATGGCGATAAGATGTATGTATAATAAAAAAGGCAAAATAAAATTTAAACAGAAATTAAAAATTTGAGTAAAAAAAGTCGAAAAGGTAAAACCATCCGCGCTGGTATTTCTAGGTGTTACTGATTTCATGCTGTTCTTCATGCTTCACCATGTGCCCAAGAGTTCAATTTTAAAATTGCTTCGGACGAATTTGTTACTTACTTTGGTAAGTAATTCCCGTCATTTCATCGGACATTCCTGGCGTTTTTTTTCCTTTTGTCTACTCGTTGCGTTCTACTCTCGGAACACAAGTTTAACTAATGCTTTATAAACTTTGCCTGTAATAAAAGCTCCTAAAAAGCATGGCTATTACCGGGGGTAATAAAAGGGTAATAAAACAAAACGTCTTGAAAATGATTTTGAGATGTACATACGTTACATTCAGTCAGTTTGACTTTCCTATGTGCGTCTACGGTTAGTTTCAGACTAGGCTACTTTTCACTGGTACAAAACAAATTTTCTGCCCGCAGTTGCTAACCGAGCTTTATAGTGCTCGTAGAATTCGTCAATGAAAAGCCGATGTCATCTGTGTAAAACGGTATTTGGGAGGATGTGCAGAGGTCTGCGATTCTTGATACCACAGGCACCCCAAATCTCGGTCGAAGATGAGTATCTACTTGCTGTCCCGTTAACCCCTGTTCGGAATACATTAAAGATGCCTCTTGTTCTGAATAGTGCTCGGGAGTAGCCAATGACAGAAGTTTGTCGGGAGTAGACAATGAAAGAAGTTTGTTATATACGACATATTGAACCTACATAATCGCGTCATATCAATAGGAATGTTAAATTTTTTCCCGGGTTTGTATAGTTCTGGTGGAGACCAGTCATCAGCTGAATAGAAATATCAAACTTTTGTCCGAAATCATTTTTTCCGCAGCATTCCTGCACCCCCAAGATGCACAACTGCATTTACTAGTTTTTATTGACGAGCTCTGCCATGTTAACGTTGAGGTCGGAAACATTGCAGACTCTAGCTATGCAGCTTGCTAAACTTCCAAAAATACTACCGCCTACCATATTCCGCCAGTGTTTTCTAGGCGAAGCTGCGGCAATCTTCAAAGCCTGTATAGGAATTCACACGAACCTAGGGCAGGCATCCAGGGTTATTCTGTTATGGAATGGGCAATCGACCATTAAAGCACTAGACACGGTTCATATAATGTCCAAGCAGATCGAAGTATGAAGTTATTCATTGGTAAGTACATACATACCAAATCATTTCTCAGATGCTACCTGGTCGGTCACAGGAGCATCAGACTAGGAAAAAACCTCTAGCTCGAGGATATTACCACCTTCTATCAATTCTAGAAAGAGTTTGCTTTACTACAACAAGTAGGGATCGAGTGACATCCTCATAATGCCATGAATGGAATCATGTCTATCCTTACAGGACACTGTGCAATTGGAAAACATGCGGCCGAATTCAAAATTCCGTTCAACCCCTATTGTTACTGCTGTGCGGGCGGAAAAGGCAAGAGAGACAAACGATGATCAAATTCCATGTTTTAGGAAATTATTGTTGTTGAAATTATTGGTCTTGGGAAAGGTTTCGAGGTTCCAAATTGAATATAGGATTCGGTACGACTATATGACGGGTTGGATCTAAAATCACTACAAGCATAGTACCTTACGCAATGGTAATTCACAAAATTATTCAAAAATTCGGTGTGGCTTTTCGCGCTAATTGTATCGCCGTCCTTGATTCTTAGCGCTCCCATACATGAACAGCCTTCTCCTTATGAGTGATTATACATAAATCCTATAGCTCTAGGCCATGAGTTTATCCGAGTTTACCCACACAGTGGGAGAGTGACCTGAAAGTCATGATGCCTATTGCGTTTCCATACATACTCCATGATGACTGACAGGATATTGTGTTTATTTTTACCGCAAGATGAAAATCATGAGAATTTAATTGAATTTAGCTATATAATTTTTTTTATATCGCACTCGATCCAGTTTGAACATCGGAAACATATTCAAAATTATGAGAAGTAGAGAAATATGTTTTGAGCGCACTTCCTGTAGCCATAGTAAATTACTACAAAAATTCTTACTTGCGAAAACACACATAAATAAATCACATGACAGCCTATCCAACATTACGAAATCAAGTTATTAAATTAAAGGAGCATAAAGTAAGATAAAATAAATCAAAGAAATCAGAGAGACTTTTAATATTGACATTTAAATCAATACAAGAAAATCATTGAAAAATTAACGATGGAATTTAATAAACCGAAGCGGAAAAATGTTGAGTGGAAGTAGACGGATGTTTTTGAAGCATTAACAATATTTTAAGTTGAATTAAATATTTTATTTATTAGTTGGTGCGCAACTGGCTTTCACCAATGCAAATCAAATATAAAGGCCTTAAGGTACATATTGTACATGTTTGGTGCAAGAAAAATAAAACGCTGTTTATCTCCGATGGCAGATTAAATATAATTCAACATTTGTTTGGGGTATATCTATAAGTACTTTTTTATATTTGATATTTGAAAACGACAATCTCAAATGATTCGTGAAGAATTTAAAAGCTAATCCAAATTAGATACACACAAAAAGATTGAGCCAGTTTTATCCTTGACGAAATTAGCAGTTCTGATGAAAGAGACCCGGCAAGATATGCCCCTTTCCAGCAGCTTTGAAGGGCTTGAAGACGACAATGGCCAGTTCGATCTTACCCGCAGTGAAAATTTCGTTTGCCAGACCTTTGTTCCTATTGTAGAACCAGGGACAAGAACTAGCTCCGATGTGTTGTTAGGTCAATCCATGGTCAGTTACAGAAATGCGTGCTAATTTATAAGTCCATGATATCATTGGTGTTCTCTGTAAAAGACCCATCAACAGTCTTGACGGAGACAATGCCATTTAAGCGGTCCTTAGACAAAAATTTGTGTAACCTCATGGAAGAAGGAAGCTTGTCTATCTGTTCGCAGGCTTTCCATGACCTTTGTTTGGATCTTTCCTACATTTTGTTGTAATCCGTAAGGGCTTTCCTATGAGGTCCAAGTTTATCTCCGTCGCCTGTAGAGATCATTGTTCCACTATGTAACTGTTCGGTTACTACTACATGGTTTCGCATGCCAGCTGCTTTCAAAGGCACGATCGTTTCCTGCAGATTGGCAGACACAAAGTCAAGATCGGCCTCGCTGATAGGGTTATTACTTATGGCTGACTCCTACCCTGAGGATTGTGCACTAAGTCTCCTAGTTAGTCTGTCGGGTAATCCTAAATGCTTCCGAGGATAGTGCTGAAACTATCAAGTCTAATATGTCTGGGGTCAGATCTTGCTTGGTCATTTGAGACATGCCAGTTAAGTATTCTGCAACTGAAGTATGTGCTGGCAAGAGGCACGTCAATCATCTCTTTTTGTGTCCCCTGTTCATAACCTGTAAATTATAACATTGCATAATGATGTTACATCTACTTTCCTATGTATGCCTCAGGATTCGGTTCTTGGTCCTTTGCTTTTCCGCTTCTATATAAATGATCATCCCTCCGTTATCCGTCGCTGCTCTTTTCATCTATATATGCTAACGATCTCCAACTATATATTTCTTGTCCAATACAGATTGAATTCTGTGTCTCTGAACTCAATAGCACCTTGTCTCGAATAAACGAATGGAGTTCTAGTAATTTCCTTAAATTAAATCCAATTAAATCGAAAGCACCTTTCCTTAATCTTCGCTGTCCCCAGATGGTTTTTCACATATTCTTTATATTTCTCTTCCAATCGTTGATTGTTCCAACTATAGCCCATGTTTTCGCTTATGATAGGGAAAATGAGAGCTTCCAGAGCCACGTATGTAACCGTCTCATCCCATCTCAAACCACATGACATTGTTGATGTAATTTAACAAAAAAAATTAACTTAGATGTGAAAATTACTCATTTGGAATCTCTTGGATTTAGAGATTCTACACATGGCGAAAGCGGTATAATGCCCCGGCTTCACCGAACACAGTTCAATAAGGTTCACCGGCTAAAGTTTGTGCTTGAAACTGTTGTTGCTTTTTCGCCAGATGTCAGAAATGCTAAAGCTCGTCGGAATGGCATTCGACTATTGCTTATTGCTGATTACTCTCTTTTGAGCGAGCTTTTACGTTTAACTTCACTTCGAGTTTAGTTGAGCGACCTGAGGTTTGTTGTATCCTCAGTTGAATATGTGGAAATTGTATACAAGCTGAGGTAATTTTAAAGTCCAGTTCACCAATTTGCTCGAACTTGCGGGCGGCTTTTTCGGCCGCTGAAGCCAGGGTATAAAATTATCCAGTTACTCCCAATCATGGATTTTATGCGGAGTGACCTAGGTTGATGTTTGTGTTAAAACTTAAAATTTAGGGTTACCTACGGCCCAAAAAATCATCGTCCTTCCTCATTTTGAACTTCATTTGGTGATATATCTCGGTGATGAATCTCGCACCTTGAATGTCTCAATATAAAAACAAAATTTCTTAACCTCTTTTTAAATTAATCATTTCTTGGCCCAAACAATATTTTTGATGTAAATTACTACAGAATATAAAAATGCTGAACACTGACGATGGTTACCCGTAGACCCTGTGTAAAAACTAGTGCAATTAATCCAGCCACTGAAAACTTTTCCAGAAATGGTATTGTCAACTTTACAACGCAAATGCAGTTTTTAAGGCAAGGCATATTACTGCTGAATAAATCATTACAATCACGTGCAAAGTAATTTCTTCAGTACGCAATGAAATAGAGCTCCACTCAAGAGCGAATATATTTAATCGGCCTTGAATATTAATTTGAAAATATTTACTAAACGTTTTTTCTCTCAAGATCCAATTTAACCAAAAATTTGTTCATTGAATTCTTAATCAACCAATAAATCACCAAGAACACCATTTAGCTTAGCAAAAATATGTTGTAGTTAAATATTCTCCTCTGTTTTAGATTTTATTATAACAAAAATAATTAAATTGAACTAACTTCGCACTGCTGAAACACGTGATTCTGCTTGGTGGATCTATTTGCCACATTCGTAACTTCTTATCTTTCAGCTCTAATGTTTACCAATTAAATTCGCTTATAGTAAAGGCATCTGTAAATTGTGGTTTCGTTTTTCCTGCTCCCAGCATTAATGTTATCTTTTGCGAACAAAAAAGATGCCTACAACGATTTTTATCTGAGCCCAGAAGAAAACAACACAAACAAAAACTCTAAAAATTAAATTAAATCAGCAAACAAGAGTCTTTGCCTGAGGGTGGCCTTAGCGAAATTTACTTTTTCGTAGCTCGATTTGATATCTAGTTAAATCAGCTTTATCTAACGTAATAAGCGAGAAAGGCATGCGCACTAGCTGGCATATAGGAATATCAACACTGAATTGCATATTAAGCAATCCAGCGGGGCTGAGATGTGGAGGACGTGAAAAATGAATGCTTTCAATTTGAGAGATTGGCATGTAGACGACTGGTGTTGTTGCTCGGCTGCAGTTGCTCAATCTCATTGCAAAGTTATACCCTTTTTTCAATACCAATTGCAGTATTGTCTGTGCAGCCTGATCTGTTAAATCTGGGCGGTTTGTCTGGGTGGAAGGTGTGACGAAATTTGTACTGAAGGTGTCTTACATGCCTCGCACCTAAGCGAAGAAATGCGGATCAAAGGTTTTCTGCGTTTTCACTTTTAGAGAAATATTTTGTAGTTGACATCGATGGCAATGGAAAATGGAGAGACCATCTAGAAATATGCGGACGTGTGGGTGGGCTTAGAGATCAATAATTTCGAATAAAATCAAAAATTTCTGGGGTGTATTTTTATCAAAATTTTTGAATTTTCTAAATCGGGACTGCGCAGCAAAACGCCTGGCTGATCGATCAATATCAAAATAATTTATTTCGGTTCAGTTTTCAAAATAGCTTAATATGATTTTACGGAAATTCCATTTCGACATGTATCTCAAATTATATTTCATAAACTTTTTTTCAAAATGTGATCATTTTTTTAATGTGGGGACGAGCAGTTCACTGAAGTAGCATTAAAGACATTCCAGTTTATCATTGGTATTTATCATGTTAGACTTTATGAAATCGAATTTTATCGTTGACAGATATTAGTTTTTGCATTTGTTTATGTTGCAAAAAGTGGAAAAAGGGGGCCCTTTCGAGTTACATAATAATAATTGCATGTGTGGCAATTTTAAATTTGTTGTGAAAACGAAATAGAGAATACCTGCATGGTAAAGTCGATCCCTGCTACGATGAGCCGCCGTACAGTAACATATTTTAATAGTCTTGTATTGTTAGGTGTCCATGATAGTCCCTTCCAAGCAAGGTTGGCGTGTATTTTCTTCTTGCATCGCGTTGCTGGCATGAGAAAGTCGATAATCAGATTAAAAACCTCATTTTGGAGGGGTAAGAAAAGCACTTTTATAAAGATCTAAATGGCGAATAATTTGGGGCTTCATAACTCTTTTGATGATGAAGATTCTACGCCACTGAGCTAAGAAATGTCATAAACCGACTCAGAAAAGACATCGGGTGCAGACGGTATTCCAATAGGTCGTTGGTCAAATATGAAAGATCTACACCATGGGTGGCTGACCCTAATGGTCTCGCGGGCCACTTTGAAAATGCATTACGACCCCGGGCCTGAGTGATATATTGGGTGATTCAAATTTAATTTAATATAATTTAGGAAGCAACCTTTACTCACCATAGTCACTAGAGAGCAGCCCAAAACGGAGTAGGGTGAAATGTGGTAAAAATGGCCTAACTTATAAACAAAAGGTACACAATCGTTCAACGCTACTTCAAGTTTATGAGCGCAAGGAGAATCGAGAGAGCGAAAGATGGAAAAGCCGTGCATTAGAAGGGGTAGAGTAAGGCTTGGTTCCTTCCACCAGGAAACGATCACTCCCGGGACCTTTGGAACCTACACTCGCAGGCAGAACTATAGGCTTTTCACAAGACAAATATTTAGGAGTGACGCTAGATGCCAAGCTCAACTGGAACCAGCACATGGATACTCTGATGAGCACAACGCGCAGATCCCTGTGGGCTTGCGTAGAGCTTGTGGTTTCACATGGGGTTTGCAACCGAAAACCATGTACACCATTAGCATTAGGCCCATGGTAACTTATGGAACAGTTTGGTGGAACAGAACGGCGCTTAAGGGTTTCATAACCAATTTAAGCAAAATTCAAAGAATGGCCTGCCTTTTCATCGTTGGGACCATCCGCACTTTCTCCAGATTGAGGTAGAGAAACCATAACCACCATAAACGGGGCGCTGCGGCCGAAGCTTATGGTCACCTGGGCGCTAGTCTTGGGGGAGGACATTCTGTAATAATCAACATTACAGAAGAGATTTCGGAAGCGAGGATGCTATCGGACAGCATACCCTTTAAAGTCTCAAAATTTGAGCAGCCTTGAGCAAAAAAGGAACGAAAACTAAAAAAACGAAACATAAATCCCTTATTTATATAATAACTATTTATCAGAATCCCGTAGGACCATATCGAAATTAGTTTGGGACTCTCAACGTGCACTTGGTGAGCAGAGCGTTCTCAATCAAGTTACCCTTGTCTGGGTCATCACTCCAGAGCCGGCTATTGGGACTAGTGATGAGCAAAAATGGTTTTGTTCTTGCAGTCTTGTTCTTGCACACTTAGCAAGACCAAGAACAAGACTTAGTTATGCGTGCAAGAACAAGACAGACTGAACAAGAACAAGACTAGATTAGTCTCATCTTGTTCTTGCGTTTGCTCATCACTAATTGGGACACCCACCAGCTTGCTGCAAAGGGCCTTTCGGGCTTTGACGAAACCTACTGAACGCTGAAGGCCCGCAACTAGACTGGCAAACTCGAAGCGGTTCCTTTCTTTTCGGTCCCCAAAGACGATTAAGGAATTGTCAGGACAATTGCTGGCTTGATTACCGGGCACTGTGCCCTAAATTACCACTTATGGAGAATAAGAAGGGCGAAGGACTGTAGAGGGTGAGTCTGCTCTTCACGTTTCCTGTGAGAGACCCGCAATATCGAAGATCAGGGTTCCTTTGCCGAGGAGTCTCTGCTCGAACATTCAAGTTGTCGCTTAGGCTACTAGGCAGACTGTTGAACTTGTTCAAGCGGTCTGGCCTACAAATATGAGGTTAAGGAGTGGAGTAAAATAGGCCAAATGAATGGCCGCAGTACCTTTGGACCCAATACCTCACACAGGAAAAGGTAACGACATTTCGGCAGGAGTCTGTAGGTTTTACCAACAATGAAACTAATGTGATCACAGCAGTAGGAGCATGCCCTGCACTACCCCAAGATTTTTTGCAAACAAGAGGAACCAAGTAGCAGAGAGGTCAGGACGAACAGTAGCAGACTCAGAGTAAAAAATACCCTGCGTCTTAGAAGGATTTAGCTGCATAAAGTTTAATGTCAACCAGTAGACGCAAGTCAACGCGACGACATGACGTAAGTCAGCAGCAATCTTCTCCACACGTATATGTATTTGATCTCTTGTCGCAGGGGGATAAAGCTGCACATCGTATACATACATATGAATCTTAGAGTATTTTACTACTAAGGGAAGGTCGTTAATAAAAATACTGAATAAAAGTGGCACAAGAATGGAGCCTTAAGGGACGCTAGTGTGGAGAAGGGCACTTGAGGAGCAAGAGCCTCCTAGTTTAACCTTTTAGAGAGGTTAGATAATAAACTTACATAAGTTTAAGAGCAGAAAGACAAAAATATGCTTCTGAGGCCAGTTTTCGTAGAAATAGGTCGTGATTGAAGCTATCAAAATCTTTTAAGAAGGCAAGCAGCAATAAACAGCAGATTTCATGTTTATCAAGCGAGTTGCGGATATCAGTAGTGACTTTATGAACCGCAGTGATTCGCAGCTGTGGTGTTTACGAAAGCCAGTTTGCCAGGTATTTATAAGTTTGAGGTGCCTCACAATACGCAATTATTTGAGTGGCTATTAGCTTTCAAGGACCTTTGTCAGAAATGGAAGAGTACTAATAGGCCGAAAATCAGAGGGCCTGGTAGGAGAAGAACCCTTGGGAATGGGTATGATTAGAACAAGCTTCCAAGACGAGGGAAACTTTGATGCCGTGAGGCAGGAGTTGAGAATATGAGTTAAAATAATCAGTTAACATAATCAAAAATATTAATAAGGGTCTTGTTATAGGAAATACATACTGGATAATATCGAAGAATTAAAAACTGAAATATATAAGGGCCTTTATCTACTAACAGGAAAATCATGGTCCAAGCATTTTTTTTTACTTTGACTATATAAATGAATAGTTTTATTCATTAAAACGCATAATATATAACCTGTTATTTAAGGAGACAAGCTTAATCAATATTTAGAATCAGAATCATTTCATAAATTCGGTTTAAAAGCCACTAAAAACAGTCCTCTGTTATGTCCTAATTCAGGATCGAGTATGATTCGGTTCGGTTTTTATTAGTTCTATTTAAAAATGTAAAATCTTATAACTCTATAAACATAAAGAATATTGAATGCATGTGAACAAAAAACAATTATAATTTTAGAGAATTTTTTAGTACTAAAAACTAGTGTTTGAATTTTGTCCATTACATTTTTGAACAGTCCTCTGTCACAATTTGAATATCGCGCCACAAAAATATTAGACACTATTGTGCTTACATTTCCCTTGAAACTGAACGTTAACAGTGTGAAGTTTGTTCGGTCGCCATGCTAAACAAGTCGCCGCCATTTTGCGCAGTGACAACTCCGCGTCTGTGTGGTAGCCACGTCTCTGTAGTGTTAAGTGAACAGTCCTCTGGTAAGTCTATTTTACGGTGTTTTATGTGTTATAATTATATTTATTTAACAAAAAAATTGCTCAGTGTGATAATTTATAGTTGTTTCTGTTTTATGAAGTAATATTTAAACTGATACGTGGTATGACATTTTTTACGTAAAAATAACAGTCCTCTGTGCAACAGTCCTCTGGAAATTTATAACACAGAGGACTGAAATTTATAATACAGAGGACAAAATTGCCTATAATTCGAAAAATAAGGGAAAATTACAATGGTTTCTTGTTTATATATATTTATATTATAACTATCTATCGACTTAACATACTACATTTTTAATTTTCTAGAAAAATAGGGTTGGGACAACTGTCAATAGACAAGTTTCCAGTTAGTAGAGAAAGGCCCATAAAAGCAAATCCGAGAAATTAATATTTTAAGATTAATTAGAGATTAATTAAAGACAATTGAATGTTAAATACAATGTCCCGTCAACGGCAAATATATTACACCCTGAACGAATCTATCTGGGAACGTCTAGGAAAAGGTAAGAGTGTTACAATAACGTGATTAACCATAAGCCACCTAACCTGATCCATACACTTATGTGATTAGTCAAATAAAACTCTGTAAAAACAATAGAACCACCTAAAAGCGAATTAAGCACTTCCAAAAACCGATTGCATTATTTAATCTGCCGTATATACACCGCATGAATTTAACTGTAACAATGACGTTACAATAAAACTATCAAAACAAGTTTACCTAATCTACCAATCGATTAATCGCAGTAAATTTCGTTTCGCAACCCGTGAATAGAACAAAAGTTGTATTATTTGTAACCTGACTTGCGACATTCACACTATTTTAAGCTATTCAACAAAGAGAAATAAAAAACCCGCACGACCAAAATAGCCAACCAAAAAAAGGCACAAAACGCGGAAGACTCCATCAAGGGCGCACTTAAACCATTCAGAATTAGCCAAGCCGAATTCTGGGATTATCAAAAATATCTGAGGCTAATTTGGATAATTTCTCTTTGATTAACCTTAACTCCCAGCACAGTAATGAATGATTGTTTCCTAGGTGCGGCACGCTAACGCTAATACCTAATGCAGAGGCTGTGAAATATTAAAATGGCAAACGATGTTATTATAATTTGCTTCCCTTTTTCGTACAAAACGCCGAAATCGCTTCCACCATTGTGTGGTGGTTTCGGTGAATGAAATCAATGTTCAATTTGACATGGTCTACTTAAAGTCGTAACCATCGACGGTACAGCAACGTGTGCGCGCGGCGTCTACAGATTCTATCGGGCCAAAACTTGCTTTCACTTGTAGAAAGCTACTCGAAGAGGTTACCTAAGATTTCGTTAAGTAGGTCAGGTGTCAATCACACTTAACCCATGAACCAAGCAGAATGAGTGGTGTGCAGTAACTAAGAAAAGTATAACCACGTCGTTAATCACCTACAGCAGGAAATATATAGGAGCCTGCGTTAGAGCTTGTGTAACCTTCAGCACTTTTGTTGTGTGTTGCCGAGAAGGAATGGGGATCGGGACTGTTTTTATTAATTTGTTAACCCCAATACATAATACACGAATGCTGCAGCACCCCATAAGTGAAGGGTGCTGAAATTAAGTTTTCAAGACCATAAAAATGCTGGACCAGTGGTCAACATCCATTATGCTGCTCCGTCCATTCCCCCCAGCGAATCCACCCTGCTATGGGAGCAACTTTTTGCCAAGGACGGTCTCGACTTGGAGCTTTTCATCTTGAAACATCAACTTAAGCTTCTGAAAAAGTGTAACGCGCGGCCAAAATGAACAAAAAAAGGAAACTTTTCCGGTTTGTTCGGAATTTCTCTTTAGATTTTCCTAGATTCTGGGGTGCTACTATACTTTTGATGCAGAGCTGTACACCAACTGGTATCCGTCTTTCCTGCAAGACCCGAAATACTCTAGTATGTCATTAAGAATAGTGGTTTTGGTTTTGTTCGAGTTTCTTTCAGTCCAGCATCAGATGAACAACGACAGTGGAAATCTTGAAGGAAAATACCCCCCGAAAACATCATTCCGCCCCCCCGTTCCCCGTCATCACTTGTTCGTCCTAAGCAACAGTGGTTGAAGAAGCGAAGCTGGCGAACAATGGCCCTGGACATCGGTTATAGAAAATGGGGTTGGTTAACTCTTGAGGAAATACCAAACCCCTCTGCTAGCTCTGACATGCTAAGAGGATTTGTGGAAAGAAAAAAATTTCATTTAAAAAAAAGGAAATGAGATAAAAAAATTGTAGGTAGACTATAGGTGTAGTTACTACAGTACATTTTCTTATTAGCTTTGTTGTTTGAACTTTTGCTAAACTGATATTGATATTAAAGTAAACCCTGTCCCACAATGGGTCAAAAATAAAGAAGTGCAAACAAGAACTCTCGAGTTTACTCATCATCGTAAGTCCTTTGAATATTATATATGTATTCTGAGCTGGTTCGGTGAACTATTTATTCGACACAAATTTTGAAAGGATCTTAGAATAACCACCAATGATTCGATATGTAACTATAGAAGCGATAGTCGATGTTCTTAAATTAAGTTTGATTCTTGTTCAAGAAACTTTCTGGCAACCGACTCGAATCTGCAGGGGCATAGCACTAAGAAATGTTTGATTAATGTGAACTGTAAGTTGATGAGAGGAAAGGAGTTTACTTCGTACTTTGAAGTTTTGCAACTAATCCGAAAGTGATCAAGAAATTCCAGTTTAGATCGATTGTGTTTAGGTGCAGCCAAAAGTCATTTTATAATGAATTTTTAGTCAATACTCTAATAAGTTCCATGCGGAGCATTAAAGATCAGAGTTTGGTCTTCATTTTTAAATGCACATAGAGTTGGTTTAGATTTTTGTAGTATTTTCCTATTTAATAATGTAGTGGAAAATACCTCCACAAAAAACATTTGATTTCAAAACAACCTATATACAGCTTGAGTATTTGCAGAGAAGTGGCTTAAATAAGGTTTACGCACACTGTTTACACTCTTTTTCTTCTGCTCTTTTAATCCTACGTGGGAACATAAAACGGAAACAGTTGTCCTCCAGCGGACTCTGTTTTGTGCGACAGACTTCAGCTCCGTCCCGGATCTCCCAGTTGTCGGCCTCTACTAAAAGGGTTCTCCTCAACGTTGTTCTATGTCTTCCAACTAGACGGATTCGTATCGAATTCCAGTTAAGGGCCTGTTTGGCCAAATTTGGCAAGTAGTGGCCAATCCAATTCCATTTCCTTCGCCTGATTTGATATAATCTATCCCTTCTTGGCCGGCATATATGTTGTTCTTCATTTGTAATTCTATCTTGTCAGCGGATTTTTAGCATATGATTTAGGCATCAGTTGATGAAAACTTTAAGGCGCCTTGTGATGAGTTGGATGACTTTCCATATTTCGCAACCGTACAAAAGAACTGCCCAAACGTGGGAGTTGAACAGCCGGAATTTGGTGTTAGATGAAATCTCCGTCCATTTCCATATGCGAACCAGGCATGCGGTTCTTGCTATATTTATTCTGGAACTGAAGATTTCTTCTGTCTGTTATTATCGGAAATAATGCTATCGAGGTAAAAGAATTAATCTACCAGTTTCACGTCACGGTTTATCAGCGCTGTTAGCTAGAAAGCAAGGTAAAGAGAATCGCAATTCAGTATACTGCTTCCCTATGATTCTCAAGTGTATTATTATGGTCTACGCAGGAGCGGCCCTTTCTCAATCCAGGCTGCTGTCATCTAAGCTTTCGGCGTACTGGCTTGATAATAATATGTGGCACAACATCTTACTCACCTTAGATAATAGACAAATGCCTCTACAGTTGGCACATATTGTTACGTTCCGTCCAATCCTCCAGGAAGGTACAGGTGTTCCATGTCACCCGAGTGTAAATAAAATATGGCCTCACAACAGACGAACAACGGTCGAATGGTTTTTCAAGGGGCATATGGCCGTAGAGTTGTTAACCACGTTTTTAACGAGAAAACATACGGTCCTACTACGCCCAAACTTGACCAAAATATTTAGTCGATTTACTTATTAGCCACTGTACCACCGTCGCATGCTCTTTATTGAAACTGTAACGACGTCATATACGGTTGTACGGTCCGATAAATGAACTTCTGATGCCCGGCACAACGCCGATGACTAGGTTTCAAACACTGTCGGTTTTCGCCCGTTGTAAGGCTTTTCCTCTATTTTTACTCAGGTACTTCCAAGAATGGCTGGAAAGCATCTATACTATAAGACTTGTGTCGGCTTTGCCCAAAGTAAACTACACTTTGCCCAAAGTAAACTAATTTCTAAAATCTAGTAGAAGATTATAGAAATCTTCAGAGCAACTTCGTTGATGCGATACATGCTTTGTTTGAGATGTTCTATGACATAGTTTCTAGTTTCTATTAGATGGCTGGATAATCTTTAGTGACTAATCAACGATGCCGTCTATAGGTACAATATTTCCGAGCCCAATCGATTTATTTAGAGTATGCTCTTTGTGACTCTTCATAGTTCACAAACATTTTTATAGTAGGTAGGCGCAAAAGCTCGCGGATAAAGTAAAATTCTTTTAATGGAACTCACTAAAAAGCCAGAAATTCTAACTGCCACCAGTTTTGACGTTCTTACTATGAAAAATCGAATTATCCCGAACTTCAGTTAATGCCAAGCAGTTAGACTTGACGTGAATAATTTGGAAAATGGTTCGTGGTTCGTTACCGCAAGGCGAATCAATTTCATTCTTTTCCGGGTCTGTCAGTAGAGCAAATTATCCTATCTTCGATGATCTTGAATGCGCGGTTTTGCAAGTTATTTACATTTGGATAGTTTGCAGGGCTTTGAACTGCAGCTAATTGAAAAAATGCATATTGAAAAAATCTCGTCGCGTACACACCGGGCCAACGGATGAGATTCTTTAGCATTCGTTGGTTCTAAATGGACGCCTAAGCAAGGCTCAAAGAAGTTTCGTTGGCGTTCGCTTGCAACCCGTGGCGTAGCGAGAACATTAGGAAAACTTGGGTGTGATTTCAAGGGCTCTCGAATTCCTCTCCGCCCTCCCTTGACTTGATGCTCTACAGCTTAAACAGGTCCCATGAGTGAGGAAGAAGAAGGTCGATCCTGACAGGCATTATACTTTGTGCGTCCTTTGACCAATTGTTCAGGGTATATAAAACTCAAATATCATTAAGAACAAAGATGACTCTCCACCAATTTAAGCGAACCAAAATCTGGCACTACCCTTCTAAATTAATTTGCGGCACCGCCAGCGTCTAATGCCAGAGCGGAGACCTCAAATCCTTAATGAAACCAAGAAATAAGACAGTTTAGTTTAAAATTACCAAATTTGTACACCAGCTGACGAAGTTTCAAACGAAATCCTTTCCCACAGAGTACAGAGATAAACTTACTTAGTCATACCCCGTGGTGACGAAGCTACTTGCAAACGCAACAAAGTTAAAGTTATCTCCTTTGGCAAGAGATGGACCGCAGTTAACTATGTAGGTGAATTATTTAATGTGAGGTAAGCAAGCAGTGGGAAGCTAACCGTTATTTTAAATAAATTATAGTATAGATTACAAAAAAACAGGAGAGGACAAGTTCTCAAGAGCTCAGCTGGTGATGCATCCCATAACAAAGAATTTAGTCACAGCAACAAAAATTGTCAGACATCGCATTACTGAGGACTCACCTGTATTTCGTAATTTATAATCCCAATTTTGGTTGGTTACCCTTCGGGAAATAAATTGTAAACAAAATTTTGTCACCTAGATTTATTCCACGCAAACAATACACCATGAAATCTGGGTAATAAAATGTTTTTCTCTCCTCTTTCGATATACGCTTTTCTTGTTAAATCATTTATTTTAATGCAATGTCTCCCAGTATGAAATGATTGAACATCAAGATATATTCGTGGAATATTAATGTGCCATGTGCTGGAAAATGACTACAAATTTCTTCAAGTTCTACGCAAGTGAAACCATTTTTTTACTACACATCTCTCGAAATCAATAAAAATAAATCAGATATATAAAATTTGTAAGACAATTTTTTCCCTGATAAAATCTATAATCAATGGCCATACTACGCTCGTAATGCCACAGTAACCTTCACCCGGGCATTGCGTTGTTCCACGTGATTGTCCACATTAAAACATTAAAAAAAATAAGGAAAATAAGAAATGAAAACGCCAAATGCTGTGCTCTGGCGCTCACATGCTTTCTGGTCCTCCGTCCATACTTTGCACAATGTCTAGTCCAGCACCATTTAGAAAGTGGAGCTTATGGGACTGCGCCACTCTACGATTAAATTTGGCCTTTGGTGCCAGCTGTGCTCGAGTGAGACAGCGTCACGTCAAAATCACAATTCCATGACTGTCACGCCGTTAAAGTAATTACAGAGAAATAACAGCCCCAAAATGACAACAACAACAACAGCAACGCCAGCAGCAACAACAATACACAAGTTGTTGGAAATGTTGGGGGTGTTAGTTATAACGAAAGGCAGCAAAAAACGCATGTAGGTGGTTGAATATCGAGGTGGATGGAAGGACAAGAAGGGATCAGGAAAAGGCGTGTGCAGAACAATAACAAAAACAAGAAATGACGTACCAAAGCGAAACAAGCGAAAAATTATGAATTCAGGCGTCTTAGGTCGGGCGGAGCCCAGAAGAAAGAGGAGCCCTTCGAGCTGTTCTTTGTTCCAAAAGGAGTTTTTATGTACCACCACCACTAGGATAGAGCAAAAGGAGCCATGCAAGAAACGAACGAACGAAGTAAGCGATAAATGGAAGGACCAAGCACACGATAGCACTAACTGCTAACGATGAAGGTTCCCAAACTGGTTTTATTAGAGTCGTGACAAGCCTCAGAGATATATAAACGAAGGGGGTCTCGGGGAAGCCAGAAATCATAGGACGGGGGGAAGAAGTTATCCGCTTGCTTGAGGCCTTCTCTGTTAGATTAAAGACAATTCGAGAAAATACACAGACGTGCAATTATAGGCATCTTTCCCGCAGCTGCTCAGAAATTCACATACGAACACGACTTTAGACTCCCAATCCTCCCCCGTTCTCCCCACCAAACAAAAAAAACGGTGTATTGCATTGCATTCTGTGGAGTATTTGGGGGCTTTGAAATGGTGAATTAGTTATGGTGGCAGATGATGGTTTCTAGACGAGCAACAAAAGAAGTTTTATCGATAATGATTGAGGGTTTTGGATTACTTTAAATAAAAATGGTTTCTGCTTCGAGGTGTGCTGGTGATGAGTTTATAAGTTTGATTATTGAATTATTAAACGAGTTTCGACCTAATGATCTGATAAGTTTTTGGGCCATTTAATATTTATTCCATTCTTGCGCTTCAAGCACAGATATTTCGACTGCCAGTGTACCAGTTTGGAAATAAACCATGGCAGACACTTTTCGAGAGTGGGATCCTTTTATAAATTGAACATGTGCTATGTTCTGTTCGGATGTCGACAAAGTTTATATGGAGAGTGTGGGAAGTTGGAAACAAAAATTAAGCATTAAGCGGATAAAGAAGAGATTTCGTTAATATCTGTACAATTCCTAGTATTTATAAGCGTTAGTTGTATGTTTATATACCATTTTTAAATAACATAGAGTGTTTATTTTAAGATAAGAACCCAACCTTGAGAGTTTAATGTCGACACACAGCTAAGTGCGATATAATTCAAACAACCGAGAAGATTTATAGTGGTTTCTCTATTGAAAACTTGGTCCCAATTCGTTAGTATATTACTACTTAAACTTTCCATGCATTAAAACTACAAGCTTAACGTTTTGTAACAAAAATTATGTTTTACTTTGAATGCAACAAATTCGTTTAATATTTTGTTTAAAAAATATAATGATTCGTTTTGGCAATACTACAATACTTTATGAAAGTGTGCTGCAAGTAAATTCATGAAATACATTGGGAAAGCTATCTTTGTTTACTCGAGAAGTGCGAAGGGGAATGGGGTTGAACCCTATCGGTTAAGATAATTTTCCACGAACAAAGTACCAAGCACGAAGGTTATGCACGCGAAGTCTGAAATAAAACAGTAAGTATAAGAGTTTGCAGGCTTAATATAGCCTCTAAAAATGAATTAGTAAAAATGTTACTGGTTCATCCAATAAACTTTCAATTTCACTGGGAAATAAGATATTTCGGATTTATTTACTGATCGGACCAGTAAATAGCCTTAGTTCGGTTTTTTATGTGGAAGACTAGAAGCTCAGGAAAAGCCGTTTATACTGTCGACAATCTATTTTCTTCGTATAGAGTGCAATGCCGAACAGAGACTCTAGTCGGGAAGGAAGCAGCTGTAAGAACCTAGCCGCGATATTTGTATTCCACCTACTCCCAACCATTACTATCGCGATTCTGACATCGGGGCATCGAGAAACAACTCGCTGGAGTGTTATGCCTTCTTAAACGAGTTGAATATCATCAACCAACCGATTATCTGCGCTTTGGTGGAGCAGGGAAGGAAGGAAGGCTATGACAGGAGGTATCAGGAAGGTAAAAAAGGAAGAAAGAAGGAAAGTTATGTAGGTGGGAAAGTGGAAAAGGCAAAGGATCGTTGGGCTGCCAGGATTCGAACCCGGGACCTCTGGGATGGTAGCCAGACGCCTTACTCTCAGGCTACGGAGGACCCCAAAAGCTTGTTTTAATTTAAGTATTTAGTTTAGTTTCTCCTGAAAAACTAACTAGTTTTGATGCTTTTAATGACGTATATTTTTAATAAGAAAATAAAACCAAAAAGCTGCTTAAATATTATGAATTTAAAGTTATCAGAATAGGACGAATAAAGATATGGGTGACTCATATTTCGGGCAATTACCTTGGTAACCTAAATCAGTGGGTAATGGCAGCTCTTGGACGAACCTCTTAAGACCTCCAAAGGAAGGACCAGAGCCCTTCTACCCTGCTTGTGAGTTTCAGTGAGCGAAGTATAGGACAGTCGTCCGCAAACTTCGGCTCGTGAGCCTCATGTGGCTCTTCCACAAAATACCACGTAGTAGTGATGAGCAAACGCAAGAACAAGACTTATCTAGTCTGTTCTTGTTGAGTCTGTCTTGTTCTTACAAGCATAACTAAGTCTTGTTCTTGGTCTTGCAAAATGTGCAAGAACAAGACAAGTCTGCAAGAACAAGACCATTTTTGCTCATCACTAGTTGGTGCACAATGCATGCAATGTCATGTTCTTGCACAGTTAGTCTTATTCTTGCAAGAATAACTAAGTCTTGTTCTTGGTCTTGCTAAATATGCAAGAATAAGGCAAGACTGCAAGAACAAGATCATTTTGGTTCATCACTACCGCGTAGGGATGGCTCATGCACCAAAGTCGGTTTTCAGCGCAATTAGCCTGGTTCCCGGCCTTGGATCTGACTTCATTGCTGGGAGGCAGAAAAAATTGCCAGAAGTTTTGCCTGGTCTGCCTGCCAGTTGGTCTTGAGAACTTTTTCCTTTCTGATCATTATTTGTAGGCGCTGAGCTATCTTCCCGAGATCTCCCCCTTTTAGTACGGGAGGTCACCGCTCCTGCTTGCGTTTTCGAGAGATTTCCACCGTTCAACGACTGCTTGAAATTTTGCTGATTTTGTTTTCTCCCAGATGGTACCGACGTATTCAGTGTCTGAAATTCTGCCGAGAACAAAGAGGACGGGATTCTACCTTCTCTTGCTTGTGGACCCTCGTGATATCTGTTTCTCAGATGTGAAATTGTCACTGTGGCTGGTGTCTCCTGGCACGCCTGTGGTTATGTTGCATGACTTTGAAGTACTGTGGTGGGTACTCGCAAAACGAGAGCTGGCAATTGCCACACTTGGAGCAAACTGAAAATCCCTCAACAGGGAAAGGTTCGTTGTCCTTGGTCCTAGTCCTTGTACGTCTTTTCATTATCATTTTCTTACATGTTGTAAAGAAGTCTGCCTTGGGAATGCCGCATACCAAAGTAAGGCACTTGTACACACCGACCTTGCCCGAACATCGGCGGGAACCGTTTGCGCCCGGCCTGTTTATACCAACTGGCTGTCCATTCAGTCTTCGGCACGGCACCTTTACACCTGTGCTTAAAAGTCGCTACTCTGACTACGGTTTGAAAAGAGATCGACAAAACAAATATGTATCCAAATGCGTGCGAATGGGACAGTTGGAAGGGGTCCACCTCAGTGAACATACCTCAACTAAATTGAGGACGTTTAAAGCAGCTTAGGAGTACCTTAACTAAGTTAATAACAATATACCTACCTACATATATGGTATATAAACCTACCTATGGTTCTATTATTCTGCTATCGCCCCTATATGCAAGAGACTTATCTTAACAAACCACCATGGATTTCTTGCAGCTCGTTAAGCTACTACTAATTTACTGGAGTTCTCTTCACACACAGTTCGAGGTTCTGTCACTGGCTGCCAAGCTGGCTGTGTTTACACAAACTTCAGTAAGGCTTTCGACAAGCTCTCTCACTAAAGAAATTAGGCTTTCCCCATTCCCTTGTGGTATGGTTTCAGTCGTACTTAGCCGTCCTCTGGTGTCCCGCAAGACAATCATCTTGGCCGAAGACATTGTCACCCTGCTAAGACACTGTAAAATCCTTATTTCCGCTGATGACAACAAACTGTATCGCCACATAAGGAGTAAGGATTGCAAGCTTCTGCAAGCAGATCAAAACACCTTCTATTCTTGGTGTTCCAACCAACAACAACCTGATGCTTAATATTAGTAAGTGAGATGATAACTTTTTGTAGGAAATGTGGTGTTACAACTTATGACTATATTTTGCTCGACAACAAGGTTTCCCGCGCTAGCTCTGCAATTGATCTAGGGGTTAGGTTAGAAAGTAAGTTGAATTTCTCCCCCCACATCAATTATATCTCCTCCAATTCAGTGTTGGGATTTATAAAAAGATGGTCCAGGAAATACAACAACCCCCTCATAACTAAACACTTGTACCTATCATTGGCTAGAACTTTGCTCCTAGGTATGGTATCCTTACGATTCCTCCCATGTTGGTAGAATCTAATCGGTTCAAAGGAAGTTCGTCCGATTTGCACGCAGCCACCTCCCGTGAGATGACGCACTTACTCTTCCGCCTTATGAGAGCAGACTTAAATTGCACAACTTAAGCTTTCTCCATAAGCGTCGCGAGGTCGTTGACGTTATAATCGTTCATCGGCTGACTCAGATATCTTAAAAAGCCGTACGTCATTCAAAGTGAATAATTACAACCTGAGAGGTGAACCTCTCTTGCACATTTATTCCTACCAATTATGGCATGTACGAGCCTGTTAATCACCTAGTTTAAAGGAATGTTATTAGCTTGCTAACCAGTGAAGTTGTCCTTTAAAGGACTCTTAGAAATGTGGCGTGGCTCCCTGCATGTCCTACTCTCTCTTAATTTTTGCACGCTTCTCTATTTGATGTTTTGGGCTCTTATATGTTTTTTAATATTTTACCTCTGCATGGCTTAGCTGAGCCTCTAAGCAGTGATAAATGTTTCTCAGCTCAGCTGAGAAATGCACCTTCTGTGCAAGAAGGGTAACTCTATTAACTTTTCTAGTGAAAATGCACTGGTTGAACCATTGCTTAATCAATGGGAAAACAGGTAAATTTCATTGGTTGAACCAGTGACATCCACGTAAAAAGAGAAAAAAAGAAGCTTTGTTTCTAACGCGAGTGTCGTTCTCCGGCTGTTTAATTTCACTGGTTTATTGCTAGAGAGTAGAGTATTCACTTTGGTTTTTTTCCGGAAACGGAAAGTATGATTTTGTTACTGCTTTACGATAAAGTTCAATAAACGGATGAATTGGGAATGTTTTTGGTTTTGTTTTTTTGCATTATAACGGCAGGGTTGTATGGTCCTATGTAATTTCGGAGAGTTATACTTTCTTATTGAGATATTTTAACTAGGACTGTAAACCGCCAAAGTGAGCCATTTGCTAAAAGCATAGCTAATATCAAAATAGAACAACAAACACTGCATGTGTGAAATTCTAGGAGTTTTTGTTGGGCTATCAACATTACCATTGCCAACGGTACAATTTCCGCAAACTATTGTGTACTCATCCATCCTATTGACGGAAAAAGTCACACATTCCCTGGGAAGCTTTATTAATCATAAAAGTTGAAGTTTCCCGAGATAATATTGCAGGTGGTAAAACTTACCCTGTTGCTGAAAAATTATACAAATGTTCCCGTTTTTCTACTAGTTGGCTGTTTAAATTGTTTCGATCCCATCTGTGCGATATTTTAAGGCATGGTCCTTGTACAGGTTTAATAAAAAGCAAGTTTTGTGTTATCCTCGAATCCATTGCGGCTCTTCATAATATCTTCCAAAATTACTAAATTATAAAGATTCCAGTGTCCTTATCATTAAGTCTGGATAAAATTTTCGAAAACCGTATAACCAATCTATTCCCGAATAATTTCGATCTTCCCATGATTGAGGTAGCTCTTGAGGAAAAATGCATATAATCATTAAAGATTGTTTTTTTAAGATACGAAATGCGACTGCAACAAAGTGGCCCCTTGTCGTTTTATGAATTTTTATGAAAATACTTGTTTGCAGAGATTTTTCACTTTTCCTGATGTAATTTTCATGAAAATTGACAATCTATCGGTAAAATACTGTACTTAGATCGGTAAAATACTGTTTTAGAATAAAAATCTAATTTCATATTCCATATTTTTAAGCTGTTCCTGACGGTAAATTTTAGTCTTTAATTGCATATCAACCTTTTTAACTTATTTTTGGAGTTCTTCCTTTAATTTAAAAATATCTTTCCTCTAATCTTGTTTTATTTCGCTTACGAATCAGTTTCATGTTTTCTATCTGTGGAAATAGTCACTGGAAATTTTCTAACAAAAAAAAATTTATTGCAATAACAAAGCATTGACTAACTTTAAATTGGAAATGTGGTAATTCATTAATTAAAACAGAGGAAAAACAAAACAGTTTACCAATAATTTTTTCTCCGACAGTCGTGAATATTTGGTTTGTTCCAAAATAATTAATCAACTGAGCTCTGATCTAGCACATTCAGTATCAGGAAACTGAACAGGTTTGAAAAAAAGAATATAGTTTGGGTAATTCCATGGTAACTCGCGTTACATGCAGAAAATTTTATATACTTTCATGAAGCTTTTAATTTGCAGTGTTTACATTAATTAATCTAATTTTATTTTTTATGGACGTAGAGTAATGTCTAGAACATGAGATAAATTAAAAAAAGTAGTATAAATATAATATTTATTTAATTTAATAATAAATTGTCTCAGTAACTCGCGTTACCGTTTTTGGACAGCCAGTTCAGAGGGAAAATTTATTTCGGAAATTTCTATGAAATTTGTGGGTAGATTACTCTACATGAGGTAAAAATAAAAGCAGAAATATACCAGTAAGGTGTTTTAATAGAAACAAAAGCTGTTACATTATACTTATTAAAATAATCGATAAATTATATGGTAACTCGCGTTACAAAGAAAAGGTAACTCGCGTTACTATCGATTTTCATACTTAAATTAGGAGCCCTTTAGGGTTTTTACCAGGGATCGGAAACGCACGCTCGCGTGCGCACGTGCTCACGTGCGTTTGGCTACGAGCAAATGTAATACGAACGCTCGTGTGCGATGTGCTTTAGAAATTTTCAAACGCACGCGCACATTGTGCGCGGACGTATAAAAATTTCGGGTGCGCACGCGAGCGTTCGTTTGAAAAAATTTCTAACGCACGCGCTCGCGAGGGTGCGTATGCGTATACGAGTTGTTTAATCGACTCGTGAGTCGGACCTAAATTTTTGCTGTGATTTTTCGCGGAAATTTTTTGTTAGGACGAATTAGTTAGTTATTAATTTTGCAGGTTGCCTTGAAAAAGCTAACATTTTGGGGTTTTAATTTATTTTATATTAATGTATTTTCGTGTTTTTTTTATGATTTTTGGGTTTCATAGATTTTTTGAAGTGGGTTACATAGATTTTTTGTCGCGGGGCAGAGTAACTTTCTGTATTTTAATATGAAAGGAATTGGCAGAGCTTAGCGGAAGTACGCCAAATCCACTTTGCAGTTTTAATTAGGGCAAGAGCTGGTTCTATAGGAAAAATTTGCTTGTGGAGGGGTTAGTTGTGGCAAAAAGTGGTTGCGAATCCACTTTAGGGAAAATGGTTCTGTAGGGATAATTCGAATTTGGGGATTTTAGTTTGCGCAAAGGTGGTTTTATTGCCGAATCCACTTTGGGGTTTTGGTTGGGGCAAAAGCTGGTTCTCTAGGAAGTAATTCGTGTTTGGCGGTTTTAGTTTGGGCCAAAGGTGGTTTTGTGGCCAAGTCCACTATAGGGGTTTTAGGTAGAGAAAGGTGGTTCTGTGGAGAAAATTAACCTTTGGGGGATTTTAGTTTGCACAAAGGTGCTTTTGTTGTCTAATCCACTCTTACGGTTTTTGTTACAGCAAAAGCTGGTTCTGTAGAGAAAATTTGCCAGATCATCAAATAAAAGAATTAATGAAACAATAAATTTCATACTCGAAATACTACTGCTATACACAACAGAAGGTACAGCTTCAATAAACAAAAATGCAGTGAAATGCCAATGATATTGAGCGGTTATTTTTATGTAAGCCAGACCACTGATAGACTTTTGGGATAATAAATAAAAATTGAAGCTGAATAATGATAAAATAGTAGCAAGAATCTCTGGAATACCGATTGAGGCTGTTTGTTGTAAATATTTGAGGGAACTTAAATCACGTACTTTCATATCTTACTTTAGTTAGTTTTTGATTTTGGTGAAGATTTGAATAAAAAGGAATAATATATATTTTGCACGGATAAATGAATATAGTTTAATTCTTCGTTTTCCTTACAAATTTCCCATTACTCTGAATTTGACATATGTATCAATTTACTTCACTTACTTTTTTCTTATGCGCTTTTTATGATAAATATCAAAATTCAATTGCAACTTTATTATACATATATATAAATAGGAAAAAATTAGGGAAGTACTTTATGTCTTTTCAATAGAAAATTAAAGTTAATCTAAAGAAGTACTCAGTTTGATTTTTTGTGACAAAATGGGATTTCCTATCTATTTTGCATTTCGAATACAAAGGAAATTCTCGCAAGGCAATAATAAACAAGTAATACAAGAATGAATGTAATTTCTTGGAACAACAATAAAATTATGGTAGGTATTTAATGGCAGCTTTGGTAAAAGCCGATCATCTACCTGGAATGTTTCCGAGAGGTAAAAATAAAAAAGTGAAAAGGCAGAACTCCAGGAATATTCCAGGAATGGTAAAAAATAAATAATTAACTTCTGTCCTGTATGTAAACCTCGGATTATGTTTTTGGGATAAACCAAGAATTACAACAAATTAATGAGTCTCGTTCCAGTAAATTGTTATATTACGTCTTTCTTAAAATTTATGTGAGTATTTCATGTTCATTTTATTTTTATGAAACAATTTTTTTTCTGCAACTATAATAAGATCAATGAAAAACCACAAAATTGTTTACATTTAAAATTATATTATAAAAAAATTATTATATTACTTTATATTATAAAAGTATTACAATCATTCTGCTAAGTCCAATGGAATATTTTGTAACAAATCAAAATTTAATTTCACCAGCAAAATATTTTCTAGGTTTTTGCTTGATAATCGGCAACGTAATTTTGTTAATATTGTAGAAAGAGCACTAAATGCTCTTTCGACAGAAACTTGGGTTGCAGGAACTGCGAAAACAACTTCAATAAGTTTTAATAAGTCTTCTTCGGGTTTTTGGTGTTTCCAGTGTTGGAGCACATTTCTCTCAATCGGCAGTTGATTTGTTGCAGAAAGTAATAAAAGCTTCTGCTTTAAACTCCTATTGGCGGGTGATCTTGATATAATGGGACTTCCCAGTACTTCGCGAAGCTTGGCGTACCGATCACACTCTGATGTATCGGGGGTATTTAGTGGGCTTCCGGAGGATATATCCAAACCAGCCGCGGATGTTTCGTCTGCCTCCGTCTGTGCAATGCCTTCCAATCGTTTTATACCATTAAAGGTTTTAATTAAATGATTCTGAAAGATTTTTTCGGAAGGTTAGTATGACAAAACAAAAATGAATGTGTAACTAAAAATTTTACCACTGCATTCTGCTTTTGTTCCTCAGACAGAACTGATGATCCGTTGTAATTAAATCTCGGGTCCAAATAAAGCGCAGCCACAACCACATCGTTATCCAGTAATTTTTTCTTCCGGGTTTCCAAAGCCTGAAGGAGAGATGCCGCATACCTGTTGTTTGCAAAATGCTCATCTTGCAACTCCAGTTCACACGTGAGCCAATCTCTATAAAAATCGCCTAAAACGTACTGCTCTTTTTGGAGCTGAAGTGTACACTCTTTTAAGGGTTTAAATGCCATCACAAACTGTGCAATAAAATGCCAATCAATGTCCATAAAACTAATGTCGTCTTCATTATTTTCAATAAAACTCTGCATTTTATGCAAGGAACTAACCATCTCGTACGTTGAGTTCCATCTCGTGGAGTTATCAAGCGTTGGCAAAGTAACATTGATATTTCTCGATTTTATAAAGCCACGGAGTAACTTAACCGCACTTCTGCAATCTATTAATTGAGTCTCAACTGTTTTTATCACATCATTCGCGGCTAATTGCAGTGTATGAGCAGCACACCTCACAAGTGAAAAAACAGCCGCGATTTCTGATTCAATGATGGTTTCTTCCGCTTGGTAGTCAACATCTTGATGTTCGATTTCCTCTTCCTGCTGCTCTTTTAATAATTCCGATAGTTTAATGACATTACTGCCATTATCGCTGGTACATGAATAGAGTTGCTGTACATCAATATCAAATGTACGAAGACATTTTAATATCTCCTCCTTTAAGAAAGCTCCAGTGTGCCTATTTGTCATTTGAACCATGCCTGTAAATTCAAAAGTGGAAAGTTAATATAAATAATTAATTGTCACAAAAATTAACATACCTATTGTATTAATGCAGATTCTAAAGTCTTTTATGTATTGAACATTTATGCCCAAAATCCTTCTTTCGTTTCTTGTGGCAATATCTACTTTCAATGATAAAAATTTATTTTTGATGTTGCTAATTATTTTATTTTTAATGGCATGTTTGCTTTTGTCGATTAAACCCCCTATATTTTTTGAATTAATATGAACATTAAATTGTTTCTCGTACGGTTCAATTAGTCTTTTAAAAAATTGTTCGTCGTCAAAAATTGCCAATGGAATGTTTTTCACCGTCACAATTCCCGTGCAGCACATTAAAAATTCTTTTTTGCTAATATTAATTTTCACTATTGGCTTTGCCAATTTGCTTCTCCTTACTACATTATTTGTTCTTCTATTTTCCGTATTGCTATTATCACTTTCCTCATCACTTCCAATATTTTTTTTATGAATTGATAAATAATGTCTTTTTATATTCGCAGGCCTTTTTCCCGATAACATTTTTTCACAAGCTAAACACATTGATTTCCCTAACTCACTATTATACGACACATATTTATTAATATCAAAACTTGACACACGCACCATTTTAAAATTTTAATTTTTAATAATAATTCAAAATTAGTTTGCACTTCATTAAGGAAGATTTCAAAATGAATAATTATCCTTTCGTACCCTTTCCTTTTATACAGCTTACGAGTCTTTCCTAACTCAGGTGCGCACGTGTGCGATAGGACGAGCAGCGTGCGATATAAACATGCAAACGCACACGGACACTCATGATCTGTGTGTCATTAGAATGGACGTGAGTCGTATTCATGCGCACGCGAGCGTGTGCTTGCGATCCCTATTTTAGTCAGACCTTTAAATTCGTATAAGTCAAAATTTATCTATGCTATAAGTTTTCAGTCAGACAATTGACAATTGAAATTCCAAAGGATCAAATATTATGCTATAATATATAGTCGGCATTAATTATGAACAATTAAATCAGTGTTGTTTAGAAAATTAAACCAGTAAGCCTTCTTTTACTTCTATGTGAGGCTACGTTACACCCTACAAAATAAAGTCCTAAGCGGTAAAGCAAAATAAGCTATAAACACGGATTAAATAGTTTCCCTACATATTACCAGAGATAAACTCCGAAATATCATAAGATCTGAAGGAAAGGGATCGGCGTCTATGGAGAAAACTTGCAGTTATAAATTAGTTCAAATAACACAGGACTTCCCACACCAGCACCCAACCCACACACCTACAATCCCGCACAAATTAAGAAGATAAGCGAAATCACCAAAACAAAGCCGTGGTCATGATCTAGTAAGTGGCAAACTACTCAAGGAAACCCCAACTTCCGGAATAACAGCCGTTCTCTACATATCCAATGCCATACTTCGAAACAACTACTACCCGACTACCTAGACTAGATGCCAGAATAAGCCTCATCCCAAAACCAGGCAAAAGCAGAACCAAAGTAGAATCAAACAGACCAATCAGCCTTCTACCTATCCTGTCCAAAATCTTGGAAAGGCTTATATTGGACAAAATTCTGCCAACCCTAAACAACAAAGGTATAATTCCAGACCTCCAATTTGGTTTTATAAACAAGCACAGCACTATAGAGCAAGTGCACAAAATTGTAAACCAGATCAATTCAGCCTCCGAACAAAAGAAATTCTGTGTAGGGCTATTCCTGAACGTGGCGCTGACATTCGACAAAGTGTGGCATTGCAGACTAAAGTATGAGATTGCTATGAACTTACCGCACAAATTCCATCGGAATTCACCTGGACGGAAAGCTCACTTGGAGGAATCATATAGAAAAAGGGACGAATAACATAAAATAGTTCACAATTTGCGTTGGTTCCTACACAAAAGATCTAAACTAAATATCACCACCAAAATAGTGTTATACTAAGCAATTCTAAAACCTATGTGGGCATTCGGGTCACAACTTTAGGGCAGAGGCATCAAACATCGCCATAATCCAACGAATGCAAACCAAGATACTCAGATTTATCCGGGAGCCCCAAGATACGTCAATCCAGCGCGACGCAAACATACTATCACTGTCGACAGAAGCCAAAAAATTGTGCATCAACTACATCAGCAGATTACGCAACCACCCTAACTATCGGCTGAAAATATCCAAAATGCAAAAAAGTTTCGCCGCCCAAAAAGAAAAGACCTACTTTAAATTGTAATATGCTCATATCAACCACACAGAAAACTGCCAATAGACGAATCGTTTATAAATTAACAAAAATAATGTCTTTAAATATTAGCAGGTCTCTCTCCCAATAACATAACAATTTTTCACAAGTCCAACTTCCCAAACTCACTATTATAAGACTTATTTCTTAATGTCAAAACTTGAAATACCCACCATTTTGAAGTTTTAATTTTTATTAAATAATCCAAAATAAATTTTCATATCCACCAGTTTTGCTTCACTAAAGCAGCTTTCAAACTGAAAAATTATCCTTTCCCACTTTTTCCTTTTATACAGCTCACGAGTCATTCCTATTAACTCGCGTGCGCACGCGTGCGATAGGTATGAACTCAACTCAAAGCCTCCCGAGCAGTGTGCGATAGGACCGCACTCATGCAAACGCACGCGCACGAGAGTTTTATCTAAAGACTCGTGAGCGGTGAGTCGTTAGAATGTGCGTGAGTCGTATACGTGCGCACGCGAGCGTGCGTTTCCGATCCCTGGTTTTTACAAAAAATTAAAATGAATTCACAAAGTAATAATTATTTATATCCTCCTAACAAAACTCGCTTGCCAGTTAATGTGGTTTTAAATAGATAAATGTAAATTATTGTTACTACTAGAACTACTACCTGATCCATATATTTCTTGGTAATAAGAGCGTCTAACGTAATAAGCGTCTCTAATAACGAATTTTGATGTGAAATCTTGAATTTGACGTTTGATGGTAGTGTTGTCAACCTTATACATTATTTTAGACATAGTTAAAAGTATAAAAGTAATAGGGTTGAAAAAAATCACGATTTTTTTAAAAAAAATCGAATAAATCGATTTTTTTGATTTAAATCAGATTTAAATCAGATTTAAATCAAAAAATTTTATATTGCGATATTGTTATAATAAATCCAAATAGCAATTTACCAAATCATAATTTAACAAACAAAGTCAAATGAAAACGCATACAACTGCCCAAAAATGTTACATAATTGAAATAAATGAAAGAAAGTTCAGTGTATTCACTGACACATTGTAGCCCTTCAACTTTTATGACTTTTGGAGAATTTGATTCAAAGACTTTTATGACATCTATTTTTCCCATAATCCTTGAAGGCCTTTTCAAAAACCGATTTCAATGGTCCAAAACTCATAATTTTAGTCTTTTTAAGCACTATTATGTAGTATTTTTTGTTTTCCAAAACAACATTTTATTCGTACCCAAAACGTGGAAAAACGTGTTTTCGCTACTATTATTAACCACCTGTTTCCCTGGACCAATTTTATCCAAAACACATTCATTGAACTCCTACGATTTTTCTCTTAATTATAGCGTCAAGAAATCGCAGGGTAGATTTATTTCAACTTTTAAATACATTTTCGCTATCTCTCCTGGACTATATTTTCTACCGATGTAAACTGAACCGAATAAACACGTACTTAGACTGGCAAACATATTTTTTGAATTGAGTTCGTAGTTTTTTGAATGTATATTTTGTAACATTTTTGGCAGTTGTAATTGTTTTGTGAAATTTGCTACACTTGAGTAGATTTTAAAAAATTTGATTTAAATCATCGAAATTTGAAAAAAATCATTTGATTAAAATCGCGATTTAATCGTTGATTTAAATCACTTGATTTAAATCATCGCAACCCTAAAAAGTAATATCAAATTTTTCTTATATCATGTCCACATTTTCATGGAAGTACCCTTTATGACCTAGTTCTAAGTTCTAGCTAAGCTTGACCCCCACAAAAACCGTCAGCATACACAAGTGACTTCAATTTTAAAAAGCACAGAGATCAATTGATTCTTTTGAACAACTGATTAACGCTGTAACATGTTTTTGAAAATACCTAAAACTTCAAGTATCGATATCTCAAAAACGAAGCGAGATATCGAAAAAAATTATTTTACATTTTCGTTTTATTTAGGGGTGATTCATTCAAATTCATAATTAAAATATCAGCACCATGGATGTGGTAGCTGTTATATAACTACAAACTTGGGGAAAATACCTCAAACCGTCAACTTCAAGTGTCGATATCTCGAAAACTAAGCGTGATATCGAAAAATTTTATTTCATATTTTCGACTTATTTTGCAGTGATTCATCATAATCCATCATCAAAAAGCGGCCCCCTGAGCTGTAGAGGGGCCAACAAAAAAAGGGGGTAAAAAATTGGACCCAAAAATTGACCGGCAACATCCATATTATTCCTCTTTGAGCTATTCTTAACGGACCTCTGTTAACAGAATGCGGTCCTCATATTTTGCATACTCAACTACCTCCAGCGCCCGGTCAAAAGAACGTTTTGTACGTTTCGGTAATAGAGTCTAAGTTTTCTGAAACCTGAGAGTGCCAGGAAAACGATACACACGTGTGCGGGGAACAAAACACTTTGAAAGGGCACCAGGAGGCCAGAACGTGGGGTCTAAAAGCTTTTCAGAGGTATTGCGCGGTGCAGTCAGAACAAAAGACGCAGCCGGTTTGGAGACATTGCTGATCTTCCTTCAAGAGACTGTCTTAGGATTAATAGCTTTTCCCCTTAGGTATTCTTTAAAGGCCTCGGACGTAGTTTCAGGGGAGAAACGTGAAATGAAGATATTTCGCGATCTGGGTACCTTTATCAAATTGGTCCAGGTTACCGAAGACAAAGTATACCCAGTGCCCGAGGGTCAAACAGCTGTGGAGCAGAGTGCAGAAAGTAGCTGCTCTCATATCTGACGGGGCGCCATCGTGCCATTGTGCTTTGGTACCACTTCTATTGACAGCTATTCAATATCAGCCCGAACACGCATCGTACTCCTTTTAATGTCATCTAATATAAGATGGAGAGGAGCTAAGGAGTTAATAGTGCAGGAAGAAGTAGCGAAAGCATTGAGGATCGCCGAATGTATGTCGTCGATCGAGTCAAAGACCGTGGGCAACCCTGGAAGAAATTTCTTAGAATTTATACATAAGGGAACCCGACTTGGTCGCAACGGAAGTAAGGGTGTTGGGCAACGTGTCGAGCCGGACGTTGAACGACTAGACATCATCGGCTAATATCTGAAAGTGCCTCATGCCGTGATGCACCTACTGTGACCTACAATGATTGTGCACAAGGTTTATTTATAATCTTAGCCAATTTGACAATATCAGTTCATATCGTTTTTCCTTTTTAGGCTACCCACTTCACGTACATATCAAAGCAGTGACATTTGTTTACAAACTGGTACAGCTCGACCGTATGAGCGAGTATCTTCGACTCGGTCGCACTGTTAGAAGAATTGTAACGGCGGACCTATCCTCTGATTTAAAATTCACCAAAAGGGTTCAACTTGGACAAGCAGTACCAAGAGTCTTGAACAAGCATCCTAAAAGCTTGCAAGGGAAAAGTTACCAGAGAAAAGGGTTAAGATGTGGACCAGGTGAGATAGGTTGCAGGAGCCAGCTCGAGAAGGAGGTTCCGGCTTGAGAATGGAAAGAAGACTAGGACGACACGGGGACGCCATCTCTGGCGAGTCAGATAAGTAGCGTACGTTGTTTTTGTGGTAGAGTAGGAGTGTAACCGTCCTAAGCGATAAAGACCAAGGGCAGCTTAGGGCTCGGGCGTGTCCAGCGGACGGTTCCAAAAAGGTGGCTCTGATTGATGACATGATGTGGGTAGACAAGACACCCCAGAATACGCATCACAGGAAGTGAGGAATACTGTACGCCATGGATAGTATAATAATTATAGTTATTTACATTTAGTTAGTGATTAAGAGGTTTAGTTTCTTTAGTGTTCTATTTGTTTTCAAGATTTGTTACAGTCATGTTTGTCAATTAATTTACTCTTTTTTTCTTGCTAAGTACTGGTGATTTGATGTGACGTGGATTTGTTGAGTGGATGTCATGAATTTGGTGGCCATTTCTGTAGCATTACTCCATCGCTATTTAATCATGGTTTATATTGTATGTTAGTAAAACATTTCCATTGTTAATTGGGTCCGCGACTAACGGGTATTGAGTCATACTGTCATACGGGGGGAATTGCGCTGGTATCAACGCGGTTTTATGCAACTAGACGCCTTGAAGAAGGAATCGTTATTGAAATATCTCGCTCGCAGTTCCGATGGAGTACTAAGTTTATGTTGTTATTGTTGGACATAAGTCTTGTTGTGAATCTGTTATTGTATTAAAGATTGAGTACATCGTATTGATGGATACGCCGAGCTCAGATAAGTGGTGATGCACGACACTAATTTTAGAAGATCCAAAAGAAGGTTTTGCAGTTGTTATAACGGTTGTAATGTGTAACAATTTCTATAATGATGGTGAAATAATAAAGTTAAAGTTGGATTCTAGTAGTAGCTTAGTTAAAGTAACATTTTTATTTACAATTTACCGACAGACATTATGTATTTTATTAGATCAATTTGGGATGGCTTTTGGCAAAGCCTTCAATTTATGATAGAACGTTATTTAAAAAAATACTCGTTTTTCCAAAAATTAAGAACTTCAGGCGAATCTTAGCATTGACATACATGCGCGAGGATTCAGGAAAAACGTGAAATTATCACTGGTGTCGAAAGTTCTACATATCATCCTATATGTTCTTCTAAATTGGTGCAATTGAAAAGTCAAGTAAGCTTTTTTTGGAATGGGGGTTCTGCGGACCAAAATACATAAATAAAAAAAATTTCCAAAAATTCGGAGGTGGGTACTAGTATATTTACCGAAATGAAGTAAACGTAACTTCTGTTAGCAGTGACATAAAAACCATAATAAGAATTTCATAAGAAGGAATGGCGAGCCTCCAAACGTTGTGATTTATTATGACTGGTCGCATTTTTAGATTGGGGTTCGATTATTATAGGAGTTCAGTTCTTTTGGCGTTGTTAGATGGGGTCAGTTCAAAAACTGCTGTATTCTGTAGTAGTTTTACGAACCGATTGTAGTAGTTTTACGAACCGATTGCAAAAATAAAATAAAGTAACCGTACTAACGGTCAAATCTAGAATTGTATAAGGCTCGAAGTATTCTAAAGTCAGTCTGTAATAAACGTTCGTGATATCAACTTGTGTTTACTTTCGTTGCTCGTCCGTCCTTTGTCTTTGAGTGTAAACCCGGAAAACACCACAGTTATTTTCAGAAATGGGATATAACTCTAAGCAAAATCAAAAAATATAAAAAATTTAAATCGGCCGGATTATATGTAATCGTTTAAAACTATACGTGGAAGTTAATAAAAAATGATTATAAGTAATCATAAAAGTCTAAATGTTTAAAAAATTTTGAGTTTTTCCGAACTATAATTATAAAATAATTGTTTTTATAAACGTGAATAAAAGTTATACGTTCGTGCGCATAGGTGCGCAGTACACACGTGTTTTTCCCTTAATTTTAGTGGTGTATCCGTACATTTTGTAAATTTGTGAGTTGATAGACGAAAAAATAATAAGAAAAATAAATATTAATAGTAATGGCGACACGTGTTTTGCGGTTCCTAGAAAAGGCCACGGTCAATGATTTTAAAGAAAAGTTAGCTCAATTAGGGCAAAATACGGTTGGTGCTAAAAATGTGCTTAGACTGCGTCTGGAAGATTCGGTAAAAAATTTATCATCAGAAGAAATTGAGAATCTATTCCCAGCCAATTTATTGGAAATAGAAGAAAACGTGCAATCAGCCTTACACGAGGCACACCAAGAAATTATAGGAAATCCCGAAGATGATGCTGATTTAAACGTAGAACTACGAATATTACGGGAAAGATTGTTAAAAAAGCAAGAAATATCGAGACTCCGACGACAAATTTCTGAATTAACGGCAGAAGATGATACAGTTAGCACAAAATCATGCTTTAATTTCAAGGATGTGGAAGAATCTCTAAATCAATTCAACGGAGAAGACAATTACTGCATTACAAAATGGATAGCAAATTTTGAAGAGACTGCAGAAGTTTTTGGTTGGGACTTAAAAACCCGTTTTGTATACGCGAGGCGGCTAATGACTGGCACTGCAAAATTATTTCTAAGAACCACGTGTTTAACATCGTGGTATGAGCTAAAAGAGGCATTGCTAAAGGAATTTTCAAAAAAGGTCACTAATGCAGATATTCATAACCAACTACGAAGCCGTAAAAAGAAGCGAGAAGAATCTTTTAAAACATATGTTTTCTCGATGCAAGAAATTGCATCATTAGGCGGCGTGGAAGAAGCAGACATTATACAATATATTATTAACGGTATCACAGACACAAGTGTGAATAAAATGATACTGTATAGTGCCAATTCCTTAAGCGAACTGAAAAATGTTTTAAGAAAATACGAAAAAATAAAAATAAATCAATTTATTCATGGAAAAAGTCACTTTAGCGAATCAAAGAGGCATCCACAAAGTCAGGTAAAATGTTTTAATTGCAACGAACGTGGTCACGTGAGCAGTAAGTGTCAAAAACCCAGACGAACCAAAGGTTCCTGTTTCCGTTGTGGTCGTCTCGGACACAGATCTAATGAGTGCACAAGTCCCAGCCAGGTGATGAACGTTCAAGATTCTGAAACACCAAATGCAGACAATCCTTCTGGAATAAATAAGTATAAATCGGTTCCGTTTAATAATTTTGAATTTTTCATTAGGTATGAGTTCAAGGAAGACAAATCTTATGAGTGCGATATAAAGCTATGGACTCTTTTGGACACTGGAAGTGGAATTAGTTTTATACAGGAGCGCTTCGTGCCAGCTTTAACGACGTCAAACTCTTACTCATCGAAACACAACTTCTTTGGTATTAATAATAGTAAACTCCAAATAGTAGGTACTGTATTTTGTAAAATTTTCTTTAAGGATAAATTAAATCATTTAAAATTATTCATTGTTAAAAACCATAGTATGAAATATCCTGTAATTTTAGGTCGAGACTTCTTGAAATTAAACGATTTAGAATTAGATGTCGCCAAAAAAATATTACCCCAGGAAAAGCTAAACAATCGTGCTCAAACAGATGATGATTTTGCTCAACAAATCCTAAACATAAACATATTCGACGATAAGGTCAGTTTACATTTAAATATTAATGATGAAATGCCTTTTGATATAAAGAAATCGGTTCTCGCCATAGTAACAAAAGCGGAACAACCAAATTTTAATAAAGCTCAAATTAGTAATCCTTTTAAATTAAATATTAAATTGACTCGGGACATACCTTTTTATTGTACGCCACGACGATTACCTTATACTCAAAAAATAGAACTCAAAAAAATATTAGAAGATCTCTTAAAAAAGAAAGTTATACGGGAAAGCAACTCTCCCTATGCCAGTCCGATAGTATTAGTGCAGAAAAAGAATAAAGAAACTAGAATGTGTATAGACTTCCGCGAGCTAAATAAATATACTTTACGAGACAACTATCCCTTACCCTTAATTGATGACCTATTAGACCGACTTCGTGAGAAAAAATACTTTTCAATAATAGATTTGCGTAGTGGATTCCACCATGTCCCTGTAGCAGAAGACTCTATAAAATATACAGCATTCGTAACCCCATTGGGGCAATATGAATATTTAAAAATGCCGTTTGGTTTAAAGAATGCGCCATCAGTCTTCCAAAGGTACGTCAATACGATTTTCAAACAACTTATTGATTCTGAGAAATTATTTGTTTATATGGATGATCTGTTAGTTGCGAGTGTAACAGTTGAGGAACACTTAGATATTCTTAAAAAAGTCATGGAATTAGTAAAGGAGAATTCTTTAGAGCTAAGATACGACAAGTGCAAATTCCTATACGAGGAAATTGTATATTTAGGGTACAAAATAAATGCTAACGGGATACGTCCTAGTTTACAAAACCTAGAAGCGATTAAAGAATTTCCAGTGCCAAAATGCCTTAAAGGTGTGCATAGTTTTTTAGGATTATGTTCATATTTCCGAAAATTCATCCAAAATTTCGCTATTGTCGCTAAACCTCTTTATGACCTTTTGCGTAAAGATGTTCCTTTTAATTTCGGTAAAAAAGAATTAGAAACTTTTGAAAATTTAAAATCGAAGCTTTTAGAATCGCCTATCTTAGCAATATATAGCCCCCATAATGAGACCGAGCTACATTGCGACGCAAGCAGTATTGGTTTCGGAGCAATTCTCATGCAACGCCAAAGCGATGGAAAATTTCACCCTATATTTTATTTTTCAAAAAGGGCAACAGATCTGGAATCCAAATATCACAGCTATGAGCTCGAAACCTTATCAATTATATATGCTTTGAAAAGGTTTAGAATTTATTTAACAGGCATACATTTCAAAATAGTTACTGATTGTCAAGCGTTAACACTTACCCTTCAGAAAAAACTTCTAAACCCGCGTATATCAAGATGGGCATTGGAAATGCAAAATTTTGATTACAATATCGAACATCGATCTGCAAGCAGAATGCAACATGTTGATGCACTCAGCCGCTGCACCGAAATTCTCGTAATAGAAGAGGGAACTATTGAGTTTGCTTTAGCCGCAGCACAACATCGCGACCCAATCATCATAGATTTAATATCACAATTAGAGAAAAAAGAAAGTCAAACATTCGCATTAATAAACGGTTTAGTGTACCGCAAAATAAAAAATAACGTCATGTTTTATGTTCCACAACAAATGGAAAACCTAGTCATTCAAACGCACCACGAATCGCTGTGTCACTTAGGGGTAGAAAAATGTTTTGATCATCTTCGAAAATCTTATTGGTTCCCCGATATGAAACAAAAAATCAAAAATTATATTAGTAATTGCCTTAAGTGTATCTATTTTTCTCCTACCTCTGGTAAAGTGGAAGGAACTTTGCACAATATTCCCAAAGGAAATAAACCCTTCGATGTATTACATATCGACCATTTTGGGCCTTTACCGCCTACGCGCTTTAAAAAGAAATATATTCTTCTTGTGGTTGACGCTTTTACGAAATTTACGAAACTGTATCCAGTAGGATCAACAAAATCGAGCGAAGTAATTTCCTGTTTAGAAACTTATTTTTCAAACTATAGTAGACCTAATAAAATAATTTCGGATCGCGGGTCGTGTTTTACTTCTAAAGACTTCATAGATTTTTTGGTAGAGTACAATATAAAGCATATCAAAGTTGCAACTTGTTCTCCACAGTCAAATGGTCAGGTCGAAAGGGTAAATCGGATAATAACACCAATGTTGTCGAAAGTAGAATCAGACGCAAGCAGTACTGGCAGTTGGTATAAAAATCTACCAAAAGTCGAGTATGCTTTAAATAATACAATTTGTAGAAGTATAGGTACGTCTCCTAGCATTTTATTGTTTGGCGTAAAACAAAAAGGAGAGCTTTGTGACAAAATAGTTGAGTATGTCGAGGATATAATTCAAAAAGATGATACAAGAGATTTAGATCAAATTAGGAATGCCGCTTCGGACACAATTATTAAGAATCAAGATTATAATAAAAAATATTATGATTCAAAACACAAACCACCGCATAAGTATAAAAAAGGAGATTTGGTGATGATTAAAAACGTCATAACGACTCCCGGAGTTAATAAGAAGTTGTTACCTAAATACCGCGGTCCTTATGAAGTATTTGAAGTTCTAGAAAACGATAGGTACCTTATTAAAGACCTTGATAATATGCAGTTGAGTCGAATTCCATACAAAGGAGTATGTTCTCCCGCTAACATGAAGCCATATATAAATTTGAAAAAAAAAACTAAGTTTGAGCACGAATGTATAGCTTTAATAGAGTAGTTAAGCAGACTTTTTGTGTTTTAATTTGTTATATGTGATTTCTAGGAAAGAGGAAAACCAACTTTTATATTTTATTAATATGTACTAATGTTAATTGTTTTCTTAAATGTGAAATTCGAAACTTTAATGAAATAATGAAGTAATCAAATTCCACATGTAAAATGTTTGAAATGTCACTACTTTTCAAATATCAAGTATATTTCTTAAAATCTTGCTGTAATGATGAACATACTGATGTTGTCGAATATTTCGATATTAATAACTAACTAACTTGTAACTAATTTTGAAGAAAAATAAGCGATCTTTATATACTTATGAAAGAGTATTCGAAAAATTGTAATTTTGTTTTTTAGCCTGTGTTAAATTCTAGATGTTAATATGAGAATTGTAAGCGATCTTTATATACTTATAAGAGTATTCGAAAAATTTTAATTTTGTTTTTTAGCCTATGTTAAATTCTAGATGTTAATATGAGAACTGTCATAGGAATTAAAAACGCTTTCCTATAATCGAGTCGATTATATTTCAGGTTGGCCGAATCTGTAGTAGTTTTACGAACCGATTGTAGTAGTTTTACGAACCGATTGCAAAAATAAAATAAAGTAACCGTACTAACGGTCAAATCTAGAATTGTATAAGGCTCGAAGTATTCTAAAGTCAGTCTGTAATAAACGTTCGTGATATCAACTTGTGTTTACTTTCGTTGCTCGTCCGTCCTTTGTCTTTGAGTGTAAACCCGGAAAACACCACAATTCAGACTTGCAATTGCTGAATTCTGCAGTGTTTAGGCAGTGATGAGTTTTTAATCTCACCTATGACGTACGATTGATATACTTTGATTAAAATAAAACAAATAAGCTTTCACTATAATTTTTATTGTTATTCTCTTCATCTTCTTGTGCCTTTTAATTGACTTTTTTGACTATATTTCACATTTTTTTAACAGCTACATATTGTATGCATATATGTATAAATAAAATTCAACCGCATTAAATCATTGGAACTGCAAACAAAAACCATAACACCAGCGATCTGGCAGTACTTAATTCAAAACTACATCGGAATCGCCAAGAATCCTGCCAGAGAGGAAGGTAAGAAATCGTTTTCAATTCCCATGCACATTCAAGAACGACCGAGAAGGAGGGCATAGAGAATCTAGGGAATTCAGGATTCAAGTTCGAAAAAAGGATAAAACAATAACCGTACATCTATACAAATAAACCATTCATAGGTATACGCGGCAACCATAATTCATTTACTAACACACCCTCAAGTAATAGGCCAACTTTGGAGAATACCCAGCCAGTGTCTGCCTGACACGAAGAGAAGAAGTAAAAAAAGTCGTCCACCTTAAGAACAGGAAACTCTTAAGAAAAAGGGCGAAATTAGGGGGATTTTCCTCTACGGAATAAAAATTCTTTCATCAGTTGCTCCTTTCCAGCAGCACAGGAATTGCATCACTTTCACGCATACTCTCGCACCGTACAAGGGAAGTTGAATGTTGTTTGGTTGCCTTTTCCCTTCTTCAATTTTAAAGGAAATTTTATCCAAAAAAAAAATAAGAAAAAGAAAATTTTCGATGGAATTGAAAACTTACCTTAAATTGGGGACAGCAGCAGCTGCTTGTATTGGGGGTGGCACATTGTAAGGGAAAGGGAGTTTAGCAGCGACCGCTGGATTTTCGAACAGCATGTTGTGAAAAGTAACCAATGGCGTCGTTATGTGAGGGGGCAAAATTTTAATACAACTTTTTTATACTTGTAAAATAATTTAATTCACTTTTTTTTCCCTTTTTTATTTCTTTTTTCTTGTAATCAATTTTAAATTAAATTATGATAAATTTCACTTAAACACTTCTTAAACATTTGAAATTTTTATTTTTTCCTTATTAAATTTGTAACACTTCTTTATTTTTTTTGTAGGCACACTTTTTAAAAACCTTCTTATATTTTATATTATAAAATCACTTAAACGCAACATTCATAATCCACTCTAAGATTGCGAAATAAGAGTATGCTCGTATATATATCGAATAAATACACAAAAATTGATTCTTATTCCTTAGATGATTATTACAAATTAAAAAAATATTAATGATCAAATCTTCGTCTCCCTGAGATTTCACACAAGTTTTTGGGTTTGAGGGTTTTGTTCTTTAAGTGGTTGTGAGGTGATTGACTTTCAATTTTTTTTGTCTGAACTTGCTCTGGTTATACAATAAATATACACAAAACTGTTTTATTTGTCCTTTTATTACATGAAAGAAGAGCCTTAATGGCTTTAGTATTTAAAAACAAACGTAAAATGACCAAAAAACCTTTGGCGTCTGATTGACAGTACACTTATTGGTAGTCCTTTAAACACCTTCAAGAGTCCAATTTCATTTAGAAACCAGCCTTAGTAGTGCTACCTTCGGTATTACAATCGCAGCTTATATTCTTTTTTGTTTATATCCACGAAAATAATCCTGATTTTAAATTCGCGTCACTTTTTTTTATTTTAAGCTTTGCTCACTAAAATCAAAACCA
Organism: Thereva unica; assembly: GCA_949987705.1. NCBI lineage: Eukaryota > Metazoa > Arthropoda > Insecta > Diptera > Therevidae > Thereva > Thereva unica. The sequence continues at coordinate 81,013,483 of OX465283.1, read as the reverse complement.
CTACTACACATATAAAAAGAAAACAAGAGATTTTATTGTAAAATAGGACTGAATTCTTTTCTCCCTGTTCCTTTGTTTTCCAAGATTTCTGTGGAAACGTTTCCAAGATAAGATTGCTTATGAACTTAATACTATTTGTATAATACTTCTAATTTCCCAATTAAATGTAATTCACTTATATATTCTTTTGTATTTATTTAGAAAATCCTTCCGGATATGTCGATTAAAATTTTATCTTTTTTTTTTCAAATTCCACACACGACATCAATCTCTTACAACGGTCAAAACCGGACTGAGAAAACGAATCTGCGTTCGATTGCATGGAGAAAAGAAGGAAGCCGCCGACAATGAGCCAGAGCCGCCACCACTCTCGCAAAAGAGAAGATTTCGATTTCAGTCAGATAAAATAACACGAACACAACCACAAAAAATATGCATTAAAAACAACAACAATTTATAAAGAAGAAGAAGATTTTCAAAGCCAAGAGGAAGCAGTATTTTTGTTTTTGTTGTTGTTGTTTTTTGCACATGGAAATATGGAATGGAACGATAAAGATGGATAAACTTTTGTAATGACGTCAAAGAAGATTCGTGATTATTAAAGCGAGATAGATATAATAACAAACAGAAAAACAGAATTGTGTATATCGAATTTTGAGAGAGCCATGAAGAAGGGGAATTTACGGTTTCGCATTTTCGGGCGCTAAGTGAGAACGAAAAAAACTTTGTTGTTTTGTTTTCGAACTCAAAAAGGAACGTGCGTGGTGAGAGCCGTCCTCACTTGCTATCTCTGTCCAGCCAGGCAGCGTCTCTTTTTCGTTTAGGTATCGCACATTTCTCGTTCGTTCTTTTGTGGCTGCACACGTTTTGCCGGCGGTAACCATTTCCATAACACTCTTTTTGTTTGTTGCAAACTTCATTCTCCTCTTTTCGCCTACACTCTGTTCAAAAACAAGCAGTTGCCTAGCTCAGCATAATCTGAGAAAGTGTGTGAATTCCATTATTTCGAATTCGAATTTGCGAATGCACTTTGATCGACTTCCAGCTTTCCATTTCCAGTCAGCCGCTGCAACTTTTGCAGCTTCTTTTGTTTTTTCTTATCTTATTTGAATTTTTACAATATTTTATTTAATTTAAATAAAACATTTTAATTATTATATTTTAAATATCTACATATGTAAGTATATACAAGAGAACATATATTTCCTGTGGAATTATGAAAATTGAAATCAGTAGATTTGAATTTACGCCACTAAAATTTTATGGGCAATAATTTATTTATTATTTTTTAGCCATCTACAAAACAGTAAATAATGATGCTTGATACAATGCAATTAAATAAAAATAATAAGGAGTGTACAATATCCATTCCGTTTTTGTATAAAAATGGCTGCAACAACATACAGTGGCTTACAATCAATACAAGAATTCTGATATTCTGCAAAGCTGTGTGCCAAGGTTTGCAATGCTAATGTTGTTAACGGTTTGCAATGTTAATAGGTATGAAAATTTCAATTCTAGTTTATTTAATTTAATTTTCGAAGGCTTTGCGTTTTTTATAGCAGAAAACATTTTTCGCTTTTCATTTGAAAATTAATACGGAGAAATAAAAAATCGAAATGAAAGTTTGGCACATGTGAATTTCAGCAGCCTGATAAAATTATTGCGAGTAACAGCATATGTGCTAAGGTTTTTGAATTGTGTAAAGAAACAGCCACGCGAAATTGGAGAATTAACGGCCGAAAAAATCTACAGCCAAAACCTCGATAATAAGATGCCTAAAGCAAGGAAACCCGATTTCAAGAATCTCCACAATTTTATCATTAAAATCCTTTTTACATTAAAACATGTTAAGGGTGAGAGGGAGATTATCTGAAACTGACTATGTCTTCGACTTTTATAATCGAATAATTCTAGCGAAAATGTCTCATTTCAGCCGACTACCGTGTTTAAAAAGCATGGATGGTTGCAGCATAGTGGCCCTAGCTTTGTTTTAGCTAAGCTAAGAGAAAAGTACTAGATTATAGGAGGAAGTCAGGTTATTAAAACAATAGAACGTCATTATATCATCTGCAAACGATGACATGGCCAAAGCGCCTCAGAAACTTGGGCACCGCTACCTAAAGAACTGGTAACGACATCCAAACCATTCGAAACTGAAGGCGTAGATTGCAGGTCCACAAGGAAGATAACGAGTGACAGAAAGTTTACATTATGTAATGGTTAAAAGTACACTTGAAATTAGCATCCGACTTGACGGTGAAGAGTTGTACTAAAGCGTTAAGAAGATTTTTTGCTAGGCTCACCTAAGGTAATTATACCAGACAATGCAAAGTCCGTAATGAGTTACTTGATGTTATGGTGCAGCTCGGAATACATAAACATCGAGTAGAACTGACGAAAATCTCGATGAAAGCTGTAGGGTTAGAATTGATGGTGAATTATCCCTACCCCTCAGAACAAATAGGGGATTAAGGCAAAGTGACGCACTGTCCTACTTGTTATTCAACGTGGCCCTAGAAACGGCAGTAAGAGATGCCTCAATTAACACATCAGGGTGTTTCTTTGATAGGTCAGTGCAAATTTTAGCCTTTGCCGATGTAAAATTGAATAATTAAATATTTTTATTCCGTATAATTTTAGAGAAAGAAACACAATTGTCTCTACTCTAATTTATTATTTTGACTACTGAAAAAACAAATACAATAAAATTCAAAGTCAAATTGAAAATGTTCCTATGTTTATAATTTTTTAAATTTAAAGCTAAGTGAATTTATATTTCAGTAATCACGCTGCGACATATTCCGCCCCCTAGTGCTGGACCATAACTCCCTCAGCACGGTCAGTAATGTCGCCTCGTTGAAGTCCCAACCTACATAGCTTATTTACTGGTCTGCGGTATGTGTTCTTTGCGGTCTGTAGATCCACGACTCGAACTATTCCGTCTTCTCCTGGATGTACCTTCAGAATGATACCCAGCGGCCACTCGCCTCTTGGAATGTTGTCTTTCATGATTACTATTTCACCTTCTTTGAGATTTTCAATATTGCGATTCCACTTTGACCGATTTATTAAAGTTGGTATATATTCTTTCAGGAAGCTCTTCCAAAACGCTTCTATCAATAACTGAGAAACTCTCCACATTCGTTTCTCCTTTGAATCATATTTGTCGAATTTTCCTGGAGTGTGTATAGTTACCTTCTGTTGAATGAGGATGTCGTTTGGGCAGATTCCAATATCATCGTCTGGGTCATCCGATTCCAAAATATATGGCCGGCTATTTACTAGATGTTCAGCTTCACAAAAAATAGTTTGTAAAGTCTCATCGTTGGGATTTGCGTCCACTGATAGCACGGATTCTATTGCTCTTTTGAAGCACCCAACAAGCCGCTCCCAGCTGCCGCCGAAATTTGGAGCATTTGCCGGAATAAACTTCCATTCTATGCCCTTCATCGCTAACGAAGCTTTCATCGTTTGTTCGTCAAGTTCCTCGAGCGCCTCTAATAGTTCCCTCGCGGAGCCTCGGAAGTTCGTTCCGTTGTCAGACCAAATTACCTTAATTTCACCTCGTCGTGACATCATTCTTCTAATCGCCATTATACATGAATCGGTGCTTAGTGAGTGCGCTATTTCTACATGTATAGCTCTTGTCGTCAAGCATGTAAATATAACTCCATACCGCTTCCGAAACCCTTTTGTATACCGGGTGCTTTTACCTCTCCCATCTCGTGTGTAAAACGGACCAAAGTAGTCTACTCCTACGGCAGTAAATGGCTTTTCTCTTGTACAAAACCTTTCTTTTGGTAGAAATCCCATTTTCGGTTGAAGCGGTTTCGATTTTCTACGTCTACACCATAAACAATCTTTTATTACCTTTTTAATGATAGACATAGAGGTCATTTTTGGCATCCAATATTGACTCTTGTGAACCACAACTTGTATTCCAGTATGATGTGCTTCGGCGTGCAAATTGTCTATGAGCAATGTTGTAAATTTGTTACTTCCGTCAAGCAAAATTGGATTTCTGGTCGAGGCTGAAAGGTCTTTGGCTCTTTCTATTCTACCAGCCAATCGCATAACATTGTTGTCATCTAAGTAAATACTATATTTGGTTAGACGTAAGTTAGGTGATGTCTTACCTGACTGTATATAATTCATATCCGCTGGAAAGCACTCCGTTTGTACAATTTTGTACCATTTCGTTAACGCCCATTGGAGTTCGCTTACGTCCAGATTCCCACTTTGCTTTGGTAATGCCGTGCGGTTGGTTAATAAGTTATTGATAAGTCGTTTAATCCAACCAGTAGATCGTACAACTTTTTTAAAGGTTGAAGCTCTCTTTATGATGCTATTAAGAGGTTGATCGTACTCTTTTATTAGCATTACACATTCTGTATCATTTTGAATGTTCTTCTGCCAATCAGCCTTCACCCAATTAGCTTGATTTTCCTGGAGGAACATCGGCCCCCTAAACCATCGATCAATTTTGTGGCTTGGAATATTTTCACGTGTGATGATATCTGCGATATTGTGTGATGAAGATGTCCAATGCCATTCCGATCTCTCAGTCTTTTCGCATATTTCACTTATACGGTTTGCGACAAATGCTTGCATTCGTTTATCACTGTTTATCCATGTGAGGACTGTTCTCGAGTCTGTCCAGAAAAATCGTTCATCTATTTTTATCTGCAACTCTTTTTGGATTGTTTCAGCTAAGCGGCATCCCATAACTGCTGCAAGTGTTTCCAGTTTCGGTATGGTGACATGTTTAAGAGGAGCCACCCTTGCTTTCGATGTAAGAAGTTGAATATCATATTTTTCGTCGTGGCCTTGGCGATAACAAAACCGCAAATATGCTGCTGACGAATATGCTTTACTGCTGGCATCGTTGAACACATGCAACTCTATTTTTTGCGTTTGCTTAAGATATGGGGTGTAACATCTTGGAATTTGAATACTTTCGATAGTCTTTAAGTCTTTGAGCCACTGCTTCCACTTATTTACCAAATCTCCCTTGATCACATCATCCCAGAGTATACCGGTTTCCCAGACATCTCTCATAAGTATTCGTCCTTTGTGTTCGTGGAATATCTAAAAACGTCATTCTTAGCGTCCCATAGAATTCCTAGCACCTTTTGCTGAGCTTCTGCCTTGTCGCCGAACATCATACACGTTTTTTCCGAACGTAAATTCACAGGTATTTGCTGTAGGACTTCTTGGTTATTACAGATGAACTGCCGTATTTCGAAACCACCATGTGCATGAATTTTGATCACTGACCGTATTAATTTCACGGCCTCTTCAACCGTTGGGCTAGAATCTAAATAATCATCAACATAGTGGTTCTCTTTGATTGCCTTAACCGACTCGGGAAATTCTTTTTTGAACATTTCTGCATTATGGTTTTTTACAAACTGAGCTAGGAACGGAGACGAGTTAATTCCAAACAGCATAGCTTTCATCTGATATATTGTCGGCTCCATTTTTGTCTTCAAATCCCTCCAGAGAAAACATTGTGCCACTGCGTCGTTGTCTGCTATCTGCACTTGGTTGAACATCTCTTTTATATCACCCACAAACGCAATAGGGTGTAAACGGAATCTCATCAATATGCCTATAATTGACATTAACCAGTCCGGGCCAGTCAATAGATTTTTGTTTAAGGATGTGCCGCCACATTCGGCTGCAGCATCAAACACTAGTCTTACTTTACCTGGTTTATTGGGATTGAGTACAGCGAAGTGTGGAAGAAACCATAATTTTGGAGACTTCAGGACTTCTTTATTATTTATTTTTTTTGCGTAGCCGTTTTGTAGTAGCTTGTCAATTTCTTTTTGATATATTTCAGCAGTGTTTTTGTCTCGTAGTAGTTTTTTCTCTAAACATCTTAGTCGCTGTTCCGCCATTGGTGGTAATCTCATGTTGTTCTCCCTATATGGCAGGTTCACTTGGAATTTTCCATTTATTTTTATTATTGATGACTTAGTTTTATTTAACGCCAGTTGACCTTCTACAGATTTTGTTTTATCTGTCTTTGCCATGCAAACTCCAAAATTTTCTAAACTAAACTGACTTTTCACCATTTGCCGCAAATCTTCGTCAACAATGTGACAACATGTGAAATTTGTCTGACTTAATTCTGCTTCGATTGGACCATGCAGCACCCATCCTAACTTGGTTTTTGATAACATTGGCCCGTTTTCATCTGGGTTGATGACAGCCCTTGTTGTTATTATGTTTGCGTGTCGTTGCCCGATTAATAACATTGGTTGTGTGTTGTGCAGCTTGTTTAGATTTACTAGGTTGTTGGGTATTTCTTGTGACAGCTTTTTATAATCGATTTGCTGCGTTGGCAAATTTAAATCGTTTACCAATCGAACGTCTTTTAACGTGAATTCGTTGTTGTTGCTACCGCTAATGGTTATACTTGCGATCTCGGCTTTTGGTTCGTATCGGTAAACTCCTCCTGTCCAACTGAAACAGAATGGTTGTACAGAACCTTGTATCCCGACATCATGTGCCACCTTCAAATCCATTATTGTGGTTGTGCTATCTTCATCTAAAAATGCAATAATTTCTTTCGGTCCTACTGGTCCGTGAATTTGTATTGGGAGCATTTTTAACAAACCCTTTTTCTGCTCTGCAATGCAGCCACTGAAGGCCTGTGGTGTTGGTACCGCTTTTTCCATTCGTCTTTTATGCAGCAATCGATGGTGAAATTTTTCACAATTGTCAATTTTGCACATCTCACCTTGAGAGCATTGACCTTTATGAAAATGTAAGCAGCAGTAACATGCTTTGTGTTGGTTTGCTAAGTCCCACCTTTTCCTAATTTCAGCGTTTTTGAAGATGTTGCACTTGTCAAGAGAGTGCTTTTCTTCATTGCATATTGAGCAAATTGTTTTGCCTTTCGGCTTTCGTTGGTCCGAGTCCAATACTTTTTGCTGGTATGTGTTGGCTTGACAGTTGTTTATTTCTGTTACCTTCTTGAAGAATGCGATGCCTTGAGCGAGGTCAGCCTGCTTCTGTGTCCATTCTGCAAAGTCGTAAAAATCACAATTTGCTGGACGTACGCCTTTTTCGTTCAAAAATGTTCCCCATTCTCTAAGTAAGTTTTCAGAGAGCCTTTCAATCATCAGAGCTTTTTTATCAGCTCTAATGCTATGTTTTCAGAACCACCATACGAATTGTTTAAAATTGAAATAATTTTAGAGGGCTCCTTTGCGGAAATCAGCAGCAATTCGACCTTCTCTCGAGCCGCTCCCTTTAATGCTTTGCTCAATCTAAATTGTACGTCATCTTCATTAGAAAACCCGCATTCTCTGCTTGTTGTCTGGAACTGATTCAGAAAATGTTGCCACGCCAATGCGGACGACCCGTCAAACTCCAAATGCTTAAGGTACCTTTACATTATATGACTTGTCATATGACTTTACTGTCAATGAAGTCAAACCTAACAATGACATTTGTTTTTGACATGACATACGACATTCTGTCAAATTTTGTTTTGAATATTCTCTGTTTTGACTTGATTTATCATATGATTTTTCTATCAAAATTACAAGTTGATAATCTATCTTGCTTCGTATTGTGTTCACAGTTAATTTTGACAAGTCATAACAGAAATATTCAAAGCAAATGTCGTATGACTTGTCAAAAACAAATGTCATTTGACATTTTATGTTAGCTTTGACTTTATTGACAGTAAAGTCATATGACAAGTCATATAATGTAAAGGTGCCTTTACCACTGAGAGTGTGTCTTGCAAGCATGTTACAAATGGCATTTTTTAAAGAAGCATCTTGTTTGTGCGACGTCATGTTTCGTTGTGGAGATTTTTCACGCTGTAATCGCAACCAATCTCTTACCTTTTCCGATTTCGACGTCATCGATGTTTGTGATCGGACAGAGTGTGGAGGAGTGTTTTCTACTAATTTGGCCTTGGTATTAAGTACTTGCTTTTTACTTTCCAAAGCCTGCCTTTTAGCTTGAAGCACTCTCAACTCCATTTCTAATATTTTGATGTCTTCCTTCAATTTGTCGATTTCTAGAGAAGCTACCTCTTCTGCCTCAACTTCTGCTTCATTAAGTTTCCGTTTAACGTTAATTAATTCCTTTTCTTTGGTGCAAAGTTCTACCTCATTTTTGAGCTTTTCTTCATCGACGTTTTCGATTTGCTCTAAGACAAGTAAACTTTCACGCACACTTGAAGAACTCGCTTCCTCAACACTTTCTGCGACGCTGTTAAAGCAAATGGTATTCATTATTTTTGTCGCCATATATTCGGCAGTTGCATTTTCGCCAGCGTTGATATCAAGGAATTCACAGACAAGTAATAATGCGTTTTCGCCTAATTCCTTAATAATATCACGCTTGTTCTCCAATTTTTGCCCTTCGTCGTACTGGAGTCCTTGGAATTGCCTGAGATGGCGTTTCACGAGATTCTCCGTGACAAAGCGACGATGAATTGCGAAATATACATCTCGCAGAACTTGCGATTTCCATGAATCAATCTTCTTTAACTGCTGCTTCCAGTGCTGTGTTGAATATTGTTTCCTTAATTTTACCTGTAATACCGAATCGCGAAATAAAGATCCGGCTCGAAGGACCACTTTGTAAAATTGAATAATTAAATATTTTTATTCCGTATAATTTTAGAGAAAGAAACACGATTGTCTCTACTCTAATTTATTATTTTTTGACTACTGAAAAAACAAATACAATAAAATTCAAAGTCAAATTGAAAATGTTCCTGTGTTTATAATTTTTAAAATTTAAAGCTAAGTGAATTTATATCTCAGTAATCACGCTGCGACAGCCGACGATATTGATGCCCTTGGAAGATCATTTGGGAACATGAAGGAGATCTTTGCAGCACTTGAGGAAGCCGCAAAAAAAGCGGGTTGGATATAAACAAGCACAAAACAAAGTATATGTGCACAAAAAACGTCAGAAGTAGCAAAGCATTAAGATCGACACCTACAATATAGAATTAGTGGATGAGTTTGCATATCTAGGCACGATTATAACAAAAGGTAATGATACATCGGCCGAAATCAGAAGACAAACAGCACTGGCTAAAAAATGTCACTTTGGTTTGGTCTACGCAAGAACCTGACCAGATATATTTCAAGGAAGACAAAATTGGGAATTTAGACAACACTAATAAGGCCGTCCTTCTATGTGTTTCGGAAGTGTGGGCATAGAAAAACGTAGACAAAACCTTCGTAGGAACATTTGAAAGGAAAATCCTTCGTTCGATCTACAAAGAATACAGGTTGATAGCATTTGGAAGAGAGAATACAATTTAGAGTTGTATGAAATCAATAAGATTTCAAACATTGTCCAAGTGATCAACATAAACAGACTACCATGGATTAAAAAGCTATATAGATGACGTTGAGGATGGCTTAGGTAGTTGGGGATAAGAAACTGGCGAATATGGACAAGAGATCGACAATCATGGAGGCGAGTGCTGGAGAGAGCCAAGGCCAACAATAGGATATGAAGCTCCTGATGATGGTGAATGCGAAGACATCCAAAAGATACGCTACAGACATCCAAAAGCTACGCAAACTGGAGGAGCTGTTGAAAAATCGGAAATGCAAGGACTAGCGAGCAGCGTTGGTGTAAGTTGGAGAAACGGGCAGCGTGGTAGGTTTGATTTTATGAGAGGCTAGTTCGAAGCGTAACATCCGCTTTGAAGGCAGCAGTGGGTTACGTGGAACTAGCAACTTTACTGGCAGAAATCGAGACAACGGTAAATTATAGGCTACTTACCCATATAATCGATGATTCCTATGACTCATTTCCTTTAACCCCATCCCATATTTTTAATAGTGCCAAATGTCTTCTATTCTCATATATTTTAAGCGACAAATCGACAATTGCGGAATCCTGGAAAATTCGTCAGTCTTTTGAAAAGTTATATAAAGCGGCGGCAACAAGAATACTTACAGTAGCTGCGTCAAATTAAAGATAGTCATTCTAAAAGCGTTAAACATGAAGACGTTGTATTAGTTCACGAAAACAATAAGCCGTGACTATACTACATTGAAAGTTAGCTGCTGTCAAAACAACCTCCTCAGGGGGAGACGGAAGAATCGGTGCATGTAAAGTACGCCTTTCGAATCGGAAAACTTTAAGAAGACCTGTAGCAGTGGCGGATACAAGGGGAGGGGAAGGCTCGTTTGATTTATGGGTTACTTTAGTTCTGAAAAAAAATATCGAGTGAAAGCAGTTGAACTAGAAAATTTACCTTTATAATCATAGTAATTACTTTCTTTATTTTTACTAAAAAAAATCTTAAAAAAAGCTACCCAATTTTAAACTTGTAATTCTCTGCTTAGTTTGAAATATTTTCTAATCAAAATAGGTCTGTATGTGAAATTGTTGAGTTTTGAAAAACGCAGCTTAATAAGAAAACTCATTTTAGAACCTACATCTCCCTTCAATTGCTCTGTGAGCTATTTGATTAACATATTCCCTACGGTTAGACTTGAGCAGGATTTACGCGAGGCAGTACATTTGTAATTTACACGACGGTAAATTGTACTGAGGCCTCAATTTTTTGAAATGATCCTATCCCTACCACTCTTGGTATGAGCGTGTATACCTGCACCAGCACCCACCCGAAACCAAACCCACGAATCTCAAGGAACACAATCTGTCCATTTGTTGCATTGCTGTGCTGGTGTACACAGGTTTTTTTTATTGACATGCCTTCTTCTTCGACGGCTCTACAGCCGGGATCCGGTCCTGGCCTCTCGCAACTTTTCACTCCACCGGTCCCTAATCTGAGCCGATGTCATTCAGTTTGGCATCCCTAAGCTCTGAGCCTCCTGGTCTACGCCATCCTTCCAGCGAAGGTTGGGTCTCCCTCGTTGTCGCACCCTATAAGTCTTACCGCAGAGAACTTTCCGAGCAGGCTCATCTTCACTCATACGACTTAGATGGCCTGCCCACCGGAGCCTACCGAGCTTTATTTTCTTCACAACATCTATGTCGCGATAGCGCGCTTAGATCTCGTCATTTACTACGTTTATAAGCGGAGTTTCACTCCTGGATCTTCAATACAAAGTAAAACTCCCGATGCGTTTATAAGCAATGGGAGTGTAAATCCAAAATACTTTCTGGTTTGAGATGACAAGCTCAAATTCAAAATCATAGCAAAGACAAATATAAACCCAATGTTTAATTTAATGTATTTAAAAATATCAATAAACAAAGAAAAAAATCTATTGTTTTTTTTTTTTTTTATGTGAAAGACTAGAGTCACAGGAGACGCCCTTTATACTGTGTCGACAATCTATTTTCTTCATATAGAGTGCAATGTCGAACAGCAGCTCTAGTCGGGGAAGAAAGGAACTGTCACAACCTACCAGCGATATTTTGCAGTCCACCTACTCCCAACCATTACTGGCGACTTTGTCATCGGGGCATCGAGAAACAACTCGCTGGAGTGTTATGCCTCCTGAAACGAGTTGAATCTCATCAACCAACCGATGACATGCGCTTTGGTGAAGCGGGGAAGGGCTAAGGAAGGAATCAGGAATGTAAAGAGGGAAGAAGAAAGAAGGAAAGTTATGTAGGTGGGAAAGTGGAAAAGGCGAAGGACCGTGGGGCTGGCCGGGATTCGAACCCGGGACCTCTGGGATAGTAGCCAGACGCCTTAATCCCTAGGCTACCGAGGCCCCGCAAAATAAAACACCCAGCTTCTTCTTTACAAAGTTTTCCCCTTTGGAAAAATTCTCACTCCCAGTCAGCGTTTATAAGCACAACATAAACCGGGATCGAAGTTTCACTCCAGCTTTTTCTTCGGGAGCGAAAATCCAAGTTCTGGATTTTCACTCCTGGTTTATAAGCGGTGTTTCACTCCGGATCGAAACTTCCATCCGGAGGGAAACTCCGCTTGTAAACGTAGTAATTGTAGAATCTCCGGAATCGTCGTTCCTCACATGGGGGGGGGGCCAATAATCCTCCGAAGTATTTTCCTCTCGACACGGTTAAGAGGTTTGAGTGCTTTTTGCTAAGCACCCAGATGCATATGTGGGTACAGGTAAGACCCAGAGTCTAGAAATAACAAGTTTTCATCTTCATATGGTTAATGAGTGAAAGGCGAACAGCTATATGCACAAGTTCTTCGAACGACGATGTCAGGCTATCAGAGAGAGAAATCAACGTTTTTATACGCGCTCGCACACAACTATACAGCGGAAAATTTTAGAGTTAATTTGGGGATAAACTTTATGTATATGCATACTTTATTATGCATATTTTCTCGTTGTTTGAAAAAAATAGCTGATTCAATTTAACTTTCTTTTCTGTTTTGCATACGTTATCGCAGAGAGGGAATCTGGCTTTGTCTCGCCGAGCTCATGATGTATGCGTTGAGTTGTGTTCAGCAGTGCTGTTCATATATGCACGCACACAACTAACGGGGGGAATTTTTGTATGAACATGAAAGACTTGTTATTACTAGACTTTGGTAGGACGATCGTCTTATATACTAAAAGTTTAGAAGTTATGGTTAAATGCTTGGATTTAAAGGGCCTTAGACTAAAGTAGGCTTTGTTGGCTTTTCGCAGTCTTGCGCGTATTTCTGGTTCTATGCTATTGTCGGCGGCTACTATTGACCCAAGGTAGGTAAAAAATCACCACTTCAAACTCGTGTTCCTCTACCTTGATTGCGGGACCAATGTTAGGTGATCTTGTAGACGAGGCCACCATGAACTTTGTTTTGCTTTCGTTAATGTACAATCACAGATTTCCTGCCGCTTACTCGATCTGAGTGAAAGCTTCTTGTACAGCTGTTGTTGTTCTTCCAATGTCGTCAGCATAAACCAGTAATTAGGTGGACTTGTGGAGGATTTTGGCAGATTGAAAAGGAGGCAGGCCAGACCGTCCCCCTGTCGGAGTCCATTACAGATGTTGGTTGTTCTGGACAGTGTTCCGGATACGTTTATTTGGCTTGTCAAATTGGCCATGGTCAGCTTGCATAGTCAGCTTGCCGAATTCTCTCATGGCTTTGTAGAGTTCTACTCTGGCTTAGCTTTCATCGACGGCTTCAAATTCTATGAAGAGGTGTTGAATTGAGTTTTGAAACTCTAGACATTTTTCCATAGCCTGCCTCAAGCTGAAAATCTGACCAGTTGTTGATTTGCCTGGGCTGAAGCCACACTGGTAATGGTCTATAATGTTTCTGGTGTGTGGGGCTATCCTGTTTCGTAAAATAGCGGAGAATATCTTATAAGCGGTACTCAAGAGCGTTATACCGCGATAATTAGTGGAAGTTGTGATATCTCTTTTTTTATGTACAGGGCAAAGGATCCCTTTTCTCCATTCTTCTAGCATCGCTTCCTGCTCCCATGCTTGCACAATTAATTCATGACACGCTTGGTGTAATGTAGGCCCTCCATATTTAACCAGCTCCGCTGAGATGACGTCTGCACCCGAGGCCTTGTTGTTTTTGTGCCGGCTTATGACTCTGCTAACTTCTTCCAAGCTTGGTGCGGCGGTACGATCTCTGTACTGTTCTAGTTCATAGATGAGATTTTTTTCCCCGGCTTCCTTTTTTCGTCTGTGAATTCTCTTTTCTTCTTTTCTGAGCTCTCTTTCGCGTACCTGCGTTCTTTGAGAATGCTGCATTGCTCGTTAAGCTGGAAGTACATAATTGCGTTGCATTGCATTGCAATACTTGATTGGATTTTACTGCGATGAGTTACATTATATGGATTTGACACATTATTGCTTTGCGTGTCGGCACTTAAATGCGTTTTGAAATTTGAATTCATGTTGATTTTGTGTTAAATCCCTCCTAAAAATGCATTTTTTATATATTACTGAGGTTAAACCAATTAGACAGAGTTTTGAATGCGTTGTATGCGTAAAAGTTAAAAATTAAACATCTGTTGCCTTGCATTGCAATGCATTGAAGGTGCCGCATTAATAGGTCTTCCATCATTGAAATATTCAGGGTGAACTTGATCTGTCAACGCATTCATGGAACCCAATGCAATTATGTACTTCCAGCTTTACGCAGCATTCTTACGTTTAGTTGACAGCTTGCATTCATTATTGAACCAGTCGTTCCGACCTCTACGAATTCTGCCTAAGGTGGAGTCAGCAGTACCAATGACAATATTTTAAGGTGGGTCGACTCCCAGCGTCTCATCCCCAGGCATGACCTTAGTTGTTTCTGGCAATTTCACTGTGTAGTACAGTTGTGTTGATTCAAACGTGATCAGTGGATAGAAAGCTTTTCATCGTTGTAATGCGCTTATGGAGCTCCATACCAACAAGATAGTGATCCGAGTTGAAGTTGGCACCTCGCTACGTTCGTACCGTCATCAGACCCGAAAGGTGGCGGCGGTCTATTTGGTTGCGAATGACCCATCAGGAGATACCCAAGCTTTATGGATATCTTTACCCGCAAATCTAGTACTTGCAACGACCAAGCTCTTAGGTTAGGTTAGGTTAGATATGGCTGAGCTGCTGGTGCACAGCCCAAACACTTAGGCCAAAGGGATAGGCCCGTTGTGATGCCATAATGATCCCACTTTAAACCCAATGTTAAAGTGTCGTTTCTTCGCTAAACCACCTCGAGGACGTAATGAATCTTCTTATTTGCGGGATCCCAAACGTATCCTTTTGCTTATTTATTTATTTATTTATTTACGCCAAACAAGGCATGCTTAAACTATATTACACAGGGAAAGTAAATTATGAATATATACATATATCGCTAAAAGTACATTTGCATTTAACAATTTATCACAGGTATATCTTTATAACTTATGGTACATTAGTTATAGTGTTAGTTCAGGATAATTCGGATTACAGGAAGGATATCAATTTTTTCTTGAAGGATAATTTGCTCATTCCAGGGGAGAAGCAGGAACTGTGGCCATTGAAAATCATACAACATCTGTTGACGGGCTCGTTCGCTTAGGGCTGGACAGTGACAGAGAAGGTGTTTTACACGTTTCTCTTCGTCTATATTCTGACAGCTTCTGCAGAAATCGTAGGTTTCGAGACCTAAGCGGGCCTCATGCGTCCCTATCAGACAGTGTCCGGTCAGCACTCCCACTGTAAGTGAGAGGTCTCGTCTACCGAGGTTCAGCAGTGAGGTGGTCCGCCTGAGATCGTAAGAGGGCCAAGTCATTTTGACCAAGGTACATTTGTTAAGATCTTTCTTATGCTTTTCTGCTAGTTGCATTGTGTGGTGTTTGCATCAGAGTTTAAAGGTGGCCCAGGGCCTGCCAACCCTTTCCCTTCCACGAAGGAGAGTGGTGGTCGTGCCTTTCCTGACCAGTTCGTCAGCTTTACAGTTTCCCTTGTGACCAGGCACCCATATGAGGAGGGTCCTGAACTGCTGAGCCATCTCGTTAAGAGATCTGCGGCATTCAGAGATATTGCTGGAGTTATTAGTGCAAGAGCGCAGGGCCTTCACAGCCGACTGACTATCTGAGAAGATGTAGACAGTTCGGTTCCTGCCGCCTGGTTGATTTGTAAAATAGTCTCATGTATGGCTAAAACCTCCGCTTGGTATACACTGCAGTGATCGGGTAGTCGGAAAGAGACTTCAATCCCAAGTTCCGGCGAGAAGACTCCGACTCCCACTCGACCCTCGAGCTTAGAGCCATCAGTGAAGAAGTTTATGACATCTTGAATACTATGTGGTCTATGACTCAGCTTCGCCAAGGCCAGGGTAATGGCGTCCGGGAGCACGTTGTCAAACGCTCCATCTATGTCAAGGAAAGCTAGTAATGTGTATTCTTTGATTTGGAGTGATTTTTCTATGGTTGAAACCAATGAGTGAAGGGCAGTATCCGTGGATCTACCTTTTGTATAGGCGTGCTGTGCACCAGAGACTTCTGAGGTTGGTACGGTCTACCTCAGATATATTTCAATTAGCCTTTCTAGGGTCTTCAATAAAAAGGTTGATAGGCTGATTGGCCTGTAGTCTTGTGTTGCTCTTACTTGCTACCATCTCTATAACTTGCTCTCCATCGGAAATTATCCTTTATAATTTTAATAGTATTTTTTTTTTCAATATATAAAATAAACGAACGATTCTTAATTTGAGTTGATCTAGTTACGTTTCACACAATCTCACCCAGCCGGCCGTTCAGAGCAGATGAAAGTACCACACAAGATTGTCTTACAAATCTATGCAATTATTCCCACTGAAACAAAAATTAAGTTTTCAGTTCACATAAAATTGCAGTTTTAAAATTGTGTGTGCTCCTCGTTAAACGCAGCGGATGTAATTGTCTTCCTATGTGGATTATTTTTTTACCAAACACTCTTCTCCATACATATTCCAAAGCTTATGTGTGACTCTAGATTTCTTCTCTATGCCAATAAAGTAGTTCGAGCCAGCGAGACATATGTAAGTTAAGTTTATAACAGGTACCACCCTTTGAGTTCCAATGTGTTTTGTTCTCATGTCGAATCCTCGAGAATTTTCTCGAAATGCTCTTTTGAGGATATGTTTGTGGTTGTTTAATCCTTTTCCCCGCAATCCCTTGAAGGACACGATGCTGAACTAGTTCATGTTTTTTCTAGCATTTGGAAGTAATTTGCAGTCATCTATGATGAAGGTCTTAATGCAAAAACCAAGGAAAAACGTCAAAGACTTTCCATGCCGCAGCAGATGTTAATTGATGTTCAACGTACAAAGATCTTTTTGCTTAGATGAAGAAGTAATCCGCAGCAACCTATTCCACAATCCACAAAAGGACGCCATTGTGCTGCCATCTTCGTAATACAAATACCTAATATTGTTTTTAGGATAAACCCCGAGCTTCCATTGAAAGCAAGATCCGATGCTTACTGACCCATTTCTGCCGACCTGGAACCTTTTCCGCCTTAAATCCAGTTCAACAACTTGATTTGTGCATAGGCTGACGCAACCAGGTTCGGGTTCTCCCACGTGTCTAGTCTATCCGCATAAGATATTTGCGCGAAACTTCCATGCTCATATCGACGAAGTCTGTGGCAATTCCTTCCTTGAATATCGGGGCGTAGCCGCCCAGGGTGAACGGTGCCAATGTGTCATGGTTGAGATTTTCATTTATTTCCAAATAGACAACATTTCTCGCTCGTAATTTTCCTCCTTTCATGGGTAGACGGAATTTTAATTCTGGTAAAAATGTCAGAGCGCGGAAGTATGAGCTGTCGTCTTCCTCTTGATAGTGACGATGATTATGACAATCTACCGTAATGGCTGGTATCGTGAGCTTTTAGCGAAGCTCTATTTTTTCGGAGTTTTTTTTGTGTGCTCTGCTTCCGTCATTAATTTGGCTGGGAAGTCTAATGCAGTTTACAATGAGTCTCTGACCTCGAAACTGGCGAAACAGAACAAGGATTAAAAAACAGGAAAAAATGTTTCTGAATAGGACTTTATAGCAACAAAAATATAAGAATAACTCAAAAGTTGTCATCCCTCTTGATGCATTCTTGGCAACTCTTGATGTTTAAGCAGGAAACTGAGTACTATTATATGTTTTTTTGTTAAGTAGGTAACTCGAAACTATGTATAAGACTATACATACATATCCACATCGTTCGCATAAAATTCTGGTTATGTTTCTGCTGGTTACTTAACTACGGATTTTTTTGGAGAAAAAGGTAGTTGAAGTTGAAATTTTTGTTAAAAAATAACAAATTTTTTAATTTGACGACTCATAACTTTGGAAGTTGATACGGTGAGACTCTCACTTTTACATTTTTAGATAGGTCATAGTGTTACAAAAATACAGGGTGATATAAAAACTGTAAAAAAAAAACTTAAAACGCCTAGCGGCATACCGTTACGACTCACCAATTCCATTTTTGGTTCGTCTAACCAAAACCTATCAACAGGTGGCTGTTTTGTAAACTTAGTGTGAATAAAAAAATAAATTATGCACGCCCCCGCTGCAGGCGTGAAAATTTAAAAAATTTCCACGCTAAAGGTATGAGAATCAATAAACGCACCCACATCGACAAAGACCATTCCAAAAGCGAGTTTCATTTTAGCAAGCAGTCCCCCAACTAAGTACAAACTACGTCCAATGCTGCTTGACCTACCCAAGCGAACGAGATAATTAAGATACTTTCCCGTTTTCTTCGTTCTTTCGTTAGTATAGAAAAAGTATGAGTGTACCGTGCCTTGTTTGGGTGTCATTGACGCTGTGCGTTTGGGCCGGTTGCAGGCTAGGAGCCTCCCAAATGTTGCATATGTTTTCGTGTAGTTAAAGATCCTAGCAGATTCCATCGGCACCTGAGGATTTGTTGGTTTTTTTGCCTTTTTTACAGCTTCATGAACCTACAGTGTCGGTTGCCCTATTGAAATATTATCTTGAGAAATTACAAATGCCTCCGTCTGTGGATGCTCTTTTATTATGAGGATTGGATTCAATAACTTTTGAAAATATTCTCTCCGCGTTTGTTTAATCCTATAAGGGAAAAGGTTCCCGTTTATGTCTGCTCTTGGCTGATATTTATTGCTAAACTGGCGTGTACCCTTGTCTAATTCTCTCTTCATTGAAGTCTTCCTGCGCCTGTAGGATACTCCTGTTTAGATATTCTCTCTTTTCCTCTTTGCACAGCTTGTCTGCGGTTCTTCTTTTTAGCGTGAAGACTTCCATCCTTGCTTTTTCGGTGCCTCTGGTTTCTTTCTTCAATTTTAGTCCATTCAAAACGCGCGTTATGGTGTTCCAAAATAACACCGTTAAGAAAATCGAACCCTAAAGGTTTTTGGGGTCGCTGATCACGAAAATCGAGGTCCCGCGGTCCTAAAATTAGGGCGTCACCCCTAAAAATGCAGAAAACACCCCTTTTTAGGGGGTTTTCGCGATTATTTCAATAATAATGAAAACTAATGCGACGAAATGCACTTTTTTTAATATTTATTTGCGAAGGTGGTTGATTTGTACTAAATTAAGGCGAACTTTATGATAAGGGGTAGTCCTACAGGGTTGAAACTACCCCTAAATTGGCGAAAAATGGCAAAAATTGTAAAAATTTTTTTTTTCAAGTTTATGCTTCAAATTCGATTGTGGGCGAACTGTCAGGCAAAAATAAATTATTTTCAACCCTTAAGGGGTTAAAACTACCCCTACTATAATAAAAACAACTTTATATAAAAAAATTGTAATTTTTTTTTGCTTTTTGTTTCAAATTTGGTTCAAAAGGTATTATCAGCAAAAAATTTTTTTTTTTCAACTCTTAAGGGGGTAAAACTACCCCCATATTAAAATTGTAATTGGAACAAATTGAAATTTATTGTTTTGCATTAAAATTTTATATTTGATGAAATATTATTAAAACATTTGGAAATTTTTTAACCCTCTTAAAGGAGTTAAACTAATTAATTTTCATTATTACTGAAATAATCGCGAAAACCCCCTAAAAAGGGGTGTTTTTTTGCATTTTTAGGGGTGACGCCCTAGTTTTAGGACCGCGGGACCTCGATTTTCGTGATCAGAGACCCCAAAAACCTTTAGGGTTCGATTTTCTTAACGGTGTTATTTTGGAACACCCCCACCTAGTTTTCAATGAACTATATTGTAGGGGTAGTTTTAACCCCTTAAGGGTTGAAAATAATTTATTTTTGCCTGACAGTACGCCCACAATCGAATTTGAAGCATAAACTTGAAAAACATTTTTTTTTTACAATTTTTGCCATTTTTCACCAATTCAGGGGTAGTTTCAACCCTTTAGGAGTACCCCTTACCATTAAGTTCACCTTAATTTTGTATAAATCAACCACCTTCGCAAATAAATATTAAAAGAAGTGCATTTCATCGCATTAGTTTTCATTATTACTGAAATAATTGCGAAAACCCCTTAAAAAGGGGTGTTTTTTGCATTTTTAGGGGTGACGCCCTAATTTTAGGACCGCGCGACCTCGATTTTCGTGATCAGCGACCCTAAAATCCTTTAGGGTTCGATTTTCTTAACGGTGTTATTTTGGAACACCCCCCCCCCCGCGTTTTGAATGGACTATTTGCGATCTACAGTCCTGCTCAAACCTGTCAATAGTGCCCCTTCAGCTGTCCCCTTTATGCTGCTGTACTCGTCCTGCTTCTCGTATTTGATTGTGTTTGTTGTTGTTTTTTGGTAGTAACCCGTGTTCTAAATTTCACTTTGACTAGATAGTGGTCCGAGCCATAGCGCGCTGTTTGTTTTTAAATACAGTATACTTGTGGACCCTCTTCTCCCAATTAGGACTTGGTCAATTTTATTAATTGTTACCGGTCTGGTGATTGCCACGTCATCTAATGAATATTTTTATGCGAGAACATTGTTCAACTCACTACCATTGAGTTCGCGCCAGCGAGATCGTCCAATCCAACCATTGGTAGCGTTGGAACTCCTCTTCTTTTCCTAATTTGGCGGTCACATATCCAAGCACCTTTTTAATATCATTTGATGGTATTAACCTGTTTGTTAGCTCTTCGTAAAATTCATCTGTCTCTTCATCCGACTTGCCTTCTGTGGGAGAATGGACTTTTTTGAGACTTATGTTATGCGTGCATATTCTGTTATTGACTGGGCTGAAGTCCGTGATCTCGTTCTCTTCTCCGCTATAAATGCTGCTCCGAGCTTTCTTGTTCCATTCGAGTACCGTTCTTTATGTCGCATCTTCCCTCCGTTGGCCGTTTCGTTGCAGTTGAGTTCGCCCTCTCCGAGGCATACCCAAAATCAAACTTGATGTATTTGTGCAAATTTTCTATTTATGAGAAAAAAACAGATGATTCAATTTTCTTTCCTTTTCTATTTTGCATACTTTCCGAAGAAAGAGAATCTGGCTTTGTCTCGCTGAGTTCACGATGTATGCTTTGAGTTGTGCTCACCCAAGACCCTCTCAACTACAGGCCTCGTAGATGAATTTTTCGTGGTGTTGGTAATAGGCCCAAAAGTCACCGCACATCGGAGTAACATGGCGCGGAAGCCGTACGCGCAGAATTTTTGTGTTTATTTTTGCAGTAAAAAGTGATAAAATATTGTATTTTAACACTTTTAACTGCACTTGGATTTATCAGTGAATAGTTTTGTAGTGATTTCATTAAAAAAAATAAAACAAATTTGGTGATTAAGTGTGTTTAAGCGTTCAAATTGTTAAGGCGATCAACTTTTTTTTCACATTCACGGTGTTTTTTCATGTTTATTTACGAAAAAAATGTTGAATATTTAATGTTTTGTGTAGTTATGGAATTAAAAGTGATTTTAAAGTGATTTTAAAGTGATTAATACATATATTATGATATTATTATTAACAATATAGGTGCCGAAAAACACTTCTCTTATTCACTTTTCCATTCGCACTTTTCTGTACTTATATGTTTAGTAATAATTGCAAAATAAATTAATTAATGATTTTAAAATCACTTTTAATTAAATATTCAGCATATTTTCCCTTAATATACACGAAAAAAACACCGCGAATGTAAAATAAATTGATCACCTTAACAATTAAGACACCAAAAATACACTAAATCACTATTTTTTTATATATTTTTTTATTAAATCACTAAAGAAATAATCACTGATAATCCTTGTATGGTTTAAAGCGATAAATTTCAATAATTTACCACTTTTTACCACAAAACTATAACGAAAACACTCCCGAACGTACTCTGCGCCATTAAATTCTCAGCAACTGTCAAATTTTGGGACCATTCTCAGCTATGGTTGTATTTGTGCCAGATACAACTGCATGGCCTGTAGTTGAGAGGGTCTTGGCTCACCCGTTATGTTCCTATAAACACGCACACAACTAGCCGGGTGAAAATTTCGTATGAAGATGAAAGACTTGTTATTTATAGACTTTGGGCATACGTTGATAATAAATAATTAAAATAAAATAAATTTCTCCCTCTTCACGTGGAGATCACAAAAGGATCTGGTTGGCGAGATTCACGTGTTTCAAGAGGCATAAAACTGAGACGAGGGTATTAGGGTAGGGCGCTAACCCCGATGGCTGCTTTTCTGGTTCAGCCGGTTGCTGTTGAGGTTTGCAGTTTTGCATAAGTGGACCCCCGTTACAAATGTTTCTTGTTTTCATTTTTGTTACTCCGTGTGAACTTAAAAACATCCTTGAGTTCAAACGCAAGGCACATCGCCCCTCCATCCCTTCTCTCCATATCTTCTGCTCTATTGGTTCTCTCCAACCAAGCTTAGTACTAGACATTGCACAATGATGAGTACGATACTATAGACTGGTAGTACAAAGGGTAACTCCTAAGGTTGAGCTTCCATATAAGAAAAAGGAAAGGGCGACTAATCTGTAAATTTAAAAAGAAGCATATTTGTAACCATTAAAAATATAAATTACCCAAGTAGTGTAACTCTCGTTTGCTTAGATTGTATCTAGCATATTAGAGTATTATTCGGATCATAAAATATATATGTACATAAAAAATGTTTCAAAGCTTGTAGAAACCGACATATCATCCTGGAGAAGAATAATCGTTTGGAGTTCAGTATATAACCCTTTGAGTACCGGAGATTTTTTCCATACTATGCGAAAAATACCGGCGTTTTTTTTTAACCAAATAAAGTCAATTTTAAAATCAAAATCTGCTAATATCTTTAAAAATAAAGCCCGTAACATAAAAATTGTCTTAACATTATACACTAGGAATATTCCAGGCTTTCTAATTTTGTGGAAAAAATATGGGTTAAAAGATCATTTTAAATTACTTAAATTTACTTAAATATATTTCACCAAGATTTTGTAATAAAATGCATCTGCAAAGGGGAAAATTTCAAAATTACAATAGCGGCAAAAAAATATATTTATAAATCAATTATTCAAAGTTTGTGTCAACATTGTTTTCCATAATGGAAATTCGGGACACCTTAAGAATATTTCATGGAAAATTCAAAGGAGGCGGCATCGTTGTTATGAATGGAAAGTCTGTCGATGGGTGATAACACACGTTTTCCAATGAACCAAGATCCCTAAAAGGTAATCACCTGAAAAGTTATATCTACTTTGATATGTGTTGAGCGTCAGTCAGTGTAAGCATGACACTATAAGATTACAATCTGACTTCCTTTTATGAACATTAAAACTATTATGGATAGTTTCTTGATGCTCACATAAAGGTTTATTTACTTTAAGTGATTTTATACCAGGTTAACAATACGAGGTTTTTTGTTGAGACTTTGTTAGGCGTTGTATAATGTAATTGTATATTTTTGATGGGAAAATAGTTATATGAATACAAAACTATTGACTGAATAACATATTTTTAACTTTATCAAACGATATTGAGATGGGGTCCAGTCACAATTTTTCAAACAAATATAATTTGATGATTTTTGGGCACCAGCTGGAAACTGTTGCACCTCGCTGCACCCACTGGAGCGAAATAAAGGAAGTAGTAAAAAATGCTCTTTCTTTACTTTTTTACTTTATGCTCCTTTAATCCCTCATGGGGCATAGGTAGGGCTGCCATCCGTCGGGGTTACCCGATGAATTGAATTATCTATATAAATATAATTGGAGTGTCTGTCTGTGATTTCAAAATAATTGTGTTTTTTTAATTTTATATGGTTATTTACATGATTTTAAAACGAAATCACGCATTTTTTAAATTTTTGTCTGTCTGTATGTCTGTCTGTCTGTTTGCTTGGGCTAATCTTGGAAACGGCTAATCCGATTGGGATGGGACTTTCACTGGAAGATTCAGTATTTTGGCGGGCATGTTTTAGGCTATTTATATGCACTATATACCTATATACCTCTACATGTATGTATGTATGGATGTATGTATGTAGACAAATCTTGAAAATTGTTTTTGACCCACTTCCATATATAACCGATCAGCTTCAAATTTTGCACACATGTACAGTTGAAGTGACAATGCCATCTGACCATTTTATGAAAAAAATCAAGATGGCGGTTTCAAGATGGCGGCCGAATTTCGCAATTGTGCTCACTGACCGCCGACATGGGTATCAAATGAAAGGGAATGACAAGTATAATATAATTACCTATTTGGTGTCATTCCAAATTCAAAATGGCGGCCGGAACAAAATGGGGACCATCACAGATGGCGGATTACTTTTTATTTACATCACGATCGGTATGGATATCAAATGAAAGGATATGACAAGTAGAATACTATTAGCTGGGTGGCGTAATTCCAAATTCAAAATGGCAGCCAACACAAAATGGCGAACTACCTTTTTTTATAACGCTCTTGGTATGGATACCAAATAAAAGTGTATCATGAGTAGAGTTCAGTAAGCTGAGTGACCTCATTTTAAATATCGGTCACCACAAAATAACCGAAGACATATAATAAACTAAAAGGTAGAAAACTAAAAATATAGTTAGTTAAAAAACTTAAAAATATGCTTTTGTTTAAAAATGAACTAAAAAGTACAAAATTATGTTGAATGAAAACATTTTTGCTCAAGCCAGTATATATAATATATTGGGCGCTAGCGAAAAGTTGCAGTAATAATAAAATAAGAATATAGGTAAAGTCCCACGCTTTTTAACATTTCGAAAGATAGGTTATTTGGCCAATATGAGATCAGGACAATAACAGAGATTTCGGCAACTTTACTCACATCAGGAAGAACAGCTCATTCTATGCTTGAGATACCGATCGAAGAAGATCATATGGAAAAAACCTGCGTGAAAAAATCTAAAGTTTTACAAGACTGCATGATAGTTGTCTGGGAATGCAATAAGTGTACTATGGCAAATAAAGTATCTATTAACAGAACACCGCGAGATTTAAGATGTAAAAACCAATTATGTTAGAGAGTAACTGTTTTATTGGCATAGATTCCGGGCAAATGTTGCCAGCTGTCCGGACAAATATGTGGGCCGATGATATTGATGCGTGTCTGAAAGTGTCACTCATTTAGGGACATATGGGAAAACCTCATTTAAAGCAAAAGATACACCGTACACCGATCCGAAACGAAAAGAGGACTTGATCCAGTCGTCCGATGACCGCTACTGATTTACCTTTCGTAGGCATGCTGCGAGGGAGAAAGCAGTTTTCTATCAATTCTTGGCTTAACATGAATTTCCAAGTCTTTCTAGTATGTTGAGGAGAAACGATGTGAGATATATAGGTCTCAAGTCCTTTGGATTGTGGTAGGAGATTTTACCCGCTTTTGGAATGAAAGCCACCTTCGCTACTCTCCAGGTTGTTGGAATGTAACTTAGGCGAAGGGAACTCCTATAGATGGCTGCGAGCCAATTCAGAATTAGGTCACTGACTTTCTGAACTTCGATGGGATAAATTCTGTCTGGTCCAGGGGTTTTATAAGGCTTGAAGCCTTCTATGGAACACAGGAGTAAATCTCTGTTTATCAATCTGTCAATGGGGCCTAAATTATGTTAACTAGTTGGGCCCTCAAAACCTATTTCTGCAAGAGATGTTGAGTTAGGAAAGTGGGTATCGAGTAGGTGTTTTGCGGAATCTATTTGGTTTCTCGTTTTACCATTTTCTTGTGGCAAAAGTAAGTTCCACCTACCATGAGTTGGTGTTAGCTACAAAAGTCATGGAAAAGCTCACCATTGTTATTGGTAACTTAGCTTAGACCTTGATTTCCAAATGTGTGTTCAAGGCCGGGGTTTTTGAAGACCGATCTGTGCATTTAACAGCAATGATGTGTCTCCTTGGAATAGAGCGAAACACCTCATTCAATCGCATATAGAACTGGTCTTTGATGTCATCTTCTGCGTCTTCAGATGGAACCTAGCCTTGGGATTGCATAGTACTTCTTAGTCTGGTACGCAAGCGCACGCTAATAGTCCTCTCAGAAACCGATTTGGGCCATCTGGTCTCACCCATCCCTTGATTTTACACCGGTTCATATCGTCGAAGACTTCATCCAGCCGTTGATCAGCAAGCAGTGCTCTCACATTCCGCAAAGGTCGTCGTCGTGTTGTCCATTCGAGGCATTAGTTGCCGATTCGTAGCGAAGGTGATTTTTATAGGAGCGGGTTACTAATTCTCAGCCCAACTAACCTAAAACTCTGTTTTGTGGCGCAGAGAACTCGACATTCGAAACCGAGATATATGCAAAACTGGGAAAAAAACGCCATATCTCTGTCGGCCGTTTTGTTTTGGATTCCGAAATAGTCACAAGGAAGCTGTGGACCAATTTTAGCCATTTTGTAGTTTTTTCTTCTTTTCGTGAGTTTTGCCTGCTGGTTAGTGGGATTCTCTTGTTTCAGAAGCCATAACACTCCGACGAAGCTGTCTCCTGCTAACCTCGACGGTTGAACTCATAGAACAGAGGCTAAAGGCGTACGTCTCGTCTGTGTGGTTACGAGTTCGGTTCTTCGGCCTGCGATGTTATTTTTCAATTTTTTTTTATTGTGGCATGGTCAAGCTCAGTACACAATAGGCCTAACTGCCCCCTCATTCCCATGGTCAAGCTCAGGAATCACCCTTTGTACCAACCACTAGACCGTCATGTCGTTCAACTAATGGTGCAATGTCTAGTAGTAAACTTGACCTGAAAATAGAAAAAGAATAGGAAAGGTTAAGGGTAGTCTGGTGGATGCATAAGGAGAAGGCAGTGACCCTCGCGTTTGCACTACTGGGAGTTATATGAGTGCATCCATTTTGTAACAGCCGGGTGAGTCACAACAGTCAGGGCTAGCGAGGGACAATTTTGTTGGAGTGTTATGCCTCCGGAAACAAGTGAATCCCACTAACCAGCCGACAAAGGCTGTGACGCCAACAGTACCAGACTCCCAGGTGAACAAGAAGGTGCGACGACTGCTAAATGAATGAAGACCCCACCTAAGCGGAAATTTGGTACCCTATTACAATATTAACCGGTTAGGCCGGAAGGATGCCTTATTAGGGCTACCTAGACATATATCCTCACAATAATTGTTTTTAGTTTCCTTCGGGGAATTTGGTTTCAAAATATTTTTTTTAAACTACTCCAAAAATAAGCAAATAAATTGGTGTCATAACTATTTAGCTACTGCCGCGATTCCTATCGACGGCGGCGTATCATACTTCACGTAAAGGTAGGTTCATACGCAACGATTAAGCTTTGCAAATTGTCTCGCGCAAGTCCATTTGTGCCAAAAAACTGAGTGAAAATTACCTCCATTAGATATTGCGCATTATATTTATACTTATCTACGGGTTATATTATGTTGTTTTATTGTTGTTACATTGATTATGATAAGGTCGGAAGAACAGGTTATCGAACATCACCGTTTTCCCATGCGCATGCTGATGATTGTAGCCGAGACATATTTTGTGCACGCTAAATCGCAACGATCTATTTGTATCAATTCACTTGCGCAAGCCAATTTGCACAAGTAAATCGTTCCGTGTGGACCTACCTTAATAATTTGTTTTAAATTTCCCCCGAATAAATCTAATGGACTAAAAAGTACGAAATAAACTAATTTTTAAAAACCGACTTCAGAAAAAAACCAATCCCATGATGAGCAAAAAAGGATGAAATAATTGTTTGGAATTCTTAACAACATTATGCCAATCATAATAGATCTAGAAAGAAGAATCTCTTTTGAAGGCGACAATATTTATGAACTCCTACAACATCCAAAAGTTCAAACGCAGGGTTTATCGCTTTCAGCGGGACGATGCTGAATCTCGAATCACTCCAAACATTTTCTTTTTCTCGTACTAAGCTAACTACAATGACCATGACGTGACCAATGATATGACGAGCTGGTAACACAAAGTGAGATTCAGGAGCTAAGAGCGGCATAAGAAAATCACCTATTCAAAGTGCCAGTAGTTACATAAACAACATCTGCTTCAAATAGAAATTGTTCGCTATTAATAGAAAAATGAGTAAATAAAAAAATACGCAAAATATGTATTATAAAAATCTGTACTTATTTTAGACAATCCCGTTATTCATAATTCATCAGCTAGAAAAGTCCTTTTTGTTGAGAATGTTTTTTCATGACTTCCAATAAAGAAGCATTGCGAAGCACTTAATTAGGCCAAAGACGCACAAAAGACCACAATTAATCATTTTAAGTAACCGTTTAAGAAATTTAATTAATTGCCTGAACTCGAGGCTCTATAAACTGTAGCCAGTAACCCCATTTTGAAGTATTGATAACTTCTAATTAGTCACTGCAACCCCGTTCCTCGGCAAGGTTATTTCGAGAACTCGAGATTTTCTAGTCAATAACAGAAATTTCAATTAAATTCGTGAAGGGGATGAAACCCATTAAATGTTTTTCCTTTTGGTATTTTACGAGTTCTTTTAAGCTCTGTTTGTGTTTGTGTTTTTGTTGGAGATTAATTCCCAATCGTTTCCTGGGAATAAGGAAGTATCACGAGTTTGTTGCAGAAACATAAGGTGTCGGGGGTTATCTACAAGTGGCGGACATGACAATGCATTTATTTGTATTCCTTAGAGGGATGCGTGTTATTTGGATATGTTTTTTTACTGGGCAATAAAAGCAATAAATAATTCCAATGCAGCAACGTCAACCAAGTCTGCCATAGTTGTTTCTGTACAGTTCTGCCCAGTTATAAAGTTGAAGTTTTGTGGACTGAAGTTAGAAGATATTAAATAGCAGTGTGCCAACTGATTTATGGATACGTTGCAGAAAAATTCGGTGGGGTGAGTAGGTGAATTACTATTATGCAACTAGTTTTGCATTAAATTACACGTTGGCAGACTACGATTTTTATTCACGTTACACATATCACCTTGTTAATTGGAAAGGAGGGAGGGATCGTAACGGTTTCGCCACTAGGGCGTTTTGTAATTGTTTTAGAGTGTTGCACCACCCTGTATTTTTGTAACCCTATAGCCGGGAATAAACATATCAGTAAAACGGGTAAAGCCTGGACCTAATATTCCGTACCGTACCGTTACAAAATTGAACGAATCTGAGCTCAGTTACAGCATTTTGACAGATGCCCTAAATGAAAACGTAAAGTGGCAAGTGACAAGTGCAAAATGGATAGCATAAACAAAGATTTAAGAGATTTATTTGCATTATTTAAGCTGTGGAAGCATTACACAGCATTACTGCTCCAATTTTTAAAAAAATTGTTAAAATGTGAACAAGTTTTTTAAATAGCTAACGGATGCTAAGGTTTCGTGCCATTCTTACGGCACCATTACGGACCATTCGAGAATTTAACGAACATTCGGCAAGTTTATTAAGTCAATTTAGGTCGGTGCCATATGAACACTTATGTTCGTAGGTTACGGTACTTACGGTTACGGTACGGTACGGAATATTAGGTCAGGGCTTAAGTAGCTTGCATGCGTGAAAATGGAATATGCCAATAGATGGTACAACGGTGATAAATTTGCACTTGCTAGTTACCTACAGATATATCACCTTGCCTATATCTAGCAAGTGAAAATTTATCACCGCCGTACCATCTATTGGCAGCTACTTACCCGTTTTACTGGCATGTATATATCTGGCTTACGTCCTATTTTCACGAATAAAGTATCCATGTACGCAGAGTACTCTCACCTATCTAAAACTGATTATTCTACCCTACCAACTTCAGCAACATTATGATTCATCAAATTAACAAAAAATTTAACAGAAATGTCAACTTCAACTAGCTTTTTCTCCAAAAAATAAAAACGATTGTACTTAAGGGGTCGTCCATAAATTACGAGAGGTGTTTAGGGGGAGGGGGTTGAGTCGAATCTCTCCCAATCTCACGTCGCCAAATATCACGTAATTTGTTTGGTAGAAAACTGGGTGAAGTTAAGTAAAACATGTTTCTCCACTAAAGACCCCCATTTACTTACAGGCCACTAACAGGCCAGGTCGGCAGGCACGGCCGTACAATACTCAGTCTGACTGAGGGATGAGGACTTCAGGTATCCGTCTGACAGGCCGTGGCATGCAGGTGACGTCATGATTCCCTACAGACACACTGGCGAAGGCGACAGTTTAGCATAACTGGTTTTTAATTCAAGTGTAAAAACATTCATGGCCTCAACGAAAACTTTAAACGCACAAACAGATTCGTGACTGGAAAAACCTTTAAAATACACGGACTACCATATTTGCAGGGGCAGGCCGTGTGGAGGAATTAAATGTATTCGAAATTCTTTCGCAGGCGGCCGCCGTTTCCGCTTTCGTGCCTTAAGGTGGCTCCAGACTGACGCCGTGAAAACTCGCGAACAAGCGCGAATGTGAGTGTGGGTGGTTTTTGCGTCTAGTCCGTGCCTTGCTTTCAGGGCCGACTGGACACGGTGTGAACTCTAGCCGTAAATTCGCGGCTGGAGACTGCATAGAAGTTCAGATCTTCAAGCACAAACTGACGATAAATAGCCACACACTTGGGCTACAGACGCCATCCAGCTGGCGGGCAGGGAGGTGAGTGGGGATACTTGACTTCAAGGCAAGAACTTTCAGGCCACAGCCTGCTGTAGACCTGTATGTGTAAGGGAGGGGGATCCCAAAAATCACCTCACGTAATTTATGGACGACCCCTAAAAAATATTTTTTTCCAAAATTGAAAAGCTTGGAGAATTTCCTATGAATAATGCCCAACTAATTTCTAAGCTGAGGCTCTCACCTTTGAAGATATTAGCCAATTTTGATTTTGAAATTGGCTTTATTTGGCACTTTTCGACAACGCTTAGGTGATAAAGTACTAAAAAAGCACAAAATAAGGCCAAATTCATTATTCCCCCACATTCGAAGTCTCGTTGGTGTGACCACTGAATGTTCGACAGAAAGGCTCTCGCCCTGTTGATTTCCCTCGAAACCTTCATGCTCTGATATCTACTTCAGGACAACTATGTTATTGGATGCGAGGGCGTTTAGTGAAACGATGCATCCCTTTAAAAATTTTCATTTAAGTCTATAAGTTTTAAGGCCCTTTTATATCTCAAACCTGAAGTGGAAACGAAAATTAGAGCTCTTTTATCGCACAAAAATGTGTATGCTTTTCTTTCTGCTTGGAGTTCACGTTCATTCATGCACAATAAAGAGACTGACTGACCTAATGGTTTTTAAGGCCGATTGACTGTCCAACATTTGCAGTTGTACCGCTTGCCGTTCGTCTCACCGCTGGATTACAATGAGCCTAGGCATTTTGCAGCTTCGCCGCAGCCAGCTGCTTTTCAACGTAGCTGTGCGCAAAATTTTTACAACTGGAAAATTTCAGATGATCCGGCTAGCAAAAATCTAATTTAATTTTTTCTACTTTGGGACTACCTGATTTTATTTCTGCCAGTGAATTCACTGAGCTCATAACATAAAGATTAACAAAATTTGAGTTCGGTGACCGAAGTGGGATTATGGATAAGCATAAGCGAGAGGACTATACTTTTTAGTGCCATGAGCTTATATGGAAATAATTGAGCAGTCCATTATTACCTTTATTATTTTCTGCTGACCAGCCCCTTTTATATATCAGTAGGTGGCCCTATCTGCACCCCCTTTAAATGCAACCGGGGATAATTAGTAGTAGGGCTAGGTGACTACCTACATGGAAAAAATATAACTCGGTTTGCACCTCGAGATATATCCTATATAGGCAAGATATAAACTTTATATCATAAATATATCTGTGATATAATTGATGGATATATTCTTACCGCTTATATTCCATATATGTATATCTAGGAATATGCGAAAAATATATCTCAATATATGTATATTCTATACCTGAGATATATCTGAGATATAAAAAAGCGGCCAAAAGTTAGATATCCAAGCTATATTTTGGTTACTTTTTAGGATATATTTTTGGCTATATTTTTTTCCATGTGGGTACTGGCTCAGTGACGTCATCGGTTGCTGTCTTGCGTGTGGATGTGGTCTAGGGTGCTAGTGAACGCCACCTGCGTGAGATTGGGTGAACCTTGCTAAGTCTTGGATGAGCTTGGGAATTAGGTTGAATTTTTATCTCCTTTTTTATGTACCACGCAGAGAATGCCTTTTCTCAAGTCTTCTGGCATCACTTCCTGCTCCCATACTTGCACAATTAATTCATGAATCGCTTGGTGTAATGTAGGCCCTCCATATTTAACCAGCTCCGCTGCGCTGCCGTCTGCACCCGTCTGCTTGGTGGCGGCACTCTTTTCTTCTGTTCTGAGCTCTTTATAGTTCTCTTCGCGTGCACGTGTTCTCTGAGACTGCTGCATGACTCAGTACGCAGCATTCTTACGTTCTGTTGCCAGCTTGCATGCATTATCGAACCAGTCGTTCCGATTTGTACTACTTCTACCTAAGATGGAATCAGCAGTACTAATGACAGTATTTTTAAGGCGGGTCCAGTTCTCGTCGACGCCCGGCATCTCATCTCCAAGACTTATGGCGAGTTCTAATGCATCACCGTAGCTGTGATTTCTGATAATAAAACTACTAGAGTTACTAAGCCTTTCATTCTCATAATGAGATAACGTTTATACTCTTACTTTGAGTGCTAGAAAACTTCTATTCTTATTGAACCGTTTTTATGAAAGCTTTATATGGGGTTCACACTGACGCCCAAAACATGTTTTAGAAAGCTCTTCAAGTTTCGGCTCAAAACAGGGTAAGTCTCAAAGGTTTGAACTCTCAAAAATTGTCCTTATGAGTGCTAACGACTTATGACATTTATAAGAAAGCTCTTACATGACTTCAAGTATATCCTTTCTTATAAAAATGCTTTTATAAGACGATTCCCATCTCATAACTAGAGTTCTTATAAAAAAAACTTAAACCATCGTGCGGCCATACTTTCGCTTCATTTAGAATTTTATGGTAAAACAAAATTCCATAAATCAAGCTAATTTACTCAATTGAATATGTGCAAAGTATAAAAAGTTATGTTTTTCAGATGGTATACCATTTTGAAATAAATTATTGAGCAATACTAAAGTTTTTATTTTTTCCACAAGAAATAAATTTTCAAAAAATATTATTAAAATTTGATTATTTTTAAGGCGCTTTGATTTTTATCGAGGTAAAATTGTTATTATTATCAGTAAAATTCCAATCGCAATTTAGCTTATTTTCGCTAAAACTCTAATTCTAAATTCTATAATCATAGATAATAATTATTAAATTCTAAAGTGTTATATTTTTCGAATTGTTTCTTATGAGAGTTAATTAGAGCAAATAACTCTCATAAAAATTATGTTATTCTAAATAACATCGCCTTTCCATATATTGCTTATTCTTTCTAACAGCTCTGTTAAGGAGAGTATAGCTCTTATAACACCCTTATAATTACCCTTGCCTTTTAATTCTGAAAACGCACTCATAAAGCACTACAAATGTAAGTTATGAGAGTGATACTCTCTTAAAAAAGTCGAATATCTTCTCATAAGACACTAGTAGAGTCTTATGAGACGAAATTTGTTACTTGGGTTGCTTGCTTTAGTTGCTTGCTTTACTTGCTTTCTTGAGTTAGTTGCTTTACTTGCTTGCTTTAGTTGCTTAACTTGCTTGCTTTAGTTGCTTGCTTTACTTGCGTTACGTGCTTGTTCTAGTTACTTACTTTAGTTACTTTACTTGCTTGCTTGCTTTAGTTGCTTTACTTGCTTGCTTTAGTTGTTTGCTTACTTACTCTACTTGCTTTACTTGCTTGCTTTAGTTGCTTTACTTGCTTTGGTACAGCAGTTTCACAACTATGGGATTTACGGAAGTCCGATTGGAATTTAGAAAGGAAGTTATTAGATTCCAGATATCGCAGAAATTGGATAAAAAGAGTTTTCTAAAAGAGTTTGGCAAGGAAATGAAGAATACTGATTAGGAGAAAATCAGATGTCAGCGGGAGAGGATATTTTGGAGAGGGAATCACTAAGGCTTCTTTTACCAGGGACCGCTGGAGCGAACAGTTGCGAGAGGCTTGGACCGGATCCCGGTTGTAGAGCCGTCAAAGAAGAAGACCGCCTCATTCAAGTCAGAATGAAAGAGCAGATGGAAATATTTGGGCCTGTTTATTTCTCTTCAGCTGCACATAAACAAAGCCCCGACGGGTGCACGCAGAAGAAACAAGACTCCGATTTTGAAGTTTTCGTGCAGTATGCAAAATGTCATTGTTTTAAGACGTTTTCACTTTCATTAATGTGGACAAGGCTGTTACAAGCAAATCACACATTAAGACTCTTTAATATGAGAGTACCATGCAGACGGAGGAACTCTCAACTCATTTGCTGCCTCTTTTAATGGGACATAAACTTCTTTTGCAGCCAAAAACGACTTAAGCACGATGTTCATTGATGCACTTCTCTGGACTGACGTTTTCCTGATCACCCATTCTAGGGCGGGGTTGAAAAGAATTGCGGGAATCCCTTCTCCTTGGGTAAGTAATTGCGGTACTTCGAACTCTTCCAGATTTAGCTTATCTACATAAGAGCTTCCAGTCTACATACATATATCGTATTTTGGTTGAGTTTGCCCTCTATACGTTTGGTTGCTATCCGGGTCCTCAATATCACCTTGACTAGATAATGGTCCGAGCCAAAGCATGCTCTTTTCTTTGTTCTTACGTCCAGTATACTCGTGGCCACTCTTCTCTCAATTAGGATATGGTCAATTTGATATATTAGTTACCTCGTCTTGTGACTACCACGTCATCTTATCGGGAATATGCTTGAATATTGTTGAACTTATTACCATTGAGTTTGAGCTTGCGAGATTGATCAATATACTACCACTCTCATTGGTTGCCTTGTGTAGGGTACGCTTTTTATGACTCCTATAGAACATAAAAATTGATAATTCTCCATAAATAGACGTCAAAATGCTTTAAAAGTTTGTGAATTCAGATTAGAATGGTAATTTTTATTTACAAAATAAATTTGACTTCTATCTTGGTAATTTAATTTTACATTCTCTGTCCTTACACAATACTATTTTCAGAGATCGATCCTTCTTTAGGACAAGATCCTGCACACGTTTCCAGTTTATCGGTTTATTTTTTAATCAAATTCGTGGAATTGTTATGCCATTAATAAGATAAAAAAATGCAAATGATGAAAATGAGTTCGATGGAGAGATTGTTGTGTTTGGCGCCTCCTTGAAAGTGGCGTGCGCATGCGATGCACGCTCTGCAAGCCCGCTCCCAGCGTGCCTGTTCGGTAGGATTTAAGCTGTTCACCCAATCATATATACAATAGTCCAGGCGCTAGAGCAGTGAAACCTATAACTTTTGGTTTTGTCGTGATGTAACGGACTTTTTTGGTGGAATCGGTCAGAAATGACATCCCCAACAATATTTAGGGAGTGCGCAAGCATGAAACTCCCAGCAAAACTTGTGGTATCCCAAAAACTGAAAAATTCACTAAAAATTCCCTGTTTTTTACCTTTCTTGTTAAATATCTCTTAACGAAGGATTCTAGGCGAAAAATTTGTTGAGCATGTTTTGTTCTTTATTGGCTTTGCTAAAACTTACCCTCAGGTGGATTTTTGAAATTTGAATTTTTGCATTGCAAAATAGCAAAAAAAAGTACAAGTACAATTGAAAAATAAAACAAATTTTGTAGGAGTTGGAAAAAGCAATGCCAAACAACCAATTTTTATTACCTTTTAATGTCGCATATTGCAAAATTGTGTTCATATATGGGAATTAAATATAACAGAGGCCATACGTAAAATTAATTAATTTTGATCGTTGTATTGTGCCGTGTATAAATAAAATTGTGATTCTGCACAAAAAGTTTTCAATACATCTGGAGAGTATAAACTCTGTGTCACAAAACAAGTGTTTGCCATGCAATATATAATCTTGAAAATTAAACTCTTCTTAGCCATTAACGAAAAACCAACTATTCCTATAAAAGTTGGAGACATTAGGGTCAAAATGCATTTATTTGAAGTATTACCAAATTACCTATGTATTATATTAAAACCTCAAACGTTAAACTATTTAAAATAAATGCCAATCTTCAAAATTAAACTCTTCTTATACCATGTTCGCACTGAGCCGAAATTAGGTGATTTTGAAAAGTGATTTTGAAATTAAGTAGAACCGTTCACACTGGATTGAAATGATTTCGTTTGACAGTTTTTTCTATTACCACTCATGTCTTCGTTTTTTTCTGCCTTCGAATTCGATTTTTAGGTTTGAGCATTGGCTTCGACATGATTTCGTTCGTAATTTTGCCAAAATTACGAGGTTTGAGATGATTTCGAAATCACAAGAATACATGGGAAATCACATGATTTTGAACGTGATTTTGGGCGAAATCACTAAAATAGCCGAAATCACGTAATTTTGGCTCAGTGCGAACATGGTATTAGCTATTAAGGAAAAACCGACCAGTAAAATTAAGCCTTTTTGATTCGCTACCCAAATTAAAAAAAACAGCTAAATTGGTCCAATAGAAACTGAGTCCTTTTTTCGAGCGAATTCGAAACGCGCCTAGCTTTCCTGGCGTCGCCGAGTTAGCAATTTTAGTGGAAAAAACGCCTTAATTGCAGTTTTATGCCAAAAATCTTTAAAAAAATTAAAAACCATAAAAAAAATTAAAAACCAGAATTTTAACAATTGCATATTGTAAAGAGAGTCTTAGAGCATACGTAAAAAAATCAGGACCAACATGGGAGATTTACTTTTGGCGCAGTAACAAATTTAACTTTTTAAATTCACTTACATAATTGCAAAATGCATTATGCAAAAACTATTTGACCGACCGTGATCGGGTTTTGGATATAAGTTAATTCATGCCTTTAACTATCTAATTCCAAAATTAAATTGGATTAATGGTCTCTCCTTTCCTTGTGATAACTTTAAAGTGAGGTACTTTTTTTCGAGGTTTTCGGCTATTTTGCAATGCAAAAATTCAAATTTCAAAAATCCACCTGAGGGTAAGTTTTAGCAAATCCAATAAAGAACTAAACATGCTCAACAAATTTTTCGCCTAGAATCCTTCGTTAAGAGATATTTAACAAGAAAGGTAAAAAACAGGGAATTTTTAGTGAATTTTTTAGTTTTTGGGCTACCACAAGTTTTGCTGGGAGTTTCATGATTGCCACTCCCTAAATATTGTTGGGGATGTCATTTCTGACCGATTCCACCAAAAAAGTCCGTTACATCACGCCAAAACCACTGGAAATGCTCCAGCGCCCGGACTAATAAATACTAGATCACAGTCATATTTAAGTTTTCATCAAACTTAAGTAAATTTTTGACGTGACAACGTCTATTAAAGCGATGAACGCCGGCTGCATGCACGAAAAAGGATGACGCATTGTCCCGTTACGCTCGAGCCGATCGTGCGAGCAAATTGGTTGTCTGTAAAGAGAGTTTACGGACGATAGTTTAGCGTGACAACGTCATGAGAAAACATTGATGAAATGATTGCATACTTTTATGAATAAAATTGAATCATTTATATTAAATTATCATTATTTTGTATGGTTACAAAAAGGAGTGAAATGAAATATTCATTTTGACTGATAAATTAGCTTTTATTTACACTAATGAATTCAAATATGTTTATTACTTTAATGAACAGATTATTTACAAGTAACAATGTGTAGTAACAAATTCATTTACAACTTTTATACATGTCTGATATTTAACTTCTTCCAATCTGTGTTATTCTGTTAAGGATAGGACGATGATAGGAAAAGTAGGAAATGAATGGGAGTGTTTCAATAATGATAATTTAATATAAATGATTCAATTTTATTCATAAAAGTATGCAATCATTTCATCAATGTTTTCTCATGACGTTGTCACGTTAAACTATCGTCCGTAAACCCTCTTTACAGACAACCAATTTTTTACTTAAGTTAAACTTAAGTCAAATTCGGTTTCACAGTGCATTTTTTTCTTCTTCTTACTGCTATATTTGTCTCTTACAGCAGCACTTCAAAATTGTAAGCTATGATCTTACCTTAGCCGAACTTTACATGTAAAATTTCCTTTCAATCGCGTTTTCCTTGAAATGTACTGGCAATCAACTGACGTTTGAATTTTCTATGCCTACTAACTTAAGAAAAACTTAAGTCTAGAGAAACTGCCACTTAAGTTATACTTAACTTAAGTTAATTTCTATACTTAAACTCTCACTGTGAAACCTGCTTTAAGTGTAGTTTTTAGGGGTTTAAATTTTTTTTTTAAATTATTTCAATAGTACATAATTCATAGGCCTGCAGCGCACCCCCATTTTATCGCTCGAAATGATGGAAATGACCGGTTGAAACTAATTGCAATCGGTAGAGGATGTAAAAATACATCTACAGTTGATTTTGGCCGAAGTTTGGACATTCCCAACATATAAAAAATCATGAAAATGCATTTGAACGCTGTTTGAACGAAATTTTCACTTTGGCCCCTGTGCTGAATGTCGAGTCGTGATTTGTGACTAGTTTTTTGAGTTGAAGAAAGTGGCGTTCCAGACGAATTGCGACTTTCGGCATAGGGGGCTAAACTCGCACTTAGCACTTCCAATCTAGGCCACTATGCTGAAAATCGTAATTCGATTAAAACGTCACTTTCTTCAACTCAAAAAACTTGTCACAAATCACGACTCGACATTCAGCACAGGGGCCTTTGTCTCGCCATATCTCAGTTAATATTGCAGATATCGATTTCAAATTTTAACATAATCTAATTTTACTAATTCTTTAAATATAAAACTACAAAAAATGAACTAGCAGGAAATATTTCAAATCTGAACATTTGTTGCGTGCGATGTCGAGCGTCCACTTATTTA
Source organism: Thereva unica (assembly GCA_949987705.1). NCBI lineage: Eukaryota > Metazoa > Arthropoda > Insecta > Diptera > Therevidae > Thereva > Thereva unica. Next base: position 80,974,855 of record OX465283.1, on the reverse strand, counting down.
CATTATTATATTGCTGTAAATTTTGAACGGGAGGATATTTTGATCTGAAAAAATCTATAACACAAATTTTTGATTAGAAAAAAAAAATCTAACGACACTGTTGGAAAATTTTTAAACATTCGCCATTTTCTTTTTAAATGACGTAAACAGTTCGGTTGAAGTTTTATATTTAGAAATTTTCTTTACAATTCTCCGACATGGGTAGGTATCAAATGAAAGGGTATGAAGAGTAGAATACAGCAAGCATTTGGTGTAATTTTAAATCAAATATGGCGGCCCCGGGTAATGGTGCATTACCCTTTTCTGTGCAACCCTTTGATATGGGTTGCATTTTTTTCAGTTGAAAGTCGGTACAGTATTTATCTGCTGCGAAACATCAATCAACCAAGACTTTGCAATGGTACCAGATTGTCTGTGAAAAGAGTTTACGAACAATGTGATCGAAGACTACTAAGGTACTAAGGTGAAGATGTTTTGAGAATTTCAATGATTACGAATGCACAAGTCGCTTGCAAGTGCAGTTGCAAGAATGATCGAAATTTTGATGACGGGTGAAGCTCACTTTACACTTTCTGGCAGAGTCAATAAACAAAACTGTCGAATTTGGGAAACAGAGAAACACGTTATTCACGATAAACCACTGCACAACAAGAAAGTCACTGTTTGGGCCGGAGTGTGCTCAAAAACCACCATCGGACCATTTTTCTTCAAAGTTCGAGAAACTCTCGGCGTCGCACAGTGGGGCAAAAGGCTGAAAAGCTGGCCAAAAGTCTTCAACATTAACCAATCAATTTGAAATTTCGTTTATGTGGGTTTTTGGGGTCGGTGATCACGAATTTAGTGTCCGTTTTTCCATAAACAAGGCGGCTTCAAAATGGCGACCAAAAGTAGTTAAATATCCTTCAATTGCTACAAAACTTGATATACGGGGGTTTTTGGGGTCGCTGATTTCGAATTTGGTGTTAATTTTTTCATAAACAAGATGGCGGCTTCAAAATGGCGACAAAAAGTACTGAAATATCCTTCAATTGCTACAAAACTTAGTATACGGGGGTCGCTGATTTCGATTCGATTTCGCGGAACTTTTTTTAATAAAAAAATATAAATTTTAAATAAAAACTTATAAGGAAATCAATCCTGTTCACGAGATAGCTTAGAATCTATTAAAACAGCCAGAGCATCTTCTCCTGATAAAACCTATTGCGGCTCTAATAATTTATTGTAGTTTTGTTGATAAATTCTGGCCTCTTCTGGATTTGGGGCTATATTTTTTATAACTTTTGAGGCCTGAACCTGTCCTTCAGCTCGTAACTTCATACAACTAGCATATATAAATGATTCTGTAGGAACAGAATCACGCAACTCTTTTGTCTTAGATCTTTTTGTTTGTTCAGAATATAATTTAAATGGAATAAGTTGTCGACCACGTTTTTTATTCGAAAGTTGTTTTGTGAAACGAGGGAAAGAAAGTAGAGTTTCCAGCCACTCTTTATTATATTTTCGAAATTTCTCTTCGATCCTACATGCTTTTGACCATCTTGTTCTATACTCATACTTAAACTTAGATAGAGTCTGTTTTAAAATACCTAAATTACTCTGATCACAACTAGTCTTATGTTGCAGCTCTTTCAGCATAATATCATATTGGCCGCTAAAGCTATCCTTTCCAGAACACTTCATAATATTAAGAAGTTCTTTTCTGGTTATAAATAATGTATTTAGACTCGTCCCTAAAATAAGTAATGAATATTACTGCACATTGAAATATTTAAGAAATAATTTTGGTTTCACAAATATCCATAAACATTCGCATAATTAATAAAGTAGCAAAAAGTAGCAACTTTTTTTTTGTTTTTCTTTAAATACATGGTATAAGGACCCTACCAATATTTAAGTTGATACTTGATATGCTTTGGAACTTAAAGAAAATCTCCATTTTTAATAGATTTTAGTACAATTTTATAACTTTAATTGATAATTTTATTTTTGGATATTATGTGTACATAATTAAAAGTTAACAGTTACTAAAATATTGTTTCGTACCTGAAGTTGAAGCTTCCATGGTTGATTTGTATAAATAAATTATAAATGACACCTTAAAACTACTTTGAAACGGTTCAAAATAAATGGCCGCCCAAAATACGTGAGCAAATGACGAATAAGGCACACTTTTGTGGCCGTTAGGATAAGTTACGAAGCATTTAATTTCTGCGAAATCGTAGGTAGGTAAGTGTTATTTTGAAATAGTACAAGTGGGTATTTCTAAATAACATTTCATTTTATGAATTTCTGCCAGTCTTTGAGGGTATCTGCCCCAGTGTGCGTCGCATGCTTTCGTTGGATGTTGGTGCACTTTGTGCGTCCGAAAACGCGTGAAAAAGGTCTGACGAACCTATTTTCAACAAGACGGCGCAAATTTACATTTTCGATTGTGTAGTCCAGGCGCTAGAGCAGTGAAAGCTATAACTTTTGATTTTGGCGTGATGTAACGGACTTTCAGAAATGATATCCTCAACAATATTTAGGGGGTGCGCAAGCATAAAACTCCCAGGAAAACTTTTGGTAGCCCAAAACTGAAAAATTCACTAAAAATTCCCTGTTTTTTTACCTTTCTTGTTAAATATTACCACTAAGCATATAATACATAGAGGAGTCACGCAGAACAAAAATTTGTTCACGGCAGTTATCTTCTTCTTTCCTGAGGACCCAGCGCTCCTGCTACTATAATACCAAATCTGCTTTAGAGTGCTAAGTTGGTAGCAGATTATTGTAAAGCAAATTGATGGGAGTATTCCGGTGAGGTAAGGGAATCTGGGGGGAAGTTTGTCTGGGTCCCTGTCGTCCGCTATGCGTGGATTGATTTTTTTTCTTTTATGCGCGTTCGGAGAAAAAAATCGAAGTCGTCTGCCCATGAACAAAATTAAATTTTGGTTGAAGGAAATGTACCTTTTTGTTTTATCTTAGGAATATTCTCTGAGATATTGAATTTTTTTTGTTGGGGTCATTGTAACATTTAAAATATGAGATTACAGATTTTATTTAATTTTAACTGAGTTCCATGAGTGATGGAATTTATTGAGGTTTGCATGATCGGTTAATGGACGCCTTATTACAAGCTGAGTACTCTAAATCTCACCCGATGAGGTTTTTCACAGGGTTTGAAAGAGGGAAAAATTAGGTTTATAGGTTTATAACTTATACATATATATAAGTTTAAATTTGTCTTTTTTTGTAGGTACATATAGTAGGTATAAAACCTGCGATGAAGTTTGAATGCCCCTTGAATATTAGCATTTTTGTTTATAATGAATGCTCCTTTCCTCACCACCTGAGGAGTAGAGTATAAGGTGCGTTTTTTTTATACATATGTGATGTTCCCCAGTAGACCTAATCCACATACGTTACACGAAGTAACTCACCTTTTACTTATCGTGATTTCGCTTAATATTGACCAGGGATGTCTTCATCTTAGATGTCGTAGTTTATTACTTAACGAAGGCTTCTAGGCGAAAAATTTGTTGAGCATGTTTTGTTCGTTATTGGATTTGCTAAAACTTACCTTAAGGTGGATTTTTGAAATTTGAATTTTTGCATTGCAAAATAGCCGAAAACCGCGGAAAAAAGTACCTCACTTTAAAGTTATCACAAGGAAAGAAGAGACCATTATTTCAATTTAATTTTAATTTAATTAGATAGTTAAAGTCATGATTAACTTATATCCAAAACCCGATCACGGTCGGTCAAATAGTTTTTGCATAATGAATTTTGCAATTAAGTGAATTTGAAAAGTTAAATTTGTTACTGCGCCAAAAGAAAATCTCCCATGTTGGTCCTGATTTTTTTACGTATGCTCTAAGACTCTCTTTACAATATCCAATCATTAAAATTCTGGTTTTTAAATTTTTTTTTATGGTTTTTAATTTTTTAAGATTTTTGGCAAAAAACTGCAACTAAGGCGTTTTTTCCACAAAAATTGCTAACTCGGCGACGCCAGGAATGCTAGGCGCGTTTCAAATTCGCTCGAAAAAGGACTCAGTTTTTATTGAGCACAACTTTCAATAAAATATTGTTAAACATAATTTCTTAAACAAATTAGAAAAATTACCGAATTTTGTTTGAATTTTTTTGTTGTTACTATCTCGGACGCGGTGCGGCTCGCTGCACGGAATGTTAAAACATTTAAAATTAATCCAAAACTTCAAAATTAAAATCTTCATAACTAGTGAACAAGACAAAACTGATATAACTGATTTGAACTATACAAATCTCTTATAAGGCCTGAGGCTTGTTTTGACTCGAAGACGTGGACAATGACCCCCTCAAAAAGTCGCAAACTAATTAGGAGCTTTTGAGAGAAAAATCTTAAGACACATTATTGGACCTAAACGTAAACGGTATGTGGAAAATCAGATACAATGACGAACTGTATCAAATCTACAAAGAGATCGATATCGTCAACTAAATCAAAATACATAGACTACGAATGCAGGACGAATGCAGGAAAACAGACCAGTGAAAAAAATATATAGGGGAATCATAATCGGTGACAGGATGGCCGAGGAAAAGCTGCCATAGATACAGACGCTGAACACCTGTTGGGCGTACGAAATTGGAGGACTCTAGCCAGTGAGCGAGAAGCTTGGAGGAAAAAACTGAATGACAATTTTTGTACATCACTATTCTTAACTCATTAAAGAATTCTTGGGTTACCAGTGTAACCCCTCGCTAGCTCTCCCGCTGGAGTTACTCGCGATGAAAGAATACCAGTGTAGATTAACTTGTAGAACCGGCTCTGCTGCTGCTGAATGAATATTAGTCTAGTCTAGAAACTCACAATGACATCCTTTGTATTGTACAATTCGATGGGTCTTACGAAAAAGATATTGTTTCAAAATGTTGCTGAAAAAGATATTGTTTCAATTTATTGCTGAAAAAGATATTGTTTCGGTTTCTCGCTGAAAAAGATATTGTTTCGGTTTCTCGGTGAAGAACATATTGTTTCGTTTTTTTGCTGATATGTTTTGCAGCCAGAAAACGAAACAATATGTTCTTCACCGAGAAACCGAAACAATATCTTTTTCAGCGAGAAACCGAAACAATATCTTTTTCAGCAATAAATTGAAACAATATCTTTTTCAGCAATATTTTGAAACAATATCTTTTTCGTAAGATCCATCGAATTGTACCAACACCACGCTCTAAGCAACTACTCGGCCTCTACTAGTCTGAGCAAAATTTTTCCATATCGATTCATCCAGTAAAATTAAGCCTTTTTGATTCGCTAGCCAAACTTAAAAAAAAGCAACTAAATTGGTGCAATAGAAACTGAGTCCTTTTTCGAGCGAATTTGAAACGCGCCTAGAATTTCAGGAGTTGCCGAGTTAGCAATTTTTGTGGAAAAAACACCTTAGTTGCAGTTTTTTGCCAAAAATCTTAAAAAATTAAAAACCATAAAAAAAAATTTAAAAACCAGAATTTTAATGATTGGATATTGTAAAGAGAGTCTTTGAGCATACGTAAAAAAATCAGGACCAACATGGGAGATTTTCTTTTGGCGCAGTAACAAATTTAACTTTTTAAATTCACTTAATTGCAAAATGCATTATGCAAAAACTTTGACTTTGACTTATTTGACCGACCGTGATCGGGTTTTGGATATAAGTTAATCATGCCTTTAACTATCTAATTCCAAAATTAAATTGGAAGATAATGGTTTCTCCTTTCCTTGTGCTAACTTTAAAGTGAGGTACTTTTTTCGCGGTTTTCGGCTATTTTGCAATTAAAAAATTCAAATTTCAAAAATCCACCTTAGGGTAAGTTTTAGCAAATCTAATAACGAACAAAACATGCTCAACAAATTTTTCGCCTAGAAGCCTTCGTTAAGAGATATTTAACAGGAAAGGTAAAAAAACAGGGAATTTTTAGTGAATTTTTCTGTTTTTGGGCTACCAAAAGTTTTCCCGGGAGTTTCATGCTTGCGCACCCCCTAAATATTGTTGAGGATATTATTTCTGACCGATTCCACCAAAAAAGTCCGTTACATCACGCCAAAACCACTGGAAATGCTCCAGCGCCCGGACTATGTAGGAGCCTAAAGGTGGATTTACATATCCGACGTTTTTCTGTCGCGCCGCTCTTTTTTACAATTTCGACCAATAGGAAACGATCTCTGCGACATCTTACCGTCACGGGCAAGAGCTGAACGAACTTCAACTTTTCCTGTGACAGCGTGATAGAAACAGCTGATTGTAAGTAAAATTTGAGGTTATGTGTAGATGAAGTGTTTATTTATTTGGATTTGTATGGTTTTGCGTGGACGTAAAGAGAGGTTTTATTAAAAATAGTTTGTTTGTTAATTTATATTGTGTAGTTACTCTCATTTTAATTCTCTTCAAGTCAGATATGTAAATCCACCTTAAGGGTTTGTATTTCTGACAGAAGACGGTAAAACGAAAAACATTGTTTATCGTAAAGCCGCGTCTCCACCAACCGAACATGTTCGCCGAACAGTGTTCGCGAACATAAAAACGGACAAACATTCCACATTTGGTTTCCAAACATGTTCGGCGAACATTTTCAATAGCTCAATAGCGGTGAACAAATCAATGTTCGCTACAACACCGAACAATGTTCGGCGGACATCACCAATGTCTGTTGAACACTGTTCGGCGAACATGTTCGGTTGGTGGAGACGCGGCTTTAAGGTGGCCACAGACGTCGTTCTTTTTTGGCAGTTTTAACTGCACGGGTAAAACTGTACGGGTAAACACGAACAACGACCATATCCACACACTAGGCGTTGCTTCGTTCAGTTTTTCTGAAATCGTGGCGTTATCAGCATCTGATCTGCTATGATGGATCCTACGACAACATTAGCAGTTGCGGCCGCAGTGGCAATAAAATTAAAATTTTCAAAAACAAAACGTTCAAAATGGACTAAAGAATGGTTACTAAAACGAAGACAGTTTTCACACGTAAATCTCTTAAATGAATTACGACTAGAACCAGGAGATTGGTTTAATTATCTGCGAATGGACGAAGAAACGTATTTAGAGCTGCTCACTTTAGTAACACCATTAATACAAAAACAAGATACCTTTATGAGAAAAAGTATTTCATCACATGAGCGTCTTACCGCCACACTAAGATTTCTTGCCACTGGAAGGAGTTACGAAGACCTAAAATTTTCAACTGTTATATCACCTCAAGCTCTTGGGCAGATTATACCAGAAACGTGCAGTGCCATATACTCTGTTTTAAAACACAATTACTTAAAGGTAAGAAGAAATTATTTATTTTCTTTAACAGGAGACAAAACTAAAAATACATTACTAAAAGAAATATAATGAATGAAAGGATATTTAGTTACAAATCAGTAGCATCGGGTGAAAAAGTTCCCAAAAAGTATCTCGCATTTCCATGTGTTTGTTGAGAAGCAAGTATTTGATTAGATTTATTTCCGTAGTCTCTTCCGTTATCAAAATCCACATGAGAGCTCGTGCAATCAGATTGCTGATTCTGATAATAGCGGTTTGAGTTAATAGAAGGATTTGTAGCAAACTGTTGTTGATTTACTCCTTTGTTTGTTAAAGACATTTTTGTATTTCTTGTAATGTTTCCCAATGCAGCTTCAAAGAGAACGTCAGATATAAATTTTTCCGCCATTAAAGCAGCATCACGGGGTAACTCTCTCAATTTGTTGGCAAAATTTTTTCCTATAACGTCAAAGTTGTCTTCTTCAATATTCTTATCCAGCTTTGCACTCACTTTCTCCAAAACTTCGTCGGCTCTGTCCTTTATGTTACGCTTTCTTTTGTTACTAACGGAAGAACGTACTGAAGGAGTATTGGAACATGCTGACAGCGCCCGATCAGTGCTTACATTCTTTTCAAAAGGAGATGCCGGGGATAGTATGGGGGTAAAGTTATATTCATCCTGAAAGAAAACAATTGTATTAAAATAAATTATGCAATAATTAGCTATGATTGTTAAATATAAGTTATATTCATAAGGTTTTTTTATTTTAGTTTCCCAGAAACGAAGAAGAATGGGAAATCATAGCCGAAACATTTGAAAAAAAGTGGAATTTTCCTCATTGTTTAGGTGCTGTAGATGGAAAGCACATAGATATAGTGCCACCTCCAAATAGCGGTTCTTTTTATTGGAATTACAAAGGCAGACATAGTGTCGTATTAATGGCGATCGCTAATGCGAATTATGAATTTATCATGTGCGATTGTGGCACAAATGGTAGAGTATCTGATGGTGGTGTAATTGAAAACACTTTGTTTTATGATAAACTTATAAATGGAACTCTTAAATTACCATCCAGTTGTAAAACAAATAACACTAATGAATCACTGCCCTATGTCTTTATTGGAGATGAAGCTTTCGCGTTGAGAGACAATTTTTTAAAACCATTCAGCCAAAAAGAATTGAACAGAGAAAGAAGAATATTTAACTACAGATTATCCAGAGCACGCCGCATAATAGAAAATGCATTTGGAATAATGGTTGCAAGATTCAGGATCTTTCATTCTCCAATAAATTTAAAATTAGAAAATATTGATAAAATCGTTATGACATGTTGCATTCTTCATAACTTTCTGATTAGGAAGCGCCAGGAAAATTATGCACCTTCAACTTGTTTTTATTCAGAAAATTACAGCACAGGGCACATAGAAAATGGCTTAAGCGCAGAACAAGCAACTGCTAATTTACAGCGTGGACACAACAGACATGCATCTGAAGAAGCAAAAAGGGTCCGTAATTTATTTATGAGTTACTTTCATAATGAAGGATCAGTACCCTGGCAACAAAACTTTGTTTAATACTTTGTTGAACTAGATTTCTTAAGATTTATTTTTATTAATAAACATAATGTACATATAAACAAAAAATATAGTTTTTACTTACTTGCTTGCTATTTGTCTCCTCATCAATATTAGATACTGTTTCTCTCGGTGTTTCCTGGTCTGTAAGGAATAATAAATATTCGTAGTACCACAAATGGGGCTTGTACACCTCAGCAGTCCCCGAACCAGATTTCTTAGATTGTCTTACTTTTTTTAGCTCCTTTCGGAAGCAACCACGTAGGGAGTCGATTTTCTTTTTAACTGATTCTTTTGTTGCAGTGTTATCTACTTCTTGTAGTTTTACTATCATTTCTTCGTAAGCTTTATTTTTTTATCTCGGTCAGAATAGTCTGTTGATTTAATTTTCCAAAGGCACGGATAGCTTCTATATAATTCTATGAAGTCAATTATAAATTGTTTGCTGAAACTCCGTAGGTCTGTCATTTTGAACAAGAACAAAATTTCTATTAACATCAAAACATAAAATAATTCAAGCTGCGAGGAAGTCGAAACTGACAAAATCCGTCCTTTTTAACTGCGTCGTCCACACACCAGCCGACTTGAACGAACACGATTGAAAACGGACGGTTAAAATCAAGCTGCGGCAGATTTTTTTGAACGCCGGCAAGAAGGACGGTTTTTGGCCACACACAGACCTTTTTACCCGTACAGTTTTACCCGTGCGGTTAAAACTGCCAAAAAAGAACGACGTCTGTGGCCACCTTTAGGCATTGCAATGAAAACCAACACATTTTAAAATTTAAATTCATAGTGCCATTACAGTTACCATTGAGCTGTAAATAACTGAAATTAATAATTTTGATCCAAATTGATATTTCTTTCGTTGTTTCGTTATGTTTTCCAGTCAGTTAATTAATTTCAGGCAGAACTAGGTCTGTCGGGTCAACAAAATATAAATTTTTAACGAAATGAAATATGGATATGTAAAATTTTCTTTCAATTGGGTATCAATATTTTTCTCACACTAATAGCCAAAATACCGCCCTCTAATGTTGGCGCCCCAGACAAAATATCCAGGTTGTCCGCCCCTAAATCAGGTGCTGTTCACGGGCACACCTTCGCTTGGTAAACTGAAGAGAATTGGCCAAAAGCTACAACTAGTTGGCATGTGGGTCCGTAAACCCCAGCTTCGGGTGCTCCTATTAAAATAGGACGCATAAAAAAGCCACAAATTTACTCCGTGTGTTATACCTTTTATCCAAGCATTAATAATGCAGCAGCTTCACGTAAATTTATAAAACAACCCTCTCTCCATTTCTCCGAGTCCCCATTGAAATTCAGTAAACTCAGTATTTACATGACAATTGTCGGAATGTCTTACAAGAAATCCATACAAAATCAGCCCTAAACACTTGAACATCCCCATAGTGCTCCTGATTAATTCTTTAGCCTCCGCTGACAGTTTCTAAGCTCGACAGAATGGAATCAGTTCGCTACAAATCACCCAGGGATTAATCAGATGCTACATTGCCTCCATCGAATGGGGCGTCCTGGTCGTTAAGTAGTCTCCGCATAAAGGCAAAAAATCGACTTCCCGAATCAGGATGAGATTAATTCAATTACAGTGGCAATGCATGCCGTGCCATCGAATTAAATGACACCATGACATGGTGAAAAATAGCCTCTGGTAAGAACCTTTTGTGGTTAATCTAAGGATCTGAATGGAGCTCGAGGAGAAGGTCATTAGTGAGAACGCACATGCAGGGAGATGTGAGGGGTGTCGATACTTCAGTGTCTTCATTGCTTTTTATGATGTCAGCAAATTTTTTTCGAGATTGACTATTAAAGATTTCTTTCTATTTGTGATTAAATTTTGAAGGAAAAGTTGTTTTTATGCAAGCGATACGAACATCTTGGTTGGATGATTGCAAGTGGATAAGACAAGAAATATTAAGGGTAAGAGAGGGGCTCGCTGCTGGGGTCTTGTTAAGAAAATTTATCAGCAAGTTTGTTTAGATTAGATTTTATGACGAATCACGTTTTGCTGCAGTATTTAATTGAAAATTTTGATTTACGCATTAGATGGTTTTGCTAATTTTTACTATATTGTATTTATCAGCAATCCTTCAATAGAAATGATGATCCGAATCGAGATATCTTTGAATGACATCAAAAAATCTCTTCAACCCATTATGAAAACGCCTATTCAACGTTTTATATGCAGGATCAGATACTAGCTTCAGAGAATAGTAGGATGTTTGCGGCTGGCCTCAAACATGTATCTTGTGGTACACTATCTTATATGTTTTTAAGGGCCCTTAAGTTTGGCATGGCTTAGTTATTTTAATCTTTATCTTGTTATGTGTGCTGATTAAACTGGTTCTTCTTATAATACAAAAATTTCTTGATTTCTTTGATTTTACATTTTCACAAGATTAAATTTCTTTCTGAAGGCGCAAACGATGACGTATATGACGAGTTTTATGTGCGACTGAATGAGGGTTCTCATTCTATTCCAAGGGGCATAGTTGTTTTGATGGGTGATTTCAACGGACAGATCGGTCCTAGCATCCGGCCTTAAATACACAGCATACACCTTTTCGTTGGCTTTAGAAGTTCGCTCTAACTTAAGGTGGGTGGAACTTATTTTAGTTACAAGAAGATACAAAAGAAGATCTGGATATCGTCCGATGGTAGAACAAAAAATCAGACACATCACGTTGCCGTCAGTGGCAGATGGAGAGATATTGTGGAGGATGACAGGAGCTTTAAATGAGCAGATACTGGAAGTGACACCTATTTGGAAGTAGACACTTCTTTTTCTTCTTCTTTACGCGCCTTTAATCCCTCATGAGACATAGGGCGGAAACAGTTGCCCTGCAGCGGACTCTGTTGTGCGCGACAGCTCTCAGCTCGGACCAGGATCTCCCAGTTGTTGCGGCTTCTGCTAGTAGGGTTCTCCTCCACGTTGTTCTAGGTCTTCCGACTCGAAGGGATCCTTGCGGATTCCAGTCAAGGGCCTGTTTGGCCATATTTTCGTTTTTGCGCCGCAAGGTGTGGCCAACCCAAATCCATATCTTTTGCCTGAATTGGTCGTCTATCCCTTCTTTGTCAGCTCGGCGCCATAGTTCTTCGTTTGAAATTCTATGCATCTGTTGATGAAGATTTGTAGGTTCCCTGTGGAGAATTGGGTAGCTTTAAATGTTTCGCAACCACACAAAAGTACTGCCTTAACGTTGGAGTTGAACAGCCGCAGTTTGGTGTTAGTTGAGATCTGTGTTGATCTCCATATGCGGAACAGGCATGCATATGCGCCTAGTGCTTTATTTATTCTGGAACTGACATCTTCTTCTGCACCACCATTTTCGGTAATAATACTACCGAGGTAGCAGAATTTATCTACTAGTTCCACGTCACGGCTATTCAGCGCTGTCCGTTCAATGGTGTTTGCATTTATCCGCATTTCTTTAGTTTTAGTCGGATTTAGCCTTAAGCCTGCTGGGCTACTTTCTGTTGCCGAATTGCTTAACATGATTTTCAGGTCCTGATGTCTGTGGGCCAGAAAACAGATATGATCTACGTAGTTAAGATCCTTAAGGCGATCTAGCAAACCCCATTGTATGCCGCCTGTTCTACTATCTAGAGCGCCGACAAGGATGTCATTTATTACTATAAGAAATAGTAAAGGCGAAAGTAAACTAAAAAAAAAATTCTTAGCTTTTAAGAGACTTTTTCTTGAACCAAGCAAATAATGTTTTGGATATAACGAAAATAAAATTGTCGGATAAGCAATACTCATAGTCTTGGTTTTATTGTCTTGGATGAAGACAAAAGTTGACTAGAAGTAAAAAAAAAATTTCTTAGTTTGAGATACTATTTTTTTTTAATTTAAGCAACTCAAGGATTTAAAAAAATGGTAAATTGCCTCAATAAATATTCTCGAATTAAAACTTCATCGTGTCTTTATTTAATACAAATTTTGTTTTGAATAAAAAATATTTAGTTTCTTGAGTAGTCCAGTGCAATTAGTCGAAAAAGGGCATGAAATTGCATTTCATGATGTACGAAATTTTTTTTTTTTTGAATTTCTTTTGGGTACATATGACAATGTTAAAACCAAGTTTGTGGGGTCGCAGTGTGTTGGGAAAAGCCGCCATCTTGAAAAAGAGGTAGAGGTCGTTTATACCAAATAACCAGTTTCCATGCAATGATAGCTGAAAATGATTCTTGAATGATGATTCTTAGCCACTATATTTTCCATTATTATAATTTTCCAAAGTAGTTAAATAACCCAAAATATAGATAATTCAAGGCGTTACATAAAATTCTAATTCATCCGACATGCGAAACTGGCTGGAAGCGAGTTATTCGTCTAGAAGTGTCACAACCTTCGCTGTTGACTTTTCACCCGTTATGTCGCGGACATGAAACGGTCAATAGCCAATTTGAAAGATATTTTAATACCCGTATTTCTGCTGCTTACTACATTATCATATAAGCAACCGTTAAGGAGATATTAAAAAAAATGGCGTTATCAGTTATTTCAGGCACGTACAGTACGAACTTTGGTGTTGGATTACTCGAAAACTATACAAGCGAGAACGACGACTAACGGCTTATTCTAAAGGTAATTACTAGCACTTTAAGTTTTGTAATCGGCATTAACCCACACAAATTAATATCTTACGAGTTAATCGCAAAAAACTGCATTCAACCCCAACCACATGATCAAGGTTGAACTTTGAGCGGCCATAACTTTGAGCCAAATCAACTTACAGACTTGTTGAGGGCTCATTTTATAGATAATTTTATTATATAACATCTTGCCAGTGATCATTTTCAGCTATCATTGCATGGAAACTGGTTATTTAATATAAACAACCTCTACCTCTTTTTCAAGATGGCGGCTTTTCCCAACACACTGCGGCCCCACAAACTTGGTTTTAACATTGTCAGAGGTACCCAAACAAATTCCAAAAAAAATTTCGTACATCATGAAATGCAATTTCATTAACTAATTGCACTGAACTAGAGTACAAAATTAAAAAGCTTATTTCGAAAAAGACATATCTTGGTCGAAACGTATAAGTATTAAGCCAAGAAATACAAATGCTTGGCTCAAGAGTTTCTCGTGTCTTACTCTGAGACAGCATTCTCATGTTAAGACTGGAAAATGTTTCTACTCAAGACAATGAAACGAAGACTATGGAATTGCTGGAATCAAGACAATTTTTCTATCAGCGTAGGCATCTTTGTCGTACTCCTGAGCTCACCTCAAAGCTGTTGGATAATTTTCCATTATGGAGAACTCTGCATTTGGAATTGTTATATAGGGCTTTTATCAATTCTAATATTTTATCAAGCAGTCCACTTCGCCGTGGTGGCTGCCATATAAAGCTCCTATTAACCGATCTGATCCTAAGCTGTGCCCTAACAAACTTGTAGCCAGTTTGGCCTCCCGTCTGTTTCACCTCGTCAATAGACCTTTTAGTCCACAGAGAATGTCATCTCTGTGAGTGGTGGGCAGTGGAATTTATTGAGTATTCTCCACTCCTGCATCCTAAGGTCCTGTTTACGACCCCTATCCTTTTATTTAATGTCAATGGGGTCTTCTATTATACGGCCATTCTGACCCGGCTTGCCATTTGGCAGAAGGTCGACTTTTGAGCGATTCTAGTTTTTATTGTGGGTTCGTCGGACCCCTCTACTGAAGGCTTTTTAGCATGCTTTTTAAACCGTATGAGTGGAGCCTTCATCCTTTCGCCGAGTTATTATGGCCTGGAGAAGGTCCAGAAGATTTAACCCTCTACTTATTAAGAACGCATTGGAAAAGTCAGCTTCCAAAAATCTTCCAAAATGTTTTCAGGCTAAAACGGCCTCTAAGGAAATCTTCTTCTAATGAAGAAGTGATCTTAGCGCGCTTGAACGCGGCTTGCTGACTTAAAATGCCCTGATTAAAGAGGGATCCCGAAAATTCCCTTTCATTGGGGCTACATTCGACACCTTTCCGCATGGATTCAGCAATATCAAACTATCCTCCAAGGTCATCCTGTTGAGTGTTGAGAGGTGCTCCATCCTCAAGTTTTTTTGAAGGTTTCTATATTGATCCCTCAACACTATTGCTCATGGCTTGAGATTGTGAGTTTTATCGAGTTTGTTGCCTCTAGATCCGCCGTATTCAGTCTGCTTCATGAGCAGGCAGGGGCACCTCTGGTAGGATGTGGCGTAAGGCCATGTACAGACGGTCTTGGAGTCAGCACTCCCTTTTTCTTGAGTCATATTGATAAGCACAAACACTTGGCTGGGTACAAATAATGCAAGTATGATCCGCCGCCTGCCCGCCCTACCGCGCCCTCAAAAAGCCAACAAAATTGTATTTTTCACTCTAAATTGTCCTTCGAATTCATTTTGGCGCCCCTTGCCACCTGGCGCCTAGAGCGACCGCTCCTCTTGCTCTACCCCAGGGCTGGCACTGACTGTAAGAAAGAGGAATGGCGAAAGAAATCCTTGTCTTGCATTTGGAATTGTTGTCTTTGAACTGGAAGTTTTAGACTTGATTGCCTTGAGATCAAACAGCGTTGCTTGTCCTGTTAACACGCAAGTCTCCTTTGGACGAGGTTTTTTACTAATGTGTTAATGTCGGGGCCATTTTCTCTTCAGTTGACTCATTAAGCCACCGTGTAGCAGCTTTGCCGAAATGTTACCGCTTTTACCACAATGACTGTTCCACTGATATTAATAACCTTCTGCCTCCATAAGACTAGCCCGTTCGACTCTCTCTCTCACAGTTTTTTATAAGCCTGACTACTTGACTACAACACATCTCACAACCTCGTGATGATGCCACGGAAAAACATCACCAGAAACTTATCCATCAACACTGGACACTTGTCAACTGTGGAATCCGATTGGGAATCCAATTCAACACCATAGCGGTTGCTTTATGTTGCTACACAGAGAAACAAACTGAACATTTTCTTTGTTTATGTCCGGCAGAAGAAATTGGTGGGCAGAAAACGCTTTCAAAAACTCTAAAATCAAATCGGTTATTCATATTTTAACTCTTCCCG
Organism: Thereva unica; assembly: GCA_949987705.1. Taxonomy (NCBI): domain Eukaryota; kingdom Metazoa; phylum Arthropoda; class Insecta; order Diptera; family Therevidae; genus Thereva; species Thereva unica. Next base: position 80,958,969 of record OX465283.1, on the reverse strand, counting down.
TCACCACTTGAAAGATTTTCTTTAAATGTAAATTCACAGGCAAAGGACCCTGGTACCCCGGCACCCTTATACATATGTATGTGTATACATATATATCTAAATTTAACTCCCTTTCTCCTCGTTACAACAAAGCTAAACAGATATTAATTCAATACACGTCCACAAAATATGCCTTCAAAAAGTCACATCCTTGCGTATACAACTCATATGCATGCATAGTTCGTGCCGTCCCCCTTAAATGTCATTTGACTACAGACTTCCTATATACGAGCGTAAGATGAAACCAAACAGTTTTGTAGTCTGGTCCTTCAGGATCTTGCGAAAGGATAGATACATTTCATGTTCTTATAGGATTGAAATATTTTTGACGTTATTACGACACGTACATACTTTACAAGTTCATAATATTTGAACAAAAATGACAAATGATTGACTGCCTGATAATATGTAGATGTGGATTCCGGAATAAAATAGGGCCAACAGAAGGTTTTTCTGGTTTTTGGTGTATTTAAGGATGTGTTAACAACGGTACTGAATATATTGATTTAGGTAATTTCGAAATGTTTATGTTCATTTAAAAAAAAATAGTTTTAGTTAGGAATAGAAGCATGCAGATTTTTTTATAAAAAATTACTGTTCAACAACAATTTCACGAAGTTATTCAACTTGTTTGCCTTTGTGAATGAAAGGGAAAGTGGGGATGACGGTGAGGTACCATCCCACTTCTCCCTTCATCCACAAAGTTCCTTAGCACCGCCTTTGAGAGCGAATCGTCTAAACAGACTCATTGTTGACCACGTCAACCTCACTTGATACAGTCTTTACGCGATTTTTAGATCAGTTTCAATCGAAAATATTTCAGTTATCATGAAACATGATGCCGGTGCACCAAAAAGACAATCCTGAGAAACAAAGTTTGCTAATATGATTTAAGGTCTACCGCCATGCTACTCCTACCGCTATGTAAAGTCAACAGTCGGTAGAAAATGGGATTCCTGTCTTGTCTTAAAAGGCGACTGTTTTGCGTCTCAAAATGAAGTATAAACCGAACTGATTATCCAAGTTGAGGACGCATCCTCAACATATGCCTAAGGCAGGACGTATTTAACGGTAACAACTCAGTCATCGGAATATGGAATTCTATAAAGGAACTTGGATCGAACGCCCAACAGGACAAGCGCCCTACAGAAAACCAAATAGAGTCACAGTGACATAATGGATCTTGAGACTCCTCGCTAGCTCGAGCTCAATAGTAGTCTTCAAGTTAAAAACAAGAACTGCAGACAAGCGGTGCAGAAAGAAGAAGACAAAATATCTAAAGAGGAGGACCTTACATATAGAGGAAGACTTCGATGAAGGGAGAATTAGATAAGCGTACAAAGGAACCTGACAGATCAGCAATAAGTTTCACCCAAGAATATAGATAAAAGAAAGATGGAGAGAATATTGTCAAAACTTATCGAATCCGATTCCCCTAGTAAACGAGGATCCACAGACGGATGAAGATAATATTTCAATAGAACTACCGATACTGGATGAAGTGAACCTATAAAAAATGAAGAGTAACAAATCGCCAGGCGTCAATGCACTTACAGAAGAGTTCGTAATACGATAAGGTCTTATACAAGGGGATGGACTAGCCTCAATGCTTGTCCACCTCGACCTAAAATAAGTGAAGAAAAACTCACTCAGAGAAATCGTCCAATAGCAGCACACTCTGCACAATTTTTTTATGTGATAGATTCAGGGGTTCCCAACCGTTCTATGGTGCGGGCACATTCGAGATTGCAAAACAAACTGGCGGGCACAAGTCGGATTTAAACGCCGGGAAAGATATGATTGTAAGGCTCCTTTCATATTGGATGGCGGTTGGGCGGCGATTTTATTGCTTTTTATACTAAGTAAGTCAGTTTTACTCAAAGCTACTTGGCGAGAAAAACAATAAAAAGGCGGCCAAATCGTGGAACCTAACCGACAGTCAGTGCCAAGGGTCTAATTGGCGTGGTGGATTAGACAGATGTTAGTGTAGCCAATTTAGCGAATTTCTCACTACATCTAGCAAGATTTTAAAAATTAAAGTAACTTTTTTTTTGTTATTTTTAAGATTTGTTTTTTTTTTTCGTATTTCAGCACTTTGTCGCGGGCACAATTAAATATCTCCGCGGGCACATATGCGCCCGCGGGCACTAGGTTGAAAACCCCTGATTAGAGCCTTAGGAAAAGGCCCTTTGTACTGACGACAATCTATTTTTTTGTATATAGTGCAATATCGAGCAGCAGCTCTAGTCGGAAGATTGAGAGAAGCTGAAGGAAGCTGGATATGCGGATGACATGAACATCGTGTGGAAGCTTCTTTTTGGCAGCAAAATAACCTCCTTCTTTGTTTCCAGTTTCTGGTATTGAGCAGTTTTGCTGCATCGGCTGCATTGTCATCTCATCTTGGCCGTGGTGTACCAACTGGTCTTTTGCCATCTGGTAATAGATACAGGGCTTTTTCGGTATCCTTGAGTAATCCATTGTTTGAACATGACCGGCCCAACGTAAACGCAGTAGCTTACAAAGTTTACACTCTTTGTATAAATTGTACAATTAGTAATTGTAGCGTATTCTCTATGCATTATCTTCATTGATTGGGCCGTATATCTCTCGGAGGAACTTTCTCTCAAATACATATATCTATCTTGCCGGCGGATTTCTGGGAGATACTCCAAGGTTCACATCCACACGTAGCCACTGTACGTATGATGGTTTTGTAGATTCCCATTTTTGTTTTTCTGTGGATGTCTGTGGATTTCACCACTGATAGTAGTGAAAAGTATGTTCTGCTTACGGCGTTTATTCTTCTTTGTACGTTTATCGTTTCATCGTTCTCTTCGCTGACTGTGGACCCCAGGTAGTTAAATTCGTTTACCCGTTCGAAGTTATGTCCGCCCAGGTGGTGTTGTGGTTTCTTCTTCTTCTTTACACCCTTGACTGAATTAGTATTTTACTTTGGTCTGCATTTATTTGCAGAATATTTCTCTAAGGTATGACAGTGATCTGGCAAGGCAGTTTATATCATCGGCATATCCTGCCAACTGTTTTGATTTGTTAAGCATGGCTGCGTTCGTATCAATGTATACTTTGTGAATTACTCCTTCTAGGCAGAGATTAAATAGCATGGGTGCCAGTACATCGCTCTGCTTTAAGCCTTGCTTGACTGGGAAGGAATCGTCAATTCTCTTTGTATTCCGACTGCACATCTTGTGTTTTTCATTGTTATTTTTGTTAGTTTTACTATCTTTAGAGGGATGTTTAGGTCCAGCATTGTCGTATATATTTGCTCCCTGTCGATGTAGTCGTATGCTTGCTTAAAGTCGATGAAAAGTTGATACACGTCGATGTTGTATTCCCGGCATTTTCGAAGGATTTGCCTTATTGGAAAAAGTTGTTCTATTGTTAACCTATTTCTTCTGACTCCAATTTGGTGTTCACTTATTGTGCCTTCGGCATAAGGTTCCAATCTGGCCTTAATTATATTTGTCATTACATATTTTATAAACTGTGCTTAAAAGAGATATGCCTCTATAGTTTCCACAGTTGGATTTATGTCCTTTCTTGTGTATTGGGCAGATAATGCTTTGCTCCCAATCTTCAGGCAATTTTTCGTTCTTCCATATGCAGCATAGTAATTATATATAGCGGCTGAAAGCTATTCGCCTACTTGTTTGATTAACTCTGCTGGGAAGTTATCAATTCCTGGAGATTTGTTGGATCGTATGGTACCTTCTACTTCTTCCAGGGTGGGAGCATTTGTTTCTCAGGTGTCATGGTTATGTTGTAGACGTGGTTCTGGTACATTACGAATGTTCTCATTTCCGTTCAGCAGCTCGCTAAAAAATCCCTTCCATCTTTTCTTTACATCTTCGCTGCCTGTGACTAGTGATGAGCAAGACTAGTCTTGCACATTTAGCAAGACCAAGTAAGAACAACATCCGGAGCTACAGACATGCTGCAAGGGACTTTCAAAACTAAATAAATACCCTAGAGGAGACCAAGGCTGGATTTGGGCAGTAGCACCATTGGATGAATGATATGTTTCATTAAATAGAATAAATTGTTTGAACTAAATAGGCAATTGAATCCTTTAATAAAAGTTTATTTTTAATATAGTCCACTTCCTAAAAGTTTCATAAAAACTTTCTATAAATCACTTAAGCTTACCTCACTCAAAACTATGGCCCCCACTTTTCACAGGATTTAACTCAAATCACTCAAAAGAAAATCAGTTGAAAACAATTTTCTTAGCAGCAATTCGTCTTCGTAATGGCCCTTCATAACTCGAAACAACTGGTACAGCCCAGCCCCGTTCTATTGCGCCCCCGTTCTATTGCGCCCTTCACGAACAGAACATCGCGGTTTTACGCACGATTACACTCAAGAAAAATCCAAAAATGTCAACGGATTTTGTCATCACTGGACCATAAGCTCTCCCTTGCTCTGCCCCATTCCAGCACTTCCTGTTCCCAAACTACGCAACTTTGTTATCCAGCACCCATTTTTATGACTTTCCCCTTGCCATATTCCAGCTTCTGTTTCTGGCTTTTCGGATGTTGTAAGTTTTTCAGGGCTTCGGGTTGAGAGCATGTGACGTATACAACCCCCATGGACATGGATGCTGGAAGTTCACACCCACCATTGTAGGAACCATCAATCTTATCCGGCGTTCAATGCTTTTGACATTTTCCTTTCCTCACTAAAAAAACTGTCATAAGAGTTTAGGACGAAAATTGACTCCGATGTGGGGGTAGTCTTAGCTGCTAGTTGGGTGCACAATAAATGCAAGTAACTGGGGCTGATAAGCGGTGGAGCCGTTTAGTGATTCCGCACAAATGAACATCAATGACGGCAGAAAGCTCGGCCAGGACGACCGGGGTACTTTTATCTTTCAACTTTCTGCTTAATAACGCAATTTCTAGCAGAGGGCTGAACCGTTCAGAGGACACGGCTGAAAACAATTGGATTTGGCTCTGATGGACACAATGACTATAACGCAGATTACGGCGGGGCATTACGGAGATTAACACCTACCACGCTTTAGTTACTATCTACTACTAAATGGGCAGTGTTTTGCCTTGCCATGAAGCTGTTAAACTAAATTTTTTTGGCAACATCCACTTTTTTGTGATTATACTTTTGTGAATCATTTAGTTAAGGTTGTTCCTTTTTTTAATGTAGAAGGCTTAGTACATTACTTTGAGAGAAAGTCACACTTAGGTTTGTTGGGTTTAGCAACAACGGTTGGTAACTGGAAATTTAATGTACTTTTGGTTGTATTAGAAGGCTGTTCGAAAGAATGGATAGATATTAGTAACAACTCTTGATATGATAATTACTATAGTATAGTATGAGGCTGCAAAATTGTGGTATAGGGCATAAGAAAGCCTTTGAAAATTTAAGCCAAAATAACTCTATGTATTTAATTGTTGCGACTGATAAGTATGTTATTCCTTCTAGTCCTTTCTAGAATCTTATTTTCTAAGATTTTTAGCTGATTATCTCCTTTGTTACTTAATGACCCAGATTCACTTCGTAACATATGATATAAGACCTTTAGGTCTCTTGGAGCTAGCTATTCTTTACTCTGGTAAGTGTTATGTCCCTAGGTACAAAAGTTATCTATAATTTCCATACTTCTTCTTCTTTGATCGTTAGCTGACGGTCCGAGCCGGACGTTCCCGCAACGGATACGTTGCTGTCGGCGCTGCTGGGCCTCGAATTCTATTTACGATTCGTTTCCATTCATGGCGTTTCGAGCCTCGATAACTGATATGTACCGTTTTTTCACATCAAATTCACCCTTTTGAACATTAAGCCTTGGTCAGATGTAGGGAGTGTTGTTGCCCGAAAACGAATTTCGAAGGAAAAATTACAATGCACTTGCGCTTGTATTTTATTCATACAGGAAATGTTAATGAGCATGGAATTGTCATTTCCAATTTAAAGGATCGGCTAACACACTTATTTCTTGCACTAAACTTGATTTTGGAAAAAAACTTCCTCGATGGTCTTCAGCATTGGAGAATGTGGTCTTAGAAAAAGTAGAGTGTGTCTTATGTTAAAAACAAAATGAATAATAGATTATGGTGTGTCGAGCTTGGCCGAACATGGAATTACTAACCGGACATGGAAATACTTAATTTTCAAACGGGTGAATTTTATTTGTAAAAAGGTGAATTTAATTTGCAAAAGGATTAATTTGATTTGCAAATGGGTGAATTTAGTGCGAAAAACAGTATTCGTTGATTCTTTAAGTCACCCTCGATATTCTTTAGCCTGCTTTTCTTCGATCCCGACGCTGAATCCTCCAGTCTGCCGGACGGTCTTGCCAGAGAAGTTTACTTGGGGGCCTCGGTAGTATAGAGGTAGAGCGCCTGACTTCTATCCCAGAGTTCCCGGGTTTGAATCCCGGCAGCGCCAGGTTCCTTCGCCTTTCCACCTTCATAACTTTCCGTCTCTCTTCTTCCCTCTTTACATTCCTGATTCCTCCTGTCATAGCCTTCCCTAGACCTTCCCCGCTTCACCAAGCGCATCCCATCGGTTGGTTGATGAGATTCAACTCGTTTCAGGAGGCATAACACTCCAGCGAGTTGTTCTCGATGCCCCGATGTCAGAGTCGCGAAATGGTTGTGAGTAGGTAGAATAAAAATATCGCGGCTAGGTTGTGACAATTACTTCCTTCTCTTCTCTCTATCTTCCGGCTAGAGCTGCTGTTCGACATTGTATACGAGTATACGAAAAAATAGATTGTCGACAGTGCAGAGGGACTTTCTCTAAGCTTGTAGTCTGTCACATAACAAAAAAAGCAGTTGTCATTCATTCGACAAACACGTCCAACGTAGTCCACGTTTTTGTATGTCTTCTTCGATCAGTGTTGATCGCATCTTTGCCTGTCTCGTTTCGAAGGCGATCGCGGAGCGAGACACAGAGAATCTGCCTCTAGCATCGCATTTGGAAGACCTCAAGCTTTTTGATGTTCGGCTTGAGCAGTGTCCACCTTTCCGACCGATAAAGAAGAATCGGAAGAATCAACGTTCAGTAAATGCGTACTTTCGTTTTGATGGTAATATTTGTTCGTTTCCGTATGCACCACTTCAGCGAGGCGAATGCTGCTGTTGCCTGGTCGATGCGGCTGTGAACGTCAGCCATCCAATCCAGTTTCTTGACCTCAACCAATGATCCCAAATATTTTAACATAGGAACTTGTTCGCTTTGGGTGTCATGGAGATGAGCATTGGCCCTCGATCCGTCCGTTGTGAGCACTTTAGTCTTTTCCGCATTGATTTTTAACCCGTATAACTGGGCGATGCCGGAAATGTCGTATAAGATATCCGTTGCTTCGGCATCCATGTCGACGAAAACGGCGCTATCGTCGGCGAACATCAAGTCGGTTACGAAGTTATTGTCGTCATATCAAACTCCGAGTCGTCCATCGAACGCTTCACGCATAATTGCGTTGATTACAACGTTGAAGAGAAGTGGCGAAGCGACGTCTCCCTATCGGACACTCGTTTGAATCGGGAACTCCTCAGATAAGACGCTTCGAATTCGGACGCTGCTAGTTGAGCCATCGTTTGCCGCAACGAATTCTTTCTTTCATTAGCTGAGCGAATAGTTGATCAATGCATCCACGATATGATCTAAATCTCGCTTGTTCTTTCCGGCTCGTTTGCTCTCGTTATTTCTGTATTCTTGATTGTACGATAATTCTTGCATTTCCTATTGTCACCTTTCTTCCAAATTGGAATAACGATCGCTTTCTTCCACGCCGACGGGACACGATCCGAATGCCATATGTGTGTTATGAGGACATGGAGTCGTGATAAGACATCACCTTCGGCTTTGATCATCTCGGCGGTTACTTGGTCTATTTCCGGCGCTTTTCCATTTGTAAGCCATTTTATTGCTGTCTTCACCTCGATAATTGTCGTTTCGGTATCAAGAAACTGATTCGTCGGCTGTTGGATAATCGGCACTTCGGGTGCTGGACTTTGTGGCAGATCGTGCTTGTACAGCTATTGTACGGCATATCTCTCCACTATCTCAAGCTAACCCCGACGGTTGTGGCTCAGCCGGCTGTTTAAAAAATAAACTTAAACAACATCCAAGAGTTCAACCGCTAGGCTCACTGCCGTCTCTAGGCTACCCTTAACCTATCATATCCTTTTTATATCTTCAAGCTAAGCTTGCTATTAGACATTGCATCATGGCATGTGGCTATGTGGCTTATATTTTCAGGGGTGATTCTTGGATATATTTGAAAATTAAAAAATTGTGCCAAGAGGGAGGCTATCCCCGCTATCCACTATGCTACAGGGTATTTACGGAAAAAATAAGCTTGGGTGATTCGATTTAAAAGATATGTAGCTTCTAAGAAAGAAGAAAGGTCCAATATTCTTCATTTTTGTAGCGTTTTGCGATTTAAAATGATTTTTTTTTTTGGGGTTATTTTATTCTTGGGGGGTCAAGTTTTTTACTATAATTAGTATTGTACACCGAATACTATTTCAGATAACATCTCCATATTTTGAGTAAAATTCGCCGGAACTACATTGAAAATTCACTAATTTCACTGCGTTGAACTACACTGCATTGCGCTACCTTGTCTTAGGCTAATTTCTAAAAAACTGCTTCGCACCGCGTGTCAAGTTCAAAGAAAAACTTCATATGAAGTTATCATTGCCATTGTTGTCAAAATGGATAACGAAAAATTGGTAGAATTAGTGAGAAATAAGGACTTTCTATACAATCTTCTATATGAACGGTTAATATCAAAACACTGCTTATTCAATATTGTTTACCACTTGTTATCTAATAAACCACTGTAACATACTGCACAGTGCTGCAGTGCACTGTTTTTCAATGCAGTTCAGGCTTAACAGTGGCGTGCATACGAGGTATGCCATTCTGTGCGCCTGTGAGATATAAAATGAAAAGCTTCGCGTTCATTGATAATCTCAACAAAACGAATTTAGTAAATTAATAAATAAACTAAAATTGTAATTATAAATTTGTGTACCATGATGCTCAAAAAAATTATTTAAAATAGTTTCCGATTATTATAATCTCCAATAATATTTTGCTCGCTAGTCGGCGTCATAGAGCCATATGGGCTCGAAAAATTTTGATTTAATGTTGGATCTACTCCATATATGGGGGGTCTTGACCCCGTTGACCTCCCAGTGTTGCCTCCTGGGGTACACAAAAGACTTATGGCGGGTCTTAGCACGAAGAGCACTAGCTGCGTTATCTCCCGCCCCCGAAGTACAATACAATTCAACGCAAGTAGAAGAATTGCTGACGTCTTATTAACTAGAACACCACATGAGCCTGTCTTGGCGTTATTGCAGCTTTAATAGAAAGTGAAATTTTTCTTTAGCTCCTTCCAATTATATTTTAGCTTAGTATGACAAAAGCGAACTTGTAAATTTTTGCTTGTAGAATAAACACCTTGTTCGTTGAGTCTGTTGTGCCTCTGCCTTAACTCTGCAGCTGGTTAGCCACACGCTAAACTACCGTCAGTACGGTACGGATAAGTGGGAGGGTAAGCCATAGCTTGGTTTAGAACAGGATAGTTATGTAGAACAAGTTGGCCATAGCTTGTGTTTGATGATCTCATGGATCTGAGATTTACATAACTATTGCATTTTTATAATTTTGAGGAAGTAATATAGTTTCTCGAAATTACCGAACATTATCCAAATTAATAATCTGTTAAAATACCAGCAAATCACAAACATTACAACAGCATAAAATCACGTTATTTGACCTATAAACTTTATAACAGCATTGCATTTCCAACCGCCCCCTACCTTCCTTCATGGGAATATGCATAAGGTGTGCGTGCATGTCTAACAGATTTAGATAAAATCTACAAAAAATTGAATCATTTGACTTGATTTTATTGCACCTGGGGACCGGACATAATTTATTCAATTTACAGCGCTTTAAAGTGTTTATTGCCATTTAATTGACAAATCACTTCTTTGCAGAAGTAGTCAACTGGGGGTTGTTTAAAGCGCTGCTGGCTCGGCTTGCGTGTATCATGAAATTTTTATGCTTTTAGAAACTGTTTGTTACGCGAAAATGGCTAGAAAATGAAATGCTAGAATTTTTTTAATGAATTGCAAACATTTAAAGGAAATTAGATGTGCGAGATTTTTATTTAAGATAATTTCATTCGTTTTTCATTTTATGCACGATAAATATCTCGATATGAACTTACATATATGTATGTATATAGGTTCAATTTATCTAACAAAATGGACATGGACTGTTTGTTTTCAACTTTATTTCAATATTGACGTCTTTATGCCAGCATATAATAACTCTTATGCAATGTTTTTTTTGCATATTTAGAAGTATTCATCAGGGGTCAGGGGCGTAGGTATCGAAGGGCTAGGCGGTGCCGTGCACCAGGGCCCTAGTCTCAAGGGGCTTCTCGGCCCTAGCCAGCAAACCTCGTACTCACCTAGCGAAAAAATTCTTCCGCCAGAATATTAGTCCATGGAAAACTTACTCCAACATTGCAAAAATGCAGGACAAGGTTTTATTTTTGGGATGTGTAGGGGGGGTCAGTGTGAGCTTAAGTTTGAGTTTTCGGGATTCTAACCCCCCCCATTTGGCCGCCATCTTGGAAAACGTGTGCAAATGGTTTTTCCACTATATCTCCGAAACGGTACATCTTACCGAAAATTTGCAAGGACACTTTTTGTTTAGAATTAAATAATCTACAATTTATTACTTAGAAATTTTGTGGTAAAATGAATAATTAAGAAGTTATAAGCCTTAGAACACAAAAATTAGTCACAATATTTTCTTTTAAAGGCTATAACTTTTTTTCCTTCAACTTTAACAAAAAAAATAATAACAAGTTTTTTGTAGAGGGTTTCATTAGGAATAATTTTCATTCATTACTTTTTTAATTTCATTTACTACGAAAGGTTTTACAGCGCCTTGAAGGTATGAAAGTGACAGATTTTCGGAATATTTTATTACAATTTTACCTCCTAGAAATTAGCAATAACAGCTAGCAAGTAATAATAATGAATGAATGGCTATATGTTATAAGAAATGCCGATGTTTGAGTAATGTAATAAAATTGTTTCGCATTTTTTTGCGGGTTTTTATTGCTGTTATGCCATGTTTTATAAGGTACGGTTTAAAATGAAATTCTTTGAATAATAACATGCGTTACTCCAATTTTTTAAAATAATTTGTTTTAGGACTACACAAAAAAGTATTTCATTTATTCTAACTATCTAGCAACATACGGGCGTATTCATTTTATGACAAGCGTTTGCATCACAAACTGAATACGTCCATATTTTGCTAGATAGGTAACATAATTGAATAAAGTACTTTTTGTGTAGTCCTAAAACAAATTATTTTAAAAAATTGGAGTAACGCATGTTATTATTCAAAGAATTTCATTTTAAACCGTACCTTATAAAACATGGCATAACAGCAATAAAAACCCGCAAAAAAATGCGAAACAATTTTATTACATTACTCAAACATCGGCATTTCTTATAACATATAGCCATTCATTCATTATTATTACTTGCTAGCTGTTATTGCTAATTTCTAGGAGGTAAAATTGTAATAAAATATTCCGAAAATCTGTCACTTTCATACCTTCAAGGCGCTGTAAAACCTTTCGTAGTAAATGAAATTAAAAAAGTAATGAATGAAAATTATTCCTAATGAAACCCTCTACAAAAAACTTGTTATTATTTTTTTTGTTAAAGTTGAAGGAAAAAAAGTTATAGCCTTTAAAAGAAAATATTGTGACTAATTTTTGTGTTCTAAGGCTTATAACTTCTTAATTATTCATTTTACCACAAAATTTCTAAGTAATAAATTGTAGATTATTTAATTCTAAACAAAAAGTGTCCTTGCAAATTTTCGGTAAGATGTACCGTTTCGGAGATATAGTGGAAAAACCATTTGCACACGTTTTCCAAGATGGCGGCCAAATGGGGGGGGTTAGAATCCCGAAAACTCAAACTTAAGCTCACACTGACCCCCCCTACACATCCCAAAAATAAAACCTTGTCCTGCATTTTTGCAATGTTGGAGTAAGTTTTCCATGGACTATATATGTATACGCAACTATTAGAGATGTGCCGAATGTTCGGCCGAATATTCGTATTCGGTATGTTCGGCGTATTTTTTAATGTTCGTAATCGTCCGAATATTCGATTAGTTTGCCGAATAATTACCGAACATTTAAATAGTATTGCATATTACATATGTTAAAGAGGCTTTATTCTGTAACCGTACGCATGCGACACGTGTCGAGCTTGTTGTGGTAGATGAGACACGATGCGTGCTTACTGCAGTCACCAAATTATTGGACATTGCTATGATTCTATGGATGTGTATTTTCGCCAAACAAAATACGAATGACAAAACGTCAATGCAAGTGTGTGCGTGAAATTAACGCGAGAAATAGAATGCAGAAGCACTGATTTCCCCTCTATGCACCTATTCAACCTTTGCGTTAAAACTCGTTCAACGACTGAAGTAAGCCCGATCCATGTCGCATGCACCATAGGTAGTATTGAAAATGAAACAAACACTTCGTTGTGTAACTATATTTATTCACAAAATCAAAAATTAAAAATATTGGGAATCCACACACGAATCGACTGAATCGAGACCGGTTTGAAACTAGCTTGCAACTGCTTGCGTGCTACTGCTCTTGCCGGTCGGAAGCAATATCAAGACAGTCCCATGATATGCGGTGGGTTCAAAGCCTTCTACATTTACAAGCCATGCACAACAAAATTTCACACTCACATTCAAAGGTGCATGGGACTTCAATTTTGCTGTCAGACTGTGTGGAGTGCGGTTATGTACGTTTATTGGGAATAAATTATTGGGGATAAAATCTTCTTTAAACGAAATAAAAACAAAAATTATGGACATTAATTGTAACATTTATTAACTACATATTATAAAGTTGTGATAATAATGTAAATAATAAATGTAACGTAAATAATGTAATGTAAAAAATGTAATAAACGAAAATTTTGCTTTTATCTTTATAAAAAAACTATTATTTTTAACAAAAAATCCCGGCACTTTCATTAATAGAAAACTTTCCGCGGCACGAAACACTTGTTTTCCTCGTTATCAAAGGGATTTTGATATTTTTTTCTCCATTGCCAACATAAACCCCGTAAATCTTATTAATAACACTGTTTATTTAAATTGCAAATTTATGACAGGTAAATTGGGTACTTTTTGCATTATTGTACGTTTTTTACATTGATGGAATAGCTCTTATTTTCAATAAAATCACACTCGAAACAGCACTTTCCGCGGAACGAAAACTTTTTTCCCTTTGATTTTAATGGGACTTCGATATTTCACGAACTTAAGTTGGGACTTCATACAACCACACACACACACTTACAGCATGGCTTGTAAATATAGAAGGCTTTGGGTGGGTTTCTTTTCTACCTACATCTAATTGCGTAGTTGTATTCCGTCCCGGCTTTTAAACATAACCCAAAAATCTAAGTAACGAGTGTATGATTGTGTATCTATCGAATGCGGCAATACAGAAAAAGTTGAAAATAGACCGACATTTGCGTTGCATGCATTCCATTCACAGCATATTTCGTCAACTCGCATTTTCATTTTATATTGTCTGTCACCGAATGCAACGCATGTACGTTTGGAAATGTCAGCAGTTTCAGTTGCGTGGTTGCATTTGTACGTGTCAAAGCTTATTCAACAAAATCTTCGTGAGCACAGAACACCGATTGATCAAAATCAGCTGCGCTTGTGAGTGGGCAAAGGTTTTCTTTTGGTTGCAAACTGGTTGTGAGCCTGATAATGGTAAAAACCAGTTTGAAACTGGTATTGCAAATCAGTCAACTCGTGTCCGTAGGGCCTCAATGTTTATGGAAAGAGCGGCGCATTGAGTGAGCGAGCGAGTGCGAAATGCTGGAGGAGTGGGCGAACGTTGCTACTTGCAAAGCGTTTCGCCGAGCTATATGAAACTGTTTACTGCGCAAAAATGAACCGAATAATTCGGCCGAATGTTCGGTTCGATATATTTTTTACCGAATATTCTGCCAAATATTCGTATTCGGTCGAACCCGTATTCGGCGCACCTCTAATAACTATAATAAATTCTTTCTGTTGTGAAGGTTCTTGTCTTTAGCTACTTCAATCAATCAGTTGTTATGAGACCGATTTATGAACACTAGCTTTATTATTTTATTCCAAAACTGGGATCAATTCCAAAGTAAATATTCTGATATACATAATAGGCCCTAACTTTGCTCTTCAATTTCTTAATATTTACCACCTACTTCTACCTGAATTGACCCAGACATGAACAGTTCACCAATTATGTGAGGTAATAATGATTTAATATGGAGTGCTAGAATGCGAATTTTTTATTTTAGTATTCGGCCGAATTTTCGGTTAGTCTGCCGAATAATTACGAAATATTTAAATAGTATTATTTTAAGAGTTACATATGTTAAAGGGGTTTTAGTCTGGAACGGAACCTATAGGTAGTATTTGTAAATGAAACAAACACTACATTGTGTAACCATTCCCAGCGGGAAATGTAATGGCTAGGTAAGCGAGGTGGTAATGAGATGGACCCATTACCTTTGTGATGAAATCATAGCTTACTTTTACATAGGGATGTCCTAGGGCGGTAAGTACTTACTGTAGGCATTACAGACGAGGACTTATTTCAGGGGTGAAGTGTATTAGGTGAATACATAGATTACCATGTAAGGCATGCAAAATAAATTTGTGGCTACCCTTTTTAGCATTAAAAACATTGCTATCCGAAATTAGCATTGCATTTCTGCTACATTTGGAGAGAGTTTTACTAGCAGGATATCTTTTTGACTGCACTTGGTCACGATCCACTCCGAACGAATTTCGAGGACGGAATAAACTCAAGAAAGAGAGGCTTCGACAAGCCAAAGACAATGAATAATAAAAGCACATCACATTTCCAACGAAAGTATTTCACAAGTCATTACCTAGTCGCTTACCTAGTCATTACAATGTAAAGACCTCCATTTCGCTAAATTTGCAGTTGAATTTTTCGATTACCATGTAGGCGGTTACACAAATCATTGAAGAATTCGTCGGTTACCTGAGTAACCCCTTGCTAGTTTTCCCGCTGGGTTATTTATTCACAAAATGAAAAATTATTACACAATTCAAATATTCTCACTGCGGTTCTTGCTATAGTCAGAGGCTTGGAGGAGTGTAGTCGAAGGGGGAATTATAATTCACATGCGCTTGTGTTTTATCCATGAACGCAATATTAGACCCCCCGCACACGAGTCGACTGATTTGCAATCGCAGTTGCGTAAGTCACATGTAAGTTGAGTGATCCACTGGTCGCGTGCAACTATTCTTGTCGGTCAGAAACAATTTCAGTTGCGTGGTTGCACTGTACGAGTCAAAGTTTATTCAACAAAATCTTCGTGGTTAAAAATTTCTGGGCACAGAACACCGATTGACTAAAAATTAGTTGCGCTTGTGTATGGACAAAAGTGTCATTTTGAGAGATTCGGATACAGATTGAAAAGTTTGTACATCACTAGATAGATAATAATCGATTGTACATAACCAAAATGATTAAGACAAACCACACTTGGTGCAGATACTTTTTTTGGCTCAAATTTACCGTCGTATGCCACATACGTGTGTTCAGCTCAGTACTCGGCCATTTAATTCTTTTGGACAAGTTTGGCCGTCGTGGGCCCGTATCTGCTCCCATTAAAATAGTAAAAAAACTCTACTGCCATCATATACTTACCTTTTAAAAGTTGTAAGGCCATCTTTTACTGGAAAATCAGATACAATGACGAAATGTACCAAATCTATAAAGAGATAGACATCGTCAACTAGATCAAAATGAGACTACGATGCGCAGGACATGTAGAGCAATGCCGGAAAACAGAGCAGTGAAGAAGAAGAGATAATCGGTGACAGGCCCAGGACGATCGAGGAAAATATAGTTTGAAGCCGTGGAAGCAGACCTGGGAAACTCTTATGGAGAAAATAACCGAAAATGGATGGAAAAAACGACAAAATTGGTTAAACACGAAAAATCGCATCGATATAAATCCATTTTAGAAGCTGATTTTTCAAGTTAGGCGTAAACATAAAATATTTTAGTAGTGTTAACGAACATGGCCATGAACGGGATGAATATAATCAGCCATGTTTTTTGGGGTACATATGCCTGTCAAACGAAAATTGACAACACGGAGTTTGTACTCCCATGTATAGTCTCCCTGAAACAGACGCTGCACATTTTTTGGCACCACGAGCTTGGAATACTCAACCCAGTGATTGAAAATATTGGAGGAGAAAACTGAAGGAGGCTAAGCCTTGATTTGGGCTGCAGAGCCATTGAATTAATGAC
Organism: Thereva unica; assembly: GCA_949987705.1. Lineage (NCBI taxonomy): Eukaryota > Metazoa > Arthropoda > Insecta > Diptera > Therevidae > Thereva > Thereva unica. The sequence goes on along the minus strand of OX465283.1, from coordinate 80,942,507 downwards.
TGGAGGTGTAACGCGGGTGTGAAGTGGGTTAAATGTGATTGGCAGCAGATCATTTGTAAATATTATGAAATGTATCTATTCTTACTAAGGGCCCACAACTAAGACTACCATCGCCTAAATTGCAGAGGCCAGACAGAAACTACAAAAAACCCGGACATTTGGGTGAAATTGAGTTTTTTCCCCGGACACCAATTTTTTTTTTAATAAGTTAACGAATACTTTTTTTTGGTGAGTTAAAATCCAACCATCGTATCGAATCGATAACCAACTATATATTCGGCTACCAGCGAAGGGCTAACAACCCTTTCTGGCATTCGTTGTTGCTATGAAACTTACGACACAACCTCGGACAGGACAGAAACTCGGGAAACTTAGGGTAAAGACATCTAGAATTACCTTATTTATGACTAGGTTAAAAAGTTAAGTCGGGGTTGAGTTGAAATTTCCACCACCGAATATGATATCGAGTTGAGTTCACTTTGCGTAGAAATAGAGTTGACCGGAAATCAAAACAAAACCTCTATTTTTGTGTGAAATTCTCAGAATGAAATTTTTATTTTATTCCTGTGCAAGCAAAAGCACCGAAGACAAAACTAACGCCAAAGGCGGGCTTCACGGATGGTATACAAAAAAAATCAGTTCAACCAAATTACAACCCAACCAGCGTATATGAGGCGAAAAATCTACTCGTCCCAGATAGGAGAGCTGAGTTGGGTTGAGTAGGCTCAGTTTCAACGCGACTTCCGTTTAAGACTGGGTTGAATCTGGCTTGAACCTAGTCATAAACGGGGTAAATAAAAACAAGAAGAGGAAACAGAGACGGAAAATAAATGTGACAGAATTAAAAGAAAAGCAAATTAGGGGAACCTTGTAACGAAACAAGCCGCTGTAAATAATAAACCCAAAGGCACCACCGCTGTTAACAAAAAAAGACACAACCGCTGAATAAGTTGCTGACATTACAGAAACAGAACAGCGCAGCGCAGCAAGGCACCAATATGGTGCCTGGCTGCGAAAGGGAGTCGTGATCAGACAGTGGAAGAGGTGATTCCTCTGCCTGATAACTGGACAGAGCCACAGGAGAGTTGATCGTATGGTTCATGTACAGACGACCGATACCTTTTCAAACCACGGAGAGTTGATCCAGTGGCGCCTACCGACCGACACAATTAACGGCCACGGAGAGTTGATCCAGTGGCGCCGACCGACCGATACAATTACCGGCCACGGAGAGTTGATCCAGTGGCGCCGACCGAATAATACATTTACAAGCCACGAAGAGTTGATCCAGTAGCGCCGACCGACTTACACCTTTTTCATTTCCATCTCTTTCCTTCCCTTGATAGCTTTGTAATATAGTTGTATATAATATTATAATCAATAAAAATAAGGACATAAACGTAACGGGAGTTTTGTTATTTAAACCTTGGACACCAGAGAGCAGACCTGCCGTTCCTGACGTTACAACCTACTGGATCTAAAGCCTGCACTACATAGCTCGCTAGGTTGCTTCGGCGAAGAACTTCTCGAAGTTAATCGAAGCACGGTATACAGAAATAAGGCAATGTAAAAGAGAAATGTCATTTTCGTGCTGAAGTCCCTTGGCGACCCCTTTCTATATAAAATCGCAGCTGTTGTTTTTGTTTCGTCACTAGGGGACCCTTTTTTACGATATTCGAAGATTTCAGTCTCTTTTATATTCCTTTGTCTCCTCCTGTCTTACACACTCATGCAACCTCGCGAGGAACACAGTTTCCCGGCACACCACACACCTCGAGGCCTTTGACTCAAACGCAAAAACCGCCAAAGATACAATGTCGCCCGAAGCGAAGTCAAGCTAGTGAATCGAAGTGCCTCTCTACATTCTCGACTTCGACCAACTTCGCGAGTAGAGTAGCGCAGGCTTAAAAATAAATAAATGTAACAATATAATGACCCAGCCAATAAAAACAGAGCATACCTATTCGAGATATGCAGACACAAAACAATTGATTCATAGAGTAAAGAAACGAGCTAAGAAGAGCATACCTAAAGCAAAAAAAAGACAGTATTGGGAAGAAGAATTCAGGGAAATAGAAGAATCAGCAAACTCAATTGACACAAGACATTTTTACGCAAAATTAATCAGCATCTTAAAGAATTTAAATCCAGAATGACGATTCTGCAAGTATAAAAATAGGGATGTACTACTATACCAAGAGCTACAAAAACGTGCCTATCGAGTACGAGGATGAAATGTTAGTACTCACAGCGACCATAAGATCGTGGTCTGCATGGGTGGAAGTGGTGCCCACATTTAGTATGTCCGTTTTTCGGAAAATTTGGGGACTGCAACGTGACCTATTAGGTAAGAGCTTGGAATTACATACATTTAAAATTTAGTACTCACGGAGTAAAAAAAATTGATCTGCCTGGTCAAATCTGGCGTAAATGACTTGACAGACCACTTTTTTGTTGTTGTTTTGGGACCGCAACTGACTTATCGAGTAAATGTTTCAACTGTGGTATAATCTCTAGCAGTCAGTATTTCCTAGCTCCTTCCACATCCACGAGTTCAAACGCAGGGTTCATTACCACCTTCTTCAATACTCCCGTACCTTCATAACTCTTAACCTATCCCTCCCCGTACTAAGCTTACTGCTAGATATTGCACCATGACGGTGACAAACGACATGACGGACTGGTGAGCTTAGCACTGCCACATAAAAAAAGACCACCTTTTATTTTAGTGTTTAATTACTACTTAAACCTTAATAACTCCTATACCTCCTGCTTGGTCATTTTGATCTGAAAAGAAACCGGTTGGACATTGAGTGGTCTGATAACTAAAATCTTGGTTTCCTTGAACGACTGGATTAATTTCACGCACTCTCCGAAACTCTCTACAAGGAGTACCTGAGTAACATGAAAGACAGACTATATGGTGATCCCAGAACCTTCTTTAAATTTATCAATATGTACTAAGAAAAAAATTGATAATTACCCTAACACCATGCAACACGAGAACTCCTGCAGTACGAATCCATCCGAGATTTGCGAAATGTTCGCATCGTTCTTCCGAAAATCCTTCTCGTCCCCTGTCTTTTAACCAGACTTAAACAATTTTCGGCATATCAAGTGGCTCAAAACTTATCTCTCTCTATTACCAGAGAGGCTATCTTAAAACATATTAACGAACTCCCACAGGATTTTTCGTCCGGCCTTGACGGTATTCCCCCTGCTGTTCTAAAATCCTGTGCTGGGGCCCTTCTATCTCCCCTTATGCAATTATTCCAAAATCCATTAATACAGGGTGCTTCCCAACTTTATGGAAGAACTCTTTCCCCGTCCATAAAAAGGGATCCAAGAACGAGATATCGAATTATCGACCGATTGCAAAATTATCGTGTATACCAAAACTCCTTGAATCTATTATTTACTCTGAGATTGCTCCTACCTGTAAGAGACTTATCTCAGTAAATCAACACGGTTTTCTTGCAGCTTGTTCCACTACTACTAATCTACTTGAGTTCTCTTCTCACAATGTTCGGGACTTCGTCACTGGTTACCAACCCGATTGCGTTTATGCTGACTTCAGTAAGGCCTTTGACAAGCTCTCTCACTCGATTATAGCTCTCAAACTAAAAAAATTAGGCTTTCCGCATGCCCTTGTGGCATGGTTCCAATCATACTTAGCTGAGAGAACCTATCAAGTTCTATTTCATGGAGCCAAATCCAGAAACATTGAAGCGAACTCTGGCGTCCCGCAAGGTAGTCATCTAGGTCCTCTTCTTTTTATATTATTTATCGATGACATTGCTTTACTAAAGTATTGTAATATCCTTATTTACGCCGATGACATCAAACTGTACCGTCTCATAAAGAGTACCGAGGATTGAAAACTTCTGCAAGCAGACCTTAACACCTTCTATTCCAATAACAACCGGGTTCTTAATATTAGCAAGTGCGAGATCATGACGTTTTGTAGAAAACGTGGTCCGATAACTTATGACTATACTTTTGATCACAACATAATCTCTCGCGTAATTTCTGTAACTGATCTTGGTGTTAAATTTGATTGTAAGTTGGATTTTTCCACTGACATCAATTATATCTCTTCCAAAGGCAGTTTAGCCCTGGGATTTATAAAAAGATGGTCTAAGGAATTCAACAATCCCCTCATCACTAAGAACTTGTTCATATCTTTAGTCAGGCCCCTACTCGAGTATGCCTCCCAGGTGTGGTCTCCTCACTACTCCTCCCAAATTGGAAGAGTCGAATCAGTTCAAAGGAAGTTTGTCCGATTTGCACTCAGCCGCCTCCCTTGGGAAAACCCTCTTATTCTTCCGCCTTATGAGCACAGGCTTAAATTAATTAACTTAACGCTGACGTTATTTTCGTTCATCGGCTACTGAATGATAAGGTGGACTCGGGTTTCTTGCGTAGCCGTGCGTCATTTAGAGCGAATGATTATAACCTGAGGGGAGAACCTCTGTTACACATTAATTCCTCTAATACGAATTACTGCAGGTATGAACCTGTAAATCGCATGCTTATTAATGTTAATAGAAATATAAGCGTTTTTAGCATGCCAGCAAGTGAAGTTGCTATTAAAAAACCCCATTTTGAGGTGGCATGACTCCCTTCCTCTTGCACGCTTTGTCATTATTTGTTTCTGTATTATATATATTTGTTTCTATGTTTGCATGCTCCAGCTGAGCCACAGTGGCAGTGGTAAATGTTTCTCAGCCCAGCTGAGAAGTGCGCCTTCTGTATTAGAAGGAAAAATCTATTATTAAAAGTCCTCTTTTCGTTTCGCATCGGTGTTCGTTTGATAATTGAATTGTCACTGGAGCTTTCAAATAAATCGAGAGCATTTTCGCCACGCCGAAGTTTGCTTGGATGTGGATTAAGAGACAATTTTTAACTAAGATTTGTTTTAACTTATTGAGAATTCTTCAATTGATCTGGTCACCCCTTACACAAAAAGTACCCGGGTTTTACACGGACACTTTTCAAAACCCCGCCCGAACGGCCCCCATACGCCCTCTGAACTGAGGTAAATCCGGGGAAACCCGGACGGATGGCAGCCCTACCCACAACGAACAGAATTTACGTATTAAAGAACGACAAAGCCTTCTTTACAACTATTAGCCCAGCTGAAAAACGAACCTAAGAAGTTGACGAATTTTAAATGTAATGTTTTGTGCACCTTCCTTAACTTACATATATTTCATTGCACGTAGGATTTCCATTGTGCGAACGTTATATTGCAACTAAAGTATATAATTATTGAAAACTCTTACAGGTGGTTGCGAGAGCAAAGAAACACTTTAAAAAATATGTGATCATGAAAATGCCTATAAAAAATGATATCTTTGCATCAATTATACTAAAATAAGTTAAAGTGCAATTACGCAAAATTCATAAAGAAACTCCAATAAATTTTTAGTCCATTGTAAACCAGACTTAGCATAAATAATTCATAATAATTACAGTTAAAAGCCCTATTAATTTAATTTGACTAAAACCACCATAAAATGTTGCACCTGCTCCGTCATTTGAAAAAATCCCAAAATCCCGGAATTCAACTTAGTAAGAATGGAGCACAAGGACCAAAAGGAACGCAGGACATGAATTTTACCATAACAATAAAAGTTGCAAACAAAACTCCCTTAAAGGAGCTTTCAATGGGGACAGTTCAGCCGTTGAACGTTCAACCCTAACGCAAACAATCGCAAACAGTTCGCCAACAGAGCAACTAAACACAGGTAAGCGGGCCACCACCGTCAGCTGAAAATTTTCAATTTAGGGAAATTTTTTGATTGAGTTTGAAAAAGTTTCCAGAGCCAGAAAGGAAACGTTTTTGTGTCCTGTACTTTTTTGGGGAAATGAAACAGGTACATAAATGCAAAAAGTTTTAATTTTCCACTACCCTCGCCGCTTTTGCCAGCCATAACAAACTGAGTAGAAGTGTAGGTGGATGGATATAGCGGGCGGGGTAGTTGTTAAACACATTGGTGAATGCCACCTGACTGATATAGAGATGGTGTAGCACTATTATGCTAAGAGTGCTGCGAGTTATGAGAACGTTCTGCTGGAATTAAATAAGGTTTTAAATAGCGACAGCTACAAATTACGGAAGCTTCGCAGGGATAAATACTCTCTCCATCGGTATCAGCCACCCCGAAACCATCCCCAAAGCATGTTTGATGCTGGCCTCGATTTACTGCTTTTAATTACGAGTGATGTACTCTCGGTGCGTCGTGATGAGTTCATTCGAAAACTTTTTGGAATTTTTAATCATTTACAAATGTACCGGATTTAATTTGTTCACGTTTCATTAGGGATCCTTGTTACTGCCATATTTATGTTTACAGAAAATTGTGCAATATTAACCTTAATAAACACTGCCTTGACTGTTCCGCAAAAATAAAGAATTCCTTTCTTACAGTTACCGGCAAAGGTAGGTGTTTACAATTTGCTGTCACTAAAAAGTGCGGGACGTGTTTCTAAATCGTGAAAAATATAGCATATTTCTTTCCAGAATAGCGCAGCAGGCAAAATTAGAAGAGAATTCTTCAAGGAATGTCTATTAAGCTACCATATTAACTTCAATGTAAATAATAAATTCAACAAAAAGTGTTATTGAAGTATTGTAGAGTTTGAATGGAATGTAGGTCTACAATGGAACTGCCGTGAGAAATACAAGAAGGAAAAACAACTGTAAGAATTGTAATTTGAATTATTAATTGAAAATTCCGAATATAACAGAAGGTAATCCTTTTTAGAAGGGACTTATTCAATGAAGTCCCATTCAACATTAATCGCAGCCCTGGAGCGTACCTCGATAACAGATGCTTCCTTTATTGTTGTATTCTAATTAAAACCCATTGGATTTAACACCACAACCATGTTAGCAAATTCACCACGTCCACGACTTTGACCAAGGGCAATGTAGATGCAATTCTGTAGCAGAGGTGAAAGGGCGTACGCGAGTACTCGGCGCGGAAAAAACGAGCAACTGATGCTGTAAACATGCTAATGGCGACGGCGAAACTATTTTCCTCGGCCACAGCGAATGGCCCGACGAAATTTGTTGTGAGCACACACTAAGAGCGACGGCGACACAAATTAAAAAGCACACACCGGAATATCATCTTGCTCAGCCGAGTATGCTGCACCCGCACACAGGAGCACCCGAGAATAGCAACACAAACCCATGTCACAGCGCACATGCAACTTTGACAGGCGACGGCTACGAAATAGAACTTGGATTGATTCGGTCGCCAAGCTCGGCGGCGTAGTTATCGCAGTGGTCTGCAGATTGTCCAGCTTCATACAGAAACGGTGTATTCTATTCGTTTTTGACAGTCGCTGAGCAAAGCGAGTCGTCGGTCGCCCTTAGCATGTTTACAGCATTAATGGGCAGCAGGCTGACAATTTGCCTACTTATTCCGAAACTTCAACAGGAGCCTCAGAACGTACAGAATCTTCGGCAAAGACTACCACACCAAACATGGACTTCGCTATTGGATCATGGAATGTCAGAACTCAACGCAGTGTCGCCGTCCGGTCTACTTTCGCTATTAATTTCACTGCCCAGCAATACAAGAAACTGGATGGAACGACAGATACATCATGAATCTAAATATTCAGACAGTATTCTCTAGCAGAACTTCAAGTAAGGACTGGTCTTCAGCATAGAAAAAAATGGTAAATCAAAGTTTTTAATTTTAAGCCGATAAACAATAATATTGGCGTACTGCGAGTTAAAGGCAAATTAGAAAGTCTTGCCATAATGAACGTTCATGGCCAACAGAGGATAAAACAGAAGAAGATAATAGTTTCGACCAGGAGCCTGCAGATCCTTCCACAACATCGCCATCAAATGATATAAAGCTTTCAATTGGGGACATTAATGCCAAGATCGACAAAGGGAGCAAATTTCTAGACATTGTCGGTACGGTAAGTATAGCTTATCTCTCCTTATAATGTTAGAGTGGTATCCCTGGGTTATAAAGTGGTCCGGAAAGTGAGCCTCATCTCTTAAAACAGTTAAAGAATTAACCGTGTTCTACGACGCTCGGAGCTGTAGTTTCTAAGGGGAATTGAACGTGTCAATAGGACGTGCATAAAAAGTTATCTATCTATTGGTCCGGTTTAAATTCTATAAAATGGTACGTTGCAACGCCTTTTAATAAAACAAAACTATGTGTGCATGTCCGAGATAAGAAAATGGTATAAACAAAGAACAAATATGCAAAGCATGATTTTAGGGACATAAAAAAATTTAGAGCTACCTATAAATGTTACCTATGTTATCTAGAACTGTTTTTAAAATTCGAGGTGGAGCACCACCTATCGGAAAAGTTTTGTGCTACGTACACAACGAGCACCAACGTACGTGTAGATTTTTACATTCCCAGGTAATTGTGCAGAGCTTGTCCCATGCCCATGGTGACCTCAATATTTATTCACCCAAAAAAAGATCAAAAAGATCATTGCAAAATTGGCGCCCACTGTGCGCCAAAAATACACAATTTGGCGGCTCTAAAGATATCGAATAAATACATTTCAGCTTGAGACGAACATTGGCAACATAAGACTACCCTACTGATTAGATCCTGAAAAGGGCCATTGCTGCTTTCCGTTGTCGTATTTCGTCGTTTCATGTTTTCGCAGTTGGTCATACCGCTCGTATGCATAATATATTCATGCAAGGTTAACAATTCACTGTACCGCTTCTTAATGAACGATGCTCGATGTTTCACTTGTAATTATTACAACGATATTTCACTTGTAATTATTACAAGTTCAGTAGACTTAGTTGAGTTGATATTTTGGAAATCGTAATACATGTCGTCGCCCATAAAAATTTCCGTTTCTATTACGAACAGTCACAGTTGTCCTGGTTCTCATTAATCTTAGAACATTTTCTATATCCTATATCCTAGAATAGTACTGAATTCTGATTTTTCCGATTGCACTGTCATATTTTGTTTTAAATGACGTTTTTCAATATGTCCTTAAATGGGTGATCATTTTTGACGTGCATTAATTTCAACGGCCCGCATATTTGTCGGGACAGCTGGCAACGTTTGCCCAAATCTATGCCAATAAAACTTTTACTACCCAAAATAATTGGATTTATATCTTAAATCTTGCGATGTTCTATTAATAGATACCTACTTTATTTGCCATGGTACATTCATCCCATTCGCAGACAATCATTATGCAGTCTGGTAAATCTTTAGTTTTGTGGCGGTTTTTAGATTTGCATATGATATATCTTCAATCAGTATCTTAAACATATAATGAGCTGTTTTTCCGGATGTGAGTAAAGTTGCAGCAAATTCTGCTACTGTTCTGATCTCATATTGGCCAAACAACCTACCTTTCGAAATGTTAAAAAACATGGGACTTTACCTGTATTCTTATTTTATTAACACCAGAACTTTTGGCTATCGCTCCATATTTTATATATACTGGCTGGAGCAATAAAAATTATTTTTTACTTTTTAGTTCGTTTTTTAATAACAGCATATTTTTAAGTTTTTAAACTATATTTTCTGTTTTCTACCTTTTAGTCTATTATATGCCTTCCGCTATTTTGTAGTGACCCATATTTCAAATGACGTCACACAGCTTACTGTAGGTGCTATACTCATCACACACTTTTATATAGTATCCATACCGAGAGCGTGTCGTATAAAAAATGTAATCCGCCATTTTTTGTTGGCTGCCATTTTGAATTTTGAATTACGCCAAGCAGCTAATAGTATTCTAGTTGCCATCCTTTCATTTGATAACCATACCTAGCGCGTTGTAAATAAAAAGGTAGTCCGCCATTTTGTGTTGACCTCCATTTTGTTTCAGCAGCCGTTTTGAATTTGGAATGACACCTAATAGAAAATTATATTCTACTTACCATTACCTTTCATTTGATACCCATGTCGCAGCTTCAGCGAGCACAATTTCAAAATTCAACCGCCATCTTGATTTATTTACAAAATGGTCAGATTGAAATGTCACATGAACTATAAATATATGTGCAAAATTTGAAGTTGATCGTTATATGGAAGTGGGTCAAAATGAAGTTGCAAGATTTGTCTATATACATTAGACTGTATCAAAATGCACGAAAATCGGGGACCTGAAAACATGAATTTTGCGCGAAACTAGACCTTGTTTGATTGAATCTAACAGGTCGCGCAAGTGACAAAAGTAAAAAAAAAATGGGAAACGTGATTTTAATTTTTTCGACTACATATAAAAATTATATTTGTTAACATTCAAATTCATATTTCACATGTTTTAACTTGAAAAAAAAAATCTGAAAAAATCAGGTAACATCCTCACGTACCAAACAATTTTTTTGAAGCGTTGGGACGGTTCAAAATATAATTTTTATAGTCGAAAAATTAAAATCACGTTTCCCACTTTTTTTTTACTTTTGTCACTTGCGCGACCTGTTAGATTCAATCAAACAAGGTCTAGTTTCGCGCAAAATTCATGTTTTCAGGTCCCCGATAACATACTAAAAGAGCAGGTGAAAAAAAAATTTTTCGTGCATTTTGAGACAGTCTACTATATACATACATACAGATGAAACTAATATACCCTATGAATTTGTAAAACCTATGAAAATATTTGTAAGTTTTAAAACGAAAAAACGTAGGGCGCATGCTACAGACAATAGTAATGGGTGTAGAGCCGCTGGGTTGAGAAATCAATCGCATGAATCACATGTAGTCGCGCCACGTTTCTTCGTTTTAAATCTTACAAATATTCTCATAGTTCTTACAAATTCACAATCACAAATTTTAAGGACTATCTGTATGGATCACCAGAAATATGTATGAGATTCTAAATCTGTATGAGGCTAGGAGTAATTATTTTATACTATTTAGTTCATTTTAAAAACGTGGTATATTAAATTATTTTCTGCTTTTTAGTCTTGTGTGAGGAATTTTGCAATTGATTTTGGACATCTTGATGATATTACGATAGATACACCCGCAAAATTGTGATGGCAATGGTAATCCGCCCTCTTGAGACGGCCGCCATGGATCTAACGGTATATTAAGTAGACTATATTGCTTATTGTGCTCTACTTATGAAACCCTTTCATTTCAGCGAAAGACCTTGCTGTAGAGAAAAGTATAGTAATAAGTTATAACACCACATTTCCTACAAAAAGTCAATATCTTACATTTACTAATATTAAGCACCAGATTATTGTTGAAACACCAGGAATAGAAGGTGTTTAGGTCTGCTTGCAGAAGTTTGCAGTCCTCTATGCTCCTTATGTGCCGATACAGTTTGATGTCATCAGCGTAAATAAGGATTTTGCAGTGCCTTAGCAAGGTAACAATATCGTCAATTGATAAAATAAAAAGGAAAGGGCCAAGATGGCTACCTTACGGGACACCAGACGGACGCTTTGATGTTTTTAGATTTGACTCCGCGGAATAGAACCTGGTATGTTTTGTCAAATAAGTACGACTGGAACCATACCATAAGGTCATGCGAAAAGGCCAATTTTTTTAGTTTAAGAACTATAAATAGAATGAGAGAGCTTTTCGAAAGCCTTACTGAAGTCCGTGTAAACACAGCCAGTTTGGTAGCCAGTGACAAAGTCTCGAACTGTGTGTGAAAAGAACTCCAGTAAATTAATAGTAGTGGAGCGAGCTGCAAGAAATCCATGACAACTTCGAAAATGACAACTTCGGAATTGGTCTATAATTAGATATTTCGTTCTTACAACTATTTTATTGGACAGGTTTCTTCCATAAGGTTGGGAAGCGCCCTATATTTAGGGATTTTTGAAATAAACATAGCAGAGGAGACAGAAGGAGCGCTGCACAAGTGCACAACAGCAGGAGGGACTCCATCAAGGTCGGACGAAAAATATTGTAGAAGTTCATTGATATGTGTTGAGATAACCTCCCTGGTTATAGACAGGGATAAGTTTTGAGCCGTTTGGATTGCATTGATATGGCGAAAATTGTCTTCATCTGATTGGAACCCCTGTCTTCCGAGAAAAATTTGAGGAAGAACTATGCAAACTTGTCACAAATCTTGGATGAACTAGAACTAAGAGAGTTCTCATATTGCATGGTGTAAGGGTAATTATACATTTCAAAATTTAAACAACCCTCTGTGCACATATGTACAGGATAGGCTAACCTGGACTTTTCCTAAAGTATTGCCGGGCGGACTAGTACGGTACGCGGATGGCTCTAAAACGGGGACAGGTGTATGCGCCGGAATCTGGAGTGAAAGCCCCAGATTTAGCCGGACGATAAGCCTAGGCACTATAGCAACTGCCTTTCAAGCAGAGGTATACGCTATTCTGGCATGCACTCATGAGAACTTAAGAAGGGCCTACCAAAATAAACGGATTTTTATCTTCTCTGATAACCAAGCGGCAATTAGAGCGATATGGTCTCGTAGGACCAAGTCGAAATTAGATTGGGACTGCAAACGTGCTCTCCATGAGTTGGATGTTCTCAATCAAATTACCCTTGTCTGGGTCTCGGGTCACTGGGGCTTCAAAGGCAACGAAAGTACGGATGCCCTAGGTAAACAGGGCTCTGATATTGCATTCATTGGTCCAGAGCCGGCTATTGGGGCACCTCCCAGCTTGCTGCAAAGGGCCCTGGCTGATCGGATTTTGATGAAACATATTGAACGCTGGAGGTCCGCGCCTGGACTGGCCAACTCTAAGCGGCTCTTTCCTGTGTCGTCCCCTAAGACGGCCGAGGAATTGTTATGGCGCAGCAGTGAAGTCAGGACACTTGTTGGCTTGATTACCGGACACTGTGCACTAAATTACCACTTACCGAGAATAGGAAGGGCGGAGGACCCTACATGTAAGCTTTGCCTGGAAGAGGATGAGTCTACCCTCCACATTATCTGTGAGTGGCCCGCAATAGCGAGAGGCAGGGTCTCTGTGTTCGAGGAATCCTTACTCGAACACTCTAGTCAAAGCGACCAACCACTAGGAAGACTGCTGAACTTGTTCAAGCGGTCTGGCCTACAAATATGAGGTGTAGGGGCTGTATGTAGTACAATAGGCCAAATTAATGGCCGCAGTACCTTTGGACCTAATACCTCAAACAAGAGGGGGGGAAAGGGTAATTATCAACTTTTTTCTTAGTATTGATAAAAACATCATTATAAATATGCGATCGGTCACCGGGAAGCAAATATGGCACTTTTCGAAAATGTCCATGACTGGCTTTTGATTTCAATCAAGTGTTCTAACAAAATTTTGACGATTGTGTTCAGTTCTCGGAGGCACATTGATAAGTCAACAATTTGATTATAGTCTGTGCAACAAAACAGTGGCCGTGTTCGTAAATGCAAGTTGCTCAAATTTTGCATGTAGCATATCGTTCAGTATTACAACTGAAAAAAGCCCAGCGTTCTGAAATGCAAGTACATTTGCAAATGATAGAAACCCATGCATGTATTTCAAAGTCCTTGCTAGTTTGGATTCGCGAAGAAAAAAACGAACTGTCAAATAAATTCAAGTGGGCTGATAGTAGCTTTTTAAAAATGGTGAAATGCGTTCATTTAAGCAACCATGAATAATTCGCAAATGACTAATCTGACTAGCAAGCGATTGCAAGGTTGCCTGCATGCAAGCAAACAAACCTTGCATTTACGAACACGGCCTATCTCTTTAAAGCAAATGCAAATGTGAACAGTTCACGTGCAATTAAAAATGTTCTAAAATGCAAAAAATATTATGGTATGATTTCGGCAAGTAAATTGCCATAGCATTCTCTTTATCGTCGCAGGACTTTTAAATTTTTGATGCGATTGCATATCGTTGACATTTTCTTCAAGTGCGATACTAATATTTATCGGCGACAAGTTTGTATGGAAAGTTTTTTCAGCGCAGAGCAGAACAGATTAAAAAACGCAGGATCTGTTTAGCAGATACGTGGGCTCAAATCGATGTGTATAGGTTTACATACCACCCCGTATTTTCGTAGCCCTACCACCCATTTTCATGAAGAAGGTAGCAGTGTACGAATACTCCCACCTATCTAAAACTGTAAAAGACAAGGTTCCAACCTACCAGGTTCTAGAGCTATGAGTTGTGACATGCTGAGCCGCCCAAGCGGACCAAGATTTTTCTTGTGATTCTTATGAGTACTTAAGATTTAAAATCCTCCTCTAGTGACCATCGAGTCACTATTTTTGCAGCAGGGCAGTAACAAGGTAAGGAAGTAAGTAAATATTAATTGCACTATTTCTGTAATTTTGCGAAAAGCAACCAATTTTTTAATTATTCAGTATAATTATTCGGTATGAATTTTAACAGTGAATATTTTAATATCTACTCTCGTACTGGAGCTCGAGACTCACTGCACATCGAAATAGCGATTTGAAGTTTTGTTTTGGTGATTACCATCAAGTATATCAATAATAGACTCGAAAAATGCCAGTGTTGAGAGCCCCTGTATGGGCCACCTAGAGATTGGTAGCCGACTTCGTTCCCCAGTTCAATTATTGCACTCCTTGATTTAAAATAAATGTTTTCCCTAGAAAACATACAAGAATATACCTATTTGTTTTTATTAAAATTTGGGACGAGGCTTCTGATGATTTTTCATTACTAAAGCGAATTATCCTCCTGCGAGTTAAGCTTCTGCTACTAGACAGTATTAAACAGTGATTAGTTTACATAAATATATTTTTTTTGTCTGCTGACATTCCACTATGACTTGGCTACAGGAACGACAGATTCGTAATACATTCATGGACTAGTTGGCATATAAAGCAAATATAAAGCATATAAAAAAGGAAACACCCAAACGCGGAATTTTTTTTTTAAGATCGGCTTTGAGAACATAAAAAATTTAGAAACGAAATACTTAGCTTGCGCAAACTATTTCGATTCAAAATTTTTAATTCCTTTCATTTTATTGTTTCAAAAATGAATACAAATCTGTCAAACATATCAATCAGACAAAACATAAATAAAATATATATTCGAAAACAAGAAAAAAATTAATGAAAATCAACAAATTGCTAATATTTCATTTCTAATCCAAAAAAATCGTCAGTGAATTCTGCGTCAGGTCTTCTATCACTTCTATCGGGCTTTTTATCAAAATTCTAACAGAATAAACTATTCAACTAATTTATTTGAAGTATTAAAAATAGATTTTTATACCTTTTTGAATTCTGACATAAATTGGCGGTACGTTCTGAATGCAATGAACCCGATAAGAAGATGAAATAAACATTTCTTAATTGGGCCTTCGTCGACTCCGAATAAACCAAACCTAACTGATGAATGCTTCCATGCCTCCAATAATTCACTGGACATTTTAAAATTTCTCAAGAAAATAATATAAATTTGAAAAAATGTGCTAAAATTCAAGATTCAATTACTCTATACTGTATAACTTATTACATGCAGTTGTTGAAAGAAAAACTTAAGCTACTGCGATTAAATAAATTTGGAGAACATCAAATTTTGAGATAATTCTAAGTACTAATAGTATTTAGTCCTTCTTTTTGTGTCGGCATTTCTAATTACAATGCCCAACAATGGAAATGTTTCGGGCTCAAAAATAGCTGAATCTTGGGCCATTCCATGAAAATACGACCAACATCCGAAAATCCACCTTCACCAATTCCCTTCATACTATATTTGGAGTATGTACTAGTACCTAGTTATTACGTAGGGGCAATATTTTTCCAAAATGTTGGGTAGTTTCAGAAATAACCGTACTTAAATATTTCGAAATTTGCAACTTGAAGCAATAATAATTAGAGTGTTTAGGTAGAGCTCAAGGACAACTAAAAGAGTTAAAGATATGAAAGAAGAGATAAGCAATAACATTAAGTAAAAATTCCAAAAAAATATTAACAAATGCGCGATAGAGATACATTTTATGCAAAAGCACCAGAGTATGAACGAAACAGAAGATGTGCCTTGATTCTCCTATTCGAATGTTTACATTCAAATGGACGCAACATTCGAATCGAGCACGTGTAGCGGGTATAGAATTTGAGTATGTTTGCAAAAATATTTCTTGTAGGTTACACTTGTATTGTCCCTTATTGTCCACTCATACTTCCCCTTTATTTTTTATCTTTCTTTCACACACTTTGCATGTGGTGTTAAAGTATGCTGACTTTTTTATCATAAATATTACTTCTTTATATTTTGACTTTTTCACTCGCATTGAAATTTTTATCAGCTGATTTCAAGGGCACTGAAACATTTAAAAAAATTTGTTCTAGCTCATCACTCTTATTATTATTGCTCGCTGATACGGGTTCCTTTAAAAATCGTACAAAGTGCAAGTAGTATCCTAGCGCTGAAACCTTCAAGCTATTGCATAAAAATGCTAAAAAGGACATTTGACTTAATAAGGCTTCAAAAGAAGATGTCTTTATTCTTGGGGATCTTAAAAAGCCTACGAGGAATTTTCTCCAAATTCATCTAGGTTTTGACTGGCGACACTAAAAGTAAGTTTCCTAAAATTTGGGGGAATCAAATTTTACTCAAAATCTGGAGATTATGTTATTTGAAATAGTAATCGGTGAAGAGCAAAAATTATAATAAAAAACTTAGCTCTCTAAGAATAAAATAACTCACAAAAAACTGTTAATGGAAAATCGCTAAAAAAGCGAAGAATATTGGAGTTTTCCTCGCTTCTACTCGGCTACATACATATCTTCTAAATTGGGCTACTCAAGATTCTTTTTTCCATAAAACCTGGTACACTATAGGGGGGGGAACCCCTTTTTTCAAAGATATCCAGGAATCGCCACTGAAAATATAAGCCACATAGTCCTACAAAGAATTTTATTGAAAGACTGCCCCGCGAACATTTTAACGACTCGTTTACGAGTCGAGAGAAAAAAAACTTTGTTCTCAACCTGTCCATTTAATCGTAAACGGTAACCTTTGCCGCAAAAATAGTAAGGATATATGACTAAACTTAGGTATAATTCTTTGTACTAATAATCCGTCAAGTCGTTCGCGTCATGGTCTAGTAACAAGCTAAGCTTGAAGATATAAAAAGGATATAATAGGTTACGAGTAGCCTGGAGAAGAGAGTGAGTCTCGCGGTTGACCTCTTGGATGTTATATGAGTTTATTGTTTTTAAGCAGCCGACTGAGTCACAACAGTCGGGGTTAGCTTGATATAGCGGAGTGCTATGCCCAGGTCCGTCACAAAGGCGTTGGGGTCAGTGGGGGATTTACCAGGAAGCAAAGCAAGCAATTGCAATTGTCCAAGCGGGGGCTCCAAAAAATTAAAAATTGAAAAAGTGGTAATAGAGCCTATTCAGACGCTGCCATAAGTGTGCTGAGCAAAACCGGTTTTATTCAACCCCTCGGAACACACACGGAGCGTAATTGTGTTTAGAACATTTGAAAGCTTTACAGGAACGTTTAAATGTATTGTAAATAAAATTCACTTGTCAGACAAAAACAGAGCTAAAAAAAACAAGAGATAGAAGTAACATTTTATATGTGTGTAAGTTTTCACGCGTTTGCTTTTGCGTGAAAAATGTTTCGTTAAGTTCTTCCGCTCCCTTCCCTCTCTCATTTATAAAACCGGTTTTACTTGCCATGAATGTGCACCGTCTGAGGCAAATTACACGGCATAACACTTTCTGCCTTAACAAACCGGTTTGTGCGTGTTATACGAATTACACGATAAACTGACTGTTCTGCATTTTTTCGTGTAACAATTCTATTGTCTATGTAGCTGTGTACAAACTGTCAGTTAAGCTATGAGTCATTTTCGTAGACCCCGAGAATGAAATTATGATTGTGTTAGTGTGTTGCTCTGTGCTGTGCAGTCGAGAATTTTTTGGGATGCACAAGTAACAAACTTCCCCGCGACCCCTTGCCTATAAAACCGGTTTATTGGAATTATTGGAAGTGTTGATGGAAGAAATGTTATGCCGTGTAACTTGCCTCAATGTCTCTATCTTCGTTTTGTCAATTCCCGCTGTTCAATTCCGAAGAAGCTGCGTTTAGCTCAGCTTCTGAGGGTACTGTATGTACACAAACCTTTGCGTGAGTGTGACTTCAAATAAATTGAAAGCGTTGGAGTTTTCACATTGATTTTCTGGCCCAAATAAGCTGGAAATATTGCAGCTTCCCCATGTTGTGTAAGGCCTCGGCCACTATAAGAGCGGCACCAGAAAATTTTAACGTCTCAAATTAGCGGAGAGCGGCACTTCAGTATTGTCACACTGCCGCTCATATCATGAACGTGGCTTTAGTGTTTCCAGAGGAGGAAATATATTAAGATTTTTCTGGTGATTAATCTTGATAGATTTAAAATTTATTTTTTAAGGAAGTTGCCTATTTGGTCAAGGTAAGCAGCGCTTCCTTTGCTTCCAAAGAGGAACCGCCACTTCCAAGCAAGGCCGAGACAAGACAGGACAAGGACAAGTCAAGACTGCAAGATCAAGGTAGTAAGGCTTTTTGATCATCACTAAGTGGCAACAGTTTTCCAGTAATGAGCAAAAAGTCTTGTCTTGCACATTTAGCAGGACAAGGACAAGACTGCAAGAATTTTAGCAAGAATTGTTGCATGACTTGTAGCAAGACTTTTTCGAAGTCTTTTTGCTCACTGACTTTAGGCATTTAGTGATGAGCAAAAAGTCTTGCTATCTTGATCTTGTAGTCTTATTTTGTCCTGTCTTGTCTTGTTCTTGCTTTGGTCTTGCTAAATGTACAATAAAAGGAAGAACTGCAAGAAAAGGTACTTAGCAAAAACTACATTAGAACATTTAGTTAACGGCGGGTCTAATTTCGATTTGTGTACGGGACAGTCGTACGATAATGCGTCCAATATGTCCGGTATATATAACGGAATGCAGCAGGCACTTTTAGAGGCAAATCCTTTTGCGTGTTTTATACCGTGTTCTGCTTACTCATTGAATTTAGTTGGACAACAAGCTTAGAAGTAGTGAATTTTTTTGGTATAATTCAAGCTATTTATGTATTCTCTGCAAGTTCAACGAAACGATGGGCTCGTCTTGATGCATGTTTAGGTCCAAACCACTGACATATAGAATGGACTGCTTATGAGAAATTTTTCATGGCACCAATTTGTTCCATAGGCTAAAAACCTTTTTTCACTCCATGTAAACACCGGAATCACTTTTGAAATTTACATTTTTTTAAATACGAACTTAAAACATTAAAACAACACAAATATTTTGTTTAAAAAAATTAATAAACACTATTTTCACTTTTTCACCTTTTAAAATGCTTTTTTTCATTAATTTTCAAATTTTATGTGTATCTGATTTAAGTTCTTAACGCCTGTCTTAGCAACTGACATTCTGTATGTCAAAATCCGGGGGCTTATGGGGAAAAGAGCAAAAGATATAAACATCACTATACCCGTCTATTTTTTTCTAATTGATATTATTTCTGAGTGCTTCTGTCAGTTTGGGGGCTTATGGATGAGCGAGCGACTATACCTTTTTGGTGCCATCGGTTTGTATGAGAATAATTGCTGATGAGCAGTCCATTATTATATGTCAGTGGTCCAAACGCTCCAACCGTAAAGCAATTGTCAACAACTCGCTGGAATGCGCACGCAAAGGCTGTGTCAGCCGTTTCGACGAAGTATGATAAAATAGCTGATACTTTACAAAAAATCGCAGATGATCGTGATCTCGACAGTAATACTCGAAACCAAGCACCAAGTTTAATAAAGAGTATGGAGAATGTTGAATTCGTTTTCATGATGATTTTTTTGGGGTCAGTCCTTCACGAATTTGAAAACGTATCAGCTACTTTACAAAATCCGTCGATTTCTCTTGAAACATGTGCGAACTTGTACACTGCGATAATTACGTTCGTCGAGAATTATCGTGATGACTTCGGATATCGAAGCCAAAGCTAAGGAGCCGGTTCCTGGTTCTGATTATAAAGCGAGCACGCAAAGAACAAGACGCAGAAAAACACAATTTAACGGCGGGCCTGCTCCAGATGCGCTTGAAAATCTGTCTCCGCGTGATAATTTTCGGATAAAATCATTTCTTCCGATGATCGATTCTTTGACAACCAACTTGCAACAACGTGCTACGGCATACACTGATATCGCGGCTAAATTCTCTTTTCTTGTCAATTTAAATGCCACGAAAGAGGAAATCACAGAAAGTTTAGAAAGACTGATAGACGACTATCCAAATGATGTTAACAGGAACATTGCGACTGAAATTCAAAATTTTCACATCTATGTGAAACAGGTATACGGAAACGAGCCTCGTAAAACATTCGTTGAATTGTACCAAACCATTTTCAAGGATGAATTGTTTTCAGCGTTTCCAATTACTGAATGCCTCATCAGGCTATTACTTACACTTCCGATAACTAATAGTACAGGGGAGAGATCGTTCAGCGCATTGAAACGCGTCAAAAATTATTTACACTCTTCGATGTGCCAAGAAAAAGTAAGTGATTTGGGCTTACTATTTATCGAAAAAGACAAGCTTCAAAAACTTGACTTTGATGATGTCATTCATCAATTTGCGACTGAAAAAGAAAAAGTTGTAATTTATTTAGTAAATTATAAGTAAACTGAATAATATATTGATTTTGCAAAATTAAGTGGTTATTATTTTAAAATATTGGGAGGGGGTTAATTTTAGAATGAGGGCCCCGAAAACCTGAGGTTGCTTGGGGACCCGTCATAGGTAAATCCACATCTCTGCGTACTAATAGTCTGGCCCCGACACTAGCTTGAAGCCCAAAAAGCTAAAACCGCCATATCCCTGCGATCGAATTGTCAAGCAACAGCAATCTAGAGCCTGAAACACAAGCACGCAACATGTTAAAATGTTATGTTTATATATAGGTATGGATTCTGCTATTCATCAATAGTAAACACTATTAGTACGTTTCCATGACAGCTTGAAGCTTGCTTGACTTGCGTACTTCAAGTACGACTAGAGTCGATCAAAAAGATTTTTCTGATCGCCTCGAGTGCTTGTCATGTAAACTGAGCTTGTGCCTGAAATTGTGAAAGTTAGGCTTGTAAATGTGTCTAAAAGCAATTTGGGGAAATATGAGGAGACAAAATTATTAATAAAGAAATAACAGCACGATAAAAGAAAGAAATATAAAAGTAACTTCAACTGACAGCTCACGACCTCAAGATCATTTCAAACTAATAAGCCGCTTTAAGTAGGCATCGATGACATCATCACAATCTATATTTACTGCCAGCTCTTGTTCTATTGTTCATACATGGTCTTAGATAATTTTTTATCATTAATTTTTGTTCACTTTTTGCAATTGCCTTTTCGTCTTTGTAAACGCGAGTGTCGACAGCAGTTTTAATGAGCGGTCCCCCAATTAAGTACCAACCGCATCCAATATGCTGCTTGACCACCGCATCGAACGAGAACCGGTCTACGTTTATCCGTTTTCTTCGCCCCATACAATTCCTTAAGGGGGTCCGCTCATGGTTTACATCGAAATTTTTTTCAGTATAGTTCCGATCCTTGACGAAAACAGTAATGTACCGACCGAGGGCTTACTATACGGGCCGGGTATACCTGATTAACATCTGATCCTCGTAAGTCTATTTTTTCATTACATAAAACTTTAAACCCCATTTTCTCATTACTATATTTCAAAAAACGGTGGGCAGGATTAAAAAAAAACTATTGAACATATTTGCAAAACTTTGATGTTATTTTGTAGATAATTAAAAAGCCTACAAAGTAGACCTATA
Source organism: Thereva unica (assembly GCA_949987705.1). Lineage (NCBI taxonomy): Eukaryota > Metazoa > Arthropoda > Insecta > Diptera > Therevidae > Thereva > Thereva unica. Next base: position 80,920,776 of record OX465283.1, on the reverse strand, counting down.
ACATTCCCGAAAATATTGTGTAAAATATATTCTAAGCGTAGTAATAGCTAGAAAAAACAAGTCAAAAATTGAACTTTTTTTTAACAATAATTTTAACATTAAATTTTTTACTTTTAAATGGTATTAGAGGTCTACTTTGTGCAGTAAGGTCTTCTGATTAAGAATGTGTTTTCGGTTTTTGATTCAGATGAAAACTTCGAGCTGCATCATGCCCACCGTTTCAATTTTTTACGGCGAGGCGTTGAGAGAAATCCTTTATAAGTCCACTATTTTGAGATTTTGTTACCCACAAAATTTTTTATTATTTTATAAATCTTTAATAAATAACATGATGAAAAAGTTTGACTTGTTTCTTTTCTTATTTCTAAGAAAAATTGTCCTGAAAACCGCCTTTTTTTCGAGCGATCCATGAGCGGACCCCCTTAAAGCTGCAATCAGAGCATACTAACAGCGCTCCAAATTCGCTTCTCTTAGTGGCACTTCCGCTGGATGAGAAGTAACAAAGCAATTGCATTCAGCCTTGATGCAAGTTTCCTTCTCGTGCAAAGTTAAATAATTGTAAAAGTTTTTGCAATTATTTTACTGTGTAGCTGAGTCATCTGACAAATAAAACTAGTTGGGATGTGGGTTTGATCACTTCGGTCCACACGATCAACTTCCCAGTATGACGAGCGGAAATAACGGACTTATTGCAAAATAGTAATACGTTTAGGTCGAAAGTGCGAAATTGACTGGTATCAGAACTGATGACAAAGTAATCCTAAGATAATCTAGTTCAAATAACTATATTAGTAGCAAATCCACAAAATTTTTCTAGAGAATTTCAGAAGCAAATTTGTTAGCAAGCAAACGTTTCCTTAGTACTTCGTTCGCTGCACGCTGCTGATAAACTGGCAAGCGAATGACTTCATTTGGAAATTCCAAAGCTTTTCGGAGATATAAGCAATAATCACTTGTCAGACTTAACTAAAAAGAAAAAAAATTTGGTAGCTACTGGAGATTCCGGGATGACCGCAATTACTGTAGTACGTAGATAACAATTCCCCGTCAAAAAAGTGCCGATCCAAGGTTTGAAAAATTCGTGATGTTTGTAAAGGGTAACGTAATTTTTGCGTGATGTTTAAAGTGTGTCGGATCTTGACAAGTGATGTTTTATTGGAAAGCTATCGCTGTCTTCTTCTTCTTTAAACTCCTTTAATCCCTCATGGGACACAGCTATCGCTGTACAGAATCCAAAAAGATCAATTCCACGGTCTTTCTGACACTTAATCGGTTTTTTTTTTCATTTAAACAAAAAAAAGGCTGGACCGAATGCTATGAAATTTTTTTCCAGGGCATTTCTTCGTTAATATTCTTGATTCTTGTTACGGCACCTCAAAGAGTAGATAAAGTTTTTGGTTTGCACTGTATCGTGCAGGTACAAAAATCACGAACGTCGTTTAAGCAAAAAACCGTTCGACCGAATTTTATGAAAATCTTTGCAGATCATATTTTCGTTAATACTTTTCGAACGTCACCTTAACCAAGTCGACATTTTTTATGGTTCGCGCGATATCGCGCAGGTACAAAAATCGCTTGTATCATTTAAAGCAAAAAACGGCTCGACCAAATATTATAAAAATCAGATTTTCAGATTATATTTTCGCTAATACGCTTCGAACTACACCTCAAGTTATTTATTTATTTATTTATTTATTTTAAAGAAGAAACATATTTGTACAAATAAGAACAAGCCTTACATAAAGGCCAAAGGAGGTGTTGATTATATGGGAATGTGGTAACCGATATTACTTTAAATGAGACATCAGAGAAAAAAGAGAAAAACATTTTTAGAAAAGAGAAATTGAAAATTTAAAATGACATTACTTTTTTTTTGTTTTTTTTTTATGTGGCAGACTAGAGGCTTAGGGAAAGTCCCTTTGTACTGTCGACAATATATTTTTTCCGTATGCACCGTCGAACAGCAGCTCTAGCCGGAAGATAGAGAGAAGAGAAAGAAAGAAGAGATGAAGGAACTGTCACAACAACCTGGCCGCGATATTTTTATTCCACCTACTCTCAACCATTTCGCGACTCTGACATCGAGGCATCGAGAACAACTCGCTGGAGTGTTATGCCTCCTGAAACGAGTTGAATCTCATCAACCAACCGATGGCATGCGCTAGGTGGAGCGGGAAGGACTAGAGAAGGCTATGACAGAAAGAATGTAAAGAGGGAAGAAGAGAGAAGGGAAGCTATGTAGGTGGAAAGTGGAAAAGGCGAAGGCCCCTGGGTCTGGCCGGGATTCGAACCCGGGACCTCTGGGACAGTAGTCAGGTGCCTTACCCCTAGACTACCGAGGCCCCCACTACTACTATACTATCTAAATTGACTAAATTAGGGGGCTGAAAAATTAACAATAAGTTGCCTTCTGAACTTTCCTACAGCACCAGCTCGCTTAACATCTATAGGTAGTAAATTCTTATTCAGAAAAACCCCCAGATTCTTTACCTTAGCACAAAACGGAATGATATTACGGTTTAATAATACTGCAGGAAATCCGTTGGTATTTATAACATTTTTAGATACGACTATTGCTTGAGACTTGTCAGAGTTTAGTTGCAATCTATTCTCTCTCGCCCACCCAGATAACGCCTCGAGGTCTTTATTGATTCGCCAAATACAATCCTCAATCATGCCAAGGCGGCAGCTAAGGTAGATTTGAACATCGTCCGCGTACAACAGGACTTTAAAAAAATTTAGGTTCTTTGGGAGATCATTAATGAAGAGGGAGAAGAGGAGCGGACCAAGTATAGAACCTTGAGGTACGCCCTTAGATAGGAGTGAGAAACTGTTATGAAACCGCTTATGAAATTCCAAATAAGACGGACAGCGGACGATGAAAAATTCAATTGAGAAGATATTTTTTGCCATAAAAGAACATATCATCCTAATCTTGCAATGCAAGAATACAGCGGTTCCAGATTAGAAATTCCGGGAGGCTTATAACTTGTTTTCACCCCCAAATAATTCAGCAAAAATAAATTCGACTCCATCATTTGATGAAGCTACAAGTTTATACGATATGCCCACTTTAAAGAAAATGGCGACATCGCCCCCACCACGCCTATCAAATCGGTCGGATCTAAGGACATTATATCCAGGTATGGAGATAAGTGAATCCGGTAAGTCCGGCTTCAACCACGTTTCAGAGAAGCAAATGATATCTACATACATTCGAGTCTGCAAAGATATACCTTATTTCATCAATACTCCTAATTAAACTGCGCGCATTAAGATGACAGACTTTCAATCCACTAGATTTCGAGACAAAAATTCGTAGTAGGATTCACATCACGACGAGAAGGAACGTTACCCGACATCAAGCATAAGGATACATGTAGGTGTGCAAAAGACAAAGCAAGACTTCAACAAACTAAACTAAACAAAATAAAATAAAAAGAATAAAAAGAAATTTGAATTAAAAATTTCAAAAATTAAACTAAAGAAAAATAAAAAAGAATGAAAAAAAACTTAAAAAAAAAGTGCCATGGCTTCTCGATGGCACAGTAGACATGAATAGACCCCAAGGATAAGACATATTCATGTCAAAAACAAAAACAAAAACAACAAAAACAATAAAAACAACAAAAACAACAAAAACAGCAAAAACAACAAAAACAGCAAAAACAACAAAAACAACAAAAACAGCAAAAACAGCAAAAACAACAAAAACAACAAAACAGCAAAAACAACAAAAAAAAAAGAAAAAACCACAAAAAAACAGCAAAAACAACAAAAACGACAAAACCAGCAAAACGGCAAAAACAACAAAAACAGCAAAATCAACAAAAACAGCAAAACGGCAAAAACAACAAAAACAACAAAAACACCAAAAACAACAAAACCAACAAAAACAGCAAAAACAACAAAAACAACAAAAACAACAAAAACGGCAAAAACAACAAAAACAACAAAAACAACAAAAACACCAAAAACAACAAAAACAACAAAAACACCAAAAACAACAAAAACAGCAAAAGCAACAAAAACAACAAAAACAACAAAAACAGCAAAAACAACAAAAACAACAAAACCAGCAAAAACAACAAAAACAACAAAACCAACAAAAACAGCAAAAACAACAAAACCAACAAAAACAGCAAAAACAACAAAAACAGCAAAACAACAAAAACAGCAAAAACAGCAAAAACAACAAAAACAGCAAAAACAACAAAAACAACAAAAACAGCAAAAACAACAAAAACAACGAAAACAGCAAAAACAACAAAAACAGCAAAAAAAGCAAAATCAACAAAAACAGCAAAAACAACAAAAACAGCAAAAACAACAAAAACAACAAAACCAACAAAAACAGCAAAAACAACAAAAATAGCAAAAAAACAACAAAACCAACAAAAACAGCAAAAACAACAAAAAACAACAAAACCAACAAAAACAGCAAAAACAACAAAAACAACAAAAACAGCAAAAGCAACAAAAACAACAAAAACAACAAAAACAGCAAAAGCAACAAAAACAACAAAAACAACAAAAACAGCAAAAACAACAAAAACAACAAAAACAGCAAAAGCAACAAAAACAACAAAAACAGCAAAAACAACAAAAACAACAAAAACAGCAAAAGCAACAAAAACAACAAAAACAGCAAAAACAACAAAAACAGCAAAAACAATAAAAACAACAAAAACAGCAAAAACAACAAAAACAGCAAAAACAACAAAAACAACAAAAACAGCAAAAGCAACAAAAACAACAAAAACAGCAAAAACAACAAAAGCAACAAAAACAACAAAAACAACAAAAACAGCAAAAGCAACAAAAACAACAAAAACAGCAAAAACAACAAAAACAACAAAACCAACAAAAACAGCAAAAACAACAAAAACAACAAAAACAGCAAAAAAACAACAAAACCAACAAAAACAGCAAAAACAACAAAAACAATAAAAACAGCAAAAACAACAAAAACAGCAAAAGCAACAAAAACAACAAAAACAGCAAAAACAACAAAACCAACAAAAACAGCAAAAAAACAAAAATTTATCCTAAAAGTATGCCAAACAGTAATTAGTCATGGTAACGATTTTCGTCTCCGCACATTCTTTCAAATAGACTCCAGGGATAAGACATATTCATGTCAAAAGAAAAAGAAATTGAAGAATTTGATAAATTAAAAACAAATCAAAGCATACGTCATTGTTTATTCTGCTCCACAAGAGTATCCAGAGTCGAAGCATCATCAATCCATAAGGAGGTGCTATCTGCACTGGCTTTGACAAATACTTTGCCATTGACCACGTATGCATGGGATAGTCTTCCATCCGCCTTCAAGCGTCGGGCTCGCAGGAAAATTAGTCTATCATGGGAAGTCAGAGACTGGTTGACGTAAAATCTGGTGGAACTGTCCGACATATTGATATCGATATCTTTTGTGGGTCGTGAGATTTCATGCAGGTGCAAAAATTACTTATGTCGTTTAAACCAAAAACCGGCTCGAAGGCGTTATTTTTGACATGAATATGTCTTATCCCTGGGGTCTATTTGAAAGAATGTGCGGAGACGAAAATCGTTACCATGACTAATTACTGTTTGGCATACTTTTAGGATAAATTTTAGAAGCAAATTAAATTAATATTTAATTCTGCATACTTTTAGGTGAAAATATTATCGAAAGCTTTCTTAAGGTTAGAAAATTTTCGAGTCATTTCTTTTGACATGAATATTTGTCGTTTTGATTAATTATAATTGTTTTTAATTATTAATATGAATATTTATATTTTTCAAAATATAAATTAAATTCTAAAAGTATAAACTATGAAAATAATTTAATATTATGTGAACTTTCATAATTTAAATTAAAAATAATGCAAAATAAACTTGCAAAAAAATATATTCTTCGAATTCAGGCTTAATTCATCCAAGTAGTTTGCCAAACTGCAATACACACAGTGCAACTAGTTGCCCAAACTCTAGGCCCCGCCCCCATAAAATTAAAAGATTTTGATTTATCCCAACTGAAACCCCAACTGTCAAATCAGTTTGCCAACTGCCCCACACACGATGCGATTCAGTGACAACACAACTCAGTTAGGACAACTAGTTGGCCTGTGGATGGGCCTCATTAGAAAGTGCTTGAGTCGTCCGTCGCGCGATATTTTTGTGTTTTCGAAGCGGGGCGGAATCAGAATCGATATCACGGAATTTTCTTACTACGCAGTTTGCGGATTGAGTGTGGTGCGGCCGCGGTGCGTTTAGAATTTTTGCAAAAGCACAATTTTTTTATTTTGAACGATTTCGTTTCGTGTGTTTGTATTCTGTTACATTGTGGAAAAGGATAAGGTGGTTGAAGGGTATGTATTGAAGCGAGCCAGATTATTGTTGTGTGCATTCCTTTCGACCCCCTCCAGGGGTTCTTTCCAATAAGAACAAGAAGGTGATTTCCAATAAGAACAAGAAACAAATAGACCCCAGGGATAAGACATATTCATGTCTACTGTGCAATCGAGAAGCCATGGCACTTCCCGTCTTTTTTTTTTGGTTCGCACAATATCGTGCAGGAAAAAATGACCACATACGTACACACATACACACACGCACACACACACATTCTTCTGCTATTGGGGCCTTGAAAAATTAAAATACTTTGAAAATTTCGATTTTCGGACCGATTACAATAACTTCCCCATACTGGGAGTCTTCGAATCTAAAAAGTCTAGAGGGTTTGAAAAATTTCGATTTAATGTTGGGTCTACGTAATAGAGCAGGGTCCGACCACTAAAAAATAAAAGGGGGGGGGACCCTTAGACCCCGTTGTTGTGCTCCTTCTCATACAACATCCAAAAGTTCAAACACGAGGTTCACCCCTCCTCCTCATACATCTCCTAAATTACCCTTAACTTTTCCTATCCTTCAAACTATGCTTACTACTAAACATTGCACCGTGGTGTGAACGATATGAGGAATTGTTAAACAACTACTAAACGTAAGTTACACTAGTTATGACATCAAAACGGAGCACCAAAGCGTACCTACATACCTGATATACTCGAGACCTAGCTAAGGGAAGCATTCAAGCAAACATTTATTCTTTTCTGAAACAAGGAATAGCAAAATAGTTTTTAAAACGTTTTTAATTATATACTTTTGCCTATTCTTAACTGTATTTCCAATCAATTTACCTTAAAAATGACAAACATCACTTCCAGAATTGCATGGTAAATAAACTAAATTTCAAGTACACCACATTCAGCCGAAAGTTATGACAGCTATGAACGTAAATTTACCACAGACATTGTCTGCACTGGACAGGAATCGTTATACAACACGAAAAAGGCGTGCCACCAGAATCACTGCAGTTCGCTCTTCCGACCAGAAGCAAGGACCATAAGCTGCCCCCACCAGCTTACGGCATTAAGATCGCACCACGACTGATGTTTTGTGCGTTACTAATGCGAGATGTCAGCATTGAAGGTCCTGCCGGATGGTACAAATCGACCCCCCTCCATTCCCCTGCAAATAGCATCGTGTGATGGCATTTATAACACGATTCTTGCTCCTGCTTGATTCTGTACGTCATCAATAACAATAAATCAATGTTGCAATGCGAGATGTTCGGATTGAAACTAGGTGTTTTGGGGCTTTTCGCAAAAAAATACAGTGCAAAAAATGCTATTTGTAAGGACAATTTGCCATTGGGACCTCATCAAGTAACGTAAGTGGTACGGTTTAAGCACAGGTTATCAACTGAGAAATTAATTGGGAGCCTTTCAAGAGGTCCCGTCCTTGTACAAGTAATGAAAGGCAGCAGACTGTGGGCGATACAAGCTTTTCAAGCAATAAACAAAAGGACCACCATGTCCTTGCTGACAGGAGTCGAGAAGAAGTTGCCCTGCTAATCAGTAGACATGACCACAATCCCTTGTAAAGTTACAGGGTACGTTGGCGATGCCTTAGCTGGAAATGGGTACATCACCGGGAAAGGGCTCTCAATGTACCTTGCGGGTGTGGCAGGTCTGATTTAAACAATTGCTGCGGTGTTTGCTCTAGAGTAATGATAGAATCCTGTACGAAGCTTTTGTGTTTAGAGGAGGATGTAGTTGATTTTGGAGCAATTTTGTAGCTTTTATGTTAAAAATATATTAATTTTACAAGTTTTGCGTTAGTTTCATAAATTCCAGCAATAGAGATGTACATTTTGCGCTAAAGAAAATTTATATGTCACAAAATTCGGTTGCTCTATTTACCATAACGAAAAAAGCGAGTCTTTTTACTATTTGCACATGTTATAAGACTCCTCCTCATCTACCTATTGAGGTGCAATTTCTCTTCCTCATATACTCGACTATATATTCTTCTTTCGGCCTGGTCAATTTGTCTGTATTTCCGTTATACTCGTTATTCGTTCAACCCTGTACCCACTGAAAAGTTATACTGTGTCTACCATAACAGATTACGACTAGCTTGTATATTAAATGACACGCCCAGTATTTTAATATCCCCTTGGCTATCTGTGTATAGAGCTACATCATAGTTCTTGTCAGGCTGAAAGTTTTTTCAATCCTCTCTGGTGAGGATCTGAACATCGAAATGGCCGATGGCCTATCTGCTGGGCGCTTTTAAAGAACACAAAAAGTTAAATAATATCACTTATTCTTTCCACTGCAAGTTGTTGATAAATAAACAGCAACACAAATTTGTCTGTTAGAAGCATCTCTATGAACAGGTGAACATTCAGCGGATCTTTCTCGTCTATGCTAGCTTGCTGGGCTTGAAGTTATCATACAGCTCTTCGAACGCAGACCGGGGAGCAATGGACTTCCTGCATTCTCAATTATGAATATTGTCGTGGGTGTTACATTTGTACGATGAAGAATCGTATTACCTGCATCTGCAAGGTCATCTTCTAGTCCTAGGTCCTTCTCCATACATGAGAAACACGTTTCCTACTTCGAAAATCTCTGGTGTGCGTGAGAGTTTTGAAAGCATCAATGACTGGTTCTTCTTCTTCTTATTCACCTTTAACCCCTAATGGGGCATAGAGCAGAAACAGTTTTGTGCGCAGCTCTCAACTAAGATCATAGTCCATTCAAAACGCGGGGGGGAGGGTGTTCCAAAATAACACCGTTAAGAAAATCGAACCCTAAAGGTTTTTGGGGTCGCTGATCACGAAAATCGAGGTCCCGCGGTCCTAAAATTAGGGCGTCACCCCTAAAAATGCAAAAAACGCCCCTTTTATATATTTATTTGCGAAGGTTGTTGATTTATACTAAATTAAGGCGAACTTTATGGTAAGGGGTAGTCCTAAAGGGTTGAAACTACCCCTACATCAGCCAAAAATGGCAAAAAATGTAAACATTTTTTTTTAATTTATGCTTCAAATTCGATTGTGGGCGTACTGTCAGGCAAAAATGAATTATTGTCAACCCTTAAGGGGTTAAAACTACCCCTACAATATAGTTCATTGAAAACTAGGGAGGGGGGTGTTCCAAAATTACACCGTTAAGAAAATCGAACCCTACACATTTTGGGGTCGCTGATCACGAAAATCGAGGTTCCGCGGTCCTAAAACATGGGCGTCACCCCTAAAAATGCAAAAAATACCCCTTTTTAGGGGGTTTTCACGATTATTTCAGTAATAATGAAAACTAATGCGATGACATGCACTTTTTTTAATATTTATTTGCGAAGGTTGTTGATTTATACTAAATTAAGGCGAACGTTATGGTAAGGGGTAGTCCTAAAGGGTTGAAACTACCCCTAAATCAGCCAAAAATGGCAAAAAATGTAAACATTTTTTTTTAAATTTATGCTTCAAATTCGATTGTGGGCGTACTGTCAGGCAAAAATGAATTATTTTCAACCCTTAAAAATTTTTTTTTTGCTTTTTGTTTGAAATTTGGCTCAAAAGGTACCTATTATCAGCAAAAAAATTAATTTTTTCATCTCTTAAGGGGGTACAACTACCCCCACATTAAAATTGTAATTGAAACAAATTAAAATTTATTGTTTTACATTTAAATTTTATTTTCCATTTGTAATCATTACAACATTTGGAACATTTCACTATAAACCCCTTTGTACAGAGGTTAAACTTAGGGGTGGGGTTAGAGAAAAAAAATTAAAAATATATTGAGAAATATTTCATTTCGTGGAATCTTTAAATAAACTCTGAATTTTTGTAAAAACGACAATCACACAATAATTGCGCAATATGTACCCTAATTTATTTGAGGTACTTCTGAGTGGTTCGTTTTTTACAATGACATTTAGGCAGGTCGCGGCTTCGAGGGAGGGTCAGCAAGGGATGCCCACAGGGCGGGGTCCTATCGCCCCTCCTGTGGAACATCACTGTGGACACTCTGCTCAGAGGTAATGGGCGTGCACACCGTTGGGTATGGAGATGATGTAGCGATTGTGGCACGTGGCATGTTTATGAGCACTACGGCAGATATCATGAGGAATGCACTCCAAGTGGTTGAGCAGTGGTGTACGGAACAAGGCCTCACCATAAATGCCAATAAGATAGACGCGATAATCTTCACTAGGAAGATTAAAGATCTGGATTTTCAGCCCCTCATGCTTTTTGGATCGAGGATCAAGGTGTCTGGGATGGTCAAGTATCTGGGTGTATACTTGGACTCGCGACTAACCTGGAAATACCACGTTGAAGAGAAGATTAAGAAGGCGACAAGGGTGCTTCACCAGTGCAGAAAAGTATGTGGACTAAGGTGGGGTATCTCACCAAGGTTAGCATACTGGACATATACCATGATGGTGAGACCCATCATAACTTATGCCTCGGTGGTCTGGTGGACTAAAGTCACACAGAAAACCGTCAAGAGGCATCTGGACAAGGTGCAAAGAATGGCCAGCGTAGGTGTGAGCGGTGCTTTCCGCACCACACCCGCGGCGGCATTGGAGGTGCTGTTAGGTCTGCTGCCGTTAGATCTCCAGGTGATGAAAACTGCGGCAGCCTCAGCGATTCGGATGAGACGGGATGCCGCATGGCAGGCGTCAGGAACCTTATATGGGTACATGGAGATTCTGGATCGCATTAAAGGGATTAGGGAGCTCATGATGCCCATGGAAGGGATCACAAAAATGAGGGTGACCGAAAGGTATCATAAAACCCTCATAGGGAACGGAACGCTCCCGGAAGGGAGGCCGGAAGACATATATCTTCACGGACGGATCCATGATTGACGGCAGAGCAGGTGCGGGAGTCTTCTCAGAGGACTTAAATCTGACCTGCTCTCTGGCTTTGGGGAATTACACCTCAGTCTACCAGGCGGAAATGCTTGCTCTGCTGCACGCGCTGGATCACATAAATGAGGGTCAGGTGCAGGGAAGAAGTATCCTTATAGCACTGGACAATCAGGCTGTGATTAAGCGCATGAATCAGACAGAGATTAATGCGTCTCTGGCGCTGGAATGTGTCCAAAAACTAAACAGGTGTGCGAAACAAAACAACGTGACGCTAGCTTGGGTTAGAGGACATACAGGCATCGATGGGAACGAAAAGGCTGACAACCTGGCAAAACAGGGGTCAACCTCGGAATTCTGGGGACCGGAGCCATACTCTGCCATTGGCAGAGGGTTGTTAAGGAACTGCGTCGAGAAATGGGTCGCTGAGGAACACCGGAGACGGTGGGACGCTATGACCACGTGTAGGCAGGCTAAGATGGTGCTTACGTTGCCGATTACCGCAGCCAGAAGAAAGATCCTGCATATGCAAAGGAGAACCCTCAGATGGTTGGTGGCACTGATTACAGGACACGGATGTTTCAGGTATCACCTAAAAAGAATGGGAATTCTGGAGGATGACACCTGTCGGATGTGCCTGGAGGAACCTGAGACGGCCACACACATAGTGTGTCACTGTCCGGCGGCGGCGAGAAAAAGGGCTGCCATAACTGGACTCCATTAGATGGAGGACATGAGGCAGACTCCCTTCAATCAGCTGCTTGCGATAACTAGGGGAGTCGAAGCAAGGGAGCAATGGGACAACCCACTGCAACCCCAATAAGATGACCCTAGGCAGAGGGACGAAAAGGGACCCGCAAATAGTGGTCTGATTCGATATCCCTCGAAAATCTATATATAGGCAGGTAAAAACGGAGGCAAAGTAATAAAATTAAGATATAGCACCCGAATTGGTTTTTTTAGTAAATTTTAATTGCAGTTACTTGGAAGTTGAAGTAATAAACTAATTTAGTGAGGAGTGTAATGTGATGTACGATTATACAAAAAGGATTTTTTTTTACAATTTTTGCCATTTTTCGCCAATTTAGGGGTAGTTTCAACCGTTTAGGACTACCCCTTATCATAAAGTTTGCCTTAATTTAGTACAAATCAACCACCTTCACAAATAAATATTAAAAAAAGTGCATTTCATCGCATTAGTTTTCATTATTACTGAAATAATCGCGAAAACCCCCTAAAAAGGGGTGTTTTTTGCATTTTTAAGGGTAACGCCCGAATTCTAGGACCGCGGGACCTCGATTTTCGTGATCAGCGACCCCAAAAACGTTTAGGGTTCGATTTTCTTAACGGTGTTATTTTGGAACACCATAACGCGCGTTTTGAATGGACTACCAGGAACTTCCAGCTTTTGCGGCCTCTGCTGATACGGTTCTCTTCCACGTTTTTCTAGATCTTAGGGCTCGACGGGATCCTTGCGGATTCCAATCAAGGGCCTGTTTGGCTAAATTCTGGTTTTCGTATCGCAAGTGTGGCCAATCCAATTCCATTTCCTTTCCATGATTTGGTCGTCTATCCTTTCTTTACCGGTCGTCTTTGGTCGTCTATCCTTTCTTTAAAGTCAAGTTCATATTCAGTTCATGCTTGAAATTGTTGTTGCTTTTTCGCCAAAAGTTAGAAATGCGAAAGCTCGCTGGAATGGCATTCCATTATTCCAGTTGATTACTCTCTTTTGACCCAGCTCTTAGGTTTAACTTCAGTTCAAGTCCAGTTAGGCGAACTGCGGACTATTTTATGCTTAGTTGAATATGTGGAAATGGTATGGGGTTATTTTAAAGTTAAGTTTACCAATTTGCCCGAACTTGTGCAGTTTGACCCGTGAAGCCGGGGTATAACATGTTTTCAGGAACATTACACAAAAGAACTCAGTCTATGTTTAAGATACCAATCGAAGAAGATCATGCATGTTTGTTGTGTGGGAATATTTTCTCTTCGAATTCTGCGGAGACTACACATATTCAGAATAAGCAATTTATATTCTGAATATAAGTGAAAAGGTGCCGGAAGGATATGATCCAAATGAACGATAAACTTTTCCACTTCCATTTCTTCAATTATAATTCAATATAATTCAAATTTATTTATACTATTATTATGACCGTTGTTATTCTAGTTTTAATTTATAACTTTAATTCAAAATATCTTTAATTCAAATTATCTCGAATATTGTTGATTAATAAATCGTGTAGCCGTGTATGGTGTAAATGAAAAAAAATGAAATTACATGAACTTACACAAATTTTCAAGAAGTTACACAAATTCTGTCTCAGTACTATCTCACGCGATAATAAGCGGCGAAAATTTACTCAACTCGTTCAGGAAGTTACACGACATTTTTGCATCGAGATTTTTATATAATTTCTGCTCAAAAAGCGAAACAAGAGAGGCAAAAGTAAAAATTTCAGAAGAAAAATCCACCAAGTGAGAGAAAATTTCTCATTAAACTGTGGCTCTCAAATTTTAACATGAGAAGTAAAGAGACGAAACACAAAATAATTTCATTTTTACGACGCTGGAACTTTTTGAAAAGTTTGTAAAATGCACCATGTCAACTCCCAAAGAAAAAAATTGTTCCGATGCCTCTGTGTTGCGTATTGTTGTTTACTGTGATTCATATAAACTGCAGGGCGCTGTTGGAGCACTTTTAAATTTTGTTCCAAGTTTCGTAAAAGAGGTAAATGAACGAAATGAGAGCAAAATATCTTGTGGCGAAAGATTTTTTTATGTTATGCGAGTTATTATGGTGCAATTTTAAATTTTGTGCCCCTGAATGAAGAATATATGAGTGAAATATTTTTATTTGATTTCAAACTTTGAGTGATACAAGTGATTAATTAGTTAAAATTAATGATAATTATTAAATAAGTAATGCGTTTTTAAAATTTGTTATTTATATTTATATGTTATTAGAATTAATTTCCTTATTGTTTTTTTTTTTTTGTATTTATAAGAAACTTAAAATATTTTTCTGTGCTTATCTTCAAGGTGTGAGTTACGTAAGTTTTTAGATAATTTTAATAAAAATTAGTCTGATGTAGTTGAAGAAAGTTAGGCAAATACTCAAAATATTTCCCTGCTACGATAGATCCAAGGTATTACAGTAATGGTAAATAACTGTGGTAAATTAGTTAATAGATTTTGGTTGGTTTATTAAATTTTAAAAAACTCCATCTATTGTTCTTGTTTTTTTTTTTTTGTAATCTTTTTCAAAACTAACGGAAACTAAAGTTCACTTTACTGTTCGGGATATACTGATTGGGAAGACTAGTAAAAAAAGGTGGCAAAGTTTTACCAATATATGGAAAATTTTAAATGTCGGAAAGAAATAGAATTAACGTTCAGGGTGAATAAAACAGTAGATTCTACGTTGCAAAAAGAAATTGAGGAAGCTCAGCAGTGGTCAGAGATTTTAAGACTAGCACAAAAAGAATTTTTAAAAGATTTACAAAATGTTGTTCCTTTTCAGGAATTTATTAAAAAAAGGTAAATTTCCCGTCCTTGCGATCCAGATGAAAGTATATTTTTATTAAATGTTTAGCCGATGGGGCGCAAATTTGCCTACTGCACCGGGCGCAAAACAGCCACGCGCCGGCCCTGGGTGTAACCAAATCGCTTTCCGCTTGGATTCCGTGTTTTACTTTCCGTGCGCTTGCTGCTTGCTGCGTCGCGTCGCCCAGTTTTGTATTTTGTATTGCCGCGGTGAGTGGTGTCGTCTATTTCTGACAAATAGGTATGTTCACGGTATACAGAAACAGTTTCTGGGTATGTTGACAAGTGTTATTTGTTGTCCTTTCCTTTAATAACCGATTAAAGGAACCTTATGTTTATTGTACTAATAGTTCTTTTGTTTTTCAGATTCGTGCATTTGCCGACGGGATTTTGCTATTTCTGGAATTTTACAGAGTAAAATTACGAAAATGAAGTGGCAGTCACCAGACGGGGTAACAAAGAATCAAATTGACCACGTCCTAGTTCATAGAAGAAGGGCGACGAGTATACTGGGCATAAGAACAATGAGAGGAGGATGCTGCGTCTTGACCAGTGTTGTCACCTTACTACAATTGCAGCAAATCTACTACATTTTTCGTGTTTTCTTAACTTTTGCTACTTCACTACTCAAATTGCTAAATTTACTCCTCATTTCAGAGATGTAATCTAGAAGAAAATAAACCAGGCAAATGCTTCAATTATCAATATGAAAACGTCATTTAAAGAAAATGTCAAAGTTGAAGTAGATTATAGATAAAGAGAATCAACTATCTATATCTAATATGTACTTTGGATTAAAGTTTGCAAAAGAAGAAGAAAATTTAAAAGGTAGCACTGAAGATTTTGAATTAGAAGAATACCTTAATGATGTTAAAAGAAATATTATAAATTTTTATGTTGAATTATGTAATTGTAAATCTATGTTATCGAGCTTCACTAACAAAATCGATTGATCTTCAAATTTACTACTCAAAAACTGGTATTTACTACATATTTTTTTTTTCATCTACTTCCAAAATTTGCTTGGGCGGTGATAACATTGGTCTTGACCAACTATCTAGTCAAGGTCAAATGAGAACCCGGATAATAACCAAAACGCTGAAAACAAACACAACTATAATACGAAATAGATAAGCTAAAACTGTAAGAAATAAAGAATTCCTACAAGCATGCTGTCGTACAAAAATAAAAGAGACAGAAGAACACCCCACAATGACAAATGGGAGCAAATTAAAAGCAGCATAAAGGAGGCAGCAGAAGAGGCACTAGGCTGATCCCCATGCAGACTAGACTGGTTTGATCAGGACTGTAGAGTCGCAATTGAAAAAAGAAACCGGGGCCACCGGAAATATATCGCAAGACCAACAAGAGCAAGGATGGAAGGCTTCAAGCAAAAAAGAAAAATCGCAGACAAGCTTTGTAGAAAACAGAAGCTTACCTATGTCGAATTAAAAAAGGCGACAAAAAACATAGGCTTGGAGATCAATGAAGAAAATATAAAGGGGTTGCAACAATCCAGAGCTGGAATATTTAGAATGGAAAAAACATAACTATCGACGAACACAACCTAGAAGTCGTCGATAAAAAAGTCTACAGCTACAAAAATAAATGAAGAAAAGGAAGAGATAATAGAGCCACGAAATTCCAACACAGAAGAATTCACATAGTAACCTGGAATTCTTCAAATAAGGAGACGGTCAATGCTATAAACCATATAATGAATAGTACAAGGTAAAGCTCCAGTATAATAGTCAACTTGCTGCCAACTTCACAAACCTGAAAAATTTCAATTATTTCTTATAATTAATTGGGGTTGGACAAAAATAACTGCTGGACAAACTTGGACAAACGATCTATGTGGTTAAACAATGTTTTTTTGCAAAGTTGGGGCGCTGGTTGAAAAAATTTGCAAAGTTTTTTTTATTACTTATAACTTGTTAACGGTGCCTGGACAAAAGAACTTTTGCTTGGACATATGATGGACAAACGTATGAAAATAAAATTTCCAAAATTCGCATTTCGTGTTGCCAACTTCACAGACCTAGCAAACGTGGCTTCAGATCATTTGCTGGTGGGTGCTAAGATGACAAACAGGATATCATACGTCTGGACAGGAGGAAGGACCGTCAGGGTTCATCTCCACCTTCTTCAATACCCCCCCCCCCCGTACCTTTTAACCCTTAACCTATTCCCCCCTCCTCCCTCTTACTAAGCTTACTGCTAGGCATTGCACCATGACGTGACAAATGACATGATGGACTAGTAGTACAAAGGGTGACTCCTGATCTTAGCACTGCCCCATAAAAAAAAGGAGAGAACAAAGCGAGCGAAAATATAATAATGCGGCCCTAAAAGACGAACAGTTTAGTTCATCAGATAGCGAAGCTCCAAGCAACAGTACCATTATTGGTGAGGAGTGGGCCAAACTAGGACCATAATAAAGGAAGGCGCTGCGAGCAAGCTAAGTTATGAAATACGAGCAAGAGTCAAGTCAGGTTCGATGAAGAGTGCGCTAGAGTAACTAGAAAGAACTAGAAATTCCGTAGCGACTTATAAGGAAAAACGACGAGTTGAAAAACGAAAGCATAAAAGAAAGAAGTAGACGTAGCTGGAGGAACAAATTGCCGAGATAAACGAGCTCGGGAATAATAACGTAATGAGAAAGTTATATGAGAAAGTGAACAAGCAACGTTTTCTCATGCTAGCCTCGGTAAGGTAAAGGTAGATCGACGTTGGTTTGAAAAAGGTTAACTTAAGGTGCCGCTCCTGGGGATAACGTAACATATCGTAAGGTATTTTTCATAACAGTATCTCGCCAATATTTTCACGCTAGCCATGTTTACTATATGATTTTTGAATGAAAACTGACTCCCGAAAAGTGAAGGCTTGAGCGTAATTGATGACATATGAATGGAAATAAGGGCGTAATCTTGTCATAATAAATTGAGAATTTGACCGATTTTCTTACACAATCCCAACGAAAGTGTGAAAATATTCATCGTCACGATGCCTATAAAAATATTGGATTGATTGCCTAGCGGGAAAATATGAGCGAGATACGTCTCTTATTTCTGTTACGAAGAATTAAATTTTAACTATGTTATCCCCAGCAGCGGCATCTTAATTTAACATTTTCCAACTCAACATCGAGGTACCTTTCAACTCTCTTCGAGGCTAGAATGAGAAAATGGGGCACCGTAATCTGTCACTAACTGACGGTCTATATGTGGGTTATAATTTCAGGGGTGATTCTTGGATATATTTAAATAAAAAAAATTGTGCCAGAAGGAAGCTATCCCCACTATAACACACTACCCCACACTACAATTTACAATGTTGTTTTTGAGTTATTTTATTTTTAGGGAGTCAAGTTTAATACTATAATTTTTACTGTACGCCGAATAATATTTCAGATTACATCATCTCCCCCTCTTTGGTCTTATTCGTAAAATTTTTATATCCGTGCAATTTTTATTATATAGAATTTCATTATCTTCCACTTCAGTTCTTAATTTTTCAACAAACTTCTGAATACATTTTGGACTAAATAATAAATGACAAAATCAGCTGTTCTTAATGCTGCTTTTGACTCTTCAATCCGTCGGTTCCGTCAAGTTCCAAAGTTTTGAAACTTTAATCCGATCCGTTCCATTGCGTTGCGTCCAGTATAACCACTTCAATACAATTTCTTTGCAATAAAACTCATTTTGACATTTCAATCCTGTCCGTTGCCTTCTGTTGCGTCCAGTATAATTTAGGCTTAATAATGTTATTTTATTTAAGTCTTCTAATCGTCCAGTTCAGCTGCATCCCCTAAAATATAGTTTCATATTTCGTACACTACATCAAGTACCGTCCTACTCATTCTATACGCCGTACAGTAAAAAATTAACCTTAAAATCCTAATTTTCTTAACGTCATCAGCTTTTAAGAATATACCAACTCAATTAGCCCTTTCAGACACAGGCCAAGTAAAAGTTGTGATGTTTATAATAGCACGTGACAAGCACACAACAAAAATCAGTCAACAAAATTAATTACAACGACAATCACCGAAGTGCATTAGCGTCAAATGCAGCCTTCATGTGCACAGCCGTGATTAATTGGTCTGCAAGCATCCCCGAATGCAAATGAAGGTCCACAAGTTTAGGCCTAAGTTAAATGTTAGCAAAAAATCCGATAATAAATCATGCCCTGGAAATTTAACTTATGCCAGAAGCAGCACTAAAGAATTCTTTACTATAAAATACACCTGTCTGCTGTTCATAAAATGTCCGTTAACCAGTAATTTTATGATTTTATCTAAATACCCCTTTACATATATATAGGCCCCAACGGAGACATCGGTTTTAAACAATCCCAGATTTGAGTCTGACATTTTGCATATATTTTGCCGTAGTCGGGATAATCCTTAATCGGGCAGCACCTTATTTTATTACAAATTGGAAAATACCTGAAGCCACCATATAGACGAATCCAGCGTTAGATTTAAGGAAATAGAATTTACCTGAAGTCATTTTTATTTTTATTCCCTTGTACCGAGACAGGAATGTCCTTTCGTTATCCCTACGAAAAAAATATTCTTTCACTTCCCTATAGGTAACAGAATCCTTTTTTCACTCTCTACATGCCAACAAAAGTTTGCCACCGTATTACACATACATATATATGTAGGTAAGCGGGTAAGTAAAAGGCAACACACACTGTGACACGAACAGCAACTTATTCTGCTGGTTTACGTTTTTTCTGTTGCGCTTTTTTGTGTGTTCGTGCAAAATATCTGTTTTATATGTCTGGCCATAAAATTTCATGATAAAAGGATAAAAGGACCAAATCAACGTTACATTCTGTTGAGTACGAGTAGTTACAAAGCATCCCTGGGGCATACAAAGAGAATTCACCTCGGGCACTGCCATCAGGAATTCTTTACCGAATGCCACACCTTGAAGTGATTATATTCATTCCTTTGCCGGAAGTCCTGTAACAAAACAATTACGGCAATAAATTGCCAAATGACATCGATTATATGGAAATTAGAAATTCCAAGTGGAAATATGCGTAGTTTCCAAATATTTTGCGGCCATTTATCACATTCAGATAAAGAAAAGTTAGTTGGAAAATAATTTATCTCTGGCTTTTGTTATGGGGGCTCTTTTGGGCTTTACACTTGCTTTTAAGTTTGTTATTAGAACGTTTTCATTAAATATAGCACCCAAAACTAACTAAATGAATTGGAGAAAAAGTTCGGACATTTCTTTAAATAAATTAGAAGTGCTGTTGAAATCAGTTATCTAAGGATAATCCAATAAGTATACGATGTTTTTACGTCCATTGAATGGCATAAAACCACGAGGATGCATGCTTCTGGCTTTTTTCGATAGCTCGAGTAAAAATCGAAAGCCTGCACTACACTACTCGCGAAGTTGGTCGAAGTAGAGACTGTAGAGAGAGAGACACTTCGATTCACTTCGTGTAACTTTACTTCGCCACGACCAACTTCGCTTCTTTGTCGGTTTTTGCGCCCGAGTCAAAGGACTTGAGGTTTGCCGAAGTTCGAACACGAAGCGTCTAATACACTACTCGGCTCGTTTCGTTCTGTTTAATTTTCTTTTTATGATAAGTATGAGTGCACATTGCAACTGAAGTTGCTTCGTGAACGTTATCCATGTTGCATAGCGGGCGGGCGCCATGCGACTAGGCTCTTCGCAAGTTCGATTAACTTCGACAAGTACTTCGTCGAAGTAGCTTCGCGAGTAGTGTAGTGCAGGTACTTCAGACTCTTCGAGCAACTTCGAGAAGTACTTCGCTGAAGTAACTTCACGAGTAGTGTAGTGCAGGCTTAAAATGGCCTTGAGAGCTTGATCGGGATTGAAACAAAGTCCTAGGTCATGAGACGACACGGCACGAGTTCCGGGTGTTAAAGGACACGAAGCCCATCTGCTTGACTTATTTCTTACTACTCATCCCACTCGATACTCCGTCGAGGTGAGCTCACCCTTGGCAACTCGGACCCCAAACTAGTCAGTGCTAATTTCCCATATCCATACTCTACTCCAACGGCAGAGTCCCCATAAGAACTGTCTGGCGTAATGGGAAAGCCAACTGGTTTGGACTTATTCGCTTTTTCGAAACCACTGACTGGAATTTGTGTTTTCGCGATGCCAGTAGGAACTACGCCGCGCTCTGTATTACTAAAATAATACGGGCAGGAATGCGTTTGTTCATTCCTCATTCTGCAAAATCTATACAGCCTAGGCCAAATAGATGGTTTAATGGGGAGTGAAGGAACGCAATTAAAGCAAAGGAAGCCGCCTATAGAGCGTACAAATGTTCTCGAAACGAGTCACTTCGGCGTAAGTATATGAAATCAATAAACTCCTGCCTTGGGCTTTCGACAGAGTATGGCATCCCGCTCTGTTGTCTAAGCCCCAAGCTCTTGGTATCGACTCAGTTCTAAGGAACTGGATTGAAAGCTTGCTAAGTAGTATTGGATGGCGTCGTCAACTAAAACAAAGTACTGTCTTATCTCTACAAAAACTTGCACCGCCCATCCCTCTATCTCAGTGGGCAAAAAAATGTAATGGCTGACCCATCTCTTACCATCCTAGGCGTAACCTGAGAATTGCGATGGAATAGTCACATATTCCAAATCGCCAAACAAGCTTACCAATGCCTGAGATTTCTCAAGAGATGCAAATTCCTCCTTCAGCCAACTGCCCTGGCTACAATTTACAAGTCCTACATTCAGCCCCACCTGGAATACTACTCGTATATCCACCGGCTGGACAACGTGCAAAACCGCACCATCAAACTTATTGGCGATAGTACCCTTTGCTCTTCCATCGACTCATATAACATCTCAGAGCTCCAACGCAAGTTTCATTGACATTCACTCACGCACTCTCCCGGCCCCTAACCTATATTTCAAATCAAGCTTACTAATAGACACTAACCATGACTTGAACGACATGAGAGACTGGTAATACAAAGGGTGATTCCTCCTAAGCTTGACTTCAGCACATAAAAAAAAATGTAGAAAGTGAAAAAAAAATCATTTATAAATAGTAGATTGTGCTTTTTTCTTATGTGGTAAAGTCAAGCTTAAGAATTATAATTTGTACTACCAATTTGTCATGTCGTTCGAGTCATGGTCAGTCTCTAGTAGTAAGCTTGATTTGAAAGATAGCGGAGAAAGGATAGGATTGGGATACAAGTAAAGAAAAGGGATAGTTTTCCAGTGAGTGTAAATGTTAATTCACGAGCGAGCGTAGCGCGAAAGAGAACGATAAATTAATGGTTCCAAATTCCATTTCAATACAATCGCTCGTGTACCATCTCCTGTACTAAGGCATTTAAATGACGAATGAAATTGAACAATTGATAGAAATAAATTGTAGAAAACAGAGCTTTGAGCTTACTATGTAGGAATTTAATGAAACTACATTAGTATATCTTCACAAAAATACATTATAAGTATAACTATCCAAAATCAATCTAATGAACATTCAGAAATAACAAACACATTTTTAAAGCAATATCCGATCAGACAACCGTTTTTCAACCGATTTCAGACATTGTTATTATTTTTAATATATTCCCTTAACATCACACAGCTATTCACCAAAACAGATCAAGAGTTTTTCGTTTTGATTTTTTTAGGCAAGCTAAATTCCCACCAGCAATATTTTGGGGGAGCTGAACTAGGTTCGTATTACATACACACACCAAGCTTTCTTTCCAACGGCGAATACCCACACTTATAAAGAAAAGTGTAGTAGTATAATAGCTAAGTAGGTCCTGGCCACCTATTTCATAATATTGCGCAATCAAGGTTTTCATTTGTCTTGACAGAAACTTTTGCCGTTTATGCTTGGGAGCTTTTAGTGTTTTAGAGAGTTTTTTTGGTGCACCTTTGCGCCACATGTGTGAAACTAGTTGAACTTCGCTGCAGTGTGTATTGGATGGGCTTTTATGCTAGGTTGTCCATTAGGCAGACCAACCTACCTGTCTAGCTGTGTATCAGGCTGCCTGTATAGCTGTCCACCTGAGTACTTTAATTTAATTAATAATGTTTCTTATACAAATTGATGCAACTACAAAGATAGATCAGGCAGGTGCCTACACGGCTAGACCAGTTGGCCTATCTGGTCTGCTTGCCTGGTCTATCTTTCTGCTCTATCAAATATTCACACAAAAACTTATTTATTAAAAACCAAACACAATTCTTAAAGCTCACTAATATCACTTGCAATTTAATATCTCACACTATTAAATTCTATTTATCGCCTTTTAATTCATTTTCAATCACGATTTTATCACTTTAGAACACTTTAATCACTTTTCGAATCAAACTGAGGTTGATTCAACTTCTAACAATGGAGAGGGGAAGGATGCCGAGAGAAGGGAACGGGAATTTCAAGGTCGCAGGGTTACCACAATCGCGGCAACATAATCAGTCTCATTACTTGTCACACCTCGTATACGCCTTTCCCCCGATTCTTACAAAACATCTCTTTCTGGGATGTTAAAAGTCGGAAATTTCGTTGCTTAACAAACCTTTCATCATTGTACGAATGGATCCTACGCAATATGTGAAAACGAAACTATCTGTCTCTTTTTTTTAAATATTTATTCGCTTATTATTACTGAGTTGAAGGGAAGTTCGGACCTCACTGGTCGAAATCTTAATTTATTGCTGAGCTTCTTGTATAGTTTAATGTAGTTCGAGTTTTAAATACATTTAAATATAAAAAAAGTAAATATTTCAATAAAAACATAATTTATGCGTTTCCGCCTGCACGGCAAAATCGGTGTCTTATGTGGTGCACTGCATAAATTTTTTTTATTGTGACCGCTTTGTGGTGCAGCCCTTAAGCGAGCGCCTACGTTGCCTATGCTTAAATCCGGCGCCAAGACTGTTTATGTCACTAACCGCAGGTCTTGAAAGTTTCAGGTATCAGGTAAAAAGATTGGGACTTCTTGCAAGCTACTGTGCCTGGAAGAATCCGAGACGGTCACGGTTGTGTTTCACTGTGCGGCGTGGACAAGGAGAAAGCAGTGGCGTAGCAAGAAATATTTTCAGGGGGGGGGGGTCCCCGAGTCCTGAACTCCGAGTCCTGAACTCCAAACATTATCTTTCAAAATTTATCTAATTTTAAGTTATGTTTCAATAGGAATAAAACTAGAAGAAGAGTTTTAAAGGAATTCAGTTTGTTCACTATGGACATACATACATGATCAAAATTCACAGTTCTATGTTTCTACGTTTTTCATCGAATTTGTTGATTACTTCCTTAGCCGTTACGTCGATGTTCCAGCGAATATTCAAAAGAGCAAGACTGTTTGGCTGCTGTTCTCCGGTTGCACTTCTTTGCCAATCCTGTAAACGCCTTAAAGTTGGAAAACTAAGGTAGCTCTAAGCTTCATACAGTTAGTGACTTTCGGAAAAAGTGTGATTAAAAATTAAAGCATCGATGTGGGTGCAATGGACGATGGACTGATATATTGACGAAATTACTGATTTGCAATTTGCACTACTTGCTCGATTTCGCTGCACTTTAAGATTATCAGCGGAATACCTGGAAAAGCGCTCAATAATGATCCTTCATTAGTCACGCGGGGTTCAGATAGCATTGAAAAGATTTCAAATAATTTGTGAGCCTTGAAATGAAATTCATCAAACAAATTTGAGCGGATCAGAAACTGCACTTTTCAATTTGAGGGACGGGAAAGTTAGCGTGAAATCAAACATCTGTATTGTTCGAATTCCCCCCTGATTTTAACCACTATTTATGAGCACCTTGGTCATTATGTATCTATTAGAAATGGCTCAAAATTGATAACAGCGTAGGCTCTGGTAATTTTTCCGAGGCATTGAATATAAACACATCTCTTCGTCTACCTGACCGCTGCAGCGTCTTGCAGGCGGAAGTCACTGCGATCTGGGAGGCTCTCGAATGGCTAAAGATAAATAATATGCCTCATAAGAATATATATGTGTTCTATCGAGGCCCTCAAGGCTCTTAATTGTGTCGTCACAATATCTACGACTGTTCTGAACTGCCGCAGGTCTGGGAATGCTATTAGCCACCTATAAACTGGCTGTGAAAAAAATCAGCTTAGCTCGAGCTGGGCTGAGATGGAGCAACAGTGTGTCGCACTCTTCACACAATATAGCGGACTTTGGACGCAAAGCATTCTAAACCTCTTGTTCAGTTGAACAAAAAGGAGATAAGCCATGTAGTGAAAGTGCTGACCGGTTATTGTCCCTTTGGCCCGCACGCCGAAAGATTGGGGTTTCCCCACAACGACTTATGCAGAAGTTGTCGTAATGAATATGCGGAAGAAACTGTCTCCCATTTTTTCTATACATGTCCCGCCCTTGCAAGGAAAAGAGGGACCTTCCTCGGCTCACCTTTCCTTAACGGATTGAGCGAGCTGCAAAAGGGTTCCTGACCTTTGTCGCTTTATCAAAAGGTCCAAATGGCTTAAAATGGCCTTTTGTCCCAACACTCGAATGACATCACAATGGGCCCAATGGTGTGCCTAAGTGCAGCCATTTCAACTTAACCTAACCTATGAGCCACTTGCGATCCGCGTTCGAGGCACAATAAATCATATTTCTAGTGTATTTTCTTCGCGCTGAGTGTACCACTAAAATTACAAAATGATATTATAAATATTCAAGTTAAATTTCCTTCATACAAAGGTTTTTCCTACGCCACTGGGACAAAGGTAGAAATTATGGTCTTCATTTTTTGGGTGACATAAGGACCTAATCTCAGCCATTCAGCATCTATCTGTAGTATTAAAATAAATGTTCATCGTTCCAATTCATTATGAATACAGAAAATATTAGAGCATATCTTGACAAAGGAATGCTGCTAATGTCTCAAAAATGATGAGACATGCTAATGCCTTAAAAATTTGAAGTAGGTATTTAGTTTTAACTTTTTAGGATATCGGTATAAAACAATTTTTTATATCATAGATATAAAAATGTTAGCGCATTTAAACAGAAAGTTATCTTGTCTATGCAAAATGTTAAAAATCACAGTTGCATCTGTGATAGAAATGTTAAAAGTGCAATGCATGCATAATATACCTTAACTGTATGCATGTACTAAATAATAAGCTATTGTTATGCAATATATTTCAGAAAAACTAAGAGCCTCTCTCAAGCTCTTCACTTTAATAAAAGTGCATAATAATAATGTTGAAGAGATATACACCTTCTCCCGCACATGTGAAAGCGTACATAACCTGAGAACTTTTTCATTTTAATTTATGCTTCAGTTTTACTTCAATGATAAAAATGCCCTAACTAACACCAGGTGGATAAACACCGACACTTTTCACTTTGCCCAGTTACTCTCGGCAAAGAAGGCACAGGGAAAAAAACATATAATGAACTGCAATTCGAAAAAATAACAAAAACCATCCTCACGTCTTCTGTGCTAGCAGCACTTGCACAAAATTAAAATCTCCACCAAGCGTTAAGTGCTCACCATTTTTTCCATTCTCCTAGTTGGATATTAAAAAATAATTTTCAGGATTCTATACTTAATGGCTGCCGGATCCACTTTTTAGCTATTGTTTTACTATTAAGTAAAATCTCCCATGCCCCTACACCATGATTTTTTGTTAGGCTTAAACAGTTAATAGCCCGACTGATAGAAAGCACAATCAGAAGATTATTTCCAGTTGCTTAAGTTCATTTGAAGGAATTTTTCGGCAGTGGTAATTTACTCCTAAAGAAATCCTGCCCCATCCCTTAACACCATTACAACAGATCGGAAATGCGCCTATAAAATCTCCGTTAATAAGGGAGAATCATCCAACCAAACGCAACGGCTAGCTTATCTGGGAGTTTCCACATCATTAAGCGAATTTTGAACAGTTTCCCCAGTTAAAGAATGGCGTTAATTTCATTTTTGGTGCAAGAAACTGTTAACGGAAGGAATAAGGAGATCCAGAGATTATATCCAGTGATTTATTTAATAAGCACCCTGTGATTTGAGGTTTAATTAAAGAAGCGCTCTCCGTACATTTGTTTGATGTTTGTAGCAAAGCATTTACTACCCATCATGGATTAACAAACCAGACATAAAATTGCATAAACAGGTATAAATGACCCCGAGCCGGTCGATCGTGTTGCGCCCAGGTGCGTAGTCAGATAAATATCCTTCTTCCTCAGGTGGAGTAAATTCCACTGGCATGCACCTTGGAAAGCTGGTGACATATCAAAGCGTACATGCTTTGCATTCGGTGACCAAACAGAGTGCCAATAGAAGAATACCTACTAGTAGAACGGTTTTCGCTCGACTGCACAGGTGGAGCAGCATTGGACGTATTTCGTGTTAAGCTGGGGGACTGCTTGGTAAAGGGCCTACAGGTAATACACGGTCGGTCAACTTGGATGTACATCGAAGTGCGGATGTGCAACCAGAACTATCGATTGTGAGCCGGTCGGCCGATCAAATCACATTGAGCGCATGAATTTGATAAAATTTCGGATGTACATCCGATTTGACCCTGTATGGGGGCCTTTAAACAACACTCGCGTAAATTTTTATCCTGTAGGGATACCACTGGCTGGGGCGGATCCAGAAGCAGTTCTTGGGGGGGGATCAAACTTTACTCAAAATCTGCAATTTTTTTCCAAATATATCCAGGAATCATCCCTGAAAATATAAGCCCCATAGTCCTACATGTCATAGGCTACATAGTCGTTCATGTCATGATGCAATGTCTAATAGCAAGCTTAGTGAAGATATAAAAAGGATATGATAGGTTAAGGGTAGCCTGGAGAGCACAGTGAGCCTAGCTGTTAAACTCTTGGATGTTGTATGAGTATATTTTTTTAACGGAAATGTCTTATCGGACGCAGAGTTGACTAGAGTCGACGACAGAGTTGACGAGAGTCGACTGAGTTGACGACAGAATCGACCAAGCTGACGAAAGAGTCAGCCAACTCTCTTCTGACTCTTTCGTCAACTCGGTCAACTCTCGTCAACTCTCGTCAACTCTGTCGTCGACTCTGCGTCCGATAAGACACTTCCATTTTTAACAGCCGGCTAAGCCACAACCGTCGGGGTTAGCTTGGGGTTATATGCCCAGGCCCGCTACAGAGGGAGTCAACTGGGACCATTTGCTCCGAGCCCCAAGTCATAGGGGCCTCAGAGAATAGACTAAAAATCAAAAAGTGAAAACCCCACACCCTTGCGAAATAATATTGATAATATCATGCAATGATTTAAACGTGACTCATACTTGATCTTAGATAATTTTTTATCATTTCTGATTTTTGTTCACGTTTTGCAATTGTCTTTGCGGTTTTCTAAACGCGTGAGTCGGCAGCATTTATGAGCGTTTAAGATATATTTTATGAGCGTTTAAGATATATGTATGTACATACAGTGGCGTAGGAACGGGAGGGGTTTTGTGGACGAACCCCCCCCCCCCCCCAAATGCCTTACGTATAGGAAAATTCAACTTAAACTTTTATAATATCATTTTGTAATTTTGGAGGTACATTCAGCGCGAAGAAAATACACTAGAAATATTACCTTTTTACAAAATTTTATTTAACACAAAAATGATTCTCGACAAAATGCGTCTTTCTAATCACTGTGTCTCTTTCTAGGACTCACAGTTTAGTCTATTTCAATAGAATTATTCGGAAAGCTCGCTGTTTGGATGTAAATCGAGCTCAGATCTCACATTCGGTCATTCTGACGTATCATACCCCGAATGATTAACCCCATCGGCAATCCGCTGCGGCTGGAGCTATCCTGGGTCCCTTATGGTCACCTGTATTTCCCAATTCATAACTAGGCTGGGCTGGGTCTGCCCTTGATTGCAGCCAAAGCGCCCTCCTTATATACATTTGCAGCTTTAAGGCCCAGTTACATAGCAGCGTTGCGTTGCTTAGCTTAGCTGAGCACGACTTTTCGCAACCTAGTCACATAACAACTTAGCGTTGCGTTATTTGACAAATAAAGTTCCGTTAATTGGCAGAGTTTGTTTTATAATAAAAAGTGGAAAAAATGCAAGTAATATGAAATTGTATGGTTTGTTATTACAAATACATAAATATAATTTACCAAATATATCAATTTTTTAATTCCCGACTGTCACTTTTTAAATTGCTAACGTTTGCTTCGCGTAAAAGATATATGCGTTGCGTTGCGCGCAATGTAGCAAGTCCCATTTAAATTATATCGCACCCTTAGAATTATAGAGACTCAACAAGGAAACGCAAATTTTTGGCACATTACTGATTGCGTCACTCTAAACCCGAGAGGGCGCGGGGAACAGGGGCCGAGCGATAAAGACCGAAATATATGTGTTTGTCCTTTTCCACTCATAAATCGGTCACTGTTTTAATTAAAGTCGATGCAGATGATCATTTCAGGTCGTTCAGTGGCGGAAAGTCAAAATATCAAAATTTCGTACTGGGTCTGTATAATTCTAAAGGAGATATATTTTTAATTTTGACAGACGCCAGTGGCGTAGGAACAGGTGGGTTTGGTCCCCAACCACCCCCCGAAACGCCTTTTGAATTCAACTTGAATATTTATAATATCATTTTGTAATTTTGGTGGTACATTCAGCGCGAAGAAAATACACTAGAAATATCACTTATTGTGCCTCTAACGCGGATCGCATGCGGCTCATAGGTTAGGTTGAAATGGCTGCACTTAGGCCACCATTGGGCCCATTGTGATGCCATTCTAGTGTTGGGACAAAATTCAGGCCATTTCAAGCCATTTGGACCTTTTGATAAGACGACAAAGGTCAGGAATTCCATTATTTTACAGCTCGCTCAATCCGTTAAGGAAAGGTGAGCCCCGAGGAAGGTTCCTCTTTTCTTTGCAAAGGCGGGATATGTATAGAGAAGATGGGAGACAGTTTATTCCTCATCTTTATTACCACAGCTTCTGCATAAGCCGTTGTGGGGCAATTCCAATCTTGGCGTGCGGGCCAAAGGGACAATAACCGGTCAGCACCTTCAGTACAAATCGATTATTTGAGAAAACCCACATGTCCATGAGACCCTATTTTAGAGGAGGCACAAAAACGATTCTAGTCCTAGGTTAGGTTAGGTTGAAATGGCTGCACTTAGGCCACCATTGGGCCCATTGTGATGCCATTCTAGTGTTGGGACAAAATTCAGGCCATTTCAAGCCATTTGGACCTTTTGATAAGACGACAAAGGTCAGGAATTCCATTATTTTACAGCTCGCTCAATCCGTTAAGGAAAGGTGAGCCCCGAGGAAGGTTCCTCTTTTCTTTGCAAAGGCGGGATATGTATAGAGAAGATGGGAGACAGTTTATTCCTCATCTTTATTACCACAGCTTCTGCATAAGCCGTTGTGGGGCAATTCCAATCTTGGCGTGCGGGCCAAAGGGACAATAACCGGTCAGCACCTTCAGTACAAATCGATTATTTGAGAAAACCCACATGTCCATGAGACCCTATTTTAGAGGAGGCACAAAAACGATTCTAGTCCCAAAAATTTGTACTATCCTTAATTAATTGATTATACCAAAGTTTTACTAGGACTATCCTACACTGACAAAGTATTAGAGTTCAAATACTACGTCTTCTAATAAAAAAAACTAGTTAAAGTAATTGGACATGTGGGGTTTTTCGAATTCGCAAATTAAACTATTGTTTTATTCAATAATTAAAAGAGTTATCTTACTTAATATAGAAAAATGATGAAGGTTAATTTTAGTAGGTATTAATCAACCTTCATCATTTTCCTTACATTCTTTTCGTTAACTGGCCGTTTGTATAAGGTTCCAGGTGTATTTTTACCTTTGCTATCTATAGTTACTTTTTCTTGAGATAATAAGTTGCATAATGGCCTAATACGCTCAGGTTTTCCTCCGTGAATGTGAATCAAGACTTTATTACAAAAGTGACATTTATTAGTACAATTTTTTTGGGACTAGAATTATTTTTGTGCCTCCTCTAAAATAGGGTATCATGGACATGTGGGCTTTCTCCAATAAATCGATTAATTTATAACTTGCTCCATAAGGCTGTCTTTTATTTTTCTATAGTTCGGTGTCTGTTACGCTGTATGTTAGACGCAGAAATGAAACATTGTAATTAGGCATCTTGTGTTCATTAAAAAATTTGTTCAAATTTTTTTGAATATGCCAATTCTCACTTCTTTACTTATATGACCATAGTAGTTTTTCTTGCACCTAGGACCAAACATAATAGGGTTAGTTATTTACACAAACATCAAAATACAAATAAATTGATTACAAACTTACATACAGTCATCTCCAGGTTTTGCAGCTGAAATAGATTTACCTTTTCAGTTGGTATACTCGTACGATATACCTTCATCCTCGCCAACTTGATAATTTCTGACTTGCTCTTACATTTGTTTACTACGCCTCTCTTCTTTTTACGAGGCGGGCTAACACCAGGACTATTGCTATCGATTTTTTCTTCCATATTTTCCAAAAAATTGAAGTTAATAAAAATTATAAAACCGCCAAAATAACCTTTAAGTTAACAGAAACGTCAGAACCGAACAAGTGTCCCCAGGCCAAACATTACAGAAAGCTCACATGACACATGTCCCGGACTTATGGGGTTTCTCAAATATAAGTCAAATTCGACCGGCTATAAATTGTTCATTAACACCTGCGCTTGTGTGATTTCTCTCTGACTATTACCCCTATTAAATGGTTTGCATTACTCACCTCCATTTTTCCAAAATTTGGACTTATGTGGTTTCTCAAATAATCGATTCACATGGCTTACCTCGTTTTTGTTCAACTGTACAAGAGGTTTAGAACGCTTTGCGTCCAAAGTCCGCGATATTGTGTGAAGAGTGTGACACACTGTTGCTGTCATCCATCTCAGCCCAGTTCGAGCTAAGCTGATTTTTTCACAGTCAATTTATAGATGGCTAATATAGTCAGTCCATTCAAAACGCGGAGGGGGTGTTCCAAAATAACACCGTTAAGAAAATCGAACCCTAAAGGTTTTTGGGGTCACTGATCACGAAAATCGGGGTCCCGCGGTCCTAAAACATGGGCGTCATCCTTAAAAATGCAAAAAATACCACTTTTTAGGGGTTTTTTGCGATTATTTCAATAATAATGAAAACTAATGCAATGAAATACACTTTTTTTAAATATTTATTTGCGAAGATGGTTGATTTGTACTAAATCAAGGCGAACTTTGTGACAAGGGGTAGTCCTAAACAGCGGTTGAAACCACCCCTAAATAGGCTAAATATAGAAAAAATGTAAACATTATTTTTTTTAAGTTTATGCCTCAAATTCAATTGCATTTAGGGTTAGATTTTCTTAACGGTGTAATTTTGGAACACAAACCCCCCCCCCCTCCCCCCGCCCTCCGCGTTTTCATTTCCAGACCTGCGGCAGTTCAGAACACTCTTATGAGGATTATTATTTATCTTTAGCCATTCGAGAGCCTCCCAGAACGCAGTAACTTCCGCTTGTAAGACGTTGCAGTGGTCAGGTAGACGAAAAGAGGTGCTTATATTCAATGCCTCGGAAAAAATACCAGAGCCTACGCTGCTATCAATTTTTGAGCCACCTCTATAGATACATAATGACCAAGGTGCTCATAAATAGCGGTTAAAATCAGGTGTTGATTTCACACTAACTTTCCCGCCCTCGGATTGAAAAGTGTACTTTCTGATCCGCTCAAATTTGTTTGATGCATTTCATTTCAAGACTCACAAATTATTTGAAATCTTTTCACCGCTAGCTGGAGCCCTCGTGACTAATGAAGATTCATTATTGAGCGCTTTCCAGGTATTACGCGGATAATCGTAAAGTGCGGTAAAAACGAGCAAATAGTGCAAATTTCAAACCAGTCTTTTCATCAATATATCAGTCCATCGTCCATTGTACCCACATCGATTTAATTTTTAATCATACCTTTTCCGAAAGTCACAAATGTCTGAAGTTTAGAGCTTCCTTAGTTTTGACCATAATTGCCAGCACCGAAAGAAGTTTTTCAACTTTAAGGCGTTTAAAGGATTGGCAAAGAAGTGCAACTGGAGACCAGCAGCAGAACGGTAACGGCTAAGGAAGTGATCAATAAATTTGCTGAAAAGCGTAGCACTGTGACTTTTGATCATGTATGTCAATAGTGAACAAACTGAATTCCTCTAAAACACTTCTTCTAATTTTATTCCTATTAAAACATAACTAAATGTTATATCAATTTTGAAAGTTAATATTTGGAGTTCAGGTCTCGACTTACAATTATTTAACCCTCCCTGAAAATATTTCTTGCTACGCCACTGGCAGACGCTACGAAACGCAACGCAACGCTGCTATGTAACTGGGCCTTTACGCTTCTTATTGCTTTGTCTCCTAATCTCCTGAAGGTTAGTAGCTTGTCGTCGTCTCGTTATCGTAAAAGGCTTGAAACTCTTGTAATCCTGCTAACTTCAGTTGGAGCATTATTTTTAATTAGTTGAACTCTATCAATGTACTTGTACCACGTATTTGGCTCCGTGATTGATAATCTGGTTTGAATCGGTGTAAAGATACGTTTTATCTCAGTAGTGATTAACGAATGGGGTATGCCTTCTTCTGTATGGATCGGTCCGGTATTATCCTTCTTGGGCTACCAAAAATTTATGTCAGTTAATCACCCGACTACCTCTACGCTTCACGTGGGGTACAACCAAACAAATTTAGAAAACGGATCTACTGTTAGTAACTAAGTCGAGGAATATAGCGGCAGGCAGACCGAAAAGGACAACAAAGGCTTAACATACGAAACTGCAGACATGCTGCAACGGACTATCAAAGATGCAGAAATGTCCTAGACGAACCCAAAGCTAGATTTGTGCCATTAAATGGATGGAGTCTTTAGGCATAAAGTAGGTTTTCCTGATGAAAAATTGCAGTGACTTCAGCAGCTTAATGTCCTACTTGGGAGTAAATTTAATGATCTCCTCTTCCATTGATGTGAGAATGACCATTAACTGCTCCCCTGGATTACTAAATAAAAAGTCTTGTTTAAGGTAAAAATCTTCATGGGCGGAGGTCTTTAATATCTTTCTTATAGCTCTTAACTATTGGTCTTCCTTCTGTGCCAGTTTAATTAGGTAAGTTAACATATCGACAATTGGTATTGCAATTCTGCTCAACGCATTTACGTACCTCTTTTTAGATCCTGAACGATGGTCAATCTGGTAATTAAATTCTTTTAGAAGCATAGCCCATCTAGCTACTCTTAATGGAACATCTCCTTTTCATTGTCGTGGTGAACGCATTGTAGTCAGTGACCATCTTCCTTCCCAGAACGTAAACACTCCACTTCTTTAGGGAGTGTGCTATGGCGAGTACTTCTAGCTCGTAAGCGTGACAGCGCTGTTCGGCTGGGCTTACGAGTCATATATTGCAATGATGCAACAGTTGATCGTCATTATTTCGTTGCAAGACAATAGCTCCGAATTCGTCCTTACTAGCATCGGCGGTACGGAGGTACGCGCATCTGGTTCAAATAACTTAAACACTGGCGCTTTTACCCATATTTATTTTAATGCTTTAAATGCATTTTGCTGTTTGCCGTTTCTATTTTAAATGTGACCTTCTTTGTGAGAAATTCGCTGAACGACTTTGCTGCAACTGCCCAGCCTGCTATAAATCTTCTGAAGTAGGGCGCTAGTCCCAGTAACCTTTGTAAAGCTTTCCTATCATTTGGTATATTAAAGAGGAAACTCAATTGCTCCTTTTTTCCTCTCCTCTGATGGTCTTTGCTCCAGCTAGATACCGCTTGTATTTTCTTATGAAGAGGGTTTTTTAGTAACCCACGGGCGCCTCGCCGACGTCTACACCTGGTCATGGTGGTGAGGTTTGCGTGGCCCCGTAAGGGTGCCCTGACTAAGATACCAAGATGCGCGCAATCCCAAGGTGTAAACAATCGTGCTGAAGGGATGAATGGTACAGCGTTAGTGTACTACTAACGATGGACTGCGGATACCAGGCGAACTCCGGTTTAAATTAGCCTTCCCATGGTAATGCGGAGCTCTGCCATGGGCGACTGTACTTTCTCGCGCAACTCATGGGATCAATATAGATACCTTAAAAAACAATAATGAGGATAGAGCACCTCTCAACGCTTCAACCACTTCTAGGGCTTCCATAGCCCCCCAACAGGCCAACCTACAAGACCAGTTGGACATTCCCTGCGAACTCATGCAGCAGGGTGCAAAATCACGGCCCCAATGAAGGGGAATTTTCGGGATCCCTCTTCAATGAGGGCAGTCTGCGTCCGCGAACTGCCGTGGAGCACCTGCGGAACCGCGCTCACATTCTGCTCCATTGGAGCGGCAAACTGGAAATCCAAAAGCTCCTTGTAAATACCGGAGTGGCGCAGCCACCAAACGTTTTAAGCGACTTTTGGATGCTGGCTACTCTCGGGAAAATGCTGAAAGGATTTGCGTGGCCCCCGAGGAAGAGAGGAAAACCATTCTTCCTAATAAGAAGAGGGGTAGATCCTCTGGATTCTCTCCAGGCCAAAATGCCCCGGCGAAAAGGGCGAAGGCTCCCCAGCTACACGGCCTGGAAAGCCAGCTGAAAAGCCTTCACCAAAGAAGTGCGACGCACCCACACTGAAGCCTAAAACTGCTTCAAAGCCGACCTTCTCAGCAGGATCAGTTAACTGCTGTGCAAGGGAGTCTTCTGGAGGCGATAGCCCAGTTGGGACAAAGCTCAGAGCAGCCGAGGTTCCTAGGTGTCGCTGCGCGCCCGGGGTGGCTAGCCACCTGTGCCGACTCGCCAAATACCGAGTAAGAATATGTGGCCTCGCTACTAATGCTGGCAGGTTGATCTATTCCACCGAGCATAACTGCCCTAGAGCAGCACTGCTCATGGGGAAGGTACTAACATGCCTTCCTCTTTCGCAGTTCGTATCCAGAGATCTGGTTGCGGCTGAGGTAGTGCTACCTGGAGACGTACGAATGCCCAGGCTCGTCTTAGCCTCTTCCTACTTCGCTGGTGAAGAGCCTGCCCCACCACCGCCAGATGTCAAGGGACTTGTGGAAGACTGCACTAGGAGGAATATTCAGTTAGTGATTGGTTGCGATGCCAACGCGCACCACCTTGTGTGGGGAAGCACCAATACTAATTCTAGGGGCGATTACCTCCTTGATTTCATTACTACCTACAATTTACAGGTCATGAACAAGGGGCACGAACCTACCATTTCTAATGTGATTAGGCAAGAGGTAATTGACCTGACTCTTGCTAGCACATTTGTCAGTTCCAGAATACTAAACTGGCACGTCTTAAGTGAGCCATCAATGTCTGACCATAGACATATAAGGTTTAACCTGAGAGCTTCTGCAATATCCTCGGAAGCATTTAGGACTCCACGGCAGACTGACTGGGACGCTTATCGCACAGCTCTCAGTTTAGGAATCAGCCATATGGATACTAATCTCATTACTGAGGCCGATCTCGACCTTGTCTCTACCAATCTGCAGGAAACGATCATCGCAGCCTTCGAGAGCAGCTGCCCTGCGAAACCTCGAAGCACTAACCGAAAGGTTTCATGGTGGAACAATGATCTCTGCAAGCAAAGGAGAGAAGTCAGAAAATTATTTAATAGGGCTAAATTCTCGGGCAACTGGGACCCCTACAAGAAAGCCCTTACCAATTACAATAAAGATTTGAGAAGATCCAAACGAAGGTCATGGAAAGCCTTCTGCGAAGAAATAGACAAACTTCCAGCCTCCACAAGGTTACACAAAGTTCTGTCTAAGGATCACTCTAATGGCATTGTCTCTCTCAAGACCTCTGAAGGGTCCTTTACGGAGAACACCAGGGATACCATGGAGCTATTAATGAGCACTCATTTCCCCGGCTCTCAGGTAATTAACCCTGGATTGGCCTTTGAACCTAACATTGAATCGGAGGTAGTACTTGCCCATCGGTCCTATAATAGGAACAAAGGCCTGGCAAACAGGATTTTCACTGCCAGTAAGATTGAGTGGGCCATTGGCACCTTCAGTCCCTTCAAGGCTGCTGGAAAGAACCACATCTTCCCAGCTCTCCTTCAGAGAGGCTTGGAAGAGATCTTACCGGTCCTGCTACCACTTTTTCTGGGTAGCTTTGCGCTGGCCCATATTCCGAGGTGCTGGAGAGAGGCTAGGGTAGTCTTTATCCCTAAATCGGGGAGAAGATCACATAGAAAAGAAAAATCCTATCGACCCATCAGCCTCTCCTCCTTTCTTCTGAAAACAATGGAGAAAGTTTTAGACAGTCATATTAGAGAGGGTCTTACAGCGAGCCCACTTCCCGGTCTGCAATTTGCCTACCGGCCAGGCAGATCTACAGAGACTGCCATTCATGTGCTAGTGAGAGATATTGAGAACTCCCTCAGGGCCAAGGAAATCTCTCTCTCTCTGCGCCTTTGCAGACATTGACGGTGCGTTTGACAACGTTACCTTCGACGCGATCAATGAAGCAGCAGTAAAAAAAAGGCATTCTTTGCCCCACTGCGAGATGTATCACGTCGCTTCTCAGCAGCAGATTGATAACTGCTGAGATGAATGGTGAATCGATTACGGTAATTGCTGCTAAAGGCTGTCCTCAAGGGGCGTTCTATCACCCCTCCTATGGTCAATCGTGATCGACGAACTTCTTGCCGACCTGAATAACCGTGGATTTAAAACACAGACCTACGAGTATGCTGACGATATCGTCATAACGGTTAGCGGCGGTCATGATAGCACCGTTTCAGACCTCATGCAAGCCGCTTTGTCACATGTGCATAGCTGGTGCCGTGGCAAGAATTTGGGTATTAACCCACAAAAAACTGTCATCGTACCGTTTACTAATAGAAGGAAGCTAAATTTAAAAGCTCCCTCTATGAACGGCAAAGAAATAGGTTTCTCAAAGGAGGCTAAATATCTAGGCATAATCCTGGATCAAAAGCTCTCCTGGAAATCTCAAATTGAGAGAATTTGTCGCCAATTTATAGGAAAAACCTAGGGTCTTAAACCTAGATTAATGTTTTGGCTATATAGTCCAGGAAGAATAGAAAAAAAGTTGAAATAAATCTACCCTGCGATTTCTTGACTCTATAATTAAGAGAAAAATCGTAGGAATTCAATGAATGTGTTTTGGATAAAATTGGTCCAGGGCAACAGGTGGTAAAAAGCTAATAAAAGGAGCGAAAACGAGTTTTTTCACTTTTTGGGTACGAAAAATATGTTGTTTTGGAAAACAAAAAATACTACATAATAGTGCTTAAAATGACGAAAATTATGAGTTTTGGACCATTGATATCGGTCAACAGGTTTTTGCAGAAAAATTCAAAAACCATTAAAAATTGCCGTTTTTTGACATTTAATTATAGGGAGTGTAATTATCGTAGAACCTTGTGGCAGGGCTTAAATTGTGGCCACTGATGGTGCCTATCTAATCTACAATAAAAATTTCATGAAAAAATAATGGTAACTTTTCGAGTAAATCTCGAAAATGTAAAAACACCTGTTTCACAAAAAAAGGTTGAACAAGGTCCTAGAAATTTTTTGATTGACCATTTGGCTCGCAAAGGGTTGCTCTACAACCCCATTTTCATGAAATGTATGTAAGATTTGATTTAACACCTTAAAAACCCGTTTGAAAACCACCTTTTTTCCAGTTTTTTGAATTAAAAACTTTACTTTTGAGCTTTTTCTTGAAAATCGTTTTTCGACAGTTTTATTAGTTTGTTTTTCACCTGTTCTACAGGTCCAATTTTATTCGAAACATATTCATATAATTCCTACGATTTTTCTCTTAATTATAGTGTTGAAAAACCGCAGTTTTTGTTTGTTTTTAAGAAAAAGCTCAAAGAGCTCACGAAGAAAACTCAAAAGAAAAGCTTTTTATTCAAAAAAACTGGAAAAAGGGTGGTTTTTAATCGTGTTTTTAAGGTGTTAAATCAAACTTTACAACATTTCATGAAAATGGGGTTGTAGAGCAACTCTTTGGGAATAAATTTGGCTCATCAAAAAAACTAGGACCACTGGTGGCCTTGTTCAACCTTTTTTCGTAAAACATGTGTTTTTACATTTTTGAGATTTACTCGAAAAGTTACCATTATTTTTTCATGAAATTTTTGTTGTAGGTAGGCACCATCAGAAACCACAATTTAAGCTCTGCCGCAAGATTCTACGATAATTAAATTCCCTGTTAAAAAATGACCATTTTTAACGGTTTTTGAATTTTTCTGCAAAAACCTGTTGACCGATATCAATGGTCCAAAACTCATAATTTTCGTCTTTTTAAGCACTATTATGTAGTATTTTTTGTTTTCCAAAACAACATATTTTTCGAACCCAAAACGTGAAAAAACTCGTTTTCGCTCCTTTTATTAGCTTTTTACCACCTGTTGCCCTGGACCAATTTTATCCAAAACACATTCATTGAATTCCTACGACTTTTCTCTTAATTATAGCGTCAAGAAATCGCAGGGTAGATTTATTTCAACTTTTAACTACTTTTTCGCTATCTCTCCTGGACTAATATACGGTCGGAAGGCCGCATGGTGGGCTAAGACCAAACAAAAGGGTGCTATGATTAAGCTGGCCAGGGTTCAAAGACTGGCCTGTCTTGGTATCACAGGGGCCAAAAGCACCTGTCCGACTGTGGCTATGGAGGCCCTACTGAACTTTCCTCCGCTACACCTGGTGGTGAAAAAAGAGGCTCTGGCAGGGGCACTGCGTCTACGGGAGCTATTCTCCTTTAAGCCAGGAGACCTGCTGGAGCATTTATCGATCCTCAAGGAGCTGAACTTGGAGCCAATGATATCTTTGTCCGATACCATTCCTGCTACTCTTGACTTTGACAAACCGTTTACGACGATTATTCGAAGTAGGTCAGAGTGGCAACATGGCAGGCCTCTCTTTAGAGGAAGCACGGCCTTTTGGTACACAGACGGTTCCAAAACCGATAAAGGGGTAGGGCTGGGTGTTTATGGCCCAAGGAGCAAAATATCCATGACTCTGGGCACTACGCGCACTGTTTTTCAGGCTGAGGTACTCGCCATCCAGGTGTGTGCTCAGACTTGTATTAATAGAGCTCCAAATAGCTCTAACATTGTTATTTTCTCGGACAGTCAAGCTGCACTGCTGGCCATTAAATCGCACAGGGTCTCAGCAAAGACTGTCCTACAGCGAGGAAAAGACTGAGCCTCCTCCATCGTGATTTCCCTACTCCCAGGGAGATTTGGGATAGCAACCCTAAATCAGTTTTAGGCTACCTAAGAAGCCTTAACCTTGATGGGTTTTAAAGACGGGGATGATACAATAAACCAAACAAAATAGGTCGCAGTGGCCGCTAAAGCGCCCCTCAACAAGAATAATAATAACCCACGGGCGCCGAATAGCTTATCAGTCTTTTCGTCAATATACATATGTGTATCAGTCCATCGTCCAACACACGCGCATATTCATCGATGCTTTAATCTTTAATCATACCTTTTCCGAAAGTCGCTAACTGCTTGCAGATTGGAGTGACCATTATTGATAGCAACGAAAGAAGTTTTTCAACTCCAAGTCATTTTAAAGGATTGGCAAAGTATGCAACTGGAGAACAGCGGCTGAACGGTCTTGCTCTTTTGAGTATTCACAGGGAAATCGACGTAACGGCTTAGGAAGTAATCAACAAATTTGCCGAAAAATGTAGAAACATAGAACTGTATCCTTTCCACAAACATTACTCTGGAACCATTGATCATGTATGTCAATAGTTAATAAACTGAATTCCTCTAAAACACTTCCTCTGGTCTTATTCCTATTATAACATAACTTAAAGTTGTATCACTTTTAAAAGATAAAGTTGAAGACTCGACTTATAACTATTTAAAAATTCAACAATTTCAATTACAAACCTATTTTGATTAGATAACATTTCAAACAGCTACAATTTAAAAATTTGGTTGGAATTTTTTCTATTTTTTCGTTGAAAAGAACGACAGTAGTTTTTAGTGTTATATATGAAGTAAATCTCCTAGTTCAATTGTTATTGTTATCCTCATTTCCTCTGGCAGGTCAATTTTTAGATTTTCATGTCCGTGGTTGAAGGGTGCATTCCTATGTGCATTTTTTTGCTCGGGTGGTATCCAATTTTCAGTATGGATTGAGCATGTGCAAGTTGTCAAGAGTCTAGAGTCAGTTTGAGTTCAAGCATTTGCAATTTATTGTGAAGGTTTGTTTTTCGTATGGTTATATGTATTTTGTGGCGTGTTCTTGAGCCAGTTTACCTGACAGTCTTGTCAACCTCCCCGCAAAGAATAAAATCAGGAATGTTGCATTCAGGGAGGTTCTGATAACTACAAAGCCCAGGAAAGACAAAGTGTATAATGCGCCCTCCTCACATGCATCCCCCGGACTCCTGTGAACATATACTTTTTCTATCCCTTGAACTAAACTGACTACTAGACATTGCACCATGATGGACTGGTAATGTAAAGGGTGACACCTGAGCTTAGGATTTCGTATAAAAAAGTATTGCATCTCTAAGCAGGCTAAGTCACAGACATCAGCTAGTTGTATATAGAGGGTATTTTTCAAACATTCAAAATCAGCTACTCAATCTAAGACCGGTTCTACACATTCAACTTTGCATTCCACTTTTTTCTCTTTCACTCCAATGCAAAGTTTGAAACAGACTAGAGTTGAAAGGAATATGGAAAGCAGCTTAGAATGGAATGGAAATTTGCGTTCAACTTTTGTGTTTTCGTTCAACATTTTTATGAGTGTGCGAATATGTATGAGTATGAGTGTACACGGATAGCAAAGACAGCCGAGATTTTCGATCTGCTTCTTGAAGAGTTGAAAATGTGTAGACGCGAGCGACAGAATTGAACGTCAAAAAGTGGAATGCAAAGTTGAATTCGTAGAACTGGTCTAAGGGTGAGTTGCACCAATTAACTTTAACCGTAACAAAAGCTTTATCGGTTGTCAAATCTCCGATTAGACAAAACGAGAGTTGCACCGTTTAACAATTATTGTTAACAGGCCGTAACATTATAACGTTATCTTTAACCAAGCAAATTCGGCTGGTTAATGTTATTGTTATCGTTAACTTATGACAGTTGTCATAGACCGGGACAGGGGTGCCATTTTCAATAAACTCACAAACTGTTAAACTTTAAATACACAAAAATGTAAATTTAAATCAAAGTGGCCTAACGATAACTTTAACTAACGATTGGGTGGTGCAACTCATTTTTACAAACTGGAACTTTAACAAGTTTGTTATTGTTAAAGTTAATTTTGACAATAACTTTAATCAATGATTTGGCCCAACTCACCCTAACAGTATTTATCACGAAAAAGATTCGAAATACATTATTATAGACTATTGTTGAATTTACATCCTGCAAAGGCTACTATTTAATATAGTATAATAATTATCCTGCAAAGGCTACTATTTAATATAGTATAATTAATTATTAACGAAGAAAATATAAATATCCATTGCTAATTTATCGACTAAAGCCAAAACGATCTCTCATATTCAAATGGAAACCTCTTAAAATAATTTGAATATTGAAAAATACTTTTAAGATCATGTATCATTTTCCAAAAAAAAATGAATAAAGAAAAAAATGTAGAGCGAACAAAATAATTTTTTTAACTTCCCAGTATAGGATGTGGTCATTTTTCCGGCACGATATCGCGCGAACCAAAAAAGAAAATGATTTCGTTGAGGTGTCGTTCGAAGCGTATTAATGGAAATATGATCTGAAAAGATTTTTATAAAATTTGGTCGAGCCGGTTTTTGGTTTAAACGACATAAGGGATTTTTGTACCTGAACGATATCGCCCGAACCACAAAAGATATCGACTTACTTGAGGCGTTGTTCGAAGCGTATTAACGAGAATATAATTTGAAGATTTTTATAATATTCGGTCGAGCCATTTTTTAGTTTAAACGACATAAATGACTTTTGTACCTGCGCTCCGGCACAAATTTCATAACATTCGGTCGGGCATTTTTTTTTGTTTAAATGGAAAAACTTCAACTGTCAGAAAGAGCTTAAATTAAATATTTGCTAAAATCGAATAAACTTGATGAAATGAGACCCGATCTAAACGAAGTTTTGGATTCTGAACAGCGACAGACGTCACTTGAAGGAAATGTTTGTTCGCTAACGTTCAGAAAAACAAATTCTCTAGCAAAACCTTGTGGATTTACCTCTATTATAGTTATTTGAACTAGCTTCTCTCAGGATTACTTTGTCACCCTAGTATCAGAACTGGTGATTTCTCACTAGTGCTTACCGTTCATCATACTGGGAAGTTTGACCGAAGGGGTCAAACCCACATCCCAACTAGTTTACACAGGTACAAGAAATTGTAAAAAAAAGACATTTCGTTTATTACCGAACACAAACCTGTTTTATAGGCAAGGTGTCGTGGGATGTGTGTGTTTCCCTTAGTTTTGCTTCAAAAATCACAATGACTAACACAAACATAACATCTTACTCAGGGTATGTAAAAACTATGAAGAATT
The DNA here is from genome assembly GCA_949987705.1 of Thereva unica. Lineage (NCBI taxonomy): Eukaryota > Metazoa > Arthropoda > Insecta > Diptera > Therevidae > Thereva > Thereva unica. The sequence goes on along the minus strand of OX465283.1, from coordinate 80,877,489 downwards.
CCCCTTTTTGTTCTACATACATCTGAGCTCTAATAAATATTATTATACATGTGTGGTGTTTTAATAAAAGGTAGTCAACCTCAACACCCCACAATTTGTTTAAGTAATTATGTTTTACAATATTTTATTGAAAGTTGTGCTCAATAGAAGCTGAGTCCTTTTTCGAGGGAATTTGAAACGCGCCTAGCATTCCTGGCGTCGCCGAGTTAGCAATTTTTGTGGAAAAAACGCCGTAGTTGCAGTTTTTTGCCAAAAATCTTAAAAAAAATTAAAAATCATAAAAAAAATTAAAAACCAGAATTTTCATGATTGGATATTGTAAAAAGAGTCTTACAGCATACGTAAAAAAATCAGGACCAACATGGGAGATTTTCTTTCGGCGCAGTAGCAAATTTAACTTTTCAAATTCACTTAATTGCAAAATTCATTATGCAAAAACTATTTGACCGACCGTGATCGGGTTTTGGATATATGTAAGTTAATCATGCCTTTAACTATCTAATTCCAAAATTAAATTGGAAGATAATTACCATGATTACATGTCGGATCGAGGACTTGACTTGAGATCCAACTGACAGTTCAATCTGCGGCGACAGTTCACCTGCTTGAGAGCTTGACTTCAAGCCGGCTTGAAATATACTTGACACTTCGCATAAGTTTGCTTTGAAAGGCGTGATGGAGAAATGCTTTTTTCTCATTTATGTGCAGTTGATAGAAATAAAATAGATTTATTAAGTGAATTGCACCGGAAGAGAATTGCACAACCAAGGGAGAACTAATTTCAAAACTCAAGCACTGAAGCAGGGGTTACATGGCTTAGTTCAAGTCGATCCGACAAATTTTTCGGATCTACTTGGCTCAAGCTTACTTGAAGTCGATCTGAGGTTACATTACTTTCAAGTGTACTTGAAGCCGACTTCAAGTATGCATGTAATCATAGTATATGGTCCCTTCTTTGCTTGTGCTAACTTTAAAGTGAGGTATAATTTTTTTCGCGGTTTTCGGCTCTTTTGCAATGCAAAAATTCAAATTTCAAAAATCCACCTGAGGGTAAGTTTTAGCAAATCGAATAACGAACAAAACATACTCAACAAATTTTTCGCCTAGAAGCCTTCGTTAAGAGATATTTAACAAGAAAGGTAAAAAAACAGGGAATTTTTAGTGAATTTTTCAGTTTTTGGGCTACCACAAGTTTTCCTGGGAGTTTCATGCTTGCGCACCCCCTAAATATTGTTGGGGATGTCATTTCTGACCGATTCCATCAAAAAAGTCCGTTACATCACGCCTAAACCACTGGAAATGATCCAGCACGCGGACTATATTTCTTTCGGCTCTATGTGATGGAACTCGTTGATTCTGAAGATTTTGTCTGATCATCTTATAAGTTTTCAGTTTGGTTTTTAACTCATCTATGGTTTTGGCTTCGTACAAAAATATTGTATTATTTGCCTCATCCTGTATGCCATTAACAACATATTGTATTACAGATGCCTCATCGACATTACCATGGTTAGCAATACTGATTATACGATACAAATACTCCCAATAGGACTCCGAAGACTACTTTCGACACGTTGTCAGTTCTATCTGTATTTGTGCACTCGTCAATGCACTAGGAAACTCCTTCTGTAAAGCTTGTTTTAATTCATCCCAATTGTTTATATCGCTAGTTGATTCTAAAAACAATTTAGCTTTTCCATAAATGAAGTTGTTCGCGCATAAATGAATTTGTAAACACTCGTCCACTGGCATAAATCAGCTACCTCTTCGATCCATTCTTCAATATCCTGGGTAATTTCACCACCAAAATGGCTGAGTAATTCCTCATTCGTCATCATCTCGTTTGATACTAGCCTGCGATCATGATTTAATGATGGAGGGACTTCTGGTATTTCCTGTTGTTCCTCTTCATCCGACATTGGTAAATTTACAAGCCTCTCCACCAAATCGGTTTGTTTTGTTTTAGAATGAATTTTCGACATCTCATCACCTCCTTCCGACTCCCGTATTTTTTAATTCCTACAGTGCCTTGAGTGTCTTTTTTCTCGGTTCCTACATTCATACAAGGATATAGAAAACTTATCGAACGAAAAAGAGCTTTCATTAGCTTGAGACATGTGAAATTCTGAAGACTGTACCATAAATCGAGATTAAGAGGAAACTGAAGCTCTACACTCTCAATTTAAGAACTTCGATCACCACCAAATAACACCAGAAAATGTTAATAATTGATGCTATAGTCTGCTATGGAATTGCAATTTATCTCACTTAAAATAATTACATCTCCGCAGTTTTTACAAGGATTAAATTTAAATTAATTGATAATTTGCAATGAAACACTTTTACGACATTTTAATAATTTCGCGGTTATCGCTAAAGTTACAAAACACATGCTCACGCGACCTCAAAGGTCCTTAATAATGAAAAATCATTATTACTACTGACCACGACTGTATTATTTTAGTAAACGGAAAGGTTGCGGTGGATAATATTGGAATAAAAAAGGGCAATCCGTTACTAGGAAAGGAAAAATTAAAAGCTCTCCCACACACGCTCACGATGGAAATATATGGCCGTCCGCAGCAGGTGTCAATGATTTATGTGATTGCACTCCTTGTCCGGAGTCAGAAAATGTCCTGTGTCGTATCATCCGACGCTTACGTGAATACGATGGCAGCAGTAGGTGCGTCCTAACAGCACAGTCGAGACGTTTTTAATTGTTGGCAAAAAGAGCTTTGATAAATTGTCATGACGATGGATGAATATGGAAACTGTTTCCTTTTTAGCTGATTTCCAAATTAGAATTTTTAAGCTAGAAATTTAATTTCTTTAAGATTTTCGAGTTTTATCCTTCTTAGGAAAATAGCTCAAGCTAGCACCTGCAGAATTTACATTACATTGAGCATTTGTCAGCCCATAATTACGAGTTTCAGAAAGAAAGTTTATTTTGATACCGTCAAACTTAGCCGCTTACAAATGAGAGCAAATCAAAAGCAACATGCAGGGGCAGCAGACGAGGCACTAGGCTGGGCCCCCGACAGAGTAGCGCCGCCAGATCACCAATAAGCTTCAGCCAAGAACGGACATCTGCAGAAACATAGATGGGAACTTGTTGGCAGATCCTGATTGGATAAAAGAAAGGTGGAGAGAGTATTTTCAGAACCTATTGAATCCTATCCCCATACCAAACGAGAGTGCACAGACGGAGGCATTTGTAATTCCCCAAGATAACATCTCAATAGAACCACTAACACTGTATGAGGTACGGGAAGCTGTTAAAGGCAAAGCAAAGCAACAATTCGCCAAGCACCGATGGAATAGCAGCTGAGCTATTAAAGGAAGAACGACCCCAGCTATTAAGAATCTTACACGAACTCATATGCACCTTCTGGGAGGAAGAAGTTTTACCAAAGGACTGGAAGAAAGCGATTATATGACCAATATACAAGAAAAGATATAAATTAAACTGCAAAAACTCAGAGGCATCTCACTCCTCAGCACCAGCTACAAAACCTTCACAATCCTTGTGAAACAAAAACTACATAGAACCTATAGCGGAAGGGCTTATAGGAGAATATCAAGCTAGTTTTAGGACAAACAGTTAACATCGGACCAACTGCTGACTTTAAGGAAATTTTGGAGAAAACCTGGGAATACCAATGTAGATGTATACCAGATATTTGTCGACTTTCAACAAGCATATGACTCAATAAATAGAGAGGCTGTACGAGATCTTATCGGAATTAGGAGTCCCCTCAAAGCTGGTACAACTGATCAAATGCGCAACAAATAACTCACTGGCGAAAGTAAGGATCCAAAATGTTATAACAGAAGAATTCGAAGTACGACAAGGACTTAGACAAGGAGATGGATTGGCGCCCATGCTTTTCAACCTGGCCCTAGAATGGGTGATAAGAAAAACGTCAGAGAAGTGCATCAATAGCTACATAGTCGGTACAATTATTTGGATATCCGGTGACGTGAACATCGTGGGAAGCTCCGTTTTGGCAGCAAAAGGAGCTTATGTCGAATTAAAAGAGGCCTAAAGATAAACGAAGAAAAAACGAAGGTGATGCAACAATCCAGAGCAGAAAGCTTTAGAATGGCAAGAAATATAAGCAGAAGTAGTCGATAAACATAACCTAGGTCTACAAGCACAAAAGGAAACGAAGAAAAAGAAGAAATAACCAGACGAATAGTACTGGCTAATAGAGCCTATTATGCCCAAAAGCAAAGCCTGCACTCAAGATTTGTGCACAGGAAAACGAAACTCTCACTCTACAAACCAGTAATACGACCAATACTGTGTTATGGTAGCGTGGCTTGTTTTATGACCCAGGACATAGAGGAACGAATCAACTGGGGCCGTATTTGGTTTCTCGAGTCGACATTGCCTTCTGTCGATAAACAATAATTGGCATTTGGCGACACGGTATCGTCTCTTTACGTGTCGATAAAGACGTTTGACGATTATTAAAAAGCTCAATTTATGCATGCAATAAACTTATAACAATTTATATTTTAATTAAATATACGTGGTTTGCTGCCCTTGGAGTAATACCACAATTTGATGGTTTTGTATGGCCGCGCTTATCTATCGATTTGGTCGTGATGCCAAATATGAAACTTAGAGAAAGTGGAGCTGTTTTTGTCGAGTCGATCCATGGACTCCAGAAACCAAATACGGGCCCAGGTTTGACAAAAATTCTCTGATGCATAATAGGCCCCGGCTTATAGGCTCAGAAATTTCGGGAAGTAGGCCAGTATATAGACCTAGGAGGGGATGGATCGACTCTGTGACGGCTGACGCAGAGGCAATGCTCAACATCCGGAACTGGAGACATGCTGCAAGGGACCATCAAACTTGGATAAATGCCCTAGAGGAGACCAAGGCTCGATTTGGGCTGTAGCGCCATTAGATGTAAACTTAGCCGCTTGTCGCATTCTTCTCCCTATATCCTTCAATCTGTGGAGAGTTTAAAACTAGTTGTAGTTGCCCGACTGCTGGTTTAATATACCCCGTTGTATTAGGTTAGATTAGATGTAGGGCTGCCGCCAGTGAGACCAGAGGCCCAGTCAGGCTTTGCCGCGTAGTTTTGATGTTACAAATTCGTGTACCTAAGGTAACTCCTAGGTAGGTAGGTGAAGAGCTGCCTCCAGTGCCACCGGAGGCCTAAACACTTGGCGCGCTGTTTTGTTCCCACAACTCGTGTACCGTGATTGTGTAGTGGTTGTTTGGTCTGGTGTGACGGATGCGTAAAGTATCCTGTGGAATTTAGAAAACATAACTGCCTACAGTGCGTCTACACAGGAAGTGAACAAGTGTTTCTCTCGTTCGTCTCCTCGCAGCTACGACAAAGACGTTGAACGGGATGCCCAGTTTGGCAGCGTGGTCTCCTATGGCTAATGTCACATCATGATTGCCGTGATTGTGGCAATATCTCGTCGCAAACAGCCCGACCAAAAGTGACAACAAAATTACAATAAAAACGACTGTCAGCACACCAAATAAGCTATCGTTTATGTCAGCAGATTTTACACAAGAATCGACTATCAGCACACCGCTGTATTAGCTTCACTTCTTATGACAACAAATACGGCTTTCAGCACAAGGGCCTTAGAAAACCATTCAGATGTGGCTAAAGGGCAGAGATATGTTGAGAATTTCATGGCGACTAATTACACAAATGTTTAGGAAGAAATAACTTAAAAATTAAATAGCTTAGGTCCACCCGCACGTGATCTATTTACGTTGGCAAAAGGTAATGTGGTAAATATGTACAAAAAATGTATGCGCTATATTTTTACAGGTTTGGTGTGATTTAAAATTAAAATCGAAAAAAAAGCTAGCCCATAATAAAAGGGAAATTAAACTGGCAACTGGCGATGGACCCAACAAATTAAAATGTATTTCCCCTATTGAGAAATATGTTGCTAGTTCACTGTCATTAGACAGAACAGTAAATTGTCCCGGAGAGTTTTCGGACTTCCTTTGCCAAATTTTAACGAAATGGGGGAAGTTCAAAAATGTTTATCGTTCAAACTCCAAAATGTTTATTCCTCACGAAACACAAAAAAATCAACTTAGCACCTACACTCTCTGACCCCTGTGCTGACAGTCGTAATTTGACTGAAACGGCAATTTCTTCAACTCAAACGACTTGTCACGCCACCAGACTCTCAGCACACTAACTAAAAAAAGAGATATCGACATCTACATGCGACTGTCATATGACTCGACTTTGTTTAAGAATTTGTAGGATATTTAAAATTCAGACGTACCGATATTTTGAATCGAAGAATTCTGCCTTGGATATAGGCTCTTATGGTATTAACCATAAATATGATGGTTTCAATGATTTTAAATTATCAATTTAACGATTAAAATTATCCTTTTTCTCCTCGAAATACAAAACTCTATTGCATTTGAAGCAATATTGTTTTTGCCAATTCAAGAGAATTTTGAGTTCGTTTTCAAGTATGTAATGCAATAAATCTCAGAAAATTTCCTCTTTTCACAATCTGTCATTTTTCCGTTCAGATTTGGGAGTGAATTACATCCTCGTTTCGGGATGTCATTTTCATAATCATCACTGTATTGTAATATAATCATCAAAAAGATTCATAATAATTTTTCATATTAAATTTTAGCAAAAACCCCGCGTACGTTGCCATTAAAAAAAATAATGTATGTGTCTACTGTCCACGGTAGAAAACAAGTACAACGGAAAAAACAACGAATCTAGAAAAATGGTGCCTAAAAATGGTGAAAAATGCCTCGGTAGTCTAGGGGTAAGGCGCCTGACTACTATCCCAGAGGTCCCGGGTTCGAATCCCGGCGGTGCCACGGTCCTAGCCTTTCCCAATTTCCCACCTACATAACTTTCCTTCTTTCTTCTTCCCTCTTTGCATTCCTGGGGCCAGTTCACGCAATTCGACGTCGACTGAAAACGACGCGTTAAATGTCGTTTTGGGTTCACGCAAGTCGACGTTTTATGTTTGACGTTTTAAAAGTGTCGTTAATCTTCTCGACGCCAGATTTGGCGTCGAATTCATTTATTGTTGTATTAAAAACAAGTTGTGGTGCCAATTAGAGCACAGCAGAAATAATTTTACACAAAACTTTTTACAGTTCTGAACGAGCAAAATGCAACAGAAAAAGAAAAATTATTAGTTGAAAAATAACAATTATAACTACTCCAAGAAGATTTAGATGTACAAAAATAAATTCAGAGCTGAGATTTTCCAATATTATTATGAATTTGTTTAATTAATTAATTTAATTACTCACATTATTGAAGTTTTAGTATTATTTGCAACTTGTCCCCCTTATGGATAATGTGAAAAGTGCACCGGTTTCTTTGGATTTTGCATAACTTCAGGAGAAATTATTTTGGGAAAACGACATTCGACACGTCGACTTACGTGAACCCAAATTCAACGTCGTTGAAATTAATGTCGTTTTCATAAAGCGTCGATGTCGACGTCGAGTGTCGAATTGCGTGAACTGGCCCCTGATTCCTCCTGTCATAGCCTTCACTAGTGGTTCCCCGATCCACCAAGCGCATGTCATCGGTTGGTTGATGAGATTCAACTGGTTTCAGGAGGCATAACACTCCAGCTAGTTGTTCTCGATACCCCGATGTCAGAGTCGCAAATGGTTGGGAGTAAGTGAAAATAAAAAAAAAATACCGCAGCTAGGTTGTGACAGTTCTTTCTTCACTTCTCTCTCTATCTTCCGACTAGAGCTGCTGTTCGACATTTCAAAATAAATACATGGTCGACAGTACAAAGGGGCCTTCCCTAAGTCTCTAGTGTGACACATAAAAAAAAAATATACATACCATATAAAAATTTAAAGTTACCTATAAAAATATTTAATATTTCTTCTCAAGCGTTCTCGGGTTCGTCAGGCAGTAATTGGAACAATTTGTTTCTTTCTAACAACTTTAATTTCAAAACAAAACTTTTTCCATACATGTCGTCCCTATTTTGCAAGAAGGGGCTAACCTACATTTTCATACATTTCCAATAAACGCTAAAAACCAGATTGTGTAGGCTTTTTATTACTGTATAATTTTCAATTATGGGGCGATAAATCTCGCTAAAGGCGAGACGTACAGTTGTATTATTTTACATATCACACTCGGCTACTAATGCAACATTTTATCACACTTAACTCATTTTTGCCTAAAATGATAGGTACATGATAGGTCTTGCAAAATAGGGATGAAGTATTTCTTTGCTGTTTTTCTTGTTCCTCTTGCAATCTTATCGGTGGTTCAGTTAAAACAACCGTACTTAATTCAGATGTGACTGCATTATATATGTATGTATTCACGTAGATGGCTCTGAACATGAAACTTCTCGGTGTATTGGAATTTCAACTTTCTCTTTTCGGCTAGTCGTTACACTGTCCCTTCTTATTCAGTGTTCGTCCCGAGCACAGCTTCCTTCAGGTCCCTTTCTTAACGATCGAACTTTTTGGGTGCGATAGATGACATCGTTTAACCTCGTGATGACAATGTAGGGGCGCACAAGTTTGAAAACCTATTTTGACTCTCTACCGTTTTTACTGCTACTGGTTAAACTAATTTAAGAAATTTCCTACATTTAAGAATTCGGTAATTTTCGCCATATTGGCCCCGCAATTTTGAATTTATAAGTTTTGATCATAAACTCGTTATTTGCAACCTCTAAAACCCCAGATACCGATTTACATTGTAATCGGAATACAGTTGGAAAAACTCGTCGCCATGTTAGGTCGGGCATTTTGAGATCATAAATTCTTTATTTGCTACCTTAAAAAACCCCAGATACCAATTTTCATTGCAATCAGAATTCAATTGCAAATTCATACTTGGGTGGTCCTTTTGAATTTCGATCATAATTCGGCGGTCATTTTGAATATCGAAAATCGGGCTTCGAGATGCATCATGGGAAATTTCGAAGCTCTGCGATAACTAGTGCGTCCGCTATAGCGCACATATACACGCATACATACAGAAAATTACTTTTATTTTATAGATAATTGAAACTACGTAATTTCTAGTGCTTGCTGTTTCTTCGAATTCGAATACAAAACCTAGATGTGAGAGTTGTAACTACACTGCGCCTGCTACTTGCAATATGAATATCTATGAATTTGGCGCATCGTTTCTCATTTTAAATCATTTTAACTTTACTTACTGGGACATAAACCCGAATTACTTAGATTAAGCAAAGTATCCCTTCAACCTAACTCTACTTCTTAAAGTAATCAAATCGAATACTATAATTTCATGTTTTCCCCATTCAAACTTGTTCTCTGTAGTTCTACTGCGTTTTACCTGCAATTGAGAGAATTTGCTGCGATGGTGGAAAACTAGCCTCGAAGGTAAATTACCATAATAAAAATATAATCTGAAAATACTTAATTACTTTAACAGGTAGTAGTAATATAAAAAAGCAATATAAAAAATTGATCTCAAATTTCAATAGTATTCAGATAAACCTTACAAAAAATTTATTAAATGTTCTTATGGAATATTTGCCAAATAATCTTTGACAGTAGATGGGTCTAAACGTTTAAAACCATTTTTATCGCAAACTCCAACTTCAATATTATCTGCCGTCATTTTTCCTTCAAATCCTTCCTTAAGGGTAAGAATTGCAGTATGAACAGCATCATCTAGCTCCAAATCTTCGCTGTACCTGAATTAGAATAAGAATAAACAATATTTATTTATAATTTTTTTAACTAAAAGAAAAATACTAATTAAAAAGCATATAAAAAAATAATTTGTCCAAGTGAGTGGCTTATCATAAACGATGAATTAACAGTTTGCATTTTGAGTTAGTTAAAAATATAGATAACTCAAATTACTTTTGTAATCTTTCTGTATTTCAATGTGTATTTTACTATCTAAATGCGTTAGTTTAGAAATAATAGATTTCCGAGACATGTTGATCAATTTGGTTGAATCTAATAAAAAGTTCTGCCGTGTGGAGTGGCTGCTCAACCAAATTAACGGTTGATTTTTTAAATAGGGGTGTATTACCAGAAGTACAATTGGTTATTAATTAATTACACAGGCATTTTGCCACCGAAAATAAATAAAGCTCGTCAAGAAGCTTGCCCGTTTACTTAGGTCGTATTGCTTCTTTATATTGATTAATAAAAAGAGTTAGTTTTTTTGGAAATAGAACTTCTTTGTATAATGGGTATAGGTAGTTTACACCAAATTTCGGAATAAGGAGTAATGACTTTGAACAAAATAGCACGGTAAAATTTCTCCATGCGTAATATGTATAAACTATCAAAGTTCAATTTCTCAGCTTCGCCGAATAAATCCCTATTAAAGAATTAAGATATTCCAGGTACTGATGACGACGATGAAATTGTCATAATATTCTTAAGTGTAATAATTATAAAGCATTACAAAAACTTTATTGCACAATAATTGGTTTTGAGTATAATTTTGATCAAAACGAATTTTAATAACTTTGACTAGGAAAGACGAGAAACAAATACCCACTATTCATTATTCCGTTTAAAAAATGCATCGATATGAAAGTGCCACTGCGATCTAGCGGCCGTGAGTGCTTCTACACTTACGTCGTTAATTTACCGTACAGTAATGACAGTGTTAAGTCAAAATGGGCGAGTTTTGCAGTTGCGTCGTTATTCTACCGCAATTCCGATATGATCCCTGTGCTGACAGTCGTAATTTTACTGAAACGACAATTCCTTCAACTCAAACGACTTGTCACGCCACCAGACTCTCAGCACACTAACTAAAAAACGACACGACATCGACATCTACATGCGACTGTCATATGACTTGACTTTCAGCACAGGGGCCTATGTTCTGTCCAAAAACGACGATTCGGTATATGTTTTTGGAAGGCAGAAAGTAGCTTACTCCACTATGACATTGAAAATTTATAATATAAGGAATGTATGTTACACCAGAATCACAGCCAGCTTAAATTGTGGGTTACACCCTTTTTGCGCTGACAGCCTCAAATATATGAGGTAAAAATGAGGACACTAAATTAGCTCTGACATGTACGAACCATTGAAAAAATAATTCTAGCCAGGATTTAGGTAGGAAGACTAATATTAAGGACAGATAATATACTAAGTTACTTGAAAACTATATATAAGCAATTGCAAAGAACTGTAAAAACGTATAGACGCCTGGAGTAAGAGACTTCCAGAGGCCCGTGTCTTACAAAGACTGGAGCTCCATTTGAGAGTATTGAGGAGATTGTATTTATCGAAAAAAAAAATGAGCAATACACGTACCTAACAATTATGAATAATGCTTTTTAAAATTGTTTAAATAAGAGACGAAATGAGAATTTTTTATACTTCGCCAGTTGGAAGAGAGCCTATGGGAACATTCCCTATAGTTCGGGAAAAGTTAAATATTAAATTGTTAGAGAATACTCCCTTCGAATTAGACAGAAAAATAAGAAAAACTGCGATATCGTATAAGGATCTAGAATTTGGTACTATTTCTTTACAACATTTTAGTTATTTTTTTATAAATAGAAGAATAAATATTTCCATAAGAATGTGCCTTCTAATATTCCACTATATTGTTTGCTTCAAAAGCGAAGTGGGGCAGGTCAATTAACTAAATTAATTCAATAAGGGGTCGTCCATTAATTAAGAGATTTGAAACTCGAAACTCTTTCCCCTTGAGAAGATGACGTGACGTTTGGCTTGACCAAGGAACAGCGCCGGACTTCCTCTAACCTTTCCCATTCTCTTCTATATTGCAAACCCAGCTTACTACACTGCACCATGGCCTTAACGCTAAGACATACTGGAGCGCGTTCAAAAACCTTACTATAGTAAACGACGAGTTAAGCTGTGGTTATGCTACATCACTTCACTTAACCACGAAAGTTTATGTTTAACCATGGAGGTTTTTGATCGCACCGTGGTTAACTACGTGGTAAAGAAAATTTAAAAAAAATTTCCATAAAATAGTGTCGGCTATTTGCCTCAATTATTTCCAATAATTATTTATTTAAAATAATCTCACAAATCCCACTTTGATTTGTTCATTATTAACATTAAAACCAATGTCAAAAAATTGTTTTTATTCCTTTTCTTCTTAACTATCGCTAACCATGCTCCCGAGCATGGTTAAAATTTAACTACACCATGGTTAACCACGGGAGTTTTTGAACGCCAAAAAGTTATGCTCGTGGTTATGTTGTAGTTAACCACGGAGTTTTTGAACGACGAAAGCTTCCCATAGTCAACCATAGCTAACCATAGTAAGGTTTTTGAACGCGCTCCTGGTAGTGCAAAAGGGTGACTTCTAAGTTTTTTTTTTTCACAAAAAAAATATACACTGCTTCTTACGGGAAGAGATTACGAGTTTTTTTCCAAGACCGCCCCTTCGCCCCACGTAAGATTGGGTGAGATTCGGACCCCTCCCCCAAAAGGTCTCTCATAATTAATGGACGATCCCTGAGTAAACCAGAAAAACATTTCCACGTTGACTTTGGGCTGTAAATCAGCTTTTATACCGCTGTTTTCTTATTTAATCAAAGTGTTATATTTAGAATATTTACTCAAATATAAATAAAATCAATTTATACCTTTTCTCTAAGAAAGTCTTCCCGTTAATAGAATTCTTTCCCATAGCAGTTGCTTTCCATGCAAAATAAGCTCCTGACGGATCGCACTGGAACAAGTATGGCCTATCATTGTCCCATCCACAAATTAATAACGACACTCCAAATGGTCTTACACCTCTGCAATAAGATCTTATTAATTACAATTATAATTTCACCAGTAGAACGTACCCAGATTGTGTGTACTCCTGCATAAGAGTTGCAACTCTTTGGACAATTTGTCCAACCGGAATTGGCTCTTTGTAAATTAAGTAATAATTTTGAGCCATTTTCCTAGCTTGCCTTACCAATAGTCTATAATCTGGCCCCATACCGGAGTAAACCATGCCAATATGGCCAGTGATCATTTCAACACGATTGACGCTGTGTTCATCATAAAGAATTGATTTGTGTTTATTTTCGGTAGCAAGCACCACACCATTAGATGCTTAAAAAGTACAATTTTAATCAAAAGATAAAAAAGGTTTGTTTTTCTTTAAGTTACCCATTATCCCTACTGAGGGAGCACCCGCAGAAACGGCAGCCAAAGCATATTCAATTTGAACAAGTTTTCCAGAAGGGCTATACAGAAAATACACAAGTCATTTAGAAAGTTGGGTTAGGTATGATCAACAAAAATTTCAAATCTTAATTTTTCATATTTTTAATCACAACTTTTAATATTATTTACCTGAATGTTGTCAATGAAAAACTATAACGTTCGGATTCCATTTTTCATTAATTACTCTTCAAACTGCTGGTAATAAAATCAAACTCCGAGTCAAATTCTGCCGATGGCGATGACAAAATTTGACAACTCAGGCAGGACAAGGCTAATTTTTAGGCTGCCATATGAATAAGCCTGTTCGCTTACTTAAAATGGGATCCCTCGGGATCCCGAGATTTTTGACAATAAAATTGAAGAGTGGGGATAAAAATATGAAAGTAAGCGAACACCTTCTGGGCTGTTTTTGGCAAATCTAACCTAGAAATCACTTGGGTCTTCAAATTAATGACATAAAGCTATTGAAACTAATAATTTATGCATGAAATTATTTAAAATCTTGTTACTAGGCACCAAATAAAGAACTTATTTTCATCAAGTCGTAATCGTTTTGGTTTAACATGATAATTGACAGTTCCATTTGACAATTCAAATACACTACAAACAGCAATCCACAATCGCCGGGACTCAAAACCTCTGGCACAAATTGGCAAGAGGGGAAGCGAAAATTTCCCCTCTTTTTCGAGCCCGAAAAAGTAAGCGAACACGAAATGGGCGCAAATGGGATCCCGAGAGATCCCATTTTGAGTAAACGAACAGGCTTAATATGTTTTAGTTACTTTTTGCTCAATTTTAACTTGGCAGCGAGGCAGTTTATAGGCTGTATCAGAACCTAAAAATATGCAGCGTGCAGCAGCAGCGCCAGAGCAGCATGCTGCAGTCCGTATCAGATCCTGTTGTTTCATCGTTGCAGCGCAATTTTTATTTGACAGGTAAACCTCAAAATAAAAATTAACTAGTGCCATTAATTTTTCCTACATGGCCTGTTAAATGCTTTTAAAAAAATTCCTGCCTGTTGTTTAAATTATTTGTCGCAAAATTTCCCGTTTTTTGTTAAAATTCACATGTCACGTACGAAGTGTCAAAAGTGCTGCATGTAATATGCAGCAAAATTAGAGTTTGAAGGCTCATTCAGAACCTCATGCAGCGCTGCAATCACAAGTGTTTCTATTGGCTGAGACTGCTAAAATGACAAGCAAAGCAGCACCAGAGCAGCGTGCTACATGTTCATCTCATGTCCTAATTTGCTGCACGCTGCCAATTTTGAGGTTCTGATACAAGGCTGTATCAGAACCTCAAAATTGGCAGCGTGCAGCAAATTAGGACATGAGATGAACATGTAGCACGCTGCTCTGGTGCTGCTTTGCTTGTCATTTTAGCAGTCTCAGCCAATAGAAACACTTGTGATTGCAGCGCTGCATGAGGTTCTGAATGAGCCTACAGGCTGTATCAGAACCTCAAAATTGGCAGCGTGCAGCAAATTAGGACATGAGATGAACATGTACCACGCTGCTCTGGTGCTGCTTTGCTTGTCATTTTAGCAGTCTCAGCCAATAGAAACACTTGTGATTGCAGCGCTGCATGAGGTTCTGAATGAGCCTTACAGCCTTGAGATGAAAATGCAGCACGCTGCTCTGGTGCTGCTTTGCTTGTCATTTTATCAGCCTCAGCCAATAGAAACACTTGTCGGTGCAGCGCTGCAGAGGTTCTGATACGGCCTTTTGAGATGAAAATGCAGCACGCTGCTCTGGTGCTGCTTTGCTTGTCATTTTACCAGCCTCAGCCAATAGAAACACTTGTCGGTGCAGCGCTGCAGAGGTTCTGATACGGCCTTATATTATAAAAGACACAGCAGAGGGAATCTTTTGCGGGTTTTTGCAGCTGTACTGAACATTCGAATTATAAAGTCCTTTTTAACACATTTTATTAAAAATTCGATTCAGTATTTTTTTTTGCTTCATATTCAAATTCTGCATTCAGCATTGCATTGGACAGCATTGCCGTTGCCCAAATTTGGTACTAAAAGGCTGTCACACACATATGTTTTTTGTTTACAAATTGAGGCGCGATTCAGTGTAAAATAGTAAACAGTAAGATTTTGTTTTCTTTTCTAAAATGAGTTCAAATCAAAACCCCTCTAATGGCAAGCGTCCTAAAAGTAAGAATCCATATTCCTGGAAAAATTATAAAAGACGACAACCGGCAATACCAAAGCCTACAACTTTGCCAATTCCTAGGACAGCATTGCAAGAAAGTTCCGCAAATTCATCTGAACAATCCGCAACGTTAGCGCTATTGGGGCAATCCGTTGTCTTACCGCCTTCTTCAGTACACATAAATAGGAATGTCCAAGATTATCCTGATTGGAACTTGTATTTTCCACAAGAAACGTACACTCCTATGTCGCCAACGGTCCGAAAAGTAAAGGCCTTCGAAAATCATGTAGTTTCCAATCCAACATTGTATGATTTAGATAAAATTAAGGCTCAGTATTTTTTCGATTTAAATGTACAAGTTTTATGTGAGGATGCTAAATTTATAACGGATTGGAGTAGTTTCAATCAAGACTTGTTCGAAAAGCCTGAAAATACCTCGAGTTGTTTTGGTGTCGCAATGCACAAATTAGTTGCACGAACATCATCCAATAATTCAAACCATTTGATTAAGGAGAATTCATGTTTGCAATTAATTCGTCCAAGAATATATGGATTTGGCCCAGTAGTTAATCTGCGATCTCTTAAGGTAAATAACTACGACCGCTTGGTATCCATTAGAGGGACAGTAATTCGAGCAAGCGCAGCTGAGATTTTGTGCACATGGATGGCTTTCAAATGTAATGCCTGCGGATCAGAGCAAACTATACGTCAGCCAGAAGGTGTGATGACTTCCCCAACATCTTGTAAGGGCAACTGCCGTGCAAGAAGTAATTTTGTCCCACTTTTAGCATCGCCTTACACAAGAACAGAAGCATTTCAAATTATACGCCTTCAAGAATCTATGTTAGGAGGACAATTTAACTCTGGCAGTGTTCCAAGAAGCATTGAGGTTGAACTAACAGAAGATTTGGTGGATGCTGTGTGCCCTGGAGATGATGTTAATCTGACTGGAATATTAAAAGTTCGTCCACAAGAAGAATCACAACGTAAGGGTCATGCTTGCACGTACAAAATGTACATTCGTGCAGTCTCTGTAGCGAGCAACAAGAATTCAATGTCAAGCAGAAAATCTGAATTTACAGAAAAGGACTTGCAAGCTATAAAAACTATAAGTGAAGAGCCTTGCCCATTTAGGTTGCTTGTTCATTCATTGTGTCCAGCTATTTACGGTCACGAGATGGTCAAAGCGGGCCTCCTACTTGGTTTATTCGGAGCATCCGGAGGTACAGGTCGCAGAACAGAAACTCATGTTCTTGTAGTGGGGGATCCTGGAGTTGGGAAGAGTCAAATGTTACAAGCTTGTGCAAACGTTTCTCCTAGAGGTAATTTTTTAATAAATTTCTCAAATTAGTAGTAATTAATATTTGCATAGGTATTTTCGTCTGTGGAAACAGTAGCTCAAGTGCTGGTTTAACCGTTACAGTGCGCCATGAAAAAGGCTGCGTGGGAGGCGGCGGCTCATTGGAAGCTGGTGCACTAGTACTAGCTGACCAAGGAGCTTGTTGCATCGATGAGTTTGATAAAATGTCTGCCAATCATCAGGCTCTACTTGAAGTTATGGAACAACAAACTGTAAGCGTCGCTAAAGCTGGAGTTTTATGTTCACTTCCTGCAAGGACTTGTGTGCTGGCTGCTGCGAATCCTTCTGGAGGTCATTATGACCGATCGAAAACTGTGTCTGAAAATTTAAAGTTAAATCCAGCTTTATTATCTCGATTCGACTTAGTATTTATTTTACTTGATAAAGCAGATAAACATTTAGATAGCCTCTTGACTGCCCATATTCAAGCCCTACATGCTGGTACAAAAAAACTTTCTTCGACGAGTGCTTTTATGCAGGATAAATCCAGGTCCAATGATACCCTAATCTCCATACAGAGTCAGACTCATAATTTGGAGGAACGGCTGAAGCTGGAACCAAACGAAGAACTAGATTTACTGCCTCATATTCTTATGCAAAAATACATAGGTAAAAATGATAGAATACAATTTTTGTATATAATTGTTTTTAAAAATCTACAGCGTATTCTCGAAAGAATATCAATCCGCGTTTAACGCAAGAAGCAGCGCAAGAACTTAAGAAATTTTATTTAGAATTACGGAAAATACAAACGGGCGTCGAGGCCATTCCCGTAACAACGAGGTAAATATTTTAAGTTCTTGCAATTTAATGCATTTTCTCATTTATTTTGCATTTTAGACAACTCGAGGGCTTAATTCGTCTAACACAAGCCCGAGCGCGAGTGGACTTAGCTTCGGAAGCAACTATACAACACGCGCACGATATTTTAGCTATTATAAGATATAGTTTAGTTGATGTTTTTAGCACAAATGCCGGCACTCTTCAAATGCAAAGAAATATTAATGGATCCGGTATGAGCCAAGGCAGTCAAATTAAGAAATTTCTGAGAGTTTTGCAATGCCGCGCGAATTCGCTAGGAAAAACGGTTTTTAATGCCGAAGAGTTAAAAGAAATTTCAGTTCATGCAGGAATAGTTTCTAACTTTAATAATCTTTTGGATACGCTGAACATTCAAGGATTTGTATTAAAAAAAGGGAAAAACTTATATAAATTTATAAATGAGTAGCTATGTTGTTTAGTAAGTAGTAATAGAGTTTATATCTATTTTGTAGTTTTAATATAAAAAAGACACGTTAATTTTTGTTTGATTAAAATGCAAAAAGTTTTAATAACAACATAGCTCATTGGGCGCCCATTAGACGATAGTATTTGTTGTCAGTTTTGCCACAGTCACTGCGGAAAAACCTGCCGTCTAAATGTGATGACTAATGTAATTTCCTGTATAGTTTGATTTCCATCAATCATGACTAAAGCAATTGATTGTCGCTTGCATGAACGAATTATGGGCGCCTTAAGGTGAACTATAACTACCACCAGTTGGTTATGCCCTAGTTTTCCAACTCATACATAAGAGAAGCAAAAGGCACCTACCTGCTGTGTGTATCCCTTGTATAGGCCGTCGTCGATGGTGGAACAACGGTGTCGTCGTCGATTAATTTAAGCGCCTTTTTTTGTACTTTATATAACCTCGCTAAGGTGGTTATCGAAACGCCACCCCAAATGAGAGTTGAACGTAGGATTTGTATATTACAGCACGGGCCGATGGTTGGAGGAGGAACTTACACCTGTTAAGAAATCCCAAGCACTGGTATGCTTGTTTACCGATATGGAAACAAGGGTAGTTACTTATATGTTTTGCTCGTCGGTCGCGTGTTGTGTCTATCAAAGGGTGATTAAGCTTACGCGTCATACTGCGGCTCGTGGACTTTTGCTATATTTTGTGTTTTTTTTATTTCATTGATTTTAATTGTTTTTTGTGTCTGCTGAATTTTAATTTTAATGTTTTCACAGTTCGAATGTTTTTAATTTTTACTGCCACGTAATTTACCGACTCCGCGCTGTCCCAATATCGCAGTTGACCAAACTGGAGAATTAGATAACACAATGAGTTCTATAAAATTGCCGTGGACATGAATCTAGTAACATTCGTTTAAAGTTAACAGACTCCGCTGCGTGGGACACGTTGAGTGTATGCCAGGAGTATTGGGAAAGGAAATTTTCACTAGTAGTATAGGAGAGCACCCCATAGGCAGCTTTTTTTATGTGAAAGGTTAGGGGCTCAGGAAAGGCCCTTTATACTGTCGGCAATCTATTTTTTTGTATAGAGTGCAATGTCGAACAGCAGCTCTAGTCGGAAGATAGGGAGAAGTGAAAGGAGGAACTGCCAAAACCAAGCCGTGAGTGTTATGCCTCCTTAAACGAATTGAATCTAATCAACCAACCGGTGACATGCGCTTTGGTGGACCGGGCAAGGGCTAGGAAGGCTATGAAGAAGAAATCAGGAATGTAAAGAGGGAAGAAAAAAGAAGGAAAGTTATGTAGGTGGAAAGTGGAAAAGACGAAGGACCGTGGGGCTGCTGAGATTCGAACCCGGGACCTCTGGGATGGTAGCCAGACGCCTTACTCCCTAAGCTACCGAGGCCTCCTCAGACCTAGAGAGAAAGGTTGACAGCTGCAGTTGCAACAGACGTGAAGTCACTTTTCCATACATCGATAATATTAGCCAAAGATCGAAAGGATTGGAGAATAATAGAGGCTCTTGTTGGGCTACCATATAATTCTATATAGAAACACTCGCTCGAGTTTCATATGTCATAAGTTAAAGTCGTAAAAGTTGGTGCTTACCCCGTGTAAATTTTGCTCATAGATAATTTAAACAATAGTTATTAGCACAAGGAAAAATTATTCTTTATTCGTACTTAATTTGAAATTGGATATCACTGTCTTAATAAAAGAAAACTGTACGTTGTTTATACAAGTATTTAAAAAATACTTTAGTAGCTATGAAGTTTTTGTAAAATTTGCTTTGTCCTATCGTAGAGTTGTCTGAAAAATTAAGAAAAAGTTAAGCAATATATCTAATTTTGGATGGATCTAAATTTTCTTACATTTGCATAGGATTTCTTTTATCTAATTTGTTGTAAATAGTTTTGATAAATATTATAAAATGATCTAATGTCCGCAAAGTGTCCGAGTCCGATTGTAGCCAAACCGACGGAAGTGTGTTTATAATTATATAACTTTTTGTAACTGCATCAGCAGTAGAACAAACCTTAATTTTGAAAGAGGAATAACTATAAAGCATCAATTGAAAAGGAAAATATGTCTTACCCTTAAGGCCGATAGCAGATATCGATTTAGCAGAGACATTATAGCCAAGTCTATAAGTGGATCATCTGCTATTAAGCCTTGCCAGCTTAAAATATTTCTAAAAAGTTTCAGCCCGCTACAAAACTGACGTTGGAAAAATGATGATTTAGCTTCTTGGATTCTATTTAAATAAGAAAACAATTAATATATTATTTATAAACCTATTTTAGTTGTAAGCTTACTGTTTTGGAAAAATTGGAATAAAAACGTCATTTTCAAGTGAAATTTTCATTTTATCTAAAATGGTATTAAAAAGTGTTTGCAATGGCTTAGATGATTCTCTTAAAGAAGGATAATCTCTTCCTAGCCGTCTTATAAGACCAATTAATCGCAGTGTCCTAGATGTAGACATTGGATCCCAGCAGTTTTCAATTATTTCTTTAATAAATTAATTATATGAATACATGTTAATATTTTTTGAAGGAAATATTTGACAAAATAATTACCAGTTAATTTGGGTAAAACAATTTTTTCAATTATTGTTGGAACAAATCGAAGATCTGGATCAATGGTTAATGATGCTACTGTTTCATCCTTATCATAAGCATAATTCATACATTCCTCAAACCAATCGAGTTTTTCTAAATCTTTATTATTTTCATCTAAAGGGTTCCAGGTAATCAATTGAACCCGAATCATTGGGCCAACAATCTGTAATAGAAATTTATTTAATTTACATTTTCCTTTGTACAGATAAAGGATATCAAATAGTTTTACCACCATTGAGATAACAACGAAACTAACCTTAGGTAAACATAGACTAACAAATGCATCTTTATATGATTCCATATCAGTATCCCTCCATACATTGAATTTAGAAAGAATAAGCTCAATTTTACAAAACTCTTCACATGTATCTCCAAATAAGTCATCAGCTTCAACTTCGATTTGATCTGAAATCATAGATGATAACATTTATTTTTTTGAGCAGACAAAAGTTTAAGTAAATAGTTACCCAAATTATTTCTGTACTGTGCAACATCTTGATCGTGCATTTCATCATCGCTAGACATCCCATCTAAATGTGAACTTATAAGTTCTGTTTTTTCTCTTTCGCATCTTCTTCGAGTTCGTCTTCCTTCCCGCTCTGCTGCTCTACGTACCTGTGCCTCGTATTCTGTTCCCTTCTTACTTGATGTACCTGGTTCTAAAAATAATAAACATCTTTAGATTTGAAATTTAGTTACTTTAAATGAATCTTTTATACTTGCGTTCTCTGCCATTTCCTTGGCCTGATCGCGAACATCTTGTCGCCTTCTTTCAATCAAAAAGTTGAAGTATTTTGATAGGACAGTTAAAGCTCGCTTTTCTAAATCGTTTATTATAGGCGCCTGTTGAAAAAAAATCTGGTTAAGGTAGGAGTAATATTGATATAAAAAATGTTTTTCTTGAAAAAGGAATTTAGCAGTTTGAAATCGTATATTAGTTAGTTACCATACACAAATGAGATCTTTAAAAAATTGTAATTTCTAAAATCTTATTATTTCTAAATAAGTATTTGCATGAAACTTAATATCCACGAAGACACCTCTTTAACATTATAAGGAAACTCCCTCATCGAGTAATGAAAAAGAAGTGGTGGATTTCGTATAGAATATTCCAGCAATAATAAAAGGAAAATATTTGTGTGCGTAAAAGATTAACAACGTCAAATATTAACCTTACTACTGTAAAACTCACGTTCACGTCCTTTTTATTTGACGCTTCACTTACAGGCCCGTCTACACGATCAGGCTACCGAGCTTTCGGAATTAAGCCCCATTTACAGCCCAAAATCAAAGTGGAAGTGCACTTTTGAGCATACAAATTTCTGTGCAATAAAAGAAAGTGAACTTCCACTTTGACTTTGGTATATAAATGAGGCCTTAACCAATACGGAACTACAGTTTGGTAGCTAGCCACTAGGCTAAGCAAATTTATAATGGGAAGAATGAAATGAGCATTTGAAACCTAGGGAGTTAAGGCAAGGTTCTTCAGCTTTCGCTTTAAAAGTAGCCATATTTGAACAATTTTTTTCGTTTACTTAGAAATAAGATATTAAAAAGCGTTTTTTGTTTTTAATTTATTGATCCATAAATATTTGAAAAATATTTTTTATAAAAAAAAATGGCGGCTTCACACAGCCATCCGCAAAGCCCTTCGCGCCGCGCATACCCTCACGCGTAACACTCCTCTGGCTCGTATACTTATCTCAAACGAAAAAGTAAATAAATTTAGTTAAAGTAACATATTAGGCAGGCCACTGACTAGAATCAATAAAATTAATATAACGAATTACGTGACTTTGAAGTTGGAGCTGATTTTTAACTACTTTTTTTCACTTCAATTGGTTAAAACAGTTATTTATTGTTCGAATTTTTTATTCATTCTAGTCAGTGGCCCGGGCAATTCAATTATGATCATAAAAATCCAAAAACGAAGTAAATCTGAGTAGTTTTTGAGTTATCGTGTTGCGCGCAGTTGAAATTGTCGATCTGAAATAATCGTGTGTAAAGATTCGGAACTAATAGCCTTATGACACTGGCTTTATCGTAGGCTGAAAATGCTGCCTTGGCTAGGCTGAAAATGACGAAATCTGTTATACTGTGGGACAGAGATAGCATGTGAGAGTAAGAACGATTATCTGATTATTATAACAGATATTTGTTAAGGGGAGAAGAAATCCGTTGGAAATATTTGAAATATTCAAATTTATTATGATTAAAATTAAATTAATTTAAATTTATTGTATTTAATATTAAACATGGTCAAAATCAGGTAAATTAAAATTCTTTGTTCTCTTCCTTTCAATTTGCTACTTCCTCTTTAAAAAATCTTGTTTGACCTGAGTCCTCCAGAATAAAACAATTGCTTCAAATATTTTCAAAAATACTTCAACAACTATATATAAAAAAATACAAAAAAATATTTTTCTTTTAGACTCCCTCAATTCGCAACGCGCACCCGCCCGTTGTAATAACAAAAATATGTCTCCCACGATTTGAAATTACTTTGGGGCAATTAAAAATCACACCAAACACATCAAAAATTGTTTGGAGCGATTTTACTCCGGAGCCCCAATTCTAAAAATTTACCCTTCAAGAAAATACATATTATTTATTCTCACTTCAATTATATTTGTTGCTACTTCAATTATAATTATTTCAATTTATTACTTCAATTTATTTTGATTCTCACTCACTGTTATAAAAAGTCTAGAGATGTAGCAAACTGTTATAAAAAGCATAGAAAAAAGAACATGAATTTCATTCTTTTCCTATGCTTTTTATAACAGTTTTCTAGACTTTTTATAACACTTAAAATTCAGCCGAGAAAAGTTTGAGTATATTCCTCTCACTCTTACATATGGGAAAATCTCCTTTGAATTTTTTCTTTCAGTTTTCAGCCTAGCCAAGGCAGTATTTTCAGCCTACGATGAAGCCAGTGTCATAAGGCTTTAAAGTCGACGCGAAGTAGCCTTTCTTTTCCAACCGCTGTAACTTTTTTGAATATTATGAAAATCAAAAACCCCTTTAGGAATATGTATAATATATCGAGCCCTTCCCGCCATTTTATCGTAACCGACAAACGGCGGGAAGGGCTCGATATGTTACAGATTCAAAAAAAGTAAAAAAAATCGATTTATTCACCCAAAGTAGAAGAACTTCGCCTTAAAGGAGTCTGTATTTGGTTCACTTGACAGTGATATTATGAGATGTTCCGTCGATAAATCAATACATTATTCAAATAAACTAATAGACATTAAATTTTAAGACAAAAAATAAAGTTATTTGATACTACAACAGCATGAAGTAACGCCTCCACTATATAATATGAACAAATAATGGTACTTATACTGCCAAAAGGAAAACTTCGTTACGGTCAATTTCCTTTTTTATACAAAATTTCCATAGTAGTGGCCGCACTGACTCTATGCTTATTTTCACCAAAAGACTCCTTCTCGAAATGCAAAATTAAATGCAGGCCTTTGCAAAATGATATTACCTCTGTAGTGTACTTAATGTCTTCAATTTAAAATTAAAATTATTCCGAAAATTTCAAAGAATAACTGTCAATTGACCTGTTAGAGAAAATCGTTCGCCAAAGCAAGAAAATGAATTTAGGAAAGCAGTGTACATGTGGCAAAAACTGCCTTTCACAAACTTTTTATGGAAAAACATGACGCCATTGCACAATCAGAGAATTTTACGAAGCTAAACAATTTTTAACGCAAGGCTAATTCCATAATTACCCTTACAATTTTAAAGACTGAAATTAATTTTACCTATTAACCACTCGAAATAAACCGCTAAGGTATAACCTAAGGACAAGGAAAAAAATCAAACATGCTCAAGTTCTTGTAAAGAAAGTGAATTGTGCAACTTGGAATCTTGGTTAAAACTCTTGGAAGAAAGGTACAAGGTACGAACGTACATTATATTGCCTATAATTTGATAAAAAATCTATTTATCCACAGAACTCCACAAAAAAGTTTCTTTGAGTTGTAACAATTGTAAAATATTACAACATCGAAGATCCCACAACATCCATTACAAAAATAATCTAAATCTGAAATATAATTTACCTTTTCATCAAGACATTCAACCAAGTCTGTGACATACCCACGTATCTCTTGATAGAATTTATATCTCGTAGCTGCAGCAGGAGCCTTTTGCATGCATTCTAATTTGGATATTTGAATGTAATGCAATTCGTTTGTAATCCGCTGAATATCTGCTTTATGTTTATTATTGATATCCTGTAGATGCGTTAACCTGTAAAATATATATGCAATTATTTTAATAGAAATTTATTTTAATAAAACTTTTTATACTCACTTTTTCCTTAAAACTTCTGTTACTTCTTGAGGATTTCGAGGCCCCGATGGTTTGTTTTCTGTTTTTTGTGTAGATAATAATACTTGTCTAGGCTTTTCTAAACAGTTTTGAGCATATGCTTGTTCCAGTAAAGTACCGGTAGATTGTGGTGTTTCATCAGTGGTATGAATTCCAGATTTAATTATAAATCTTGAAAGAACGGACTCTTGATGCGCTGTCACTAGCTAAAAATATAAAAAAGTACATTGTAGGTTTGCAATATTGCTTATAAATGTATCTATTATTACTTGAGCACCCGTTACACCTTTCCTTATTTGTTGATTTTCCCATTCATTCATTTCCAGGTCTGATTCACCCGAATCTAATTCAAATTGAATAAGAAAATATAAGTATACGAAAAAGATATTTCAGAAATTGCTAATGTTGCGATATTAAGTAGCATTTAACATCATACCAAAATTATTGAGTATTAAACTTTTTATTGGAGTTAGTATGAAATATTATTACAACTATTTCAAATATCAAATTTCTCCCCTACGGAATTGTTTTCAAGTCGTTATGCACATATTTATTTTATACTTCTTTGTAATAAATATCTGTGTAAAATATCTTTCGAAAATATCTTCTACTTCTGAATTAATACATTTTTCACGACACGATCAGGTTGTATTGAGCTTAATTTGAAATAGTTTTGAATATAAGAATGAAAAAATTATTGTAAAATTGTGTGCTTTTAAAAGCCTAATTGGAATGAATATATTATAAGATTTTTGTAAAATAAAATACGTGTGTCACATGAGTATAATCAGCTGCTGCATCGGCTAAGATAGCTAACTAGAACTTCCCGTAAAAAACATGTGAAAACAAAATAATACTTTGAAATTAATCAGAAACTTCAGTAGAGTGCAAAAAGAAGGCGAGGTCAGCGTTCGATTACATAGGCTGAATTTACAAAACTTAGTTGTTATCGTTAATTCTCTTTTGAAGCCCGATGGAAAGTCGCATGAGTGTTTTCAGGGGCGAACCTACAACGAAGGAACTAGTAAAAGCAGCGTTTCGTTGTTACTTTTTCAAATTTTCTTTTGCCTTGTCATCCTAAAAACAGCGCAGGAACTCTCAAAATGTTCGCTCCGCTGTCCGCTGAAAATGTCCATTAAAATTGTCCACCCTTCCCCATCTTACCCTCTTCCCCATAAACCCAGTTCGTTCGTACATTTTGTCTGTTCAGTGTCCTATCGTGTTAACCGGTCCATACATTTTGTCTGTTCAGTGTCCTATCGTGTTAACCGGTCCATACATTTAGTCTGTTCAGTGTCCTATCGTGTTAACCGGTCCATAAAGAAGATTAGTCATCCGGAGTCTCATTACAGCATTGTTCTAAAACTAAATACAACACCATCACACCCAAATAGAAAAATTGGCGACTTTTTTGAAGTATTTTTAACGAGAATATCTCTATTTCAAAAAACAGAAAAATTAAATGCGCAATGTTTAGAATCTAAAACCTACTTTGATGCCTCCAAGTAAACATTCCAAATTTTAAAAAAATGTTAAATATCTTCTTATGAAACTTCCAGAAAGTTATTTAAAACTTTCCAAATCTTCTATTTATATTCTAAGCAAAGTCAATGCAAAGTATGCAATAGAATTTCAACCCACTTTCGTTTTCCGCTGCATAGAATTTTTCACGCCTCTC
Source organism: Thereva unica (assembly GCA_949987705.1). Lineage (NCBI taxonomy): Eukaryota > Metazoa > Arthropoda > Insecta > Diptera > Therevidae > Thereva > Thereva unica. Next base: position 80,850,905 of record OX465283.1, on the reverse strand, counting down.
TTCACGTTCCTTAATACCAGTGATGGCATTCATGTCAACTCGTTCCTCTTCGTCGGATGCTTCATCTTCTCCTTCTTCGCGCACTAAACGATTCCCTTTTTTAGGAATATCCTTTTTTGGATCTTCAATTGGAATGAAATCACCTAAAATATACATTTTAGTGGTATTTATATAAAAAAATATATTATACAAACCTTGTTCCCTCGCTTTCTGTCTTCTTTTTCTAGCAGCATGTATCATAGCTGCATCAGGTATTGTTCCACTTTCCAATACAAATTTGAAATTTTCAGGCTTTGAAAATCTATGACTTGACATTGACTGTGACTCGTCGTCATCTGACGACATATCATCACGTCCAGCGCAGAGAGCTGCTCTTCCATTGAGTATTATATTTTCCGGCTCAGATTTTTTGACTACGAGCTAAAATAAATAAAAATTTATTAGAACTGCTAAATATTATATAAGGTAATTTTGTTAGAAAATATCTACTAAAATTTAAATTAAATAATGTGTTTTCTGTTATGTTTTTGCTATTTCTGCTATCTATATCTGGCAAAAGAATGGCTGAATGTGAGAAGAGAAATTTTCCGACCTTACTTCGATATTTAAGGGATAAAAATCAAACTTCCAATATAGACTACCAAAAGGTCCTAAAACCAGACTATATAAAAGGAAAACCTGAAATCTACAAGATGAATTCATTTAATAAATGGAAATTTTGAAGATTGCCCGATGTGGATACTATATCCTTTTTGTTTAGCATTTAATAACATCAAAGCCGAATTCGTGTCCGCATTTATAATAGTTTTAACTTCGATTTAAGTAAGCTTGTATTTTTTTAAGATTTATATTTGACAAACATATTTAAAGCATTATCAAATAAATTCCATAAACCTAAAAGATGATGTTTTCTGCCAGGTGAAAAAATTGATAATAGAAGAATATCTTACTTAATTAAATAGCAAGAGAAGTGAAATTAATTATCGACATCTATTTAATGGCTAGTTACCTATTCAGTACTTTGAATGTCTAAATTTTTTTCGGGGTCCAGTTGGAATTTAAAAACTACCAAACATATCCAGATGAATATTTAAAAAGAATCGTCTTATTCTAAAACTGCTTCTAACAGGACAAAAATGGAAATATTAGTTGAGTCACATTAATCTACATTTCAATTCGGAAATTGCCGAAAAATTAAATAAAAACATTAAATTGAGTACAAGAATACGAACTAACTCGAAACCCAAATCCCGTTCTTGATAGATGTTAAATTAAATTATTTTCTTTTTTTATCAATAATTGAAGATTGTATAGTTGTTGTATTCTTCACTTTATATGTTGTGGGAAAAGTTTTTTCAAAATTTGCAGTGGTTTTGTAAGTTCCTATCTAGAAAGCTGTTATACCAATCTCCCATTATTACTAACATGTAATTGTCTGCCCAACTATTAGGCACTATTCCACCAGTAATTTTAGTGTAAACTGTGTATTGCAGTGCAACTCATACATATTATTTTATTATTTTAATTCCTATCAGAATAAATTAAAAATCGGCAGGAGCTCAATTGGCAATCGTTGCCAAATTGAAAAAATAGAGTATAAAGTACAGTAGAGAAAATTGGAAAACTCAGCATATTATTTTCTTTAATATTTTTATAATTGGCATTGTCATCAATAGACAATCTTTCCAGGTCGTAGGCGTAAAAAACTGTCCCTAGCAAAAGTCGCGTATTCAACCGCTGTGCTGTAATCAAAGCTAGGAGTAGAGCTACAAAATACTAGTCCAAACAATAAATATAATTTCTTGTATGTGTTTTTTAACTTTTAAGCGCCAGGCCCTAGTCTTAATGTTAACCCAAAGAACGTCGGAATTGATGAAGCCTATAAAAACTGTTCTATCAGGTGCAGAGAAAATGAATGATTTTGTAGCATGGTTCATATCCCTCCAGGAACACAACAACATTTCATTTTATCAAATTTAAAACTCGTAATATCTGAATTGAGCTGTAGAATATTCTTCCTCAATGTGGGATATTCTTCCTCAATCTTCATAATCGCTTCTGGTTATCATTTGTCTAATTTTTTACAAAATATTATTACCGGAAAAATGTTTAACGATAAAGATTCTGTGGCAACTATTCTCCTCCACTTTTTTTGTAATTAAAAACTAAAATTATTAAAAACCTACTGAAACATATATTTTAAACTAGTTTCAAAAATATTTAATAAAAACAAAACCACCTTATATATTAAAAACTAATGTAAATAAATAAAAAAATGAGTGTATTTTGAAATATTATTTTAAAAAGAGATACAAAATAAACCGCTAGAAATGCGATGCTAATGGTGAAAATGCAGTATCTATACGTACAACATAAACCTAGGTTTAGGTTGGAAATGTCCATTTAAAAGATGCCTCCCACTTTCATGAAACTTACTAAAATAGTACATAAAAGCTTAGAGCATTACCAATTAGAATTTGCTCCAAATTCGATACAAAAAGTCGATGTGCAAGATGATTGCACAAAGAATTATTTTAATCAACACGCAGAGACTGATAACAAGTGTTGAAAAGTGGATACATAAGACAGTAATGTGCAAAATCAAGATAATGTTGTGTTTGACAGGGTTTATGTGTTGCTAATACCAGACAAAACTATTGATAATTGAAGCAAAAAATTGATTATGGACACAATTAATCAATAAAAACGCTTTATCGGAAAAACATAAACAACTGACAAATCGGAAAAAGTACAAATATTGGTTCAGAATGGTGATATAAATTTTTTTTTAAACCCTTTAAAGATTTTCTATAGAAATCTATAACAAACAAACCTTTTTCCGAGATGTATGGTAATTGAATATTAAATTATTATAAATTGGTCAGATTTGTTTTTGATATACAAAACTCTTTAAACAATTACAGTTGTACCTTTAATTATGTTAAAATGTTCTTCAACAATCCATTTGTGGACTATACTCAAGAATGTAAGATAATTCCATTTATTTGTAATGTAATTTATTTTTACTTTATTTTAAGTAAAGATATGGCAGAAGATTGAGGCATCTAAGTAAACTCTTAATTCACATGGTGGCTGTGTAAAATGGAATTCAATGTTCAGAACTTAAAAGGTACTACTACAATAAGTAAAGTTACTTCCTCAAATAAACCCCAAGAAAAGATATAAAAATATGATTATAATAACCTTACCACAAAGTCGTCAGTGCGAATTTCTGTTTGTATATCATCAGTAGTCTGATTATTTTTAGATATTGACGTTGAATTATTATTTCCATTTGTACCAATATGTAAGGATACTGATTTTGCTGTCCCTGTATTTTCAAGTTGGTCATTTCTTCCAGCTTTTTTCTTTCTCCTTTCCCTATCCAACATTTTCATTACTTTTTTACTGTGAGATGATTTTTTCACTTGAAAAACTTCTCCTTCTTCTTCTGTAAATAAAATTAATAAAAAGGCAAGAAAATGATAAATATTGTAAAATAGAAGATGCAATTTATCTTTTTACGTGTTAACACTCCCATTATAAACCTAAACATTGAAAATATAAAATGTTAATCAAAGATATGCAAGTGCTTATGAGAATATTGACTTTTAATTGAAGTGCTGAAATTGTTTTCGACATTAATATTGCCGTTTTGTTGTGGTGCTTAAAATCATTAATTACCATTGTGTTGTGATTAAAATCATTACGGGCTAAAATTTCAATTTATTCTACTATACTTTTTTAATTACAAATAGCTATTGAGCAATTTGGTAATAGTTAGTTGCATAGAAATTTTATAACGTATAATCTTAGCGATAATTACTCTACAAATAAAAGTATTAAAACAGTTTACCTATTGAAGTATATTTATATTAAGTGGCTTTGCAACAATGTGGGGAATAAACTACAATATCGTCATTCAAGTTGTACCAAAGAAAAATAAACACGGAGATAATTTACCTTGCTTTTACTTTTGTAATTTAAAATCAATTGTATATTGCAAACAAATTGTAGATTAAATATTGAAAGAGCTAAAAGTAAAGTGCTATTTGTGCATATGTTTTAAATATTTTTCAAACGAATGTTGCTTCTTCCCTTTATTTTAAAGATTTCATTTTTAAACATCCTTGTTCTCGAGTCCATCATGCCATTCACGTTATGACGTAATGTATAATAGTAACCGAAGCTAAGATAACAAATGGAGGATAGGTTAGAATAACGGGGTGCAGGAGGAGAACCTTACTTGTGAGTTCAAGGATGTTGTACAAGTCCGGAAATACGGACTGCGGAAGTTTATGCCACAGTTGACTAATTCTGCTTACATAAGAATTCCTAAACTAAAGAGGTCAAGTGGTGGAGACTTCAGGGATCTTTGGTTGCGACGGCACACCAAAGAGATAAGTTTTGAAAAATACCAACTCTTAATACTACCTAAGATATACAGCCATGTTAACGAATCCTACCGCAATGTAATCGAAGATGTTAACTTTACATCGAGTGACACCTGGGGGTCTTTTCTATTTAAGAGTAGCAGATGGAGCAGAGTGCAAGGGGAATGTTTCGCGGAAACGGAAGACAAGAAGGAACCACGAAAAATACGCAGCAGCACAAAAAGAAACGAAAAAGTTAATGAAACTCCTCTATTTAGGGCGAGCTTTGAAAAAGACCGTAGCGTGATAAAATCAAGTATAACAAAGCCTATGGGTGACGTCATTTGTTCTACCATCGGCCATTTGAGCGCTCGTAAGAATCAACTTTGTTGATAACTTTTCAACAACTACTATTACAAGCGTCACTATCGCAGCGGCAGCTTAACCGAAATAAACGCTCTCTTGTCTTACCATCTACACTCTATGTCGGTAAGACTTAGCGATAGATTGGCGAGCTAGGGCCATTGCCTTAATGAATGCGCCACAAACAAGGTATTCGTTCATAAATAGAACAGCTCGACTCGGAAACTGCACTGCGACTGCACTATGATGTGACATGACGAATTGTCTCAGAATCGTCCTTCCTCACATAAGGGGCTAACACTCCTCCGCAATATTTTCCTCTCGAGCACGGTTAAGAGGTTTGAGTACTTTTTCCTAAGCACCCACGTTTTAGATGCATATGTGAGTACCGGTAAGATCACCGTGTTATATAGTAAAAATTTAAACGTTATGATGCTTGGATTTTAAGAGCCTTAAAAGACTATAGTAGGCTTTGTTAGCTTTTAGCAATCGTGCGCACATTTCTGGTTCCATGCTATTAACCCAAGATAGGTAAATGATTTTACCACTGCAAACTCGTGTTCCACTACCTTAATTGTGGAAACAATGGAAGAATAATATTAGTAATTAAAACACTTAAAAATAACAAATTAAAGAAAAATAAGAATTTGCGTTCAGCATTACATCATTACATTACAATAAAATGGTTTGCTAAGTTTAAGTTTGTTAAGTTTTTTAGTGGACGTCGATGTACCAAAATCAACATTGTCAACTGTTGGTAGTGATCCGGAGGACCTGAAGTTACCCTTATCATTAATATATTGAAATATAGTTAGGCGTAGCGATCCTGCGAAGGAACGCGTTCTTCATCTGATTGAAAATATCTCGTAAATTTATTTCTCACTCATATATTTACTTTCACGCTTTATGTGGAAAACCCTGCACACCAGAATCTACCCTCCATGATCCAGGAATAATATTTTCATCATGATCATCATCATAAATAGCTCCACAGCCTGTTATTGGCCTTGGCTTCTTGCAACATCCTCCTCCAGAGCTGTAGGTCCCTGGCTTGAATCTCCAATTTCTTATATCTAGGGTTCGTAGATCTTCTTCTACGTTATCTGCATATTCCTTTTTTGAAATCCCGTGGCTCTGTGTCCATCTGGTCTCTTGTTCATAACAATTTTTGTTATGATGCCATCGCTGCTACGTTTAACATGTCTTGCCATTCGAATTCTGTTAATTTTTATGATGTTTGGATCTTTATATAACTGATACAGTTCCTTATCTCCTCCAAACACAGTTTTCGTTGATTCCTCCATATATAATGCGCAGAATTTTTTTCTTCGAAGTAGCCTAGGAGGTGATCTTCGTTACTTCTTAAAGTCAAGGTTTGGGATCCATACAGTAGTATTGGTCTTATAAGGGTTCTGTACAGTTTCACTTTAGTCCTCTTTTTTATGTGAAAACGCCAAACTTAGGAATCATGCTTTGTACTACTAGTCTGTCATATCGTTCAAGTCATGATCAGTGTCTAGTAGTAAGCTTGATTTGAAGGATAGAGTAGAAAGGATAGGTTACGGATCTGGAGGGTGCGAAAGTAGTAGTCGAAGAACCTTGCGTTTAAAACGAACTCATATGCACCATCTGGGAGGAAGAAGTTATACCGGAGAACTGGAAGAAAGCAATTATATGTCCAATATACAAGAAAGTAGATAAACTGCAAAAACTACAGAGGCATCTCACTCCTCAGCACCAGCTACAAAATCTTCACAATACTTGTGAAACAAAAACTGGAACCTATAGCGGAAGGCCTTATAGGAGAATATCAAGCTGGTTTTAGGAAAAAACAGGTCAACATCGGACCAACTGCTGACCTTAAGGCAAATTCTGGAAAAAACCTGGGAAAGGAATGTAGATGTATACCAGATATTTGTCGACTTTCAAGAGGCATCTAATCGACTTTCAATGGAATCGCGTCTAAAGATAACAGATTTAATAAACAGACCTATCTGTTGCCTACTTTTCGTGTAAAACCTAATTTTTCAGAATTGGTAGAGGAAGGCATTTTGATATGATCTATTTTCTTCGGTGGTCTCAGCTAAAGATTTCACTCCTCCTTGGAATCATTAATATCATTGGTTATCCTTTTCGGAATTATAAGAAAAAAACTAGGTACTTATTAAATTTTTTTGAAAGCAAAATTATAATAAATCTTTCAAAATATTAAAATACTTCCGATCTACTAACAATAAAATAATATTTATTTATTTACTAATCTCGCCTTCACGTAGTGGCATTGAAATGTGCTTATTAGAAAAACAAAGAAAGTATATTTTTTAAGTCAAATTTCATTGATACTTAATATGCAAGAAGTGTACAATATTTTTGGGCACTGAAAAATAAAATAGGACATAAAACTCTATTTGTAGTTCGGGGGGAATCGTACCGGTTTTGTAACTGTGGAAGTTGGTAGTAGGTGGAACCTAGTGGAATTATCCTGCGTACATTGCCACCTTATTCATGAAAATAGGGTAGGGTATAAGGTTACAAAAAAACAGGGTGATATGTAAACCTCTACCAAAAAAACTTCAAAATGCCTTAGTGGCTAAACCGTTACGATTCAACAGCTAAGCAATAAAAGCTGAATGAGAACTTGGTTTGCGAAAGAGATAGTGGGAAAATGATGGAATCGACAAAAAAAAACAATTTCAAACACTTTTTTAGAAATTCCCTTTCGCTAAGGACAACGAAGTAAAAGATAATTGCTTGAATAATAATATAACGCCAATCAATTTTTACAACGTTTAGTTTATCGCAAAAGTTTGCCCGTTGCAACGTTGAACGACTTTTCATCCCATCTCAATTAAACACCTATTGCATTGACTATCCCTAAAAGAAAAACATCAACATTTATTCCAAAGCTAAATATTTGTAACAAAAAAGTGCTGCTATGTGCTAACTAAATATTTCGATGATGCAGGGATGTTTAATAGCAAACTACGTTGATTTCTTCGAATCATTTTTTCTATATAATGAAAATAACAAGAGCGATTAAAGTAATAAAGAAAATGGAAAAAGCAGGTATCAAATATTAAATACAGCGAGTGACGAGGATAACTTTCTTATTATTGAATTTAGAAACGTATTAAAAGACGTATGTTTTATAGTATGGAGCAATTTTTTTTTTTTTTTTTTTTTTTTTTTATGTGACAGTGCTAAGCTCAGGAGTCACCCTTTGTACTACCAGTCCGTCATGTCATTTGTCACGTCATGGTGCAATGTCTAGCAGTAAGCTTAGTACGGGGAGGGGAGGGGGGTATAGGTTAAGGGTTAAAAGGAACGGGGGGGTATTGAAGAAGGTGGTGATGAACCCTGCGTTTGAACTCTTGGATGTTGTAGGAGCTCGGAAATACTGACTGCGAGAGACTATTCCACAGTCGAGTTGTTCTATTAACAAACGAATTCATATCTTGTTGAGTGCGTGAAAGGGGGAGTTGCAGGTGAAGGGAATGAGACGAGTGGGCTAATCTGGTGTTGCGGTTATAAGATTGCCGTGGAGGCAGGAGAGCGTTTAACTCGGAGGAACAGTCATTATGATAGTAGCGATAAAATTTAGTCAATGCTGCTACATTCCTACGGTGGCTGAGGGGGTCGATGGTGGAGCCAGCGGTGTCGTCATCAATTAATTTAAGGGCCTTTTTTTGGACCTTATCTAACCATGCCAAGGTGGTTATTGGAGCGCCGCCCCAAACGAGGGAGTTATATTCGAGAAGAGGCCGTATGTAGGATTTATAAATAACAGCGCGGGCCGATGGCTGGAGGAGGAACTTGCACCTCTTAAGAAATCCCAAGCACTGGGATGCTTGTTTGGCGATTTGGAATATGTGATCATTCCAACGAAGGTCTTTGGCTAATGTCACACCTAAGATGTGTAGGGATGGGTCGGCCTTTAGTTCAACGTCATCCACTGTCAAGGATGGTGAGGTGTTGAACTTCTTTTTTGAGATAAGACAGTACTTGGTTTTAGAGGGGTTGAATTTGACACGATTCTTCTCTCCCCAATCTAGAATTAGTTTGATGTCTTTTTTAATAGAGTTGAACATTAGTTCACGATCATCAAGACAGGATCTGGCATGTGTCCGTCTTGTATCGAAGCTGTACGAGTAACGTAGAGTACCGTCGTCAGCGAAGCAGAGAAGTGGGTTGGAGGGGATTGAAAGTAGGTCATTTATAAAGATGAGAAAAAGGGCCGGTGATAAAATTGACCCCTGAGGGACCCCCGCAGAGATGGGGTGAGATTCAGATTTGACGCCATCCAATAATACCTTAATTGAACGGCCGGAAAGGAAACTCTCAACCCACTTATACAGAAGTGAGTCAATTCCAATAGCTTGGAGTTTAGCTAACAAGGCTGAGTGCCATACTCTATCAAAAGCCTTGGAGATATCCAAAGCAACCAAACTAGATTCGCCAGATCCATGCAAACTTCGGCTGAGGTGTTCTGTAAGGCAAATTAAAAGATCACCAGTGGATCTTTTTTGACGGAAGCCGTATTGTTTGTCGCTGATAAGTTGGTTGGATTCTAGATATCCCATAAGCTTTTTGTTAATTATCGTCTCCATGGTTTTGGAGAGAATAGAAGTAATTGCTATTGGGCGGTAGTTGGAGGGATCGCTGGAGTCACCTTTTTTCGGTATTGGCTGAACATGGGCAAGTTTCCAAGAGTCTGGATAAACTCCGGAAGAGTATGATAGGGCAAAAAGTTTGCGCAGAGGTCTAGCCAAAGGTGAGGCGCATTGTTTTAAGACGATAGGGGGTATATTATCGGGTCCAATCGATTTGTTTACATCGAGCTCCTTGAGGCACCTGTACACCTCGCGAGTCCTGAAGAAAACCCTGTCCATTAGATGAGCGCTGAGCTCAAGAACCGGGGGTAGCATATCAGTTTGGGGTAAAGAAGAATTGGAAGCAAACAGAGATGCTAATAAATCGGCCTTGGATTTGCTGTCTGTTATCACCTTCTCATTGTGGATAAGTGAAGGAGTTGTGGATGAAGTGAAATTCTTCTTAATGGAGCTTACCAAGGACCAGAAGTTCTTGCTACCAGAGGTTGAATTAAGGAGTTTACTTCTCAACTTGCTGTCAAATGAATTTTTGACATTCCTGATGGTGACTTTACAGGAATTTCTTAGTTTTATATACTCTGCACGGAGCGATTCACTCGGGGAGCTCTTGTAAGCTCGAAAGGCGGCTTCTTTATTTCTGATTGCATTCATACACTCCTGATTAAACCATCTGTTGGGCCTAGCCTTCACAGATTTAGTAGTATGAGGAATGAACAAATGCATTCCTGCCTGTATGATCCTAGAAATACGGATAGCGGCAGAGTTGGCGTTTCTATTCCGGAAACACAGATTCCAATCTGTAGACTGGAAAAAATTAATAAGCCCCAGCCAATTGGCCTTCCCATAATGCCATACAGTTCTTCGAACTGGTTTGGGAGGGGTGGGAAATTCGAATGGGAAGTTAGCACTGATTAGGCAGTGGTCTGAATTGCCGAGAGGTGAATCAACTTCGACGGAGTAACGCGCTGGATGAGAAGTTAGAAAAAGATCAAGGAGATATCCTCCTTGACCAGCAACATCAGGGACTCTTGTGGGATGATCCACAATTTGTTGCAAGTTATTGATGTCTGCAAAGAGCTCGACGTCCTTGCCAGAAATACTGGTGCCATTTGAGTAAGTCAGCCATTTAACGTTGTGAACATTGAAATCACCCGCAACGATGATTTCACACTCAGGATTGGACGACAAAAATCCCGAGATTTGTTCGGAAATAGTATCAAAAGATAAGGTGGAGGCTTCGTTACTTATGTTAGGGCTTCTGTATAGGAAGCAGAAGAATATGACGTGGCTTTGGAAAATGATTTTAATCCAAAGATAATTAAAATCTGAAGTTGTGCTTGAATGTATTTTACAATAAGCCACGTCGTCCCTAACATAAATGGCAATACCCCTATGGGGGGAGAGATTGTGCACTAAAGTGTACCCCGACACCTGGTAATAACCTAAGTCATTATCGGGTGATATTTGGGTTTCACTTAGTGCGAAGATTGGGGGTTTGTAACTAGATAAGTGGCACTCAACAAAAGAGAAATTCGCTTGAAGTCCACGAATGTTACAAAAGTCAATACCAAAACTTGACTTGTAACGGGACTTCGGTTGCGCGGGTTCAATCGCCACATTCTTTGGGATATTTTCCGGAATTACACTTGCCGCATCCATCAGAGGCAATAAAATTTGTCCGCGTCAAAGTGTTATGCCTTTTGAGACGGGACAAATTTCATCGACCGTTAGATTTTGGCCGCGGCACGTGCAGGTCCGAGAATTGAGTGAGGAAAGGGAGCAAGGGTACTTACTTGTGCGTCGGTCGCGAGTCTTGTCTAGTTAAGGGTGGTGAAGCCTTGCCGTTAGACTGCGTCGATTGTTTTCCTTTTCGTGGACACTTTTACACTTCACTTTTTGTTTTTTTGCTTTTTTTTTTTGTTTTGTTGTTCAGTTTCCTTCGCGCGTTTTTTAGGGACCGGAGCAGCACACGTCCGCACTCGTTGCTGTCCCAGACCAAACTCTAAAAAGACGAAATGGTTTATAGTGTGAGCTGAGCGCCCACGGGCAAAAAAAATTGTTTACATACTTAGTACTCTCTTAGAACTTTTTGTATAGATTAAGGACACTTAGTCTACCAGCTTTCCTTCTGCAGAAGTTCTTGAAACCGCGGCTCCACGTTGCTCGAAAGTCGACCTTTTTATGGTGCTCAAAAAATGTATAGATACTGTTTTTTTAGCAATCATAGCCGCATGAGCTGGTGATGATAAGCGTGAAACAAAACTAATCCGACAAAACTGTTTGTCCGTTATCGGTGCCTACCACCCAAAATCTGCTAATTTATGGGCTTCCAAAAACTTATTAATAATAAGCTCAGGATCGCTTAAGAAAAATATGTGGAATTACATGCCGATTTTGCGGTCCGACGAGTCAAAGTCGTCTATTTCATGAAGGGAAAAAATTTATTAACCTTTTTTTCTTTTTTATTTCGTTTTATAATAGAAAAAAAAAACATTCCATATACGTTGTCCGACAAAAAACATTGTCGTTAACGTGAAAAAATAACCAAAATTATAATTAACACGGTTTCATAAAAATATGTATAATACACTTCCCATGAACTAGGAACACGCAACACCTAAGATGGTGGTTAGACTGTTCGCTCCTACGTACGTTGCTCACGAGCTTTTTAGGTGAACGAGAAAGTGTAGATGATGAGGGGCTTCGGGGCTTATACTGAGAGTTGAATCACTCACATGATATTTGCATGACTGCTGCTTCACGACTAAAAACTTCCACTTAAACGCAGTTAACTCACTTTATTACACTCTGGGAATGCCCTATGAAACTGACGGTTGGAAATTTTAAACGAGAGATTTATGTCTCTTGAATCGACTCGGGGAATACCATTCCTTTAGTGTCACGTCACTTGCCATGTCACATGACTGTCAGCATAAGGCCCTTCATCTTCACTTCCTCGTTCATCTAAAAGCTCATGAGGAAGGAACAGCCTAATCACCGTCTAAGGGCCGGTTTAACAGTCATACTTAAGTTTTCCTTAAACTTAAGTAAATTTGGGATATTAAAAGAAATGATGGATAGTGTAACTTAGGTGATACACCGTCTTTCTGGCTATACTGACTGGAATTTTCTCGACTATTCGAAGTATTTATATCTGCGTGTGTCCGTTTTCCATTTCAGTATAAGAATATCGGCTGCTTTTGCTAGAAACAGTCTCGGCTTGTTTATAACATACTTTCATACTTATTTTGTTTCCGGCTATAGTTACCAAGAATTGTTTTTTGTGCAACTTCTTATATCGTCGGGGTTCAGGTGGAATATTAAGTCAGTCTTTTTATATGGCTTACAAATGCAAGAAACTGCTCTGAAACCCCCATATGAATGTTTGTTAGTTCTGTTAAAATTTACTTCAACACTCTGCAACCTGTACTGAGAATATAATGACAATATGCGAAGGGGATAATCTAATTAGAATTTAGTAGAAAACATTGATAACAGATAAGATTTTGAGAAAGGGCCGTTGGAAGTCCATGGACTACATTTGTCAATGTTATAAAAATAGTTGTTTTTTGTTGGACTGTGGAGTAGCCGCGATTTACCTTTCTGAAATTTAAAAAAAAGGTTTTTGTCACATAGTACCGTTTTTGTCCGAGGCTTCATGAAATAGACGACTTTGTCTCGTCGAGCGGCGAAATCGACAAAAAATGTTTCCGACACATATACCATGTAATTCCACATATTTTTCTTGAACCATTAAAAAATCAGCTGGTTACTAATAAATTTTTGGAAGACTATAATTTAGCAGGTTTGGGGTGGCAGACATCCTTAACGGTCTAAATTTTTTGTTGGACGGGTGGTGTTTCGCGCGTATCATCGCCATTTCATGCGGCTATGATTGCTAAAAAACAGTATCTAGAATTTTTTTCTGCACCATAAAAAGGTCGAATTTCAAGCAACGTGGAGGAAAAAATCCGCGGTTTCAAGGATTTTCGCAGAAGACTAGACTAGGTATCCTTAATCCATACAAAAAGTTTTAAGAGAGTATGTATAAATTTTTTTTTTACCGTGGGCACTCAGACTACTATGGGCATACGGCGAAAATACTAATTTAACTGAGTTAAGATGGTTATACCGAACGTTAACCTTAGCTTATGGTTTAAACATGGTCTGTGAATGGGATATAAGTATAAGAATTTTGGCAAGCAATAAAGCGAATCTTGTAGACGATAGACGCGGCGCAAAATACATTAATATAATTAAAAGATAAAAGCTGATGATTGTTTAGAAAAATTCTTGTTAATAAATTTTCAAAATCTAAGTCTAGGGATCTATTTACTGTGTTACAGAATGGCTAGCTGTACATGAAAGTTTCTACAAGTTGTTGGCATGGAATTTATTATTGTAATAAAAAAATATTTTCAATTATAGTATTACAATTCTAAAATATCATTAATATAACCTTCATACCTAAAGTAACTGTAAACGTTTGATTGTAAATGGTAGGCTTCACAGAATTGGACGGGCAGAATACAATGCATATAATTAAGGCACTGAAATGAGTTAACATCTAACAAGAATAATATCAGGTTAATCTGACTCAATTACATTGCCTAACCACTCGAATAAAAGAATTCTGGCCTAAGCAAAGAAAACCTTAGCTAGTAATTTTCAAAATTGAAAATATCAAAAGAAAAGTAAAATGATTTTCTAAGTCAAGTTGTTCTAATAACCAGCGTGGGGATCCTAAACTAATAACAATGTAAATATAACTTTGTAATTATCACGCAGCATTAAATAAATATTTAATGCAATACTCTTACCATCATCACAAAAACTCAATAGCGATGATTTTGATTTAGAATCATCAGTTTTCGGTAATTTTTTTTCTTTCTTCTTTTCCTTTTTTATATCTTCATAGGATATATCTGGCGGCGTTGGAGTCTCATCGACATCCATATTTTCAACTTCAGCGTCTTCTTCATCATTTGCACTAAACACACGTCGGCGAATTGTCTTCTTAGGTTTACGAAATAGTGACATTTTAGTTTATTGAGTTATTAATATTATATTGTTAAACGTTTTTAAGTACAATTGTGATAGATAAATCCCCCCAATTTTAAAAGAAAATTCAATCCCAACTCTGCGAAAATGCACGGATTCTTGAAAATTCAATTTGACATTTGTTCACAATAATAAAGTTATGTATCGATAATGGGCATATTTATGTGTGTGTAAATTATAGCTTAAATTGGAGAATTGGGTATTGTTTGACAATCACTGGATTTTTATTAGAATTAATAGAATTTTGGCCTCGATTCCCAGATCCGGCGGCGCGGAAGTGAGTGAAGATTTGAGACTTTGCGATTCTCAAATCCGCAACCGCGAATCTTAGTATTCCGCGAATATTTCATTATCGTGTGACTTCACTCCGAATTTTTGATTTAATTGAGTCCGCGATTGCGGATGTGAGGATTGCAAAGTGTCAAATTGAGGCCTTTAAAAATTTTACAATTATATTTATGTTTTTGAAAAAAGAAATTTAAACTCTTTACCGTAACGATTATGGCAATATTGAGCTGAATCAAATGGAGCTTTCCCGTGGGCCGAGGTAAGATTGCTGACATTATCGAAAGGGCAATGATTGTATATTGCTTATTTTATGCGATAACAACTATCTATTGTGCATTCTTAATGAATTGAACCGAAGTAATGCACTATGTGTAGCAATTAAAAGTGGCAAATTCGTTGGTGCAATTGCATCTATTATATTAATAGGAGCAATATTGACAATGATTTAAAAATTATTTATACCAGTTCGAGACCATAAATAACTACAGTACTTTTGGTAAAGATCCTATCTAAGCTGGTAATGCAGTTCTCATAATTTCAAAATTTGTACACAAATCTGTACTTATAATACAGACAGAATAAGAAGAAGCAAATTGTCATTAAAAAATCGGTTATTATTGTTTCCATAGCAGTAGTGTATAATTTTGGTAGAGTTTAATTAATAGTCAAATGTAAATCAATAATGCCTCCGCCGGAAAAAGATAGTGTTTTAACAACTGGTCCAAGTACCCATGAATCAGAAGCGGTAGATAGTGGCAATGTACACTCAAGTACATACCAAATGCGCCCCTCTTTAGCGGAAATCTTCAAGACCAGCACTATTAAACATCTAATACAACAGATTCTGTCCGAAACCCTGCAAGGTAATGCGAAGTCCATAGATTATGTTATACTAATCAATATTAATCATTCAAGATAAAGTGTATAGCTTGAGGGAGGCCCCAAAATGGACAAAAACTATCGCCGATGAAGTTAACAGTGCCTTAAGAGAATTAAATATGCGGCGGTACAAACATGTAGTGCAAGTTACTCTTGGACAACAATTAGGTTCTGGCTGTCGTTATATTTCTAGGTGCCGATGGGACGCAGACTGTGATAGCCAGGCTTCTGAGGTGTTTACTAATGCAACCATATTTTGTATTTGCACTGTTTTCGGCGTATTTTTGTATTAAATATTGTTTATTTTATAAGTAATATAAGTTAAATTCCAATAAGCACATCATTGTAGCTGGATCATTTCTAATAAAATGCTTCTTGAACACGTTTTTACGTTTTTTAAAGACCCCAGCAGTGGTTTCATTTTGCGTTGTAGCTGCGATGCTTTCATCTTTCTCTGAAGCTGCAACATATGCATGTAAGAATAATTTCCCAAGCATTCTACTAACACATCCGCAATCACATCTTAATAATTCAATTAACTTTCATAAGTTAAATCACGCCATGAAGCTCAGTTTAGGTTGATCTGTACTATCTTGAACATGGCATCTTTTAAAATTGGTAATGTTTCTGTTGGTGGACCCCAGGATGGAGTTTTTGTTATAGCTGAAATCGGCCAAAACCATCAAGGAAACTTAGCAATTGCTAAACAAATGATTCGTGAAGCAAAAGTAACTAAGCAGGATTTTTTTGTTATTTAAGCTCAGAGTGATTATTTCAGTAATTTCAGAGCGCAGGATGTGATTGTGTGAAATTCCAGAAATCGTGCCTTTCAGCAAAATTCACACAAGCTGCTCTAAAAAGGCCCTATATAAATCAAAATTCCTGGGGTAGGACCTATGAAGAGCATAAACAGTTTTTAGAATTCACCATAGCAGAAATGAAGGAATTAAAGGACTTCGCTGATCAACAAAATATTTTATTTTCAGCATCTGCAATGGATGAGGTTGAATCCCATTAAATAATTTTAAGCGCAGTAACTGGATAATATGCTTTAGGTTTCATTGAACGAATTGCTCACACTTGATTTACCCTTTATAAAAATTGGATCTGGAGATGCTAATAATTTTAAACTTCTTGAATTAGCAGCTAAGCATGATGTCCCTCTAGTTATTTCTACAGGAATGCAAATGATGAAAACTGTTGAAAAAATTGTTCAAATCATGAAAACACACAGAAAGAAAAACTTTTCTTTATTACATTGCGTATCATCTTATCCCACAATGCCAGAAGACGCTTGTTTAAATTTAATACTAAAATTGAAGGTAATGTTTCCGGATGTTGTTATTGGCCATTCGGGTCACGAGAACGGAATTATTTTAACAAAGGCTGCTGTTATTTTAGGAGCAAAGGTAGTAAAAGTTCATTTTTTAATATAACCATTGGGGTTAAGAAATATGCTTATATATTTTTCAGATCATTGAAAGGCATTTTACTTTAGATAAAAATCAAAAAGGGTCTGATCATAAATGCTCCCTCACACCTTCAGAATTCACCGATTTAATTAAATTTATAAGAAACATTGAAAATAGGGAATGCACTGAACAGATCACAGATATTCTATCGCTTCTAAAACCTTCAGAAAAAGAAAAGGTTGATCTAGAATTGGCCCTGAAACCAGTTGAAAAGAAAATTATTTTACCTTGTGAATTAGAATGTAGAAGAAAACTTGGCAAGTCTTTAGTTTATGCTAAAAATCTTAGAACAGGGCATAAGATTGAGAAGGATGACTTAGTCGTAAAAGTCTCTGAACCATTTGGGGTATCAGGCGAAAATATTGAAAATTATGTTGGAGCAGTTTTAAATAAAAATGTATTTGCTGACATGGGTATTTCTAAGCATGACTTTTTATAAATAAAATTTAATGAGAAATGGATTGCAACATTTTTATTATTTAAAAACTTGAAAAAATGCATTGGGTAAATATATCTTCCAATTCAACATGCTGTAATGGTGCCGCTAGACTATCAATAATATTATGGAATATTTTGATTTGCGCTATATTATTGACAGTCTGTGAGTGATATTAAAAGATCGAGTGGATCAAAATGGATTTGATATTTATTGTGCAAAATAACACAGTGCCGCAATCTGTAGCTAGTATTGCGCACGATTTCTCATCATAATTAGATGTCGTGCCGTAAAAATCTTTCGACAGGTAAAAAATTTTACTCCATAATTAAGTGAGTTAAAAGTTTTGAATTGAAACTATGGAACTAAGGGGAGAGGTGACGGCGGCTTTAGGTATGTCAGAAAGTAATGGGGCCCATCCAGGGCAAACTGGTTGCCCAAACTGAGTTGTGCAAAGAGTTGGTGTTTTGCCACAAACGCTACAACTGAGTTGATACTTCAACTGCCAATTCGATATTTTATAGGCAATTTGAACGTTAAATAAAATTGTAGAAAACCTGCGATTAAGTTTTATGATTATAAAAAATGGGTAGTAATGATTTTTTATGTTAATTATAAATTTTTTAATTATTAATATAAATATTTGTATGTTTTTAAAATATAAATTAAATCCTAAACATATAAATTATGAAAATAATTTAATATTATGTGAACTTTCATAATTTAAATTAAAAATTATGCAATACAATGAAAATATAAACTTGCAAAAAAATATAATTTTCGAATTCAGGTTTAATTAATGCAAGTAGTTTGCCAAACTGCAACATACACAGCGCGACTAGTTGCCCAAACTCTAGGCCCCGCCCCCATAAAATTAAAAGATTTTGATTTATCCCAACTGCAACCCCAACTGTCAAATCAGTTTGCCAACTGCCCCATACACGCTGCGATTCAGTGCCAACACAACTCAGTTTGGGCAACCAGTTGGCCTGTGGATGGGCCCCATAAGTTTTTCAGAAAGTGTGTGGTGGGAGTTGCTGTTAATTTGTATTTTAGTGGGAAATGTTATTTAATAACTCGAAGAAACGGCACATGCCCGATGACTGTTTTTAAACAAGGTCGGTGTTCGCCCGTTGCAAAGCCATCTTTTATTTTTACTAAAGAAGGTAAGTATGAGTACCGTCGTCGTCGATAAAATTGTGCGCAAATTGAGTCAACACAGCAAATATGATAATGGGAAGATCAAGCGGCATTAAGCGTTAGTTCGTAAAAGCAAGTGGAAAAAGTTTACAGATGGTACTTTCCCCATCTATAGAATAGTTTATCTATGGTATTATGAGCAAATGGTATTCTACAACCCACAGTAATTGTCATCGTCACGGGACATCGTCCTACTACTTCCGGTCGTACTTAGTCAAGGAGACTTGTTACAAAAAACGCAGTCGACCGAGGCTAAGTAAGAAAAAATTAATTAAAACTTTTGACGTTAAAATAAAAAAATCTAATCAGTTGTCAACGAGATATAAAAATATAAAAATATATCGTGTTTTTAAATTTGAATTAATTCTATAAATAAATAACCAACTATCCAATTATATAAATAAATAACCAATCAATTATAAAGTTAAAATAAAATGTAAATATATAAATAAAATGTGTTTTGATGTGTATCAAAACTAAAATAAATTTATAGAGTTACAAACCAAAAAGACTGTTAATTAAAAACGAAGCAAAGAACTATTAGGAAGCTAACTTCTAAATAATTTGTTAGTCTATTTCTTGGAAATCTGCAAACTACAATCAATGCGTCGTACAGTCCAGTCATAAACATTTAAAGTTCCGATAAAGTTCCTTTTATTCCAGAATCGCGCAATAGTTGGCTTTTTCAGGGCACAAGCTGGTTTTGTTTTGGTACATGGAGATGGAGCCCTTCTACTTGGTAGATTGATTGAGTGATATTGAAACCTCTATAATTCTCTTTAATTTTTAAACCCAAAAGGAGAAAAGAAAGAACAATAGAGGGTCTTACACCTCTCTCCCTTGAACTTACAAACCGGATTGGAGGGCTATGGCACTTCTGAGGAAGTTGCTATTGCCCAGCACTCGCTTATTGCGGGAAACAAGATAATAGTTGCAAAAGGACTTATAATAAAGCGCCCTTTGCCCGCTGTCTTATGTTTTTTCAAACACAAGCTTGGTTACCTCCTGTACATATACGGCGTTGTATTTTGTACTGTGGAGGTGTTATCATTTAATAACTAAATAAATTAATTAACACATTGCTGGATCGCGGTAAAACCGCTACTGCATGTAGGATTATGTGGCTTATAATTTCAGGGTTGATTCCTGGATATATTTGAATAAAACAAATTGTGCCAGATAGGGAGGCTAGCCCCACTATCCCCTATGATAGAGGGTATTTACGGAAAGGAAACATGACTGACTCCATTTATAAGATACATAATGTAGCTTCTGAGAACGAGAAAACGCGTTTTGCGATTTACAATGTTTTTTTTTTGAGTTATTTTACTCTTTTTTGCTATAATTTTTACTGTACCCCGAATACTATTTCTATCTTGCCAGCGGATTTTTTAGGATACGACGAAGGCATCTGTTGATGAAGACTTGTAGGCGCGCTGTTATGAATTGGGTGATTTTCCATGTTTCGCAACCATACAAAAGAACTGCCTTAACGTTGGAGTTGAACAGCCGCAATTTGGTGTTAGTGGAAATCACCGTTGATCTCCATATGTGGGACAGGCATGCATATGCGCCTCGTGCTTTATTTATTCTGGAACTGACGTCTTCTTCTGCCCCACAATTTTCGGTAATAATGCTACCGAGGTAGCAGAATTTATTTACCAGTTCCACGTCACGGTTTTTCAGCGCTATTCGTTCAATGGTGTTTAACCTCCCGATGTAATTGGGAGTATTCCCGTTCTAATTGGTGACGTCTTTCCGGGTCGTTTGTAGAGTTTACGTTATTTTTGAGGGCCCTTCTGCGTTCTATTTTTTGCCAGGTTGTGTCCGAGATCCAGTGTTGCTGGTTTCTTTGAACATAACCGATGCTCATTTCCGCAGCCGTCAATATCGCGCCCTTCGTCGTACTCCACAATTCTTCAATATTTGTGTCGTCAGAAACAATTTGCTGGTTTAATAAGTCTTGTAGGTTTCCAGCAAACTCCCGCTTTTTAACGCTCTCCCGCAGGAGGTCTACGTTAAACCGTCTACGGGTTCTAGCAGTTTGTTGCACGTTTCTGATTGCGGCGATTTTAAGGCGAATAGTTGCTACAACCAAATGGTGGTCGCTTCCAGTATCCGCTCCCCTGAAACTCCTGACATCCTCAAGAATAGTTCTCCATCTGCGGCTGACGGCCACGTGATCTATCTGATTTCTCGTTCTACCATCGGGTGATACCCAGGTCTCTTTGTGTATCTTCTTGTGACAAAAGTAAGTTCCACCTACCATGAGTTGGTGGGAACTACAAAAGTCAACGAAAAGCTCACCATTGTTATTGGTAACTTGGCTTAGGCCTTGGTTTCCAATTGTATGTTCAAGGCCGGTGTTGTCACGGCCGATCAGTGCGTTTAAGTCACCCATTAAAACAATGATGTCTCCCCTTGGAATAGAGCGAAAAACCTCATTCAGTCGCATATAGAACTCGTCCTTGATGTCATCTTCTGCCTCTTCAGTTGGAGCATAGCATTGGACTACCGTAGTACTTCTTAGTCTGGTACGCAGGCGCACGGTAATAATCCTCTCAGAAACTGGTGACCATCAGCTAATGAGGCTGGACCTGGCTTCTTTGGTGAGTATTACGCCAACGCCACTCCTACGGCTTTCAGTTTCGTTTCTACCAGAATATAAGAAGGACTCACCGTTTGAGCAGATATGTTCCCCCGTATCGGGCCATCTGGTCTCGCTAGGTCCCATGATCCTGATTTTATATCGATTCATCTCGTTGAGGACTTCATCCAGCCGTCCCTCAGCAAGCAGTGTTCTCACATTCCATGATCCGATTCGTGTCCTTGTTCGAAAAGCAAAGGTCGTCGTCGTGTTGTCCATCCGGTTCCGAGGCCGATTCGTAGCAATGGTGTTTTTTATGGGAGCGGGTTGCTAACCCTCAGCCCAACCGACTTAAAACTCTGTTTTGTGGCGCAGAGAGCTCGCCATTCGCCCGTCTCCCATTAGCTCCTTCCGAAGAAGTACCCCAGGGGGCACCGCGGGGAGGTGGGATTAGGACTTGCTAACAGGTCTGCTAGGTGTTCGTCTGCAGTGACTTTTCTCGGGTCTTGACAGAAGTGACAAATCGGGTGCCACCACTTTCCGAGGTCTTTGTTAGCCGTTCGCCCCCCATTTCAAACGAAGAACTGTGGCGCCGTGCCGGCCAAGAAAGGATAGACGATCAAATCAGGCGAAGGAAATGGAATTGGGTTGGCCACACCTTGCGACGCGAAAACGAAAATCTAGCCAAACAGGCCCTTGACTGGAATCCGCAAGGTTCCCGTCGAGTAGGAACACCTAGAACAACGTGGAGGAGAACCCTACTAGAAGAAGCCGCAACAACTGGGAGATCCTGGTCGGAGCTAAGAGCTGTCGCGCAAAACAGATTCCGCTGGAGGGCAACTGTTTCCGCCCTATGTCCCATGAGGGATTAAAGGAGTTTAAAAAAGAAAGAAGAAGAAGAATACTATTTCATCTCCCATATTTTGAGTAAGATGTGATCCCCCCCTCCCTTGCTAATGGATCCACCCCTGATCAAACGGAGATATAAACATAATATCGGGTACCGCTGTTTAACCGTAACCAGTAGCACGAAGTCTTCCGCTATTCAAGTGCGTTCTCTAAATTTTGTTTTTATTTGTTTTTCTCTACAAATTTTGTGCATTAAAACCAAGTTAATTTAAATTTACCTCGAGTGCTGAGATTTTGTGTACTATTTTTGTACTCAGGTGCGTTCTCTAAATTTGAGGTTTTTGTGTTTCTCTATAAACTTTGTGCATTGGAAGCGAGTTAATCTCTCTCGTCAGTTTAGAATTTGCGGAATTACTCAGGTGCGTAATTTCTCAGGTGGTTTAATGCACGGTCCACACTTTATGCATTTGAATTAAGTGATCTCAAACTCAACTTCTTTGGCGTAGTGATTCCTTTCGATTCGCGCGGAACGGGATGGGTGAAGTCCAAGAATTATTTAAAGAGCAAGCTGCATTATTAGACCAAGGTCAGAGCTCCGTCCGCAATTATAGAGAGTGCCAAGAAAAGATTAAACAGTCTTGGTTATATAACAGTCCAAGAGCTGGGTGAATTTTTTTGAAATGCTAATACTCACAGTGACCATGAGAGAATTTTTCGCCGGAAGTTAGAAATGCAAAACCTTACTGGAATGACATTCCATTATTCCAGATGATTACTCTCTTTTGAGGCAGCTTTTAGATTTAACTTCAGCTTGATTCCAGTTGGGCGAACTGAGGTCTGTTTTATCCTCACTTAAACATGTGAAAATGGTAGGCGAACTGAGGTTATTTCGAAGTTCAGTTCACCAATATGCTCGAACTTGGGCAGTTCGGCCGGTGAAGACAGGGTATACTAATAATTATTGGTCAAAGCAATACTACTAATTCTATTATTAAAATATTGATATTTTATAGCATTTAGTGGAGTCATTATTATGTATTTTGTTTTAATTAGTTTTATTATTTCCGCTTAAACAGCGCATTTCAAACATTAAGTTTGAGAAACTTCAGATTTAGTGGAATATTTAGTTAATTTTGGCGAAGAGAAAAATATTGTGGTGGTTTTAAAGTCGAATCTAGTGGTCTTTCGAGGAACGAGTTGGCAACGCTGTCCGTGTGACAGGCGCATTTGGTCGCTGTGCATGCTAGCTGCGAGCGCGTATATGCTTTTAAAAATATTAACCAACTAAATTATTTTCACTTAGGTCGTTCGAGGGTGTGGAGTGGCAAAGCGGTTTCAGATAAAAAGGAATTTGAAGCGAACAGAGAAATTTTACTGTCAGCGGTTGCATTAATATTGGAATACTTTAAGCCAGGATTTGCTGTATTAATCTACTAGAACAAATATGTAATGTTAACATTCAAAACAATTCATAGCTTTTATATACATATAAGTTAACAGAGCAGAAGGCAGGCGTTATTTTTCTGATTAAATATTGATCTAGAGATTCTTTTTCAGTAATGAAATCCCTTAAAACAGCTCGTTTACAAGCTTGTGTTTGCTTTCCAATGTATCCCTTTTCGTTTAGAACAAGTTAAAGCAAGAAGTACTGAATTTTATTTTCAAACGCTTACTACGCTTTCAATACTTGACAAGTCCGCTTGTAAAACAAAACCACTTTTCCAAATTTTTTGTATATTACAAAAGATAAAATTTTTGAATGAAGATATTAATTAGTCTCGACCCAAATAATTGTTCTATGTTTTATTAATATATTTTCGTAATTATAAATTTCTCATAGTTTCTTGAAATAATAAAAAAGATGTATTCTTGGATTTCAAATTTATTAAGCGGTGTTCTCTGTGGTAGAAACACAACAGTATTTACCAGCAAGCCGCAATTCGATGACTTAGGAATTCGGAAAATTTTGGACAAAAGTTTCGATATTCAATTGGATACAAAGCAAATGCTTGATAACGGATTATTTATAACCTTTATTTGTATTTTTTTAACCTTTTTCTTTGGATCTGCTTATGTCTTTCTCAAAGAGGAGAAGAAGGTTTATATTTTAATTTAATTCTAATTAGTATTAATTTGTTTGTGGAAATTTATTTCAGTCCTTAAAAGAAATAAGCAACAAAGTTAAAAGAACTTCTGAAGCATTGATGTGTATTCTAGTCTCCGTTTGGACCCTTAAACAATTTAAGACTGAAACACGCAAAATGGAGGAGGAAAAATTAAAAATTTTAAAAATGAATACTTGTTTCAATTTATCAATAGAGGTACTTTTAATTCTATTAAATATCTTCTTACGTATGTTTTCCTTTATAAGGGTAAGGATTTTAAAATGGAGAAAAAATGCGAAGATACACATAAGAAGGACGTGATATATTGTCAGGAGGATGAGTTTCCCCAAGAGATTGAGACTCCGCCCACTGAGGATGTTGGGACGATTGTTGATGCTAAAGCGGATGCTGAAAATGTTGAAACTATCGATATAACAGATTTTGTTGAATCACTTTGTGCAACTTTTGATGATAGGAGAAATCTGGATACAATGTCCCTTGGCAAAGTAAGAAATCCAAATTTGGATTTAGCAGGGAAATTGAAAGATAGTAATTTATCGAAAGCATTTATGCATCGTAAAAGGGAGAATTTGGATAATGTAAGAACTAAAAGTAAAACACGTAGCTGTCTAGGAGCTAAAAGTTGGACATCGTATCCGAAACTTACTGAAAAAGAAGATAAAGTTTCTTCTAAATTGGGAATGTTTGAGAGACATAAAAAAATTCTTTCAGATCTAAAAAGTAAAAAATAAAATGCTTGCAGAGCAAGATAAACGTGATAAATTGGTTTTAATCTGGTAGCATTTGACTAATATTTGGATAGCAATTGAAAGCCGCTAAACTTTGCCATTATATTCAAAGTTGGCAGTGGTATTCATTCAATAAATAAGATAGTTTTTGTTTAATCAAATGTGGTATACAGTCAACCAGAATGAAGAAAAGTTGGAGAAGAAAAATATACAAGTTTAGGGAGATTTTGATTTTATAGCAAAAAACTTGAAATGTGCAAAAAAAGGTGCAGAAAGTTGTTTAAATTACCCCTTCTTCTTTACGCTCCTTTAATTCCTCACGGGACATAGTGCGGAAACAGTTGCCCTTCAGCGGACTCTGTTTTGCAGCTCTCCGCCCCGACCAGGATATCCCAATTGTTGCGGCTTCTGCTAGTAGGATTCTCCTCCACGTTGTTCTAGGTCTTTCGACTCAGACGGGATCCTTGCGGATTCCAGTCGAGGGGCTGTTGCCTAGATTTTCGTTTTCGCTTCGCAAGTTGTGGCCAACCCAATTCTATTTCCTTCGCCTAATTTGGGCGTTTATCCTTTCTTGGCTGGCACAGCGCCATAGATCTTCGTTTGAAACTATCTTGCCAGCGGATTTTTAGGATACGACGCAGGCATCTTTTGATGAAGAATTGTAGGCGCCCTGTGATGAATTGGGTGATTTTCCGTGTTTCGCAACCGTACAAAAGAACTGCCTTAACGTTGGAGATGAACAGCCGCAATTTGGTATTAGTTGAGATCTCCGTTGATCTCCATATGCGAAAAGGCATGCATATGCGCCTCGTGCTTTATTTATTCTGGAACAGACATCTTCTTGTGCACCGCCATTTTCGGTAATAATACTACCGAGGTAACAGAATATATCTACCAGTTCCACGTCACGGTTATTCAGCGCTGTCCGTTCAATGGTGTTTGCATTTATCTGCATTTCTTTTGTTTTAGTCGGATTTAGTCGTAAGCCTGCTAAACTACCTACTGTTGCCAAATTGCTTAACATGTTTTCAGGTCCTGATGTGTGTGGGCCAGCCAACAGATATCATCCGCGTAGTCGGGAACCTTAAGGCGGTTTAGCAAACCCTATTGTATGTCGCCTGGTTCTACTATCTAGAGCGCCGACAAGGATGTCATTTATTACTATAAGAAATAGTAAAGGCGAAAGTAGGAATCCTTGTCGTCCTGGTACTCCTGAACTCACCTCAAAGCTGTCGGATAATAATTTTCCATTATGGAGAACTCTGCATTTGGAATTTTTATTTAGTGCTTTTATCAATATGTACTATTATTTTATCAGGCAAATGCCTCTGCAGTTGTCGCATATTGTTAGGTCCCCCTTTTTTGGTATTTTGATTATGATATCTTCGGTCCGGAAAGGTACAGCTATTTCATGCTAGTTCCAGGATTGCTTGAAGCGCACCTGCTATGAGGCTTGAATCGGCTTTCAACAATTCTGGCAGGATGCCATCTTTCCAGCTGCTTTACCATTGGCCATCGCGCCCGGTGGCGATTCTTATTGGCTGTGTATTGTTGCTATTTTCCTGAGGTTCTTGTGTAAGTGAACCATTCAGGGCGGCGAAGAAGTAACCTCTCAGAAGTAAGTTGCTCCTCGTCGCTGCACAGCCGCACTCTTAAGCCTGAACTACATTGAAAAGCAGTGCAGTGCAGCACTGTGCAGTATGTTGCAGTGGTTTATCGGAAAACGCGTTGTAAAACACATTGAATAAGCAGTGTTTTGACATTCACTGTTCATATATAGTCTTTAATAATTTTTTTATTCCCTCTGACTTTTGTTGTATACTTATTTCTCATTTATTCTATCAATTTTTCATTATCCATTTTGACAACAATGGCAATGACAACTTCATATCAAGTTTTTTAGAAATTGGCAGGCAGTGCGAAGCAGTTTTTTAGAAATTAGCCTAAGACAAGGCAGCGCAGTGCAGTGCAGTGCAAAGCAGTGAAATTAATGTGAGTTGCTACATTCAGTTACAAGAAGTCTAAATGTCACTGCGCGGTGCTGCACTGCACTGCTTTTCAATGTAGTTCAGGCTTTAACGGTATATTTTTTAGTAGAGTGCTTTCCCTAGAGCTGTTAGGGATTTGGTACAGCATCTTACTGCTCCCTGTGTTTGCCACGTTTTCCGCTTTTTCTGCGAGCTCATTTATCACGCCGGATACTTCTCTCTGCCTCCCGGTGTAATTGGGAGTATTCTCGTTCAAGTTGGTAACGATTTTAAGGCGAACAGTTGCTACAACCAAATGGTGGTCGTTTTCAGTGACTGTTCCCCTGAAACTAGTGACATCCTCCAGAATAGTTCTCCATCTGCCGGTCACGACCAAAGTCTAGTAATAACAAGTCTTTCATCTTCATACAAAATTTTCACCCGGTTGGTTGTGTGCGTGCATATATGAACATCACTGCTGAGCAAAACTCAACGCATACTTCGTGAATTCAGCGAGACAAAGCCAGATTCTGTCTTTACGGTAAAGTATGCAGAACAGAAAAGGAAAGAAAATTGAATCAGCTGTCAAAATTGAAGTCATCAAAACAAACGAGCAAATATGCACCAATACATCAACATTATCCCTATAGAAACTCATAAAATTTTCTGTTGTTTAGTTGTATGCTAGCGCTTATAAAAATATTGCATTCTCTCTCTGATAGCCTGACATCGTCATTTGAAGAACTTATGCATATAGCTGTTCGTCTTTCACTCATTAACCATATGAAGATGAAAGACTTGTTAATTTCTAGACTTTGGTCACGACCACGTGTTCTATCTCATTCCCGCATCGGACCATCTCTCGCTAAGTCCTATGACCTTGATTTTATATCGATTCATCTCGTTGGGGACTTCATCCAGCCGTCCATCAGTACGCAGTGTTCTCATATTCCATGTTCCAATTAGTGTCGTTGTTCAATAAGCAAAGGTTGTCGTCCCGTTGTCCATCCGGTTCCGAGGCATTGTTTGCCGATTCGTAGCGATGGTGTTTTTATGGGAGCGGGTTGCTAACTCTCAGCCCAACCGACTTAAAACGTTTTGTGGCGCAGAGAATGTGCCTTTCGACCGTCTCCCGTTAGCTACTTCCGAAGAGGGACTTTTCTCGAGTTTTGATAGAAGTGACAAATCGGGTGCCACCATCTTCCGAGTTCTTTGTTAGCCGTTCATCCCCCTGTTATATGGAACTGGGTCAAAATAAATTTGCAATATTCGTTTACATATTACAAACAAACATAACGTACAACATACCCCCTACAACATGCTAATATAAAGCGTATAAAAATAGCATATATGTAGTATAAAAAAAAAAACTAAAAAATACGCTTTTATTTTAAAATGAACTAAAAAGCAAAAAATAATTTTGAATGTAAAGTTTTCATTGTTCCATCCAGTAGATAACGGAAACAACCTACCTTTCGAAATGTAAAAAAGTGTGGGGCACTAGCGAAAAATTCCTGTAATAATAACATAAGAGACCGCAGGCTAAGATTAACTCAAACCCTTCCTGCTATACAACATCGCCAATATAGAAGGGAATCGGAATCTTTTTGTCAACATAAAGCGAATTATGAAATGCACGAATTTTTGCTAATTCTAATATAATCGCAAATATTTTTAAGGCAAGGCACGAAGAAGTTGAAATCGTTCAAAAGCCTTGTCGTTGAAGTGTTTTAGGCTTTAAAAAAATCTACCACAGAAAAAATATTTATTAGTTTGAATAAAAGAAGATCAGTAGGTATATACATATATAGTAAGTAATATTCATGTAACCCAAAGTGTTATAAGGGATTAAATAAAATTTATTAAATATAAAAGTATAATAATACAGTTGAACACTACGGAAACTACAGCTATTTTTGTCCTTGAATATACTTAGTCATCATATACTACTTTATGCTTTCTTTTGTTTTTAATTGTATGGCGTTTATGTACCTTTGGTGATTCGTTTTCTATTAATCCATGATCAAAACTGATATCACGGCCACGATGAATATCGCGTGGATATGCTGGAGATCCAGAATAAGGATTCTCGGGAATTTCAGTACAATTTTTTATCGAAGTGGTTCCATCATTTTCAACAACTTGGCATTTGTGCATTTCAACGCCCCAATCGCCTTCCTGTTGTGATGATTCATAATCTTCAATTTCAAACTCTTCATTATTTCCGTACCCATATTGTGGTCCATATCCCCAAACAGGGTCAATCATTTCATGACCATAGCATCCGTAAGGTCCACATGGAGGCATATTGCAAGTACCTGTCATATAGCATGGCGGTTGATGATAGTAGAATGGGCGTAAAACAGGGCCACGTCTGTACAAGGGACCAACATCAAATGCATCGTCGTAACAGGCACTGCAGCGATCTGGGACATTTCCATCGTGGTAAGTTTCAGCTCCATATCCATAGTGGTCATAGCATCCTTCACAATTTTGTTCGTAGTTACCTCCGCATGACACATGCGGCCATTGACTAGTGTATACACAACGCGGCCTTCTTGGCTGAGAAACATATCCAACACCGTAAGAGCAGGAGCTGCCCCCATGACAACGTCTTCGTACCTGGGAATGAATAACTCTTGCTGTACATTGCTGTCCGCATGTCTTATGTCGTTTGTGATGGCAGCGATAACCTTCGGTTGATGCGGTGCAAGTTTTTGGTTGTACTGCTAGACAACAATCACCACCTTTGTTATAACCTAAACCAAATTTCCCACCAACTGTTGATGAATCGTTTTGATAAATATGAATATGATTCAAGTTCGTGGTATTGATATTCGTAGGCATATCAACAATATTGGTATTATTAATCAAATTGGTTAACTTAATTACGGTTGTTATATTATTTCCACCTGACAGTGGTACTTCATTAACGTAGGAGGAATTGTGTCCTTGAACAACAATTTTTCTTACAGTTGGTTGAACATATTGTATTTCGGGACATACTGGGCAATCTTCTTTACATTGATCCCATTTGGGTCCACAAACCTTTAAGCAATCATCACGTCGTCGTTTACATTCTTCAACCTGTGCTATTGTTATCGTGCTGTTATCATTGCTTCTCTCGTCTGAAGCTAATGGAACACTTTTTGCTGTTTGCAAAATTACAAATATAAAAAGCCATGAAAATTTTTTGATCATCTGGAAAGAAAAAAATAAGAGTGAGTTGTAAAATTTATTAAATTATTTATAATTACAGAATATATATAATTCAAACTCCACGTGACCTCAACTGAATCTTTCAACCTAGTCATACATGGGGTATCTTCTAGTTTATCTTATCTCACGAACTAAAGTATGCATTGTACTGGTACAAATACTTGATGCTGTGAGCAGTAATTTTGTTCTAAACCCCGGAATTGAAATTTTGCTGTCTAGTCACTCATATTTAAAAATCCCAGCTCCCGGAGCTCATCTCCTAAGCAGATTTGTCGATAATGCTAATTAATTAGGTTCCATAGCAAGTTTACTAGTACTAGATCCTTGCGTCACAAAAATCTACTCTCAATTTAAGCTCTCAAAGCTTTGTCTTATAAACAAAATCTTTCGCCGACAATCCTTTTCCGTTCAGTGAATGATTTAGGACTAGAATAGCTCTTAATATTCTAGATATAAATTTTATGGAGGACGAAAATATTATTGGCCTAAGGACAACACTCCTCAGCGTCTATATGTCCTTTATTACTAAATTTTTCATTCGGAATCGCATAGCCAGATAGAACTCTACAAAGCCCTGAGAGAATTCGGTATTTCTAAAAACGCAAGCAAGACTATGTAGGTTGACCATGACCAATGTGACAAGCCAAGTAAAGGTATCGGGAAAACTTTCCAGACCAGTCAACATCCACTAATTCTACTAATGAAAACCCGGCATAATGGACAAGAAGACGGTCTGGCCTGCCTCCTTTTCAACTTGGCGTTGGAGAAAGTGATCCGAGATTCGGGCGTGATATCAAGGGGCACAATCCTTCACAAGCTCACCGAATTGCTGGCTCATGCAGATGACATTGACATCATTGGGATTGGAAGAATAACAGCAGCTGTACATGTAGCTTCCACTCATATTGAGCAGGCCTTCGGAAATCTGGACTGCCTATTTATGAAAGCTAAAATTGGTCCCATCATCAATTCGGAGGATTTTTGGCCCCGTATGTGAGGAAGGGCGATTCCGGAGACTCTACAATGACAAGATCTACGAGCACTATCGCGACCAAGATGTTGTAAAGAAAATAAAACTTGGTAGGTTCCGGTGCGTAGGGCATCTAGCTCGTATGAGTGAAGATGAGCCTGCTCGAAGAGTTCCTTGAGTTAAGAGCTATGGGGTATGACAGCGGGGGAGACCCAGCCTCCGCTGGCAGGATGGCGTAGACCAGGACGCTTAGAGCTTAGGGGTGCCAAACTGGATGTCATCGGTTCAGAATCGGGACCGGTGGAGAGAATAGAGCCGTTAAAGAAGAAGTAGAACTGATGGCAAATAAAAAAAAATATTTTGTACGAATTTAGTAGTAGATACGGGTTTATAAACGATTGCAGTTCGGTTATCTGGCAATCTGCAGTATAGGTTGCAGCTTTTGGAACCATAAAAAACACTTTGTTAATTCGCTGTTGCTTCTGCGTACACAGATACCTTATTCATGAAAATAGGTTATAAGGTAATAAAAATACAGGGTGATATGTAAGGCTCTAACAAAAAAATTCATAACGCTCTAGCGGCTAAACGATTTTTAGTTCGTCTATATAAAACCCATATCCTCAGCCCCTTTGTAACTTTAGCAGATACACCCTGTATAAACTACTTCTTCCTCAATGGTGTTAATATCCTTGGCTCGGGCCTCTTGCAGTCTACTTCCAATCGTCTCTTCTTTTCGCTATAGTTATTTTCTTTTTCCTGTTACTGTGTGTTGAAAATCCGTTCTAGCACGGCCACTAAATGACGGAAAAATAAAAGAGATTTTGTTTGTGAAAAGGCTATTGTGGCAAAAGTTAAATAAAGTTAAAATATAAGTCACCAGCATAACAACAATTTATATGGAATACGATTATACATAGTGATAGTGCTTGGTATTTTCTTGCTCGAGGTTAGCTTTGACATACATAGTAGCAATCGCGCATTTTGCTTTGAATTATGAGCTTAAGTTCTGTCACTTTAGTTATGACGATTTTTTGTTTTTTTTTCAATCTTGCCACAGCTTCTTCTTTTTTTGGGCATTCACTTCTTAATTCACTTCTATTTTACCATTACTTTATTTCCTTTTCTTAACACATTTTAATACAGCTTACATAGGTACTCGTTTGCTCATAAAAACTTGCGAAATATGATGGGATAGAGCTTGAGGTGCAGTAGGATATTGAAAAGGTAAATATAAAATGTAAATAAACTTTATGATAACAAAATCAAAAGTAACCAAAAAGGTGTTTTGAAGGAAAGTTGAATGTTCTCCATGTTGATTGAATATGATTGAGTTTGGGGTCGTATGGCAATGTTTTGTTTTTGTTTATCAGTAATCTGATCTGATGATCTGAAATGCGAATTCCTACTGGCATGCAAAGTTTATAATTAATTGTTTATTCGAAAAGATACTATAATGTGTTTAACATGCCATTTTTATTCATTAAAGTTTATAAATAAATGCACAGCAGATTCCCTTCTTTGTTTTTTTAATAATTTTTAATAATACTTTTAATAATTTTTTTGTCTTATTATTTTTATCTATACTTTCATTTTCTAACAATATGGTTGAATGAATAATTGAGATTATTTTAAAATACCTAATGTGAAGAGGACTATTAGTAGTTTCAATCAATTCATCCTTTGTTTCTCTAATAGCTTTACAAGTATAAAACTTATGTGTCCACCAAAAAAGTTCTTTTGTTAATCATCATTTACATTTTTTTTTCATCTGTAGCACTACAGCCTATTATTAGCCTTGGTTTCCTCCAGTATTTCTCACCATGCCGTTCGGTTCCTGGCTAATGTCTTCCAGTTACGTACGCCTAACTTTATTAAATCTTTCTCAGCGGAGTCTATGTATCACTTTCTTTGGCCGACCTGAATTTCGCTTTCCGTCTGGGATTCGATTTAACGCCATTTTTGCAGGGTCGCTTCTGCATGGACCCACTGACATATAATAATGGACTGCTCATCAGCAATTATTCCCATACAAACCGATGGCACCAAAAAGGTATAGTCGCTCGCTCATCCATAAGCCCCCAAACTGACAGAAGCACTCAGAAATAAAATCAATTAGAAAAAAATAGACGGGTATAGTGATGTTTATATCTTTTGCGTTAAATCAATTAGAAAAAAATAGACGGGTATAGTGATGTTTATATCTTTTGCTCTTTTCCCCATAAGCCCCCGGACAGAATGTCAGTTGCTAAGACATGCGTTAAGAACTTAAATCAGATACACATAAAATTTGCAAATTAATGAAAAAAAGGCATTTTAAAAAGTGAAAAAGTGAAAATAGTGTTTATTAATTTTTTTAAACAAAATATTTGTGTTGTTTTAATGTTTTACGTACGTATTTAAAAAAATGTAAATTTCAAAAGTGATTCCGGTGTTTACATGGAGTGAAAAAAGGTTTGTAGCCTATGGAACAAATTGGTGCCATGAAAAATTTCTCATAAGCAGTCCATTCTATGTATATGTCAGTGCATGGACCGTTTCCGCAGACACCGCCAAATATTGTGCGCAGATTTTTTTTAAAAGTGGCTACAGAAGTTTCATCCGCCACTTTCAAAGTCCATTACTACGTTTCCATGACAGCTTGAGTACTCGAAGGCTTGAAAATCTCAAGAACTCGAGCGCGTATATGCTCTGCCTACTTGAAGCGGCATATTAGCTTGAAATGAGCTTGAGTTCTTTAGCTGTCATTTGAAGTTACTATTATATTTCTTCCTTTTATCGTGCTTTTATTTCTTCATTAATATTCCCTCCTCCTCATATTCCCACAAATTACATACCTTTAGACACATTTACAAGTCTAAATTTTGCACTTTCGAGCACTCAAGCTTTCAAGCTCGGTTTACATGACAAGCACTCGAGCCGATCACAAAAATTTTTTTTATCGACTCCAGTCGAGCTGCTTGCGTTTATATTTGTACTTGAAGTACGCTTCAAGTAAGCTTCAAGCTGTCATGGAAACGCACTACATGTCTCTGATCCAAACATCAGAATGGGCTTGATTAGCGTGTTATACAGTTTACACTTCATTCCTCTAGACCAGCGATTCTCCACCTTTTTGAACACACTTACCCCTTTTTGTGCATCATTAACTATGCGTATCCCATATATTCTAGCATGTATCTAGCGTACCCCTTATATATTTTCGCGTATCCTCAAGCGGTACCCGTACCACCAGTTGAGAAACACTGCTTTAGATAAAAAGGATGATGTAAGATGTTGAAGGTCAAAATATGTAGCTTCTGTTAGCAACGTTTATTCTCCTTATGATCCCCGCTGTCTCGCCTTGCAATACTGTCCCAAGATAAGTAAATTTTTTAACAGTTTCTATGTTATATGAATCTATGGTAATGTTTTGCCTTGGGGTTGTGCATCTTTTTGAAGTGCAAAGATACTTAGCTTTTGTTTGGTTAATGAGTAATCCCATTCTTTTCGGAGCTGCTTCCAGTTTGATGAAAATACCTATTAGAGCGTCGTCATCAGCATAAGCCATTATGTGTTCTGGAAATCGGAAGCCCTCCATAGCTTTAAATATGTAGCTCCTCACGCTTGACGCTGTCATATGCTTGCTTGAAGTCTATAAACATTACGATGTTGAGCTCCCACGAATTCTTCTTAAAGTGGAAATATGGGGGGTTATCCTGGAATGCGATTCGAAGACCATGAAATTCGGAAATAAGAAAATGGTATCCCCCAAAGCAAAGTCGAATCAAATTTGTCCGTTTGTCATCGGATTTCAGTCCGTGAGTAAAGCCATTGATGGATGCCTTGAAATTATTTGTTTGTTTTCAAAAGTTTTAAAAACTTTTTAAACATTTTTCA
Organism: Thereva unica; assembly: GCA_949987705.1. Lineage (NCBI taxonomy): Eukaryota > Metazoa > Arthropoda > Insecta > Diptera > Therevidae > Thereva > Thereva unica. Next base: position 80,815,898 of record OX465283.1, on the reverse strand, counting down.
AATAATTGTTCGCATCAAAATGCCAAATTAAGTTGATAAATGAAGATTGTTGGCTGAAAATAGTTTCTTTTCGCATATTTATTAGGCAATCATTTCAATACGAACGCGAACGCATTCGGCGATGCAAAACCTAAATCGCATCGCAACTGGCTTCCGTTTACTTCTAACTTTCGAATCGCATTCCAGGATAAGCCCCATGGTTTGTAGTGGATCTACTTGGTCGAAAGCCACATTGATAACCACCGATTATGCCTTCTGCGGTGGGTAGAAGTTATGTTGTACAAAATAGTGGATAGTGTTTTATACGTTGAGTTGAATAGTTCTCATACACCTCTCATCTCATACACTGTATAAAAAAAGTATAGGCCGGGTTCATGTTCGCAGTTCTAACTGCGCAGTGTAAGTTTTTGCAGTTATAAATTTAATGCTGACTTAGTAGACTTGGAAAATTTAACTGCATGCGATGTTCATGAACGCTTTGCTGCTAAGATCTAAGTCAGTTCTGCGAACATGAACCCGGCCATATTTTGCAAAGGGTCTCCTAGTGATGCGCGTTTGGCAGCACTATAGTAATAATCTTTTAAGAAAGCTTTTATTTTAAATTATCGCCGTTTTATAGTTAATTACCATTATTTTACAGTTAATATGTTTTGTTCATGTCGTGTCTTACGGAAGCACTACTCTTTCTTCTATACATTGTTACCAAAGGCTTGAAGGATTCAAGAGTAGTTCCGAATCAATTAGCGACAGGACAGAAAGGCCTTAGAGCTGATGACACTCATATTAGGTCGATTGTTCGTTATTCATGCATTATTTTGAATTCTTCAGCTCTTACAATAAATGATTATCCTTACTATGTAATATTATAAATGCGAAAGTAACTCTGTCTGTCTGCCAGTCTGTCTGTCTGTTCGCTTTCACGCCTAAATCACTGGACCGATTTTGATGAAATTTGCTACAGACATAGTTTAGACCTTGGAGACGGACATAGGCTACTTTTTATGGAAAAAAAAGGGTTGAAGGGGGTGAAATGGGGTTCAATAAGTTGTAAGGGGATTTTTTCTCTTTACTTTTTTTTCTATTGTATAAAAAGTAACTGACTGACAGACAACGCACAACCTAAACCGCTGGAGCTGAAGGGTTGAAATTTTGACAGTGCATCCCTAGCGATTTTTCGAAATTCATCCCCTAAAGGGGTGAAATGGGGTCAACTCAAAACCGCTGGAGTTATAGGGCTGAAATTTTGACAGTGCATCCCTATCATGACGTGGACATCCACTAAAGAGCGATTTTTCGAAATTCATCCCCTAAGGGGGTGAAATGGGGTTTACCCAAACCGCTGGAGCTGTAGGGCTGAAATTTTGACAGTGCATCCCTTTCATGACGTGGACATCCACTAAGAAGCGACAGTGACATTTTTGACAGTGCATCCCTAGCGATTTTTCGAAATTCATCCCCTAAGACAACGCACAACCTAAGCCGCTAGAGCTGAAGGGCTGAAATTTTGACAGTGCATCCCTAGCGATTTTTCGAAAAACCGCTGGAGTTATAGGTCTGAGTTATAGGTTGCAAGGCACGCGGGTTGTATGCTAGTCTTCTATACCTATTTACTTATTCGATGCTGAAAAATTAAATAAAGAAAATTGCGTACATTTTGCCTTGAACTGAAACTGAAAAGATCATGTTGTTTGAAAGAAAATTAGTCAACTAGTGATGATACTTTATTTATTTTATAGCGAGAGACACAAAGTTGTTTTGAAAATTTTATTAAAATACAAGTGCGTCAAGAGTTTCAATCGAATTAATGTGGATTCATTTTAAGATAATTTCAAAATAGTAATGTAATCACTGCCAATGTTCCTTCTAATTTTTTCGCTGACTGTGCGGTACAAAGTACATGGGATCAAAAATATTCAAGACATATATAAAACGTGCAACGGGAAGGAGGTCCTGTGCTTGAGTTTGAAGTCAATTTTTTTAAATAATTATTCTTGATTTTGATATTATAGTTCACATCTTTGTTTATACGGGTGCGCCATCTAGAGGATCCAGATATATTATGTTTGAACGACGAGCTAGAAAAACAGAGGAGTATACAAACAGAGGCTGGTCATATTTTAGGCTCGGTGTCGTTACCAACTGAGTGACTGCAACCACGCACGAAATTCACATAACAGCGCACTCCCTTCTTAACTAAATTTGACCTTTTTTTGAGAAATTTGTATTTTTGTCATTTTCAGATGAGGTTATTTTATAAAATGAAATAAAAAATGGTGAACAACTCCATTGTGCGCAGAATACAAAACGGCTGTGCAACTCTCGAAAAATTAGTGCGCATCTTAAAGGGAGTATTGATCAGTGCCATTTCAAACCTAAAAATACCTAAAACGTCGAATAAATTGGCGTGTCAGTGGCTCAGTGATGAGTTGGGTCTGATGGAGATGGCAGGAAAAACACATTTTTGATCGGGTTCTATATTCTTCCGTCAAATCGGTCGTAAAATGCAGTTATTAAGGTCGATCCACCTTTATCCCTAACGGCACGACACCGACGCTTTCCGTGTCAGTGGCTTCTGTGATGAATTTTTCACTGACATTCACACAGCACTGCCTTTTCCGTATCAATGCTCAATCTTCATCTTTTTAACTTTGAAATTTGGACAGTGATCACAAGTGCATCATGGAATTAAGTGTTTACTATCTTGCTACAATTATATTGCTCAAGGAGGAAAAAAATAAAAAAGAAAGCAGGTTCATCACACGTGGACTATTCGGGAAGGAGGAAGGAGACTACACAATTTTATATAGAGCATTGGTGGGCCGCGAAACTAAATCCTACGAATAATTTAGAATGAGTCAAAACGCATTTATTAATTTGCTGGATCCCCACGAGTTTGTTCATTCATGTTGTAGGAGGATGAAATACATTAGGCCATTCCAGCACCATTATATTAAAGTGATCTTTACATTTCTTACTTGTTGAATTGTTATAAAATGTTCCGTTGAATTTAAAAAAAACCATTTATGGACCCCTGAAGGGTTCTTAGAACTTCGGTGTACCACTGTGTCGAATGTGTGGGAACTTGTGGGAATTTGCTTCCATGGAATTACATCGTGTCGAAACATTTTTTACTGATGCGCCCGTGCAACACTGAAGTCGCCGTTAGGTTACGGATATGCGTCTATCGACCTTTACCGGGAAATTCGTGGCTAAATTTTTGGATTTTATACGGTTGTTATTACATGTTTATACAGGATGTATTTGTTAAGTTTACAAAGCGGCCGACTAGTGATAGGTTTTGGTTAAACGATTTAGCCAGTAGAGTGCGATACAATTTTTTTGTTAAAGTTTCACATATCACCCTGTATTTTTGTAACCGATGGGATTTTTCGTCTTTTGCTTATGGACAACCAGTCGCTTTGTAAATGTAACAATACACTCTGCATATGTAACACTTGATTATAAAACTTAAAATACATTGTTTATTAAAATATTTTTTTTTGGCAAATGGTGGCCCCTAATAGCTAATGCCCCGCAGGTTGAGAAACAATGGGTTAGAGGATTACAGAGGAATAATATAAGAGATTGTTTCTAGATTAAACAAATTTTAATCAAATTAAGCCAATTCTAATTGTTTCTTCAGCGGCACTGAAAGGGAATCGTCATTCGTGTCCTCCTCTGTAGAAACAGAAACAGAAACATTATGTGTGGATTCTAAATCGGAATCGTTACTGATCTTCTTAACATCCGCAATATGTTCATCTCATCTTAAAATGTCGTCGGGGTTTTCATTCACTGAATCAAAATATGCTTTGGATTATGCAGATAATTTAACGTCGAGGCATCCAATAACCTGCGTTCCTTAATCTTATGTTGCAAAGAGATGAACAAATCTCGAGCTAACTGACTCATGTTGTATAACGTTTAATTTGTGGAATAAACATCAAAGTGGCGTCAGAAGTTATTAGGTTAGCGTTTCTTTTGCACAGTTCGACAGTTGGTTTTAAGTGTTTCAAAATATCCTGCTGAGATCAGCCAGTCGCTTGAATTCGTATTCAGATATTTGCAGATCTATCTAGAGCGGGTTTTATTTTGTTAAAACTTGAGAAATATAAATATACCGAAAATACCGTAAACCCCGGTTTTTGGAAAATTAAAACCGGTATTTAAAACCCCTTTATTTGGTCCGGTATCCCGGTATTTTCGAATTCCGCGATCCCGGTTTGCGATCCCTAGCGATATCCCTATAAGAAACAGCCTAGTTCAGTGACTTTAGCAGAGCAAGATTATGTAGTATCAATTGGCTTACTATTGGTTGAAAGGTTTCACATACCAACGCTCATACCAATGCTCATCTGAGCAGAAAGTACTGTTGGTTTTAATATAAAAGCCTCGGCATATTCATATTTACTATATTAACTATTACAAAGAAAATGCTAGTTTTTTCCAAATAGTTGAACTTTAGAGCACTTTAAATGAAGCTAAAACTGAAAGACTTTTAATATTCTGGTAGCTAGGTGGTAATTGAAATGAATTGAACAAATCAGAATTTTTCACAGTAAACGGTTTTTGGAAAAAATTGTTCCAATTGATGTTATAGTCGTCAGCTCATCTTTCATTATTTGCTAGATTGCGGAAGAACTTCAGAGTTAGGCTTTTTCGGGTCACATATGACGTTTTAGCATATGCTTTTTAATTAATTTCTGCTGGAGTTTCATCAGTTCACAGACATTAAAAGTAATTAACTCCAAAAACTATGCATATTTATGAAGTGCTCAACACTTATCACAACCCTTAGTGATTTTTAATACATCATATTTATTTTTGACTGACATTTATTTAACAGATTAAATTCCGCATTTTTTTTTATTGTCTATTCACAATATAATCTCAAGTATTAATCCACTAGACCCGGAAGATAATAAAATTTGTTCATAACCTTGAAACTATTGGAGGCTACATAATCCATTACAAACTTTATCTCAAGTATTTTAAAAACGAGTCAGACACTAACAGGCACACGCGGACTTTGATTATTCTATCACAGCAAACACGCACTTAACTTTATATAATTTATATCCTAGTTTCAAGTTTTCGATTATTATCAATGTTGCAACCTTGATAAAACTTTTATTATATTAAGAAAAAATATTATGCAAAATTCTACCTTCAGAGGTATTTATTTAATCCTTATTTTGAATGGCTGCACAGAATATCCTTGTTTTAATTTTATTATTCCAAAAATCCGTTATTAAGTTAAATTATACACTACTGTGTGGCGCCCCGACGACGTGATTAACCCAACCGAAGCTTACATAGAATTATTAAACGGTAGAATTCACACCTGATTTTTATATCAACTTGGAAACATATCGCATTCCCCTGATAGATAACAAGCGAAAAATGATAGATTGTAGCTTACAGAAGCATCATCTTATCGCAAATGATATCCAATGACACAGGGAATTTTAAATTTATACAAACGATTAGAATAGGTGTGTTCATAAGATATGCTGAGGTACACTAACATAGGTGTATATATCTGCAAAATCGAATCGATTTTTGAGTAAATACAACAATGTGACCTCGCTACTAAAATTTATCAGAATATATTATTTGCATTTTATTTAAAAGTAAATATTAAGATTAAAATCAGGATTTTGAATCATGAAAGATCCTTAAGTTCTGAAGTATATATTTATATAAATTTGGTTTCCAAGCAGAAAGAATCCAAAAATTATTTATTTAAGTATGATAAGTGGTAAAAAAACAAAAACTGAAAATTTGTTTTCCGTTCGATGATAAAAATATAGCGAGCAGCTGAATAGTTAAAAAAATTGACAATAAATTGTTGTATTCAAGTCGAAATAAATTCCGCAAATTTTTCTAGGTGGAATTCATATGCCTAAAACAGGTGATGGTACGGGTACAATAATTCAAGAGCTTTGATTATTTCACCTACAAAATGTTACCACCCTGTTCACAATACCAACAATGGGCTATTATCTCAAGTGTTTTCTTATTGGAAAAGTAAAATTATAATTTCAGTTTTAGATAAAATTTTGAATAACAACAAACCAATAATTTCCGTTAAATATTTAAAGAATTTTGATAGAAATCATGAATCAAGTAATGATAATTTATTTATTATTAAAATTTTAAATTCAGTTTTAATTTATTACATACTAGCAAAAACCCACGAAACGACTTTTAATTAAAAAACATTGGGGTACATAGGACCACAAGTTGGAAGTGAAAACTTTTATGGCCAGTCTATATTTCCAAATCAATCGTAATAATGCAGGAGAATAAGGGTTAATAGTTTTTGCTTATTAATATTCCAAACCGTCCGGTCAATGACCAGGTACCCGGGTATCCATTTCTGATTCGCAGGTAGAATTTATTAACTTTTTTTAAAAAAATTTGTTGTCTGTAAAGAGGGTTTACGGACGATAGTTTAACGTGACAACGTTATGAGAAAACATTGATGAAATGATTGCATACTTTTATGAATAAAATTGAATCATTTATATTAAATTATCATTATTTTGTATGGATACAAAAAGGAGTGAAATGAAATCGACGCATGATTGTAAGAACTAGGTAACTCCAAATTTTGTGATTTTGAGTTATCTATAGTATAATGTAGTCGATATCAAGAAGTATTTAATGCAAAAGTCGGAAAATATTGTTTACTTTCATTGTTTTTTATTTTTCTTTATTGGTGTAATTATGAAGTATAAATAAAGCAAAGCTAAATTTTGTTTTTGCCTATTTCTCGTCGATGATAGGAAAAGTATGAAATGAATGGGGGTGTTTCAAGTGTAATGTGCCTTGAAAAAGTCAAATCGAGGGTTGTTCCTCTCAGCGTCGTTGACTTAGTAACATCTGATGTGCATTCGAGATTGTACATATCCTTCATGAATTTGAGGAATGTATCATCATTTTTCACGTTTTTTTTTTTTTTTTTATGTGGCAGTGCTAAACTCAGGAATCACCCTTTGTACTACCAGTCCGTCATGTCGTTTGTCACGTCATGGTGCAATGTCTAGCAGCAAGCTTAGTACGTGGGGGGGGGGAATAGGTTAAGGGTTAAGGGGGTGTGAAGGGGTGTTGAAGAAGGTGGCGATGAACCCCGCGTTTGAACTCTTGGATGTTGTAGGAGCTCGGAAATACTGACTGCGAGAGATTATTCCACAGTCGAGTTGTTCTATTTACAAACGAATTCATATCTTGTTGAGTGCGTGAAAGGGGGAGTTGTAGGTAAAGGGAATGAGACGAGTGGGCTAATCTGGTGTTGCGGTTATAAGATTGCCGTGGAGGCAGGAGAGCGTTTATTTCGGAGGAACAGTCGCTATAATAGTAGCGATAAAATTTTGTTAGTGCTGCTACATTCCTACGGTGGCTCAAGGGGTCGATGGTTGAGCAGGCGGTGTCGTCATCAATTAATTTAAGGGCCTTTTTTTGGACCTTATCTAACCATGCCAAGGTGGTTATCGACGCGCCGCCCCAGACGAGGGAGTTATATTCGAGAAGAGGCCGAATGTAGGATTTATAAATAACAGCACGGGCCGATGGCTGGAGGAGGAACTTGCACCTCTTAAGAAATCCCAAGCACTGGGATGCTTGTTTGGCGATTTGGAATATGTGGTCATTCCATCGCAAGTCTTTGGCTAATGTCACGCCTAAGATGTGTAGGGATGGGTCGGCCTTTAGTTCCACGCCATCCACTGTCAAGGATGGTGAGGCGTTGATCTTTTTCTTGGAAATAAGACAGTACTTGGTTTTGGAGGGGTTGAATTCGACACGATTCTTTTTTCCCCACTCTATAATAAGTTCAATGTCGTTATTAATAGAGTTGAACATTAGTTCACGATCATCAAGACAGGATCTGGCATGAGTCTGTCTGGTATCGTATCTGTAAGAGTAACGCAGGGTACCGTCGTCAGCGAAGCTGAGAAGTGGGTTGGAGGGGATTGAAAGTAGATCATTTATAAAGATAAGAAATAGGGCTGGTGATAAAATTGACCCTTGGGGGACCCCCGCAGAGATAGGGTGGGGTTCAGATTTGATGCCATCCAATACTACCTTAATTGAACGGCCGGAAAGGAAATTCTCAATCCACTTCTGTAAAAGTGAGTCGATTCCAATAGCTTTGAGTTTAGCTAACAAGGCTAAGTGCCAAACTCTATCAAAAGCCTTGGAGATATCCAAAGCAACCAGACTGGATTCACCTGATCCATGCAAACTTCGGCTGAGGTGTTCTGTAAGACAAACTAAAAGATCGCCAGTGGATCTTCTGTGTCGGAAGCCATACTGTCTGTCGTTTATGAGTAGGTTGGATTCTAGATATCCCATAAGCTTTTTGTTGATTATCGTCTCCATGGTTTTGGAGAGAATAGAAGTAATTGCTATTGGGCGGTAGTTAGAGGGTCGCTGGAGTCACCTTTTTTCGGTATTGGCTGTACATGGGCAAGTTTCCAAGAGTCTGGATAGACTCCGGAAGAGTATGATAGGGCAAAAAGTTTGCGCAGAGGTTTAGCCAAAGGTGAGACGCATTGTTTTAAGACGATAGGGGGTATATTATCGGGTCCAGTGGATTTATTGATATCGAGCTCCTTGAGGCACCTGTACACCTCGCGAGTCCTGAAGAAAACCCTGTCCATTAAATGAGCGCTGTGCTCGAGAACCGGGGGTAGCATATCAGTTTGGGGTAAAGAAGAATTGGAAGCAAACAGAGATGCTAATAAATCGGCCTTGGATTTTCTGTCTGTTATCACCTTCTTATCGTGGATGAATGAAGGAGTTGTGGATGAAGTGAAATTCTTCTTAATGGAGCTTACCAAGGACGTTTGTGTTGAAGTCGCCACAAAGAAGAATTGGTACATTGGTATCAACTTGCATGATCGGATGCACATACTGCCTGTTTTGTACGTACGGAAAGAGTGCTTGTTGCAGCAATACACTAATGTTTGAGACACTTGCTCCAGGATGAATATACACTGCGCCAAGTACAATTTTAAACGTTGTATCAGCAGTGAAGCAGACCTCGCCTGTGTTTCTGATGAGACGAGTTGTGTCCGACAATTCAATGTGGAGAACTTTGGCCGTGGATGTTGATGTTACTTTTCGATAGATTGCCACTCCACCAGCTGCGTTTGTATCAGAATCCGATCGATTATTCCGCCTGGTTATGCATTCATAATTATTGATTGGAACTGGATCAAAATTGTCAAGTATCCACGTTTCAGTCAATACCAAATAATCCGATCTTGGTATTACGGGATCCGTTTCAATATCGGCGAAGTGCGCAGACAAACTCTGAACATTAAGGTTTGTCACTACAGTTTGCTCAGCGTTGTTACCGTCATCACAAAATTTCACTGCTTTCGAAGTGTCCACGGAGTCGAATGTGTTCCTTACGGACATCTCGCGTAGCCTGTGAGTCGTTCCCATCCCGTCCGTGTTTGAAGATAAAAGGCGCATCTTTTTCCGTGATGATGTGCAAGCCGTCTATATTCGTTACCCGACTCAGCGCCACGTACACCAACTGTTGTGGTTGCTCCGAGGAGTATTTATAAACAATAACAGTAAACGTCCCACCTTGCGACTTATGAATGGTAATAGCACAAGCAGGAACGCAAGGAAACTGTTTTCGTTTGCATTTCACAGTTTTCGTCAGTGTAATGTTCACTATTTTCTTATACACCGGCACCCAGTTAGGAGACAGAGTGTTTGACTTGCTTTGCTTATTGTTGACAATTTGACAAATTTAATTTAATTAAATATTGACAATTTTAATCAAATTTTTAAGATTACTACGATCAAATTTTTAAAATTATTACGGGATAACGGGACATAACGGGACAATGAGTCATCATTTTTCGTGCATGCAGCCGGCGTTCATCGTTTTAATAGACGTTGTCACGTCAAAAAAATTTAAGACCGTCCGGATCCCCAAAATTGAAGTAGTTTGATACCCAGTTTTCGTCAAATTTTTTTATAATTAATTTTTGACGTGACAACGTCTATTAAAACGATGAACGCCGGCTGCATGCACGAAAAATGATGACTCATTGTCCCGTTATGTCCCGTTATCCCGTAATAATTTTAAAAATTTGATCGTAGTAATCTTAAAAATTTGATTAAAATTGTCAATATTTAATTAAATTAAATTTGTCAAATTGTCAACAATAAGCAAAGCAAGTCAAACACTCTGTCTCCTAACTGGGTGCCGGTGTATAAGAAAATAGTGAACATTACACTGACGAAAACTGTGAAATGCAAACGAAAACAGTTTCCTTGCGTTCCTGCTTGTGCTATTACCATTCATAAGTCGCAAGGTGGGACGTTTACTGTTATTGTTTATAAATACTCCTCGGAGCAACCACAACAGTTGGTGTACGTGGCGCTGAGTCGGGTAACGAATATAGACGGCTTGCACATCATCACGGAAAAAGATGCGCCTTTTATCTTCAAACACGGACGGGATGGGAACGACTCACAGGCTACGCGAGATGTCCGTAAGGAACACATTCGACTCCGTGGACACTTCGAAAGCAGTGAAATTTTGTGATGACGGTAACAACGCTGAGCAAACTGTAGTGACAAACCTTAATGTTCAGAGTTTGTCTGCGCACTTCGCCGATATTGAAACGGATCCCGTAATACCAAGATCGGATTATTTGGTATTGACTGAAACGTGGATACTTGACAATTTTGATCCAGTTCCAATCAATAATTATGAATGCATAACCAGGCGGAATAATCGATCGGATTCTGATACAAACGCAGCTGGTGGAGTGGCAATCTATCGAAAAGTAACATCAACATCCACGGCCAAAGTTCTCCACATTGAATTGTCGGACACAACTCGTCTCATCAGAAACACAGGCGAGGTCTGCTTCACTGCTGATACAACGTTTAAAATTGTACTTGGCGCAGTGTATATTCATCCTGGAGCAAGTGTCTCAAACATTAGTGTATTGCTGCAACAAGCACTCTTTCCGTACGTACAAAACAGGCAGTATGTGCATCCGATCATGCAAGTTGATACCAATGTACCAATTCTTCTTTGTGGCGACTTCAACACAAACGTCCTTGGTAAGCTCCATTAAGAAGAATTTCACTTCATCCACAACTCCTTCATTCATCCACGATAAGAAGGTGATAACAGACAGAAAATCCAAGGCCGATTTATTAGCATCTCTGTTTGCTTCCAATTCTTCTTTACCCCAAACTGATATGCTACCCCCGGTTCTCGAGCACAGCGCTCATTTAATGGACAGGGTTTTCTTCAGGACTCGCGAGGTGTACAGGTGCCTCAAGGAGCTCGATATCAATAAATCCACTGGACCCGATAATATACCCCCTATCGTCTTAAAACAATGCGTCTCACCTTTGGCTAAACCTCTGCGCAAACTTTTTGCCCTATCATACTCTTCCGGAGTCTATCCAGACTCTTGGAAACTTGCCCATGTACAGCCAATACCGAAAAAAGGTGACTCCAGCGACCCTCTAACTACCGCCCAATAGCAATTACTTCTATTCTCTCCAAAACCATGGAGACGATAATCAACAAAAAGCTTATGGGATATCTAGAATCCAACCTACTCATAAACGACAGACAGTATGGCTTCCGACACAGAAGATCCACTGGCGATCTTTTAGTTTGTCTTACAGAACACCTCAGCCGAAGTTTGCATGGATCAGGTGAATCCAGTCTGGTTGCTTTGGATATCTCCAAGGCTTTTGATAGAGTTTGGCACTTAGCCTTGTTAGCTAAACTCAAAGCTATTGGAATCGACTCACTTTTACAGAAGTGGATTGAGAATTTCCTTTCCGGCCGTTCAATTAAGGTAGTATTGGATGGCATCAAATCTGAACCCCACCCTATCTCTGCGGGGGTCCCCCAAGGGTCAATTTTATCACCAGCCCTATTTCTTATCTTTATAAATGATCTACTTTCAATCCCCTCCAACCCACTTCTCAGCTTCGCTGACGACGGTACCCTGCGTTACTCTTACAGATACGATACCAGACAGACTCATGCCAGATCCTGTCTTGATGATCGTGAACTAATGTTCAACTCTATTAATAACGACATTGAACTTATTATAGAGTGGGGAAAAAAGAATCGTGTCGAATTCAACCCCTCCAAAACCAAGTACTGTCTTATTTCCAAGAAAAAGATCAACGCCTCACCATCCTTGACAGTGGATGGCGTGGAACTAAAGGCCGACCCATCCCTACACATCTTAGGCGTGACATTAGCCAAAGACTTGCGATGGAATGACCACATATTCCAAATCGCCAAACAAGCATCCCAGTGCTTGGGATTTCTTAAGAGGTGCAAGTTCCTCCTCCAGCCATCGGCCCGTGCTGTTATTTATAAATCCTACATTCGGCCTCTTCTCGAATATAACTCCCTCGTCTGGGGCGGCGCGTCGATAACCACCTTGGCATGGTTAGATAAGGTCCAAAAAAAGGCCCTTAAATTAATTGATGACGACACCGCCTGCTCAACCATCGACCCCTTGAGCCACCGTAGGAATGTAGCAGCACTAACAAAATTTTATCGCTACTATTATAGCGACTGTTCCTCCGAAATAAACGCTCTCCTGCCTCCACGGCAATCTTATAACCGCAACACCAGATTAGCCCACTCGTCTCATTCCCTTTACCTACAACTCCCCCTTTCACGCACTCAACAAGATATGAATTCGTTTGTAAATAGAACAACTCGACTGTGGAATAATCTCTCGCAGTCAGTATTTCCGAGCTCCTACAACATCCAAGAGTTCAAACGCGGGGTTCATCGCCACCTTCTTCAACACCCCTTCACACCCCCTTAACCCTTAACCTATTCCCCCCCCCCACGTACTAAGCTTGCTGCTAGACATTGCACCATGACGTGACAAACGACATGACGGACTGGTAGTACAAAGGGTGATTCCTGAGTTTAGCACTGCCACATAAAAAAAAAAAAAAAACGTGAAAAATGATGATACATTCCTCAAATTCATGAAGGATATGTACAATCTCGAATGCACATCAGATGTTACTAAGTCAACGACGCTGAGAGGAACAACCCTCGATTTGACTTTTTCAAGGCACATTACACTTGAAACACCCCCATTCATTTCATACTTTTCCTATCATCGACGAGAAATAGGCAAAAACAAAATTTAGCTTTGCTTTATTTATACTTCATAATTACACCAATAAAGAAAAATAAAAAACAATGAAAGTAAACAATATTTTCCGACTTTTGCATTAAATACTTCTTGATATCGACTACATTATACTATAGATAACTCAAAATCACAAAATTTGGAGTTACCTAGTTCTTACAATCATGCGTCGATTTCATTTCACTCCTTTTTGTATCCATACAAAATAATGATAATTTAATATAAATGATTCAATTTTATTCATAAAAGTATGCAATCATTTCATCAATGTTTTCTCATAACGTTGTCACGTTAAACTATCGTCCGTAAACCCTCTTTACAGACAACAAATTTTTTAATAACAGTTATTAACTGTCAAACTTGATGCCTCCTTCGAATAACCAGGCATCGGGTACCCACTACAGTTATTATGTATGAATACCGGGTTTATACACACTAAAGAGGCTATTTATTGTAGTATTGAGGTAATTTGACTTTTAAATAAATAATAAACAATGGCGTTTGTAATTTCTTTTATTTAAACAATTCTTATTATAAACAATAGCAAAGATAGGAGGTAAGAAAATCATAATTCCGTTTATATTTCTGGAGTAAAAAATAATTTGAAGGTGTCGAGAATAGATAGCATGTTGGAGTTCCTATGAGGTCCACATCTCTCTCGCACAATATTACGCGTTCCAACTTGATGTTGACTTGGTGGTGTCGCAGCCCACTGAGTACCATCTTTTGACGTCATTCCTGACCCCGTCGCTGCTACATCACTTTCTTCATCTTCATCTTTTTAATTCTCACTTTCTTCATCTTCATCTTCATTGAGGGCAATTTCATCAGCAAATATACATAATTTATAAAACATGGTACATCAGAATTATTGACGTACATAATCAAAAACAGAAATGGTTATTACCTGTATCATCACAATGTGAACTTGCAGCCTCACTCCGTGGAAAATATTCATCGTCGTCACTATCCGGCACGTGGTCATCGTCAGATATGTCGGCTTCGAATGTTTTCTCGCAATAATTTCTTCTCTGATAGCGAGTGATTCTCTTGGAAAGAATTTTCACTTAATTATCTACTATTTTTGTAAATATCATCATCATCATATATAGCTCCACAACCTGTTATTGGCCTTGGCTTCCTGCAACATCCTCCTCCAGAACTGTCGGTCCCTGGCTTGAAGTCTCCAATTTCTTATACCTAGGGTTCGTAGATCTTCTTCTACGCTGTCTAAATACCTCTTTTTTGGACGTCCCGTACCTCTGTGTCCGTCTGGTCTCTTGTTCATAATAATTTTTGTTATGCTGTCGTCACTGCTACGTTCAACATGTCCTGCCCATCGGATTCTGTTAATTTTTATAGTTTTTATGATGTTTGGATCTTTATACAACTGATACAATTCGTGATTGTATCTTCTCCTCCAAACACCGTTTTCGTTGATTCCTCCATATATAGTGCGCAGGATTTTTCTTTCGAAGCACCCTAGGAGGTGTTCTTCGTTACTTCTTAATGTCCAGGTTTCGGATCCATACAGTAGTATTGGCCTTATAAGAGTTCTGTACAGTTTTACTTTAGTGCTTCTTGATATGTTCCTTGATAAGAAATGTTTACGTAGCCCAAAGTAGCATCTGTTTCCCAGCGCTAATCTCCTTTTAACTTCTAATGTCGTGTCGTTGTTTTTTGAAATTAGCGTCCCTAGATATATAAATTCTTTTACTGCTTCGATGTTGTATGTATCAATTGTCATATTCTGGCGATCATTACGTCTTTTGGAGATGCACATATATTTCGTTTTCTCTTCATTAATTGCTAGTCCGAGTTTCTTTGCTGCTCTTTCTAGCGATATGAAGGCTTCTTTCATTGCTACGGGGGATCTGGCTAGTATTACGATGTCGTCAGCGTACGCCAATATTTGTACCGACTTGTTGAAAATACTGCCCGCGGTGTTAATTCCAGCGTCTCTTATTACTTTTTCCATAGTTACGTTAAATAGTAAGCACGATAGGGCATCTCCTTGTCTTAGTCCTACTGTGGCGTTGAATGGTTCTGATAGCTCTCCTTCAATTCTTATTCTGCATAATACCTCCTTCATTGTGATTTTGGTCAAATTTACGAGGTGTTTGGGGAATCTTAGGTACTCCATAGCTTTGTATAATTCTTCACGTTTTATTTTATCATAGGCGTTTCTGAAGTCTATGAATAGCGAATGTATGTTTATGTTAAATTCATTCGCCTTTTCTAGGACCTGCCTAAGTGTGAAAATATGGTCTGTGGTAGATCTTCCGGGACGGAACCCGCTTTCCAGAGCTTCTTCTGCGTAAGGCTGCAGTTTAACGTATAAAATATTTGAAAATACTTTATATGCTACGTTCAGTAGAGTGATGCCTCTATAGTTACGGCAGTTTAGCTGATCTCCTTTTTTATGTATAGGGCACACAATGCCCTCGCTCCATTCCGATGGTATTTGTTTCTGGGTCCATATTAGTGTTACGATTTCATGCAGGCTTAATATTACGTTTCCACCTCCTTTTTTTAATAGCTCTGCTACAATGTTATCTTTACCCGGAGATTTGTTGTTTTTCAGTTTTTTCACTGCGTCTTGTACATCTTCTGATGTAGGCATATCTCCCGCTAGTTCTTCTGCTACTTCCACGTTTTCTGTTGGCGGTTGCTCCTCATCTCCAGCTAGCAGTTCTTTGAAGTGTTCGCGCCATCTAGTTAGAACTAGTTCTTTGGTGCTTAAGATTTCCCCATTCTTGCACATAGTTACTCTGGGCTTGAAACCGACTCGGTGCTCATTTACTTTTTTATATAGTTGCCTGACGTCGTTTCGGCTGTTCGCTTCTTCTATTTTTAACATTTCGTTTTCCCAGTACTCCTTTTTCTTCGCTTTGTGCACTCTTTTCTCCTGCCTTCTTTTTTCTTTGTACAGCTCAGCTGCATTTCTCGTTCTGTGTTTCTGTAACATCACTTGATATGCTACATTCTTTTCCTGCGTTACTCGTGCACAGTCATCGTCGAACCATTCATTTCTTCTTTCACGGGGCTCGTATCCTAGAGTATTTGACGCTGATTCTTTGATTAGGGTTTTTAAGTTACTCCATTTAACCTCTATGTATTCGGCGCTGTCGTTACTTGCATTTGTCACTCTTCTATTTATTTCATCTACATATTCTTCTCGTTTTTCCTCTTCTTTTAACAATTTCACGTTAAATTTTCTAAATATTCATAATATTCATAATATAAAATCATTTACTCGAAAATGAAACAAGTAAATCTCTCCTTACCGTTTAAAACTCGTTGAATCATCCATCGTATTTATATCTAATACTATTATGTATTAATAATATTAATTTTATTAATTAATTTTATATATTTCACTTTACTTTCACTGTAAATTTTGTACGTTTTTAAATGTAAGTTAAGGTAGTACAGATATCCAACGTCTGTTCGCTACGCTTCTAAAATGACGATTGAGGCCTATTCTTCTATTGTTCGTGGTGAAGGGGCAGGGCATCCCAAATACCAGAATGTTCGAGAACCATAGGATCTCCCTATTACCATAGTTATTTCAAATGCACGCAGCCTACTAAATAACTTTTCTGGCACACCGTACCCGGGTACCCGGTTATTGAACGAATGGTGAAAATTTGGTCATTGACCAGACGGAAAGTTTATTTTATTGTTACTGGCTGCAAGAACAAGACCATTTTGTTCATCATTAGCTTGGGCACAATGCATGCAAACAGGGCGGATGGGCAATCTGGGATCTTATCGGCCCGGGAAATACAATTTGTCGGCCCTTTTTATAATTTCCGGATATGGCTAAAATATACATTTACAGGGTGTTACGCATTTTTCCTTTATAATATTAATAGTCCAGTGGATAGCGGTAAAAATAGTGTATTACCTCCGAATTCTTTCAGACAATTAATTAAGCTTATCTTACCCTCCTTTTCAAAAGTTATATGTTCTTGATGGGTGATTTTTGTTTTTAGGGTGTTTTTAGGTACCCCTTTTGACTAAAAAATTAAAAACGATCTATTTAAGCAATATTTAGATTAACATATGTTTAAATATGTAAAATACGCTTTCTTTCATATATACATTCATGTAATTTATGATTGAATTCAATGTTTCAGCCCCTCCAAACCTCCTATGACGAGATTCATAACAAAATTTGTTTTTAACAGTTCAAAAATTTTTAATCGTGCATTTATAATAAATTATAATCCCTTTTTGTTTATGTTATTATTTCTAAATCATTGCAGCGTCTGTATCTGTAGAAACTACCCTTATTGAGAAATTTGTGCGAAAATTTAAACAACTGGAAATTCTGAAATGGTGCATTTATATTGAATGAAATCTCCAGTAAATGTTTAGAATTGGCTACAGAGTAAAATCGCTCCAAAAAAATTCCAGGCATTTAGAGTGATTTTTGAGTGCCCCAAAAGTAGTTTTATGGCGGGAGAGGCAAATTTTATTATCAGCGGGGTGGTGGTGGGGAGATTGCTTTAAATTTGTTTTGAGCGATTTTTGAGTGCTCCAATAGTAATTTTAAAGCGGGGGCACATATTTTTTTAGCGCAACTTGGGGCGGGTATAGAATTGGGGCTCCAAGCTAAAAGTAATAGCCTTTTCATGCATGCATAAATAATAGAAGAATAGAAGAAGAAATATGAAACTTCAATTTTTTGCTCATTAATTATATAGGCAAATAATAGTGAAAAATATAGAAAAAAATGTACAAAATTCCTACGAAAAATTGTTAAGAAAATGAAAAATTCATTCCGGTTCTTTATTTTCGGTAAGTAAATGTTTATAAAGGTAGGTTGGGAGATCACTTAAGGCCCTTGGAGACGCTAAAACATGGTACGAGTAAACATGGTACGACCAAAAACCCGCAGACGGTAAGACATGTGCTAAGACCGATTTACTTGAACACCGCTCTCTTGTCAAAATATTTCAAGTTAATCTGTCATTCAGTTGTCAACTGGTAAATTGAAACATTTCGTGTACGAGTAAATTTGGTCAAACAAGTCCGCAAATGGTAGGACATGGTATCATCGACACGAAACTCCGCCCACGAACATCGACGGAAATCAAACCAGTTTTGATTTTAGTCGGACCGTTGGTCGGACCAAAAAACTGGTACGCGTACCGGCCCGTACACGGCTAACATCACCTCGAACATGGTCCCTGTACCATGTTTACTCGTACCATGTTTTAGCGTCTCCAAGGGCCTTTAGTCGTACTTTCAACCACCGGCCCTGAGGGCCTCTGAACAACCCGCCAACCGTCTTATGGCCCATCCGCCCCTGCATGCAAAGTTATTATGAATTTATGTACAAATGCTTTTACAATTATCATACTAAAAAGTAATTATACATACATGTGTTTATGTCATGATTATTTGAACATCATAATCAAAACAAGACTGTGTACATACAGACAGACAGAGTACATAATATATGATAGATAGTACATTATACATAGTACATAGTGCATAGTACATAATACATAGTACAAAGTACATACACACGACATATTACATAGTACTAGTACATAATACATAATACTTAGTAAATAATACACTCCACGATAAAAAGATACGACCCATGGAAATTCGTTGATTCTCTGAAATGGTGTAGCATTTGTATTCTTAAGAGCCTCAGTTATTATTGCTGAATCAAAAATCGGCATGCTTATATATCCATTTTTCCAGGGATTTTTCAGTTTTTTTTTTAAAAATTGGTGCGACAAAAATATACGATAGGGCGAGGATTTTAAATGAAATACTGATAGTTTTTGAGGATAAGTAAATTATATTGTGATATTAATAATGTGTGATGTTTCCATTCCTTGCAATAACTTCTAGCATTCTGTCTGGTAGAGATTTATACAAGTTTTTAATACATTTTTTTGGAATAGAGGTCCAAGCTGTTTCAATTGCTTTTTCGAGATCCTTCACTTCAGAATATTGTTCATTAGCTCTGTATACGATACGTGATAGCTGTCCCCAGACATTTTCGATGATGTTTAGGTCCGGAGACTTTGCAGGCCATGTAAGAAAGTCTATATTTTTTGTGGCAACGAAGTCTTTAACTGCGCGTGAGTTACATGCCCTTAACGCCAAATGCCAAATGCAACACCCGTGTGACCTGATGATTCCAGTCATGAACTCTACACATGCCGCTAACCAATTTCCGTTCCCGATTCATGCACCAGACGCCACCTAAGCATAAGTTAAGTAAATTAAGTAGAAGGTTCTCTTTAGAGTAATTTAATATCTAAGGTATTTCCACATTTTATTAAATTCTTTAAGGTAAATCATATTCAAGTAATAATTAGGCTGGACACTCTTGTGCTGGCTTTCGCTTCATCAAGTCGATATCTTAAATCCGATTTATATTATTGTTAAAGACTTTATTTTACTCTTGTTTGATTAATTAATTATTGTAGTAAAAAGTAGTTTTCATAAATTTAAATAAACAGATCTTTTATAGTGTAAAAATCAAATTCATTGTTTTTTTTTACTGTTTCCGCGGTTCTGAGATATAACTGGCGCAGTCGGTAGGATTGGCAAACGGTCAATCCCGGTCTAATCCGCGAATTTAGAGAAATTTTTTTTGACGGTTTATCAAGAAAACTCTAACTCCGACGGTTTATCGGTGCAAAAGTGTTTCAAAGTGCGTTTTAGTGCCTTCTGACGGTTTATCAGAACACCGGAGCTGACACCAAGAACACTTGCGGAAGGACCAAGGGATATCATCCTGCAACATCAAGTGAAACCGGCGGTTTACCGGAAACTCACCAAATACACAGGACAGACCAGTTGGGTTTTTACCCTTAATTGCCAATCCGAAGAGAACCATGAACCTTAGGAAGCAGTTTATAATAATATTAATGTAAGTTGTCAAGATTTTGATTTGAATTATTTTCCCTATATTTTTTATTATATATATATTTATGCCCCGGCCAAATAAAAAAACTAACCACCCCGGTAATAGTCCTTATCCTTATCTAACAAGACTTAAAAGTAGAATCGGTTTAATTAGATCTTTAGAAAATTTAAATGAAATAAGTGAAATCGAAGAATCGAATCAAAATAGTGCAAGTGATGGTAATTTTTCAATCGAAAATTTGAGTGCAAATAGCGAAAGTAATATTCTTAACGAAAGTAATATCCTTAACGAAAGTAATATACTTAACGACAGTTTAAACAAAAATTTGAGTAACCTTTCTTTGAATAATAGTCCCGAACGTTATAATTCCTCTTGTGGTCCCTCCAATATTATTAATATAATCGAAATGACGTCCAACGAAGTGCCCAATATCCCTCATAATGCTACCAACACAGTGACAGTGACCTCTCTTGACATTTTTAATTCATTAAGAATCCCTGATGCCATCAAGGATTTGCCGCAATTTGACGGAAATCCGAGGCTCTTATTTGACTTTTTGGATAACGTGGACGAAATTTTAAATACCATATCCATTGTTAGTGAAACGGGTTACGGACAGGTCCTCCTTAGAGCCATCCGCAATAAGGTAGTTGGGCCTGCCAATGAAGTCCTGAATATGTATGGGACTCCATTGATTTGGAGTAAGATAAGAGAACATTTAATTTTACACTACGTCGACAAAAGAAACGAATCATCCCTTATCCGCGATCTACATAAGTTAAGGCAAGGAACTAATACCGTCGAAAAATTCTATAGCGAAGTAATAGAGTTGTTTGCTAGTTTAACCAACCACGTTAATATCCACGAAAATAATGCTAGTGTAGTAGAATCCAAAAAAGATTTGTACTCGGAAATGTGCTTAAATGCCTTCTTATCTGGTCTTCGAGAACCCTTGGGCTCAACAATTCGAGCCATGAAACCGATCACCTTAGCAGAAGCCTTCTCGTTCTGCATTAAAGAACAAAATATATCGTATTCAAAGGCAGAACAACCCCACAGATCAAATAATAATCTCTCTACCACCATGAATAGGAATTTCAACCAACAATTTAGACCTAGAAGCCTCCCAAGACTTCAAAATTTCTCACATTTCCCACGTACCAACCAGTTTAATAACAATTCACAGCAGCCGAGATATATTCCTTACGCGAAGCAATATAGCGTTCCAAACTTCAACAATAACAATTATCAAACGCGGTTTCAGAACTTCCAAAGACCCTATCCTTCTCACCCCAAACCAGAACCCATGGACACTTCGCACGGTAACCACTCTCAAACGCAGAACAGGCAACAACCAACAAACAGTTTCCAACGGCCATTTGGGAAGCAAAATTATACAAGTAAAGAGCTATTCCACATAGCAGAGACCCAAGCAGCGCAACCGGGAAATATCAATAGCTCAGGATACGCTCGTAAAGCTAATTCGTACCAACAAAGTCTAGACCATTATTACAATTACAGCGATGATACTCCCACCTATGAAATAGACGAAAATTTTACCTCCAGTGCCTCGCAGAACCCATCGGTTACTTAGACGTCAACAAACATGGAACAATACTCCCTTACATCCATATTTCTTCTCCCTTCGGTCGACCCCTCAAATTTCTCATAGACACAGGTTCCTCATCATCATTTATAAACCCAGAACTCATACACCCTAACGAATTAAGACGCATAAAACCTATAGCAATCACAACAATATTAAATATCCATGAAATTGATAAAGAAGTCATAATCCCAACGTTCCTTGAATTCAACCAACCCGGTCTGACACGGTTTTTAGCTTTTCGATTCCACGGATATTTTGACGGTTTGCTTGGCCTAGACACTCTAAGATCTCTTGGAGCAAATATCGATCTCGTTAGTCAAAGCCTGATCACAACTTATAGCAGAATTCCACTCCTCTTTAAACCAAACTTCATGTCAGCAAGGTATAAGATTCCTCCTAATTCCAAAATTATTGCTAAATTACCAGTCGATATTGAGCATGGCGATGTTTATTTAAAAAATATGCAAGTGAAACCCAAACTATACATTCCCGAAGGTCTCTATTCTGCCGAGAACTGGTACAGCTGTGTAGAAGTAATCAATCAAAGTAATTACGAGCAGGAACTTTTCTTTGAACAACCATTAAAGGCAGAAGCTTTCACTATCGATAGCTACACAGAGTGTAATAACTTCAACGTAAATTATGACGACGAACCTAAGAATACAAACCCAGCCATAAAAGATCTCCTCAGAACAAACCACCTTAACACAGAAGAAACCAGGGCCTTGCTAGAAGTCTGCAAAGAATTTGAAGACATTTTTTATAAAGAAGGGCAGGATCTTAGCTTCACAAACGAAGTGAAACACCGAATCAGAACCATAGACGACACCCCAATATATACCAAGTCGTACCGATATCCCTATATTCATAGAGAAGAAGTGAAAAGACAGATCGATGAGATGCTCGAACAAGGCATAATCCGACCCAGCTATTCGCCGTGGAGCTCACCCGTCTGGATAGTCCCCAAAAAGGCCGATGCCAGCGGGAAGAAAAAATGGCGTCTAGTGATAGACTATCGGAGATTAAATGAGCAAACGATCAGTGACAAGTACCCCTTACCCAATATCACCGAAATCTTAGATAAACTGGGAAAGTGTATGTACTTTTCTACCCTTGACTTAAAGAGCGGCTTTCATCAAATCGAAATGGACCCTTCCGACGTCCAAAAGACAGCTTTCACAGTTGAAGGCGGTCATTATGAGTACGTCCGTATGCCGTTCGGACTAAAAAATGCTCCAGCAACATTCCAGAGAGTTATGGACAATGTGCTGAAAGAGCTACAAGGTTCAGCGTGTCTGGTGTACTTAGACGATATTATCGTTTACTCCACGTCACTGCAAGAACACATTAATAATCTGACGAAAGTATTCCAGAAACTTAGAGAAGCTAACTTGAAAATTCAACTGGATAAATCCGAATTTTTATACAAAGAAGTAGCTTTTCTCGGTCATGTAGTAACAACAAATGGAGTGAAGCCTAACCCGGACAAAACCAAAGCTATTAAAGAATTTCCAATCCCGAAAACCAAAAAGGAGATCAAATCTTTTCTGGGTCTCCTGGGATATTACAGGAAATTCATTAAAGACTTCGCCAGACTGACGAAACCCCTCACGCAGTGCCTCAAGAAAGGTAAAGAAATCACTTTAACTGAGAATTACGTTAGAACTTTTGAAATTTGCAAAGACATACTATCAAATGATCCAATACTCCAATACCCCGACTTTACTAAACCATTCGTCTTGACAACAGACGCTAGTAATTACGCTATCGGTGCGGTATTGTCCCAGGGATCAATCGGAAGTGACAAGCCTATTTGCTATGCAAGCAGGACCTTGACAGATTCCGAGATCAATTATTCTACCATTGAGAAGGAACTATTGGCGATTGTTTGGGCGACCAAATATTTCAGGCCGTACCTCTTTGGTAGAAGATTTAAAATCGTGACCGACCACAAACCTTTAGCCTGGATCATGAGTCTCAAAGATCCTAATTCACGTCTCGTCCGCTGGAGACTAAAATTGGAGGAGTATGATTATGAGATAGTCTACAAAAAGGGCTCTCAGAACTCCAACGCTGACGCCTTGAGTAGAATAAGGCCAGAAGCTAATAACCCTGTAGTCGAAGTAAACATAAATGAAAACGCCGAGCCATCTACCAGCGGATCAGCCACCCAACTTGATACTGAGCAAATAGACGACACCATCATTACTACCGATAGACCCATAAACGAATTCGCTCTGCAACTAGTCTTAGAAGAATCTAACATGAAGCCTGAAGTATCCCTTATAATGCCATTCAAAAACAAGCAACGGAGAGTAGTTAGGACCACGACAAACACAGAAGAAGCAATAACCGGGATACTTAAAAGATTTTTAGCACCAGGTCGTTTAAACGCAATTTATACCACGAACGACGACCTCTTCAAGACGATTCAAACCGTTTTCTCCAAATTCTTTTCACGGTCAAAGGTTTTCAAAGTCATTAGATGTCATAAAATATTAACCGACGTCACGGAAGGTGACGAACAAGATAAAATCATCCGAGACTATCATGTTCAGAGTAATCATAGAGGTATCAATGAAAGCCTAAATCATTTAAAACGAAAATATTTCTTTCCATTGATGAAGAATAAAATATCCCAAATCATAAATACCTGTAGCGTATGCCAGACTATGAAGTATGATCGGTCCCCTCCAAAGGTTAAGCACACGGTCCCTGAAACCCCTTTAAAACCTCTCGATATAATCCATGTGGATATATATACCATTAACAATCAGCAAATCCTCACCGTCATTGACAAATTTTCTAAATTTGCTTCAGCACATACTCTGATAGCGAGAAACAGCTTAACGATAATCAAAGCTCTAAAACAGTTTATAAGTACCCATGGCGTACCGAAGAAACTAGTTTCCGATTCTGGAGCAGAATTCACTTCTCTCATTTTCCAAGATTTCTGTAAACAATTCCAAATCCACCACCACGTCACTTCATATCAGCAAAGTAGTAGCAATTCGCCTGTTGAACGCTTACATTCAACACTAACTGAAATTTATAGGATCATCCACAATTTACATAAAACTAGAGATCACGACGATATTTTAAGCGAAACAATTATAACATATAATAATGCTATACATTCAGCCACCCAATTTACTCCTTTTGAGATTTTCTACGGTCGAACCTATGAGTTCAATAACGATTTACAACACCAGAACGTTCATGAATATCTAGAAAAATTAAAAGAATTCCAAACCCAGATATACCCAACGATAAAAGAAAAATTAGAAACTAATGTTAAAAATAATATAGAAAAACTTAATACAAATAGAGAAGAACCGGAACCATACGATGAAGGTATGAGAATTTATAGGAAAGAGTGTAGGCGGAATAAATTAACCCCTCGATTTAGCAAACATAAAGTAAGACAAGATAAAGAAGTTACTCTTATTACAAATAAAAATAAAAAATTACATAAATCAAAAATTAAGAAGAAACGTAAATTTCAGGGCAATAGGGCAGATATTAGCAGAGAAAGTAGAAATTCACGACTTGACGAACAACAAGGGCATTCTACCACTCAAATTGGGAATAGCTAGAACTATACGAGGACATGACAATTTATTACATATAGTAAAACTTAGACAGTACGAAGAAAATATAAACATGATAGACAACTCCTTAAAGACATTGGACAGTATATACGAACTAAATAACTCATTGGACACTACAAAAACTAAATTAGGCGAACTTAGAAACAAACTGCAGACTTTAATGCCATCATTTAGAACTAGGACTAAGAGAGGACTTATAAACGGACTAGGGACACTTATTAAAGGAATCACGGGAAATATGGACGCTAATGACGCTTTAAAACTTAATACAGAAATTGACACTCTCATGAAAAATGACCAAATGGTAAAAACCGAACTTAACAAACAAACATTAATTAATAAGAAAATGGTAGAACGTTTTGATAATATCACTAAGCATATTAATAACCAACAAGAAATAATAACTAATTATTTTAAATTTACGCAAGATAAAATCCAAAACAAAATTAAATCCGAAAATGCACTATTCCAATACTTACAATTTCTAAATCAAATCAATTATAACATAGACTTACTCCACGCACATCTAGCTAACATTGGAGAAGCTATCGTTTTTGCCAAATTGAACATAATACCTAAACAGATATTAAGTATTACAGAACTATTAGAAATTCATACTATAATTGAAAAACAAAATATAACTATAAAATCAAATGAACATTTATACGAGCTACTTGGCCTTCAAGCCTATTATAATGATACTAATATAATATTCAACATTCAAATACCGAATTTTTCTGAAGAAATTTATTCTATATTTCATATTATCCCACTTCCTATTAACAAAACTAACACCCTTAAACCCAAACCGTATATTTTGCTAAATTCAAATCACATTCAAAATCTTGACAACATTTGCAATAGAATAGAAGGTACATATTATTGTAGAGAAACTAATGATAGAGAACCAGTAAGTAGTTCATGTATAGGGAATTTAATTAATAACAAGCCAGCCAAATGCGAACTGCACAAGAGGAAAACTAACGCCGAAATTTTTCAACCGGAGCCAAATTACATAATCTTAATCGAGGCTCCAGCGACCATCATCTCCACCACCTGCGGCCTAGACGAAAGGAAAATCCAAGGATCAGCGCTCATCCACTTTGAAAATTGCCAAGTGAAAATCAACGATGTCACCTACAGCACTCTAGAGAGCAGATATTGGGACGAGATAACCATCCATCCTACCATCTTCAATGAATCAAACACCACCTTCTTCAATAGCCCTATAAAACTGGAAAAACTGCAAAACTACCAATTCGCCGAAAGGAACACCTACGAGATGCTGGAACCTTACGTCCGCTTAGATGACTTCATCCCTTCATACATAATACTAGTTGTTGTGATACTTACCATCATCCTAATCACCTACGCAGGACTATATAGAAGTTTTCGGAAGAGAACATCCCTGGAACTACAAAGTGCTTCACCTACCATATCCGCATTCGCGACGCCCAGCGAACCTTCAAGGATTCAGTTCATCTGGCCGTCGCTCAACACTAAGGGGGGAGGAGTTACATGCCCTTAACCCCAAATGCCAAATGCAACACCCGTGTGACCTGATGATTCCAGTCATGAACTCTACACATGCCGCTAACCAATTTCCGTTCCCGATTCATGCACCAGACGCCACCTAAGCATAAGTTAAGTAAATTAAGTAGAAGGTTCTCTTTAGAGTAATTTAATATCTAAGGTATTTCCACATTTTATTAAATTCTTTAAGGTAAATCATATTCAAGTAATAATTAGGCTGGACACTCTTGTGCTGGCTTTCGCTTCATCAAGTCGATATCTTAAATCCGATTTATATTATTGTTAAAGACTTTATTTTACTCTTGTTTGATTAATTAATTATTGTAGTAAAAAGTAGTTTTCATAAATTTAAATAAACAGATCTTTTATAGTGTAAAAATCAAATTCATTGTTTTTTTTTACTGTTTCCGCGGTTCTGAGATATAACTCGTGCAGTGTGGACAGCAGCGTTATTCTGCTGGAAAATGTAGTTTTTGTAGCAATATTCTCAGCATTTGGAATTAATTCTTCTTCTAACAATTTTATATAAACGTGGCTAATTATTTTCCCTCTAACAAATCGTATAGCTGTTTTGCTTTTATATCCTATAGCAGCCCTGATCATCACGCCACTACCTCCCATCGGTCGTCGTTTATTATAGAGTTCGTCCTTCCGCAAATCGTGGAAATAATAACTCCATCCATCGGGACCATCTAACGTGACTCCTTTTTCATCAAAGAAGATTACTCTTCTCCATCTTTTTTCCATCGCAGATGTTGCTGCGCGAACTCCTTTCTGTTTGCAATGTGCCTTTCGGTAAGAGGAGGTCGTCTTTTTAATTTTGCCCTTTTAATATTTTCCGACTTTTGCAGAATTCGTTGTACATTACGAATATTAGTTTGTACATTTGCTTTTTTAGCTATTTGTCGTGCCGTCCCAGTAGAATTATTATTATTATTATTTATTGGCCAATCATTGTACACAAGAATAAATCTTAAATTAGTACAACAAAAAGGTGGTATAACAAACAAAACATACTTAAAATAAAGAAGTAAAATTAGAGTAAATAAATAAACAAAAAAAAATGTCTTATAACGTGAATGAATTATAAAATAAGATACTAAATAAGAAGAAGAGAAAAAAAAAATTAGATGCTGCTCTCAATATGGCTCGAGTATCGCGAGCACTAACTGCACGAGGTCTTCCGGGACTTTTCTTTTTGTCGTATCTTTTTGTCGTGGAGTGTACATAGTGCATAGTACATAGCATATAGTACCTAGTACATAGTACATAATAACAGTATATAGTACATAACACATTGTATGTACTTAGTACATATTTCAAAATATGTAATCTATATAATATAATATAATAAATATAATATAATTTATATAATATAATTAATATAATAAATATAATATAATATAATTAATATAATATAAAATTATTATAATATAACATACAACATAATACAAATTAAAACTCCCAAAAGCAAATTGTTCCCACAAAACTGCGCTTAAAAAAGATACTACTAAAGACAGGGTCGAATAGGCGAAATATGTTCCATGTTGCCGAAAGCGAATAATCCGAGCAAAATATTTAAATGTTGCAGCCATCAGTTTGAGCTCCGGCAACAGGCAGTATCGTAAAATTCTACGGTGTGCGAGAATATGAAATGAGTGCTGAGAGCGGCGCTGCATTGCGAGAATATGAAATGAATGGTGAGGGCAGCGTCTTTGCAACATTGAAACGCAGAAAACGTCTCGTGCGAGAAGATTTTTAGGTTCCCAGGTACAGAATTTGCCCCATGACGACCCCGCGCCATTTGCCACTTAAACCATGATAAGGCCCAATAGCAGAAGAAGTTGTTCATCGTCCGCGCTCACACTCAATATAAAAAAATAAGAAAACGCACTACAGCTTTTCAAAAAGAGCGCCCACACAAATAAAAATAAATAGGTTTGAAGGTAAAGTTTTTATTGCACCAGCAACAACCACCCTTTCGAAATCAAACTAGGAATGAAATTAATAAAGTAAGTAAAAATTATAAATATCACTTACTTATTTTTAACTGGAAAGAACTAGCAAGACGTAGAGGTGACTGATAGAAGAGTTTGAAGGGTGCCCAAATCCTACAAGAAATAGAGTGCCCTAAGAAGAAGAAGTATAGCGTCATTTCAGAAATAATTCCTCGTATATGTTGCACGCAGAAATTGTGTGAGAATTAAAAGAAAAGCTATAATTCGTATAATGAAATATTTAGGTTTACAACAGATTTTGGGTTTTAGTAAAAAAAATTATGTGTTGAAGTAAATAAATATTACTCATGAAAAGCAATTTAATCTTACTTAATAAAACATATATGATGTATTTTTCGAAGAACACGTTATCTCCATCGCTAATTGCAATTCATATAGAAACAAGTTACGGTCAACCAACTTTCAGCATAAATGCTTTCCACAAAGAACATTTTTACAAAAACTTGATAAGGCATCAAATTTCTAAAAACTTCTTCTTCTTTTTAGTAATCTAATTTTCAAGCACCTATGTAGACTTTCGTTTCACTAAAATGTTTCAATATTTTATCAAAACAAAAAAAGACATATTCATTGGTAATCGCACTGTACAAAGTGATAATGCTCTTATCTGGAATTCGGATAGTGATAAATTAATTTGCAAAGTGGAAAAGAAACTAGCTGAAGCACTCAAGCGCAATTGAGTGTTTCTATTTTGATTTTTTCATCCTAGATCTTATTTTAGTTAAGCCGATTGGAAATTAGCAAACAGAGGTGCACTTGACACAAAATCGTTTTTGCAATTAGTAATGTAAACTAACGCAAGGTTGATTGCAATAAATCGTTTTAGTAATGGTGAATCATTGTACATTTAAGGAATTTTGTGATTAATTAATTGTGTACTAATTCTTAACATGCAATTATCTGGGACTAGCAATCTTTAGAATATCAGCTTTATTATAGTCTATAATGAAAATAGCCTCAAATGGCATTTGGGGTACCGTTTTAATGTACTGGAATATATATGTACATATCTGTACTACTCTTTGCTAAGTAAATATCGGCACACTCAGTTCACTTTGACGGTCGCGCCTTTGACAAAAAGCTTCGGATTTGTCGCCGTCATTAATATGTATATTGATGAACACTACTGATCATGATTGGCGCTGAAAGTGACAAATGGCGCGGCGACTGAAAAACAGGATTATAATTCTCGAAAAAACTGACATAATTCTCGGGAAAACGAATTTAGGCGTATCCCAGTTGGCGTTCGAGGAAACAAAAGTGCGTTTTTGACGACTGTCAAGTGACTTTTTCAGGCGCTTTGTTTTGGTACGTGACGGGAAAAAACTTTTATAATTTTTTGAAGAGATTCAAACACTAAAAAAGGGCAATCAAATTAAAAATGCAAATTATGGAAATAGAGAAAAAGAACTGAATTGAACTAACTGAATTTGTGTGATTTTAAAAACTTTTTTCGTTGAATAATATGTACATACATACATACATATGTAATCCCAAATTAATTGTTAAAAAAAAATTGGTAAATGTTTAGAATTGGAGGCATAGCCGGCTCCTACACTTTGGCTAAGTTGATATGGTGCTTTTTACAGAATTTTTAAAAAGTGCTCCATCGTAGTATAAATGAAGAAGAGATTTTGCTCTCACTTCAAAATTTCTCTCTCAAATTATTACTTCTGATTCCCCAAGACGAGGATGTTTCTTCACTTTTTGAATGGAATCTTTTCGAGTAAAAACTTACATGGGCATGCATATATGTATGTACATATTTTATGTAAACGTCGAAGCTAAAATCTCGGGTAAACTTCTGCATAAGGTGTAGTAAAATTACCGCACTTTTTCTTACAATTGAGAAAATTTCCAAAGATCCACGTGAGTTTGGGCACAGACTTACAGAATATTTTATCGAAAAAATAAACTGGCAAAATTAATCGTGTTAATAAAAATGAAATCCAAGTTTTAATTTTTTTTACATCTTATTTTCTGAAGTTGCGCTCCCGTCCAATTGCGCCCGGTGCAAATGCACCATTTGCACCTATGAAAGCTCCGCCCCTGATTGGACCCATTATACCAAATAATTATGTGTTTAGGGTAATTTTTGGGTGCCCCAATAGTAATTTCAGGGCCCAATAGTAATATTTCTTATTACAAAGGGTGGCGCAGGAGGTTTTGAACTGGAGATAGGGCCTTTTCAAGAATGCAGGTTGCGTGCGCAATGACTTATTCAGCAATTGAGAGTGTGTAGCTGAATAAGTCATTGCGCACGCAACCTGCATTCTTGAAAAGGCCCATAATGTACGATTTCGGTGGTGCCTCAGTTTGACGATGGATTTTGCTGAAGCACTCTAAAAAAAGACGAAAGTGTGAAATCATTTAGTTTTGTTATCTCTCTCTTAGGTTTCGAGGCATCGATTTCTGAAGTTTTAAGTTTCTTGGTTACGTGGACTAGCAATTTTCAAAAACATACTGGAGTTTGTGACACATTGAATCTTTATCAATTGTTGTCTCTGTCGGTCCAGTTGCCTTGAGGGCTACACCGCACAATTGATAAACATTCAATAAAAGAAATATCTAAACACTATCAAGCGACAACTATGATACAGTTTAGTGGTGTCGCTGTATTTGCCAACTATGCTACGAAAAATGAAGTAAAACGACAACGACTACCTGTCATTTTTTAGCCGCGCCAACCATGACAGGCCCAATAAATGAGGCCAACATAATTATTATTTAATAAGAGAAAATATGTGCTACTAGCTGGAACCCGGTGCGCCTCGCTGCGCCCATAAGGCAATAGTATGGCGTGCGCCAAAACAGTTGGGAATCTCAAAATCAAGACCTCTTGCCACTCTTGTCGTGGTCAGATGCTATGAGGGAGTGTTTTTGCCCGTAGACGAATTTCGAAGAGGAAATTATAATGCCCGCCCGCTTTAATTTTATCCATACGCGAAATTTTAATGAATGTGAAAATGTCATTTTACGCCTGTGTTTATATTTCCAATTCTTTTGATGCGTACTATAGTTTCCGTTTATTTTGCAGTTGAGGTGATAAGAATTTTAATATACAGAAGGAGACATCAAGGACATTTTTTCGTATTTTTGATGTCGAATAATATCGATTGGAATTTCGCCATTGAACGAATTTGGAAGGTTGAAAGGTTTTTTCAAAGCTGTAGATATGATGTTTTCAAGCATGCAGCCGTTCAGCTTCGAATGAGCTTTGATCGAAGTATAACAGGCAAAGTTAAGTGAAAATCCCCTGCAAGTAGTGTCAGAGCGCCTACCATGGATTGGTTTTTCCTCGGAAATCTCGTAAAGACCTGTCATGCGCTTGGACCGATTTTTTATAGGTCATGGTGCATTCGCCCTAAAATAATAAGTTTGCATGGATGTGACAATACGGGAGTTTTTACGGATGTTACATGTAGATGTTTCTATCTGGTTCAATAGGAACTTGGGTGTTGAATATACTAAACATCCACCACCAAGTAGCGTTGATGCAGTTCCTGATGATGCCAAAATCGACGCCAAAATTTATTTATTTATGAATTGAATAAGAGATGAACTGCTAATCTCGCACCAAATCTCTATCTTGCCCAGCATTTCTGCCTCTTGTCGATTTTGAACTTTGTTGTTGATTCATAAGTCTTCCATCAGTATTAAGGCTTCATTGAAAATTTCGTCAGAATAATCACAGTTGTGTCTCCTTATAACACACTTCACACTATGAATGAAGACGGTTTATACGTTCAATAAGCAACGTTTGGCAACAGTGGGCGAACTTTTCAAATATTTACCGGCATGATAAAGAGTTAATTTTCCGTAAGAAACATGAAACAAAAAATAAGTCCCATGCAAAATTATTGTACATATGTTGAAAAATCAAGCACCTGGAAATCTATGTAAATTCCCAGGTACCACAGCTCAAAAATTAAAAGCGATGAACATCCGATTGTTGAATTTGTCGTCTTTTTGGTTTCGAGACCTTTTATTTAAGCCACACATTGCTAAAATCAGGAACATGCAGCCGAAGTTACTTCAATCCAAATTCAGAGAACCGCGTCCTTCGCGAAAATCTGTTATTTTTAACAAAATTGTGTGGCGACTATCCGTAAATCCGATGCTATAAACCGTAGACGGTTCAACGTAGATCTTCTGCGGGAGTTAAAAAGCGGGAATTTGCTGGAAACCTACAACAAATATTAAACCAGCACAACGTTTCTGATGACACAAATATTGAAGTGCTGTGGAGTAGGACAAAGGGCGCAATATTGACGGCTGCGTAAACGAGCATCGGTTATGTCCAAAGAAACCAGCAACACTGGATCTCGGACACAACCTGGCAAAAAATAGAACGCAGGAGAGCCCTAAAAAATAACGAAAATTCTACAAGCGACCCTGAAAGACGTTACCAACTGGAACGGGAATACTCCCAATTACACCGAGAGGTAAAGAGAAGTGTCCGGCGTGATAAAAGGCAGCAGATAAACGAGCTCGCAGAAAAAGCGGAAAACGCGGCAAACACAGGCAATAGTAAGGTGCTGTACCAAATTACTAAACAGCTCACGGGAAAGCACTCTACTAAAAAGCATGCCGTTAAAGCCTAGTTCGCACTAGGGTAGTAATTTAGTAGAGTAGCGAGTAATTTAGTGACTAAATGTGTGCGAACCACAAAAAATTAGTCAAGTAGTTTAGTGAATGATTTAGTCGAGTCGATCCATTTTACTCTATTTTATCGGGCGAGTAGCGCCTCCCACCACGCGTCCGTGCACACTTGCTCACCGGCTAGACAAGTCCGAACCTGTTGCTTTAGTCGAGTTTAGTCATTAAATTACTCGCTACTCTACTAAATTACTAGCCTAGTGCGAACTAGGCTTAAGAGTGCGGATGGAAGGCTGCTATGCGACAACTGGAAGGGGCATCTGTTTACTATCTACTGTGGGCAAAATTTTGTCCCATATATTACTATCTAGGATAAGTGAGGCAGTTGACCGAACGCTTAGGAGGCAGCAGGCCGGATTCAGGAAGGGCCGCTCATGTATTGATCATATCAACACCTTACGAATAATAGTGGAGCAGTCTACTGAATTCCGATCCCCCCTTTACCTTGCTTTCGTAGATTATGAGAAAGCGTTCGACTCGGTCAGTAGGAGCTTTATATGGCAGGCACTACGGCGACGTGGATTGCCTGATAAAATAATAGAATTGATAAAAGCCCTATATAACAATTCCAAATGCAGAGTTCTCCATTATGGAAAATTATGGACAGCTTTGAGGTGAGTTCAGGAGTACGACAAGGATGCCTACTTTCGGCATTACTATTTCTTATAGTAATAAATGACATCCTTGTCGGCGCTCTAGATAATAGAACAGGCGGCATACAATGGGGTTTGTAAGACCGCCTTAAGGATCTCGACTACGCCGATGATATCTGTTTGCTGGCCCACAGACACCAGGACCTCAAAAACATGGTTAACAATTTGGCAACAGAAAGTAGTCCAGCAGGCTTAAGGCTAAATCCAACTAAAACTAAAGAAATGGGGATAAATGCAAACACCATTGAACGGACTGCGCTGAATAACCGTGACGTGGAACTGGTCGATAAATTCTGCTACCTCGGTAGTTTTATTACCGAAAATGGCGGTGCAGAAGAAGATGTTAGTTCCAGAATAAATAAAGCACGAGGCGCATATGCATGCCTGTTCCGCATATGGAGATCAACGGAGATCTCAACTAACACCAAATTGCGGCTGTTCAACTCCAACGTTAAGGCAGTACTTTTGTATGGTTGCGAAACATGGAACGTCACCCAATTCATCACAGGGCGCCTACAAGTCTTCATCAACAGATGCCTGCGTCGTATCCTAAAAATCCGCTGGCAGGATAGAATTTCAAACGAAGAACTATGGCGCCGTGCCGGCCAAGAAAGGATAGACGACCAAATCAGACGAAGGAAATGGAATTGGGTTGGCCACACCTTGCGACGCGAAAACGAAAATCTAGCCAAACAGGCCCTCGACTGGAATCCGCAAGGATCCCGTCGATTCGGAAGACCTAGAACAACGTGGAGGAGAACCCTTCTAGCAGAAGCTGCAACAACTGGGAGATCCTGGTCGGAGCTGAGAGCTGTCGCGCAAAACAGAGTCCGCTGGAGGGCAACTGTTTCCGCCCTATGTCCCATGAGGGATTAAAGGAGCGCAATGATGATATCCGTAAATCACCTTCGATCGATCTGAAACTTTGGGAATCGAATTTTTTTCGAAAAAAAAAAAAAAAAAACTAAAACAAAATGAATCTGAGTTAGCAGTAATTTGAAGAGTACCTCCCATACAAAAGTTTCGGATTTTGCTACAGCAGTACACTACATCAACCCGAAGGATTCGAGATAGAGGTATAAATTATAGCCTATATGTTATTCTGAGGTATTAACTATATTATTTTAAAGTTTCATTAGTTATCCTTTGAGAAGTTTTTGCGTGAAAGAGTAACAAACATCCATACAAACTTTCGCGTTTATAATATTAGTAAGACTATAGAACACCAGGTAGCTGCTATAATAGCCTACCTGGGTCCCAAACTGATATCTTTATTTAAAGTTAAAAAAAAAAAATATTTAAATTTAATTCAGAATATCGTTTATAGTTAACATCTGGCAGCCGTATCGTGCGCGTCCACAAACATCAAACTACAAGAATAATGTGTCAATTTAGTTTTTGAATAATGATACGTTAAACAGTATTAATTACATAATAAATTTATCAACCTTGGAATTCCTCAGAATTGAGATAGCAAAATTTTATTTAGGTATTCATGTATCGCATTTGTGAACCCGACTACTATTGATAACAATTTGCTTCCCTGCATGCGCCTTTTGCGTAAGCACTTGAATCCGATTCCGAAATTTCGTTATCATACGAGTAGTTACTTTATATGCTTTGATTAAAGTTCGCCTTGTGTGTCGTCTCTGTGTATAGAACGCGTTTTAAAAAAAATCAACAAAATGTGATATTAGTTCAAACGAGGTTTTGTATTGATAATAAATGACTGATAAGTCAAATATTTAAGCTAAATAAAATTTCAATTTATTTCCTGGCTTATTTTCATTATAAATCATACTTTCGTTTGTAATTCAGATTGATTGCAACTTTACATGTTTCGATGAATGGACTAGTCGTAAGTATGTGTATGTCATAGTCCGTCAATAATCCCCAGTAGGAATTGTAGGAAGGCCTTACCGATGGAGCACTGAAATAAGTAGTCATCTGGTAAGGGGTTCCCCTTATTTTCTTGGTGTTAGATGAGCCCTTATATAACCGATTACCAGAGAAAGCAGATGGTAAGGTGTAGTCCAGAATTAGACCCAAACAAGTGAGAATTTTCCCGATGACTCATTTGTTTTCGTATTTTTGTAATTCTCCGTTGGGACTTGTAAGCTTACAGTA
This sequence comes from Thereva unica, assembly GCA_949987705.1. Taxonomy (NCBI): domain Eukaryota; kingdom Metazoa; phylum Arthropoda; class Insecta; order Diptera; family Therevidae; genus Thereva; species Thereva unica. Next base: position 80,779,591 of record OX465283.1, on the reverse strand, counting down.
GTATAGATTTTTTCAAACTCCGTGACACAAAAAATTTGAACAATTCTACGCACCTCATTGCCAAATTTTATAAATATTGTTCTATCATTTCCTCGCTTTTTAGTTAAAACGGCAACAAACGCAGAAAAAACTCAACAAAATAATTTGGGAAGGGATGCGCGCATGCCGAATGAATAAAGTTAATTAATCTTTATATGTGTTGAGCAGAGCTTTTAAATACATGTAAAACTCCTGCTCAACCAAGTCAGTTTATCCATCGTAATAAACATAATTTTACTATAATTATGCTAAATATTTCTCATCCCTAAATTTAAAATAAATTTAAAGAATTGCTGGAAAATTTTCTTTTAAAGATATGAGCATTTTCATTCATAAATTGAGAGTTCTCTGCAGCCGCAAGCAACACAACCCCCCAAGCAGAAGCGCGTATGCGACTGGCGGAAAATGTCAACAATCAAGTAATCAAAGTGATAAAAATACAAATCTCGTATTTTTTAGTAGAAATTGCTACAAATTATTTCTGTAGCATATGTGTAAAATACAAAAACCCTAAAATAAAGAAAGTATATAAAAACGGGTGTTTTTCAGTCATAATTTGTAAATTTTTTAAATAATCATTGAAGTCCCAGAAAAATGCACCTCCCTTTGGCAATACGCAGTTGCGACTGATTACATGGCAGCAAGTGATTTAATAGGAGGAGTTAAATGAAGCTTTTGTCTGAGCTTTTAAACATTTTGAACATGGAACATGCGCGGGATGTCACGACTTTTGAAAACAACTATACTGAAATAAGCACTTACTAGTAAGGGGTAGGCCTTACTATACCCCTTACAGATGAGCTGTTCTGTAAGTACCCTAAGGTAAGTACTACGTAACTACTCTAGGGAAAGTAAAAAAGTAAAGCCTTAGCTCTTATGACATCGTGAATGAGGTTGAGTACTGGAGCTGTCATTTGAAGTTACTATTATATTTCTTTCTTTTATCGTGCTTTTATTTCTTTATTAATAATTTTGTCTCCTCATATTTCCCCAAATTACTTTTAGACACATTTGCAAGACTAACTTTCACAATTTCGAGCACTCAAGCTTTCAAGCTCGGTTTACAATAGAACTCTAGCCTAGGAGTGGCCAACCCAAATTGTATCGCGGGCCACTTTGAAAATCATTATTATCCCGCGGGCTGGGGTGATTCAAATCTAATTTAACCTAATTTAGGGAGCGAGTTCCAAAGTTGTGCAGCAAAGAAAAAGAAAGAACCATGACCAATGAACGTGCAAAAACCCGGAATTATTAGATTATTATTTCTGAGGAATTGCGAAAGTTGTAAAAAGCGGTTTGCACTCTTGGAGGATATCGTGAAATAGTCGCAGAAGCCTATATTCACGATAGTCACGATTACATTGAGCAAGTTTACAAGCTACTACCCGGCGAGATTAGTGTGATAGATGAGGTAGTAGTAAGCCTTTAAGGAAATTCATATGCACCGCCCTTTATAGCAAGCCGCAATGATAACGAAGTTTAGACAGGAGTGCGTATGTTTTGCTAACAACGAAACTAATGTGATCGCACAGGTCAGGCTGTTATTCAGTACCACCCCAAGATTTCTTGCTTTATTAACACCAACAAGAGGAACCGAATTTAACGCGATAACAGAAATGTCAGGACGAACAGTAGAGAGTGAGAGAGATCAAAATACACCGCGATCCCAAAGGATTTAACGGCAGAAAAGGACACCGCACAAATTATATGAGAAAAGGGTCCCGGCGGATTTGGCTGAAATTGACGTATATTAGTCAGTGGTGGTAGACGAACAAAAAATTGTAAGGGGGAGGGGGGTAAATCGTAACGGTTAGCCGCTAAGGCGTTTTGAAATTTTTTGATAGATGTTTTTATATCACCCTGTATTTTTGTAACCCTGTGAGATATTTTCGTGAATAAGGTAGCAATTTACGCAGAATACTCCCACCTATCTAAAACTGTAAAAGTAGAGGTTCTAACCCACCAACTTTTAGAGTTATGGGTCGTCAAAATCAAAGTTTTGTCTTTTTTCACTAAAATTTCAAGTTCAACCACCTTTTTCTCCAAAAAATACGTAGTTAATTAATTTTTTTTTACAAAATTGGAAAGCTTGGACAATTTCCTATGAATAAGGTCCGGGCAACTTTTATGCTACTACAAAGCTGCGGTGGAAAAGTACGAAATAAAGCCAATTATCACATTAAAATTGCTTATAACTTCAAAAGTAAAGGCCGTAGCATAAAAGTTGACCTTATTCATAGGAAATTGTCCAAGCTTTCCAATTTTGTAAAAAAAAAATTAATTAACTACGTATTTTTTGGAGAAAAAGGTGGTTGAACTTGAAATTTTAGTGAAAAAAGACAAAACTTTGATTTTGACGACCCATAACTCTAAAAGTTGGTGGGTTAGAACCTCGACTTTTACAGTTTTAGATAGGTGGGAGTATTCTGCGTAAATTGCCACCTTATTCACGAAAATATCTCACAGGGTTACAAAAATACAGGGTGATATAAAAACATCTATCAAAAAATTTCAAAACGCCCTAGCGGCTAACCGTTACGATTTACCCCCCCTCCCCCTTACAATTTTTTGTTCGACTACCCCCACTGACTAATATACTTCAATTTCAGCCAAATCCGCCAGGACCCTTTTCTCATATAATTTGTGCGGTGTCTTTTAATGTCGACCAGTAAGATACATGACGCAAGTCAATAGCATTTCGTCTCTTGGCGCAAGGAAATAAAGTTGAAAATCAGTCGATTCGTGCTCGGAGGACCTAACTCTATTCTTATTAATACTTTGCAATATTGTTAGTATTTCTCTTTTAAGTCCCAGTTCTTATAACAGGTGATTTTACTGCCCAAATCCCGCAAATACCGCATGTGTAGTCCCGCGTTATTGATCCGGCAAAAATGTTGCGGGATCCCGCATTTCCAGGACCCCGCGTTCGCGGGATTCGATTCTCTATTTGAAACTTATGAGCAGTGCAGTCCACATCTGGAACCCTGCCACAGACATACCGCGTCTCATGTTGGAACCTTCATCTCTCACTATACAATGTACATTCTCCTTTCTTATATTCCATTTTTCCAACATTCCTTCGAACATGCTTGCAATAATATCCCCAGTGTGGCCACCTTCATCAAACTCCTCACATTTTAATATAATAAACTGACGATGAAAACTGTGGCAAGTTAAGCTAAGCAGTGACACATTGGCACCATGATCTGTCCATATATCCGTTGTAAAAGACATAAATTTTAATTTGGATACTAGAAGTTTTATTTTCTTGAATACTTTATGACAACTGATGACAAACATGGTCCGAAAAAAGTGCATCCCTTTAAATTATACTGTGGTACAATAGACTGCAACAATCTCCGAAAGCCAATGCCCTCGACGAAATTAAATGACAGATCTTGCAGCGCTATCATTTCACTTTTTTTGAGACATTGGGTGTTGTGCGTCCCATTGTTTATTTTTAATTGTTGTTTGCTTATTTATACTGCCAAGAGTCTCTTTCTTGGTTGGGCAAAGATCTTTTTTTGTTCATTCGCTTCAAGTTTCCAAACTTCTAACTGCCTAACTGCGTACAAAATGCGGGGTCGTTAAATGTGTTCAGGAAAAGCGTCTTTAATTTTTTGAATAACCAGTAATATTTCTTCAACTACATTCTTTTTAATTTTTAATTTTTCCTTGTTTACTTTTGTTTCTTTTCTCACTTTTTATTAGTTCACTCACTCGTTCCGCTTTTTATTAATTATTGTTTTGTAATTATAATGTACATGCGTTTTTCGGCGTCAAAAGATTATGTAATCTTGATGTACAATTCATGAATAAACTAAATAAATAAAAATAAAATACATATTGGTCACTGGCAGTTTCCCGTGTATTCCTAAAATTGTAATAGAAAAAAGGGTATTCCTCGCCGTCTAAAATTTTATAGAAAACACGGGTATTCCCCGCCGCCTAAAATTCTATAGAAAATGCCATAGCGCGGATAATTCGAATATTCGCGAATGCGAGTGCGACTACGAATATTCGCGACATCCCTGTCCGAAATATAACGCAGTATACAGGGCAGTGCTAATGACGTCATTCATGGATGCTATATTTTAGTTGTGTGAACCGGTATGACGTACACTGGTAATCACAAAAATATTAGAGAATGGAGGATGAAAAAGTTTCCACTTGCAAAACGTTCATGTGGGCTGCTGTTAATCCCACCGTATACTCTTTCTCGCTGGGCAGTATGCTGGGTGATATTACGGAACACGGCCTAGGATTATCGTGCCGTCCGCATAGTCGACTGGCTTTATGCAGCCGCTTTTTAATGTTTTTAGTATCTTATCTACAGGAATAAGTTATAACATCGGCGAGAAGAGTATTCTCTGGGCTGGCTCCAGCAAGCCGTTTTACAACACCGCTGTTGCCTAGGATACTGTGGATGATTTTAGTTTTCAGCAGTGACCCAGGGATGGCCAATGTATGGTATGGGCTTAGGATTGTCGAAATGGTAATAGGCGTTAGATTCGAAAGGCTAGGACAGAATCGAATCCCTGTTGTAGATAGCACTGATTAAATGGAGCCAAGTAAGCAAGTATTCTTTAATTTAAGAAATAATGAAATCTCTCTTCGAATTTTTCTCTTTCTTGTATTCCATAATCGAATTCACGTTGACCTTCTTGGTATAAAATGGTAATGAAAATTAGACTAACATTCCTCATTCTGAATTTTATTAATTTATCAACCTTGGAATTTCTAGGTATTGAAGATAGCAAAATATTGAGATATGCATATATCACATTTAGAAACCCGACTGGCAGCGTAATCGATAACAATTTACTTCTCTGCGTGCTTTTTGCGTAAGCACTTGAATCCACTTTCGTACTTCGTTATCATAGCTGTTTTGTATGCTTTGATTAAAGTTCGCCTTGGGTGTTTCTATGTATAGAACGCGTTTAGAAAATAAAAAAAAAACTACGAAAAAAGGAGATATTAATTCAAACAAGGTTTTGTATTGATAATGAATGACTGATAAGTCAAATATATTAGTTAAATAAACTTTCAACTTATTTCCTGGTTTATTTTTATTATAAATCATACTTTCGCCCCTAATATACGTATATTGATTATGCGCACTGTTGATTCATATAAAGAAAGGTGATTTGTGATCTTTTTACTTCAGGGGTTAGTCATCTGAGATATTCTTTTGATATAAACGAAGCATTGTTGAAGTAATTGGGTGTTGAATTTTTTTTTAATTTTTTCCCATTTTAATTTCTTGGGTAAACCTGGAAAGAACAACTGAAGGATATTCTGAACAAAGTTAGAATGTGGCAATGTTTGGCAGCCTGGAAGAGGAGATTATACGTGTTTATTTAAAATTAGCATTATTAATGTTATTACGACTTTGCTTAAGCGCGTTCCTTGCACACGCAACCTCTTTAGTGCATTGTCTCCAACGGTACTACCGCCCAAATGGAACATTGGTCTCTTCTACGGCATTCCTCCAAGTCGCTCTTTTTCCAGTCGGACGGAGTTTGTTCAGTTGAAATTTACAGTCCTAATTGAACCAATCACTTTTAGTCCTTCCACTTCCACAGCGAAAGATATTACAAAATGCGCCTCCAAAGCAAATCATCCTCGGCATTGGATTTGTTTTCTGGTATCACCACTCCATTATTCCCCTTTAATGCCTCATGGAACATAGGGCGAAAACAGTTGCCCTCCAGCGGACTCTGTTTTGCGCAACAGTTATCAGCTCCGAACAGGATCTTCCAGTTGTTGCAACTTCTGCTAATAGGGTTCTCCTCCACGTTGTTCTAGGTCTTCCTGCTCGACGGGATCCTAGCGGACTCAAGGTGGATTTACATATCCGAAGTTTTTCTGTCGCGCCGCTCTTTTTTACAATTTCGGCCAATAGGAAACAATCTCTGCGATATCTTACCGTCACGTCACGGCGGAGAGCTGAGCGAACTTCAACTTTTCCTGTGACGAGGTGATAGAAACAGCTGATTTTAAGTAACTGAAATGTTTGTTAATTTGGATTTGTTTGGTTTTGCGTAGACGTAAAGAGAGGTTTTATTAAAAATTGTTTGTTTGTTCATTTATATTTTTTAGTTACTTTCATTTTTACGTGAAGAGACAGTTGTCAAAAGACACGATTGTTTTTGGCTGCGACAGAATTCGTCACAAATCTAAAGGGGCCCATACACGGTCGAACAATTTGCGCAACGCAGCCCGTTGTGTAAACATTTTTCCCGTGTATGGGGCGGTTTGATGTATTGCGCAACTGTTTTAATGAAAATCAAACGCGTTTGAAAATTTTTGTGCAACGGGCAGCGTAACATAAACGGAACTGAAGTTTGTGCAACTCATTGCGTAGTGTATGGGCAATCACATATTTTTTGGCAAACACAAATTTGCGCAAATTGTTCGCTCGTGTATGGGCCCCTTAAAACGCATATTAAAAATATGCTACAGAAATGATCAGCTGTGATAATGCGCGGCGGAAAATGTCAGATATGTAAATTCACCTTCAGTCAAGGGCCTGTTTGGCTAAATTCTCGTTTCCGCGTCGCAAGATGTGGCCAATCCAATCCCACTTCCTTCGCCTGATTTGGTCGTCTATTCTTTCTTGGCCGGCACGGCGCCATAGCCCTTCAATAGGAATTCTATCTCGCCAGCGGATTTTTGATGAAAACTTGTAGGCACCCTGCGATGAATTGGGTGGCTTTCCATGTTTCGCAACCATCCAAAGGCACAGCCTTGACGTTGGAGTTGAACAGCCGCAATTTGGTGTTAGCTGAGATCTGCGTTGATCTCCATTTGCAGAACACGCATGCATATGCGCTTCGTACTTTATTTATTCTGAAACTGACGACTTCTTCTCAGGGCGGTGCTTTAATTTTCTGCGACCGGTGCATAATGCCCTATCATTTTTTGATCGTAGTGAAGGTGGAAAGTGGAAAGAGACAAAAAAGATTATTACAAAGCAAGACGATGGATTTGATGATTTTTTTTTAATTTAATAAGTCAACCAACATCTAGTAACTAGTTCACTATTTTTTATTGACTCACTGTAACACCTTGGGATTTTGTTCTCTTCATTTCGTTCATTTGCCTCTTTTAACAAATGTTGGAACAAGATTTAAAAGTGCCCAATGAGTTGATATGGCGCTTTATAAAGTATTTTCAAAAAGTGCTCCAGAGCAGTATAAAGGAATGACAGAGTTTCCTCTCACTTGGTGGATTGGAGGGAATATTCCCACTAGATTACATTGGAACTGGTGTTGTGAGTCCAGAAACTTTATGCACAGCGCCCGGTGGCTGTCTAGTTTTGCTTCTTGGCTAACGGAATTTCAGGCTACCATCCTGGCGTCAGTCTATAGGGAGGGAGTTCACGAAAGCATCCATCCTAACAGAGCTTTCATATCAGAATAAGGCACTATGCAACTGGGTCGCCCGTAGTGATGAGCAAAATTGGTCTTGTTCTTGCAGTCTTGTCTTGTTCTTGCACATTTTGCAAGAACAAGAACAAGACTTAGTTATGCTTGCAAGAACAAGAACAAGACTAACTGTGCAAGAACAAGACCCAGAGCAAGATTTCTTGCAAGATTCTTGCAAAAATTCCACCTAAATTCATTCTATTAAAAACATTTTCTAGGTGAGAAACCGCAAATATTTTGAAGCAAAATCAAACCTTAGATGTCAGTATTCAGTAGTTCAAGTAGTTTATTAGAAAAGAAAAAATGCTCTAAAAAAATTCTTTTTTGAGTAACCTCTTTTGCTTTTTGAATAGCAAGGAAACTCGGACTTTTCTCAATGTATGTAATATTTTCAAGGCCTCCACATTGGTTACATCGCATCGTAAGAACGACAGTTTTTGTATTGCTGCAAAGGGATTTAATAATTTTTTGTGCCCATACACGACATTTCTTCTTTAATGAATCATACTTGAAGAACCTAATTTTTTATAATAAGTAATGGGTATAATACTGGTTTACTTTTGCTTCAAAATATTTCCGTTGTAATTTGTTGCTTACACACTTGACAGAAAAATGTCTACGCCTAACTTGTTCCCATATGAATTTTATGTAATTTTTCAGGGGCGCAAACATAATAAGTCACCAAGAGCAGTTGTGAAACTGATTTGTTTAATAAAAAAGCCATGTGGAATTCTCACCTCAAAGATAGTAAATTTTCGGTGTATACAAACTTTTGACGCTGACTGACTGACGCTAAAATTAATAGTTTTAAAATCAATTTTTTGCATTTTGTTGTTTGGATATAATTTTTTTATTAAAGTCTAGGTTTTTTTCAATAACCATTTTATAAAATCAACAAACAATACCTACTACATGCGAGAAAATACCTTGGCCTTGCAGTTTTGTCTTGCCTTGTCTTGGTCTTGCACATTTAGTAAGAACAAGAACAAGCCTTAGGTATATTTGCAAGAACAAGAACAAGACTTAGGTATGTTTGCAAGAACAAGAACAAGAAGAAGACTTAGCTATGCTTGCAAGAACAAGAACAAGACAGACTGAACAAGAACAAGACAAGAACAAGACTAGATTAATCTTGTCTTGTTCTTGCGTTTGCTCATCACTAGTCGCCCGTTGCCCAGAGGAGATCCTTAAACGACAGTGCAAATCCTACCCACTGGCTTGAAGTTCTCGACACGATAACTTTACATTTTGGCCTAGTAGGCCTGATCGTTTTAGGCCATCCTTTTCACAACAGCTTCCAGTGGCTACCATGAGGAGGTTATGGTTGCACTCCACCAGTCTGAGATAGTTACGGCAAGTACGTATTTAAATATTTAAATACACTACTTGTTGGTTCTCCTATCTCACTGGTGACTCACCACCTGATGAAAACTTACTTGGACAGAAATTTTATAAAAATTTCCCCGCTTTTTCTTGCATGATAAAGTACAGGGACAGAAATTAGTTAAATTTGTGTAATTTCTTGTGCCCGCAGGATCCGCATTAGTACGGGGCAGACGACGTATTTTTCAATTTTTTTTTCAAAATCTCAAATTGCGCCCTCTTCCAATTGTATCCGGTGCAAGTGCACCATACGCACCTATCAAAGCGCCTTCTCTGCTTCTTCTGAACCGTCATTTTCGGTAATAGTACTACCGAGGTAGCAGAATTTATTTACCAGTTCCACGTTACGGTTATTCAGCGCTGTCCTTTCAGTGGTGTTTGCATTTATCCGTATTTCTTTGGTTTTATTCGAATTTAGCCTTAAGCCTGCTGGACTACATACGGTTGCCAAATTGTTTAACACGTTTTTGAGATCCTGATATCTGTGTGCCAGCAAACAAATATCATTCGCGCAGTCAAGATCCAAGGCGCACAGTGGGGCCAAATCCGAAAAAGCTGGCCAAAAGTCAAAAAACAAAGTTTCTAGTTGGGGATTTTTTTCTGTTGGGTTGGCTCATGCGATACCGCTAAAGGCTGAAACCAAGTGTAATAGAGCCCTTTTACTCTAATCTAGTCGGAAATCTCGGTCAAAACGTGATCTTTGTCTGAGCAGTACCTACACCGCAGTAATGTGTTTAAGAAAAAGATGCTCTTATTTCAAGCTACGTGGAAACAAGTTCGCCTTAATTTAGTACAAATCAACCCCCTTCGCAAATAAATATTAAAAAAAGTGCATTTCTTCGCATTAGTTATCATTATTACTGAAATAATCGCGAAAACCCCCTAAAAAGGGGTGTTTTTGCATTTTTAGGGGTGACGCCCTAATTTTAGAACCGCGGGACCTCGATTTTCGTGATCAGCGACCCCAAAAACCTTTAGGGTTCGATTTTCTTAACGGTGTTATTTTGGAACACCCCCCCCCGCGTTTTGAATGGACTATTGCTTATGTTGTAAAAAGTATGATATTTTACATAAAGGGGTGGTCAATAAGGGATGAAGGTGTGGATTTTTTAAAAATTTGACATTAAATTCGTAATCAGCGGCCCCAAAACACTCAAATAGGGATTTTTGAACCAATTACTCGATTTTTTTACTTTTGGCCAGCTTTTTCGGAGGCGGTCCAGCAATCCCCATTGTATGCTGCCTGTTCTACTATTTAGAGCCCTGACAAGGATGTCGTTTATTACTATAAGAAATAGGCATCCGTGCCGTACTTCTGAACTCACATCAAAGCTGTCGGACAATTTTCCATTGTGAAGAACTTTGCATTTGGAATTGTTGTATAGGGCTTTTATCAATTCTATTATTTTATCAGGCAGTCAACTTTGCGTAGTACCTGCCATATAAAGCTCCTTTCTCATCCTTTCTCATAGTCTACGAAAGCAAGAACGCTTGAAAATACCTAAAATTTCAAGTATCGATATTTCAAAAACGAAGCAACATATAGAAAAAAAGAAAGACATATCGTCTTATTTTAGGGTGTTTTATCGAAATTCATAATTAAAACATCGGCGCCACGTAAATCGTAGCTCTGAAACAACTAAAAACAAACAATATCTCGAAAACTAAGCGTGATATCGAATAATTTTATTTCACTTTTTCCACTTATTTTGTGGTGGCTCATCAATTCATCCATCGTCAAAAAGCGGCTCACTGAAACAGTAGAGGTGCCAATAAAAAAAGACGGGGTGAAAAAATTGGATCCAAAAATGGTCCTCTTTGAGCTATTCTCAACTGAAATCAGTTGACGGAATTCGGTCCTCATAGAGGTCCCGTCAAAAGAGTTTTATGCCGAGGAAGTCGCGTTTTCCATGCGCAATAGAATCCCCGCATGCCGTTCCCGTCCCTTAGCCTAGTCGCAACAAATTTCGAACTCTTTTGGCGGGACCTCTATTATGCATACTCAACTACCTCCAGGCCCGTCGCTAGCCGCTTTAGCGCCCGCGTGCAAGATAGCAAATGCCGCCCCTCCCTTATCTTGTTTTTCTTACTGAGCTTGTTGGAAGGTGTTTTAGTTTGGTTACTTATAGGGTGTATAAAAAACTGAAAAATTTGAATACGTTCATAAATTCAATAAATATTTTTAAAAACATTGAACGTCTTGCATTCGAGTAATTAATATTCAAAATTCAAGTAAAGGTCCAGTGAAAATGATATTAAACGTGGGAATTTATTGCACATTCATCCATCCTTCCATTGGCGCAAGGCCCAAATAGAGTCTTGGTCTCTTCTAGGGCATTTCTATAAGTTTGACGGTCCCTTGCAGCATGTTTCCAGTTCCGGATGTTGCGAATTGCCTTTGCGTCAGCCGTAACAGAGTCTATCTAACTCCTTCTGGGTCTACCTACTGGCTTATTTCCCGAAATTTCTGATGCCATAAGCCGTATCATATCCCAAAACGATTGCCCTTCATCCTGATTATGTGGCCGGCCGGCGGCGTCTCAGTCTGTTAACTATCGTAAGAGTTCTGGGTCGTGAAAAACAAATTCTTACAATTTGTTGTTGTGTCTCTTTCACCATATTTCATCCTCTCTAGTTGTTTTACTTGCTTTACTTGCTTTTTTTTTTTTTTTTTATGTGAAAGTCTAAGCTCAGGTGTCACCCTTTGTACTACCAGTCCGGTCGTTCACGTCAACGTCGGGCGTCTGGTAGTAAGCTTAGCTCGAAGGATAGAGAAAGAATAAAAAGATTAAAGGGAGTCTGGGGGATACATGAGGAGGTGGAGATGAACCTTGCGTTTAAACTCTTGGGTGTTATATGAGTTTGGGAAAACTGACTGTGGAAGGTTGTTCCACAGTCGAGTTGTTCTCGAAAAGAACGAATTACTAAACTGGTGTGTGCGCGAAAATAAGGGCTGTAGATAGTGAGGATGAGCCGAATGGGCAAGTCTTGTGTTGCGGGAAAAACATCGCCGTGAAGGCAGGAGATTATATATTTCGGTGGAACAGTCGTTATGGTAGATGCGGTAGAATTTTACCAGGGCTGCTACATTCCTGCGGTGACTTAGTGAGTCAATTTTGGAGCAAATGACGTCGTCGCCAATGAGTTGGAGAGCGCGGTTCTGCACCTTGTCCAGCCACGCTAAGGTGGTACTCGGTGCCCCTGCCCAGAGATATGAGTTGAATTCGAGGCGGGGCCGAATGTAGGATTTGTATATTATAGCCCTGGCCGACGGCGGAAGGAGGAATTTGCATCTTTTAAGGAATCCCAAGCATTGAGATGTTTGTTTAGCGATTTGGAATATGTGATTACTCCATCGCAGATCTTCAGTTAAAGTTATGCCCAGGATATTGAGGGATGGTTCAGCCATCAGTTCTAGACTGTCCACTTTAATGGGAGGGATTGGGGAGCGCGTTTTCATAGAGAAGAGACAGTATTTTGTTTTCTGTGCGTTGAATTCAACTTGATTCATGAGGCCCCAATCAAGAATCAATTTTATGTCCCTGTTGATTGAAGTGGACATAAGTTCACGATCAAGCAGACAAGGTCTGGCCCGTGCTTGTCTTGCTTTATCAAAGCTATACGAGTAACGCAAAGTACTGTCATCAGCGAAGCTGTTTAGGGAGTTGGATGGAATTGAGAGCAGGTCATTTATAAAAACTAGGAAGAGAGCTGGTGATAGAATAGAGCCCTGGGGAACACCTGCAGAGATGGAGTGGGGATTAGATTCAACGCCGTCCAATACTACCTTGATTGAGCGGTCGGAAAGGAAACTCTCAATCCAATTCTTTAGAAGAAGGTCAATGCCAATAGCATGGAGTTTACTCAATAGAGCGGAGTGCCATACTCTATCAAAGGCCTTGGAGATATCGAGAGCTACCAGGCCGGATTCACCAAAGCGATGAATGTTTTGGTAGAGGTGTTCAGTTAGGCATACAAGGAGGTCGCCAGTAGATCTTTTCGATCTAAAGCCGTACTGCTTGTCATCCAATATTTGGTTGCGTTCAAGATATTCCATAAGCCTTCTGTTTATTAATGTCTCCATGGTTTTGGAGAGGATAGAGGTGATTGCTATTGGGCGGTAGTTAGAGGGGTCGCTGAGATCACCTTTTTTCGGTATAGGCTGAACATGAGCCAGTTTCCAGGAGTCAGGGAAAACTCCGGAGAAGTAAGAAAGGGCGAAGAGTTTGCGCAGAGGTTTAGCCAAAGGTGAAGCGCATTTTTTAAGAACCATAGGGGGAATTTTATCAGGGCCAGTGGATTTATTGGGATCGAGCTCCTTGAGACACTTGAACACTTCACGAGTTCTGAAGAAAACTCTGCCCATTGAGTGAGCAGAACTCTCTACAATGGGGGGTTGCACGGCAGTATCAGGCAAGGAAGAATTGGAGGCAAACAGAGATGCGAGTAAGTCAGCCTTGGATTTGCTTTCTGTTAATACCTTCCCATCGTGAATGAAGGGAGGAGACGACGATGAGTTAAAATTTTTCCTGATGGAGGTTACCAAGGACCAGAAGTTTTTACTGCCAGCAGAGGTGTTAATGAGTTTGTTTCTTAACCTGTCATCGAAGGAGGCTTTGGTTTGCTTGATGGTGGTTTTGCAGACATTTCTCAACCTGATGTACTCACGTCGGGATGAATCGCTCAGGGAATGCCTGAACTCTCTATAGGCGGTTTCTTTGGCTTTAATCGCGTTCATACATTCTTGATTAAACCATCCATGCGGCCTTGGCTTAATGGATTTGGTAGAATGGGGAATGAATAAACGCATTCCTGCCAATATGATTTTTGAGATGCAGAGAGCGGAAAAGTTGGCGTCGCGATTCACAAAACACAGGTCCCAGTCAGCGGCTTGGAAGAAGCGAATAAGCCCCAACCAATTGGCTCTCCCATAATGCCACACAGTTCTTCTAGGAGCTGGTATGGTTGAGACGGATGATTGGTATGGGAAGCTTGCGCTGACCAGGCAGTGGTCTGAGCTGCCCAGAGGTGAATGAACTTCGACGGAGTACCGCGTAGGGTGGGAGGTGAGAAAAAGATCAAGGAGATGGGCCCCTTGATCTGCAGCGTCAGGAACTCGTGTTGGGCATTTAACCAATTGGTGAAGATTATTAGTCTCTGCAAAGAGCTCGGCATCCCGGCCAGAAACACTGGTGCCATTTGAATAATTCAGCCAATTTGTGTTGTGAACGTTGAAATCACCCGCAACAATGATTTCGCACTCCGGGTATAAGGATAAGAATTCGGAGATACGTTCAGAGATAGCGTCAAATGCTAAGGAAGAGGCTTCATTATTTATATTAGGGCTCCTGTATAGAAAACAGAAGAAAATGACGTGCTTATGAAGTAAAATTTTGAGGCCGAGGTGGTTAAAGTCAGGCGATGTACTGTTGTACGCCTTCTGAAAAGCTACGTCTTTCCTAATATATATGGCAACTCCCCTATGGGGGGAGAGATTATGCACTAATGAGTACCCGGAAACCTGGTAATGATCTAGGACATCATTAGGTAAGATTTGGGTCTCACTTAGCGCGAAGATATGGGGTGAATTGGATAAAAGATGGCACGACACAGAGTCGAAATTCGTTTGGAACCCACGGATGTTGGCGAAGGCGATAGAAAATCGCTGCTTCGCAAACGCAAGGTTACAGTCCTCATTTGAGGTCGGCGAAGCCGGCGTCGCAGTCATCGGGGCAAACGGAATACGCCTTGCTGGAGTGTTATGCCTCCTAAAGCAAGGAGAATTCCATCAGCAACCGATAGTGGCTACGACGCCGACGAGGCCGAGAGCGGGGTGTGGGGAAAGAGTAGAGGAAAAAAAAGCCTACTTGTGTAGTCTGTCCGTCTATATCACTGTTATTGTTGTTGGAATACTGTTGATGACTGAGTACTAATTTGCACTTTGCACACACTTTGAACACGGAAAAAAGTTTTGTTTTTGATTTTTTATTTGAACGCGTTTATGGATGTTATTGATTTTATTAATATTTTAATTTATTTATTTGTTTATTATTTAATTTAATTTTTTTTGGTCTGTTATATTGTTGAGGGTTTTAATAAAATATTCTTGCTTTAGTTATTTGCTTTACTTGCTCTACTTACTTGCTTGCTTGCTTTAGTTGCTTTAGTTGCGTGCTTTAGTTGCTTTACTTGCTTGCTTGCTCTAATTTTGCTTGCTTTAGTTGCTTTGGTACAGCAGTTTCACAACTATGGGATTTAGGGAAGTCCGATTGGAATTTAGAAAGAAAGTTATTAGATTCGAGATATCGTAGAAATTGTATAAAAAGAGTTTTCAGAAAAACTGGAAAACTGTTTTCTAAAAGGGTTTGGCAAGGAAAGGAAGAATACTGATTGGGAGAAAATCAGATATGTCAGCGGGAGAGGATATTTTGGAAAGGGAATCACTAAGGCTTTTTTAACAGGGACCGTTGGAGAGAACAGTTGCGAGGCCAGGACCGGATCCCGGTTGTAGAGCCGTCAAATAAGAAGACCGCCTTTTTCAAGCCGAGAGCAGATATAATTATTTGGTCCTGTTTATTTCTCTTCAGCCGCACATAAACAAAGCCCCAACGCACAGTGGCGAGATATTTGATATTTCACCCAAATCACTCTAGAGGTCCTAATTTTTAAGTTATTGACAAAATTTTTTTTTTAAAATGATCATCTTGAATTTACCTATCGATCCCTCTAGCCGGATTTTGAAATTTCATTTTCATTTTTTTTTAATTTTTAACAAAAAGTCTAATTTTTTCAAAAAAAATACAATATTTTCTATTCAATTTATTCTAACGGGCCGAAAATTTGAGTTTCCGTACTCATGTTTTTGAAGTGAAACTTTTTACGCACGCTTGACTTGGGGAGTAAGCTGGCGAACGCGTTTCGTAAGCGTTACGAAAAGTGTGATCGGGCAAGGCGAACGAAATTTGAGTGGGGGATATAAGCAAGAGACAGCAGTGCGCGAGTGTGCTTATGACCACACGACTGAAGTGAAACTTCTTTCGCTCCATCTGTATATATATATATATATATATATATATATACTAGCATAAAACCCGCGTGCCTTGCAACGCCTTTAAATACTGCTTATTATGTGCAATGTTTTCCTTAAAAAAGAAACCAACAAAAAAGTCAGCTGTTATTATCCCTAAAAAGGGTTTATTATAGTGCATTTTTTTAATAAATATGGTAAACAAATTGCTGCGAATATCACCCCTGCTCAACAAATCTGCAAGTTTTAAAGTAGATTGGCATGTATATGTCATCAAGAAAAGTGACATTTTAAGGTTTGACGAACGTTCGTTAAGTTTGTTCGCCTATTTACGTGGATGTAAGAAATTATGAATCAATCACAAATGAATATTAAATAAAGTGAATTTCGAGTCATTCATTTCTACGTGATTGTAGGGATGCACTGTCAAAATTTCAGCCCTTCAGCTTCAGAGGTTTGGGTTAACCCCATTTCATCCCCTTAGGGGAAGAATTTCGAGTAATCGCCTCTTAGTGGATGTCCATGTCATTATAGGGATGCACTGTCCAAATTGCAACCCTGTAGCTCCAGTAGTTTGGTAAAAAAAATGTTACCCCTTTAGGGGATGAATTTCGAAAAATCGCTTCTTAGTAAATGTCCACGTCATTATAGAGATGCACTGTCGAAATTTCAGCCGTTTAGCTCCAGCGGTTTGGCTTAACCCCATTTAACCCCCTTAGGGGATAAATTTCAATCGCCCCTAAGTGGATGCCCACGTCATTATAGTGATGCACGGTCAAAATTAGAGCCCTCCAGCTTTAGCGGTGTGGGTTAACCCCATTTCACCATATTAGGGGATGAATTTCGAAAAATCGCTTCTTAGTGGATGTCCACGTCATTAATGGGATGCACTGTCAAAATTTCAGCCCTATAGCTCCAGCGGTTTGGGTAAACCCCATTTCACCCCCTTAGGGGATAAATTTCAAAAAATCGCCTTATAGTGGATGTCCACGCCATTATAGGGATGTACTGTTAAAATTTCAGCCCTATATCTTTAGCGGTTTGGATAAACAGACAGAGTTACTTTCGCATTTATAATATTAGTAAGGATATATATATCCTTATATATATATATATATATATATATATATATATATATATATATATATGATATATATTTGTGTGTGTGTACAATATATACATGTATGTACATATACATATATTAATTTTCTACAAATATTTAAATTTATTTCATGTTTTCATTGGTAAATTAATATTTTTGCATAAATCTTTTATTTTTATTCATTATTTTCATTATTGTATACATCAGTAGTTACTGTGGTTGATTGTAAAACCGAGACAATAGGCGTATGGTATAAGAAATAAGACACCATATATTTTCGAATTAAAATTAGACAGATATTTAGAAAAAACTGCATCGATTGTTGTTCCATGTCTTGTAGTTGGCTCATTACGGTTATTATTCATTTGTAGTTCTAATTTATCTCGTAGGAAGTTTACCAAGAGTTGTCCATCTTCGGACGCGACATTAATATTGAAATCTCCTGCTAAAATTAGTGGCAACGTATGATAGTTTTCTCCTAATTCTTCAGAACCTACTCGACCGTAAATCATAAGTATTTTGTATATAAACTTTATGATAAACTGTGTTATTGGGCGAATTGTAAACAACTACCATTATGATGTTTGTTCCATCGTCCAAAACACAGTGAGCAGCGCATATATCACCAATTGATGATTGACCAATATCGACTTCACGAATATGTCGTAATAGAATGTCCATGTTCGAAGTTACTATATTCGAGGTATCATTTGATTTCTGATAAATTGCCACTCCTGCTGATCTAACATTTTTACGCTTAAATTTCTCAATGCAATCAAAATTCGGGATGTCTATATTTTCATCGTCATTTGACTAGGTTTCTGATAAAAACAGAATATTGCTTGAATTAATTGCAGGATCGCTCAAGTCCGACACGTGTTTTCTGAGACTTTGGCAATTGAAAGTAACCATGGACAATATTTTTCTGAAAAAATTTGTTGTCTGTAAAGAGGGTTTACGGACGATAGTTTAACGTGACAACGTCATGAGAAAACATTGATGAAATGATTGCATACTTTTATGAATAAAATTGAATCATTTATATTAAATTATCATTATTTTGTATGGATACAAAAAGGAGTGAAATGAAATATTCATTTTGATTGATAAATTAGCTTTTATTTGCACTAATGAATTCAAATATGTTTATTACTTTAATGAACAGATTATTTACAAGTAACAATGTGTAGTAACAAATTCGTTTACAGCTTTTATACATGTCTAATATTTAACTTCTTGCAATCTGTGTTATTCTGTTAAGGATAGGTCGATGATAGGAAAAGTATGAAATCAATGGGAGTGTTTCAAGTGTAATGTGCCTTGAAAAAGTCAAATCGAGGGTTGTTCCTCTCAGCGTTGTTGACTTAGTAACATCTGATGTGCATTCGAGATTGTACATATCCTTCATGAATTTGAGGAATGTATCATCATTTTTCACGTTTGTGTTGAAGTCGCCACAAAGAAGAATTGGTACATTGGTATCAACTTGCATGATCGGATGCACATACTGCCTGTTATGCACATACGGAAAGAGTGCTTGGTGCAGCAATACACTAATGTTTGAGACACTTGCTCCAGGATGAATATACACTGCACCAAGTACAATTTTAAGCGTTGTATCAGCAGTGAAGCATGTAATTTCAGCCAAGCAGACGTTGCCTGTGTTTCTGATGAGACGAGTTGTGTCCGACAATTCAACGTGGAGAACTTTGGCCGTGGATGTTGATGTTAATTTTCGATAGATTGCCACTCCACCAGCTGCGTTTGTATCAAAATCCGATCGATTATTCTGCCTGGTTATATATACATTCATAATTATTGATTGGAACTGGATCAAAATTGTCACGCATCCACGTTTCAGTCAATGCCAAATAATCCGATCTTGGTATCACGGAATCCGTTTCAATATCGGCGAAGTGCGCAGACAAACTCTGAACATTAAGGTTTGTCACTAAAGTTTGCCCAGCGTTGTTACCGTCATCACAAAATTTCACTGCTTTCGAAGTGATTGTTTGAAGGGCGTGTCCACGCAGTCGAATGTATTTGTTACGGACATCTCGCGTAGTCTGTGAGTCGTTCCCATCCCGTCCGTGTTTGAAGATAAAAGGCGCATCTTTTTCCGTGATGATGTGCAAGCCGTCTATATTCGATACCCGACTCAGCGCCACGTACAGCAACTGTTGTGGTTGCTCCGAGGAGTATTTATAAACAATAACAGTAAACGTCCCACCTTGCGACTTGTGAATGGTAATAGCACAAGCAGGAACGCAAGGAAACTGTTTTCGTTTGCATTTCACAGTTTTCGTCAGTGTAATGTTCACTATTTTCTTATACACCGGCACCCAGTTAGGAGACAGAGTGTTTGGCTTGCTTTGCTTATTGTTGACAATTTGGCAAATTTAATCTAATTAAATATTGACAATTTTAATCAAATTTTTAAGATTACTACGATCAAATTTTTAAAATTACTTCGGGAGATAACGGGACATAACGGGACATAACGGGACAATGAGTCATCATTTTTCGTGCATGCAGCCGGCGTTCATCGTTTTAATAGACGTTGTCACGTCAAAAAAGATCTATGCAAAAATATTAATTTACCAATGAAAACATGAAAAAAATTTAAATATTTGTAGAAAATTAATATATGTATGTATGTATGTATATGTACATACATGTATTTATTGTACACACACATATATATACATACAGATGGAGCGAAAGAAGTTTCACTTCAGTCGTGTGGTCATAAGCACAATCGTTTTTTTTAAATGTTCGTCTTTTAGTTAGCTATTAATCTGTCTAGTACTCTAGATGAATTTTTGAGATAGTTTTTGAAAACTGCTAAAATTACTGTCAAATATCAAATCATTCAGTTTGAAATTTTTTGGTAGAGGTTTACATATCACCCTGTATTTTTGTAACCCTATGAGAGATTTCCTTGAATAAGGCCTCAATCTACGCAGAATACTCCCGTCTATGTGAAAGGGTAAAAGTTAAGGCTTCAACCCACCAACTTCCAGAGTTATGTGTCGTCAAAGTCAAAATTTTGTTTTTTTCTTCATTAAAATTTCAACTTCAACCACCTTTTTCTCCAAAAAAAGTAGCTAATTGGCATTTTTTTATTACAAAATTGGAAAGCTTGGACAATTTCCTATGAATAATGTTCAACAACTTTTATGCTACGGCCTATAGTTTTGAAGCTATAAGCAATTTTAATGCTACACTTAGACTTTTACAAAAAAAGTAATATTTTCATTTTTACCAATAACTGCATTTTATTTGTTGTCCTCATTTCCTAATGCCATTTTCAATAAAAATTTTCAAAGCTGTTGCCAATAGAACAAATGTTATCACTACATTATGTAGTCGTTGACATCGTTCGCTGCTTTATCAGATGAACCGTAAAATTTTTTGCAAATTTTTTTCCATTCATAATTTATTTGAAAATTATATATTTGGAAATACATATATGTATAGTAGATATGATATCTTGAAATTTTTCACTTCGTATGAATCCGACGCATATAGATTTTCTATAGATGTATATAATGTATCCTTTGTTAACTTCCATTTTCTTACCAAAATCTTCGAAATCATAAATAATAAATAACTAAAAACTGAATTTTGAGTCTTTACGAAAGTCTTCCACCGACATCATTTTTCCGACATCTTCTGCGACGTGCTGAATGGCTGTGTTCCACAGCTATGCGGTCTGACCACTTTCTCACGTTTTTTATACTATAATCAAGCTAAACCCCAATTTTAAACCTTTACGAAACTCTTCCAATGCATGTCATTTTATAATATGTTTCAAAGCTCCAGGTGTTCCATTACCTGACCTTACGAGTGGGTGCTGACTCATGGTAAGACGGGCGGCTCACAGTATGCTCCAAGTAAGATCCTGTGGAGGTGCGAATTGTGAATCGAATTGTCGGCTGCCCACTCAAGTAGAAACAAACACGTAACAACAATGACAAGAAATTCGATCTTGATCGCCTCAAGGACAGACTGTATTGGAGAGATATCAGGCAACTCTAGCAGAAGGGATAGGTAAAAAAAATACAGATGCAGTTGAGGGAAAATAAGACTGAAGCGGATACTGACAGATGTCACGAAGGAAACTGCAGGTTACCCGGGGCTACACGGTCAATTTGTTCATTGCAATATTGCATTGCAGTATGAAAATTGATCGTCTAGCCCCTGCTGCAATATTGCATAGAAAAATAGAAAAATTTACATATAGAGATCAACGAGGAGAAAGGATTGAAATACGAGGAAACGAGAAGAACAATAAAAAACATTTGTTGGAAGAAGAAAACGCAATTCCTCAATCATGAGGGCAGGAGAAAACTTTGCATAAAACAAAGGCAGCGACGATGTAAAGAAAAGGTCGAAAGAAACTACAAGTGTCATACATGTATCAGAACAGAACCCCGTCTACAACATAACGATGATGCCAGAGAAACAAATGTACCCACCCTGAAAGAAGTACAAAGTGCAATACGATCATTAAAAAACAACAAATCTTCAGGAATGGTATGCAGAACCCGCAATAAGGTAATACCTAAGGGCCTAGCCTAGCCTACAAGGGCCTAGCCAAAACACCACCTTAATTTTTTTCTGGAAGAAGACTTGTCATCTATTTTATGAATAAAAATTGGTATGTCAGCAAAAAAGCCCTTGTAAAAGCTCTTTTTTAAAGAAAACCCCCTGTCACGCGCTTAGAAATTATATCTGACATGGTAAAAAACATTTTTTCAATAGCCCTAACTATAATGATCTTAAGACATCATAAGATTGTTATCATTTTAATTCTCTTAAGACTGGTTAATTAACTGTCAAATCTTAAGCTCAGCTATAATAGCCTTAAGACGTTTTGACATTTGTAAAAGGTAAACAAATCGAGTTTGGGAAAGCGTCCAATAAATTAAAAAAAATGGAAATTAACAATAGTTTTAATGAAGAACTGATTGAATTAGTTCAAAACTGTTTTTTTTATTGTCTCTATTTATTTTTCTTACACAACACGATCTAGGTTTTTTTTCACATCTTCTACCAATTTCACTAATAACGCCAAATTATTTAATAACTCCAAATTATTCATTTTGCAAAAAAACGTTTTCTGCAACTAGAAACACTAAAGAAAATTACACTTTTCTTATGATTGCTTAAGATTTGTACGCTCGTTACCGTACATTAAAGACTTGACGAAAGATTGGAAAAGTTAACGAAAGATTCCTTAAGGCCATTATAGTTGGTATTATGACATTTCATAGGAGCGTAAAAAATCTTAAGGTATCTTAAGACCATTATAGTTAGGGCTAATGACAGGCTTATTTTTATGCATAGAGGACATCTTCAACTTCAGTTGTTTTCTTTTTGAACAAGGTGTTCTGAAAAGCCAGTGATTGATCTTGATGCATTGATGCTGCGCATTCAAAATTCAGTCTGACAAATTTATTAACAAAAATTGTCAGCCAGACAAGCTTCAATAGACAGAAGAAATCTTGAACTTTATGTAAAACAAAATTCAAGGAGGTGTTATGAAGTGCATTTTTATAAAGAAAAAGAATTTATAACATAAGGTCTGTCAGAAGCTAATTAACAAAAATTGTCAGACAGACAAATTTTTTCAAAAATGGTTCATTATTTACTACAAATTGTATAAATTTCAGACAGGTGTTTTGGAAAGTAAAATCATTGTATTTTAACAAAATTCAAAAATTCTTAAAAAATAGCAATTAACAAATTTTTACTAGTCTGGCGGGCTTTGCATGTTTTTTACATGTTTTTCAGCCAATCTCACTTTATTGTTTGGAGGTGTTCGATGGGGTACCTTTTTTGCGGTGGGAGCTTAGACTAATACGGCAGCACTGGCAGGGAGAAAATATATGCGACAATGCTGGACCCTAAAGATAGTAAAGTTAAATAAAATGACAATGGAAAATACTAGGTGTACCGTCAGAATCTATCGTCGTTAGCTGACGGGGTCCTTCCCAGTCAAGCAAGAGTTAAAGCAGAGGCGATAGGTTTGCACCCTAGCCTTCCCTGCCTAGTAATAGTAATTCTATGCCAAACGTTGATGCGAACGAAACCCTGCTTAACAAATCAAAATAGTTGGAAGGATATGCCGATGATATAAACTGCCTTGGCGGATAACTGACGTACCTTAGAGAAATATTCAAGGTGTTATAAGAAGGCGCTAAACATGCGATTACAAATTAATGCAGACAAAAGCAAAATTCTAATTCAGTCGAGGGTGGAAAGAAGAAGAAGAAACCACAACACCTGGGGATGCCAAAAAAAACCCGGCCTTTACTATCAGATGGCAAAAGACCAGTTGGCAAACCACGGTCACGGTGGGAAGACAGTGTTAAGGCGGATGCAGTAAAACTTTTCAACATCCGAAACTGGGAGCTACATAGTTGCGGAACAGAGAGACGTCTGAAGGAAAAAGCTGATACAGGCCAGCGTTCGAATTGGGCTGAAGAGCCATCAAAGAAGAAAAAGATCGGCGGCATTAAGCAACAGAAACAGTTGAAGTTTTGATGCTTCTTTTATTATTTTAATCATTTTAGTTTTAAATAAAGAAAAAACCGAAAACAATTAAAACAAAAAAAAAAACTTAACGATTCTACACACGGCATAACATTGCTACTTTTCCTATCTACCTATAGAATAATTTGTCAATGGTATTATGCACAAATGTTATTTCGCATCCAACAGTAATTTGTTAGTCTATTTCGTACAAGCTTGTAATATGCATCTGCAAACTGCAATCAATGCGTCGTACAGTCCGGTCACACAAACTTAAAGTTCCGGCTATTGCAGGGCCAGGCAACAGTTGGCCTTTTCAAATCACCAGCAAAGGTTTTGTGTTGGAAAAAAAGAGCTCTTCTACTTTTGAGAGATGAGTGAGCAAGGTATAGAATAAAGGGCCCTTGCCCGTTGTCTTTTACGTTTTTCAAAAACAAGCTTTGTTTACCTCCTGGGCATATCTGGCGTTGTATCTTGTATTGTGGAGATGTTATCATTTTAATCTATATAAATATAACTGGAGTGATTTCAAAATAATTGTGTTTTTTTAATTTTTTATGGTTATTTACATGATTTTAAAACGAAATCACGCGTTTTAAAAATTTTTGTCTGTCTGTATGTCTGTTTGTTCGGGCTAATCTCGGAAACGGCTAATCCGATTGGGTTGGAACTTTCACTGGAAGATTCAGTATTTTGGCGGGCATGTTTTAGGCTATTTATATGCACTATATATTAGCTATACCTGTATGTATGTATGGATGTATCTATGTAGACAAATCATGAAAATTGTTTTTGATCAGCTTCAAATTTTGCACACATGTACAGTTCAAGTGACAATGCAATCTGTCCATTTTATAAAAAAATCAAGAAGCCCGTTTCAAGATGGCGGCCGAATTTCGCAATTGTGCTCGCTGTCCTCCGACATGCGTATCAAATGAAAGGGAATGATAAGTATAGAAATTCGTTTATAACAAGAAGCACTCGTCTGTGGAACAACCTTCCAAAGACAGTATTCCCGAACTCATACAACATCAAAGAGTTCAAACGCAAGGTTCATCGCCACTTTCTGCAACACCCCCTTGACTCCCCCTAACCTATTATGTCCTTCTCTCTATCTTTCGAGCTAAGCTTACTACTGGACATTGCACCATGACCTAAACGACTTGACGTACTAGTAGTACAAAGGGTGACACCTGAGCTTAGACTATCAAATAAAAAAATAAATAATATAATTACCTATTCGGTGTCATTCCAAATTCAAAATGGCGGCCGGAACAAAATGGCGGCCAACACAGATGGCAGATTACATTTTTATTTACATCACGAT
Source organism: Thereva unica (assembly GCA_949987705.1). Classification (NCBI taxonomy): domain Eukaryota; kingdom Metazoa; phylum Arthropoda; class Insecta; order Diptera; family Therevidae; genus Thereva; species Thereva unica. Next base: position 80,754,743 of record OX465283.1, on the reverse strand, counting down.
CGGTATGGGTATCAAATGAAAGGATATGACAAGTAGAATACTATTAGCTGGGTGGCGTAATTCCAAATTCAAAATGGCAGCCAACACAAAATGGCGGACTACCTTTTTTTACAACGCTCTCGGTATGGATACTAAATGAAAGTGTATGATGAGTAGAGTACAGTAAGCTGGGTGACCTCATTTTAAATATCGGTCACCACAAAATAACCGAAGACATATAATAAACTAAAAGGTAAAAAACTAAAAATATAGTTTAAAAAACATAAAAATATGCTTTTGTTTAAAAATGAACTAAAAAGCAAAAAATTATGTTGATGAAAACTTTTTTGCTCAAGCCGGTATATATAATATATGGGGCGCTAGCGAAAAGTTGCAGTAATAATAAAATAAGAATATAGGTAAAGTCCCACGTTTTTTAACATTTCGAAAGGTAGGTTATTTGGCCAATAAAAGATCAGGGCAGTAGCAGAGATTTCGGCAACTTTGTTCACATCAGGAAGAACAGCTCATTCTATGCTTTAGATACCGATCGAAGAAGATCATATGGAAAATCCTGCGTGGAACAAATCTAAACACCTGCGTGGAAAAAATCTAAAGTTTTACAAGACTCCATCATGGCTGTCTGGGAATGCGATGACTATGGCAAATAAAGTATCTATTAACAGAACACCGCGAGATTTAAGATGTAAAAACCATTTATTTTGGGGAGTAACTGTTTTATTGGCATAGATTCCGGGCAAGTGTTGCCGGCTGTCCGGACAAATATGTGGGCCGATGATATTGATGCATGTCTGAAATGATCACTCATTTAGGGACATATTGGAAAACGTCATTTAAAGGAAAAGATGAAAACGCAATCGGATCAGTACTATTCTCCTCAACATAGGATATACAATAGAAAGTGTTCTGAGATTAATGAGAATGATGACAGTGAGCTGCTGAATGTTGTTTGAAAGTTCGTAATAGACGAGGAAATTTCGATGAGAGCCATTTATGACGATTTCGAAAATATCAACTCAACTAAATCGACTCAACTAAATCGACTCAACTAAATCGACTCAACTCAGTAATGCCACAAAGATTGTAATACTTACAAGTGAAATATCGTTTATAAACAAGCGTTACCGTGGATTGTTAACCAGTGCCGTGCGGGCGGTATGACCGGAAACGACGAAACACGAAAACGGGAAGCAGTATCGTCATAAAATGTTGGCAATCTTCGTCTCAAGCCATGTTCGCCATGGGGCAAGTTCAGGACGCCAATTATCTGAGAACGTCAAATTCGTCGTAAGCTGGATGAAGCTCCTACTTTGGTTAGCAGCGAAAGTAGGCTTGCAGCGGTCATTAACACAAGCGCAGACACCATCGCTTAACCCGATGCTAATAACAACGGTATTTAACGCATATGTATCATATAATCCTATATACTTGCATGTTATTTTAATTACTTTTCTTTCATTTTTATTATGTCTTTCTTTGATCTTTTGTATGAATTATTTACTTTTAGCCTTAGTTTTTTTGTTAACGCTTTTACTATTTACTTATATGTACTCTTGCTTTTGCTGCTTCTGTCTCTATTGTTATAAATTTCACTATGGCTTTGGATACTGATGAAATTTCCACAACCAATTGCCCGAACATTAATTTTAATAGAATTATTCTTGATATTCTTTGTAAAAGAAGTCAAGGTATGAGGATGTGTCATCTAAATGCGCAGAGTCGGTTTCCTAAAATAGGCGAGTTTCTAGATTTATTTAAAAATTCGCATATTGATATTATTGGTATTTCTGAAACTTGGTTAAAGCCGCACATCTCGGATGAAATTATATCGCTTCAAAATTATTCGATTTTTCGTAATGACCGAACGTCTCGAAGTGGAGGTGGTGTAGCTCTCTATGTTAAAAGAAACCTCAATTGCAAGGTTATAGCAAGATCTGGTGATAATGACAGCATTGCATATATTTTTGTCGAAATATATATGGTTTCTGGTAAGTGCCTTGTTGGTACAATTTACAAACCCCCAAATATTTCTGATTGGTCTCCTCTTAATCTTCTTCTTGCTGAGCTTTGCCACTCATATGCTCACATTCTGATTTGCGGGGATTTCAATTCCGACTTGATTGCCCAAAAAAGTTGTGCTGAGAGCCTGCTGGACATTACGGTCTTTCTGTTGTAAACAGTCATCCAACTCATTTTACTAATACATCTTCAACTCTTTTAGATCTTCTAATAGTGGATGATATTAACTTCTTCTTCTTCTTCTTTGATCCGTTAGCTGGCGGTCCGAGCGGGACGTCCCCGCAACGGATACGCTGCTGTCGGTGCCGCTGGGTCCCGAACTCTATTCACGATTCGCTTCCATTCTCCTCGGTTTTTGGCGGTGTCTCGAGCCTCGGTAACTGATAATCGTTGATTCTTTAAGTCACCCTCGATATTCTTCAACCAGGTTTTCTTCGGTGCCGATCGCTGTATTCTCCAGTCTGCAGGACGGTCTCGCCAGAGAAGTTTACGTGGCAAGCGGTTATCATCCATTCGGCAAACATGTCCAAACCACCGTAGTCGACGTTTTTGCATTTCTTCTTCGATCAGTGTTTGCTGATCGCATCTTTGTCTGACAACCTCATTTCGAAGGCGATCACGGAGTGAGACACGGAGGATCTGCCTCAAACATCGCATTTGGAAGACCTCGAGCTTCTTAATGTCCGGTTTGAGCAGTGTCCACGTTTCAGATCCATAAAGAAGAATCGGAAGAATCAACGTTCGGTAAAGACGTAGTTTTGTTTTGATGGAGATATTTGCTCGTTTCCATATGCACCACTTGAGCGAGGCGAATGTTGCTGTTGCCTGGCCGATACGGCTGTGAACGTCGGCCGTCGATGCTACTTTCGTTTCCTCAACCAATGATCCCAAATATTTGAACCTTGGAACTTGTTCGATTTGGGTTCCATCGAGGTGAACACTGGCTCTTGATCCATCCGTTGTGAGCACTTTGGTCTTTTCCGCATTGATTTTTAACCCGTATGATTGGGCGATGCGGGAAATATCGTATAAGATGTCCGTTGCTTCGGCATCCGTGTCGGCGAAAACAGCGCTATCGTCGGCGAACATTAAGTCTGTTACGAAGTTGTTGTCGTCGTATTGAACTCCGAGTCGTCCACCGAATGCTTCACGCATAATCGCGTCGATCACAACGTTGAAGAGAAGTGGCGAAGCGACGTCTCCCTGTCGGACACCCGTCTGAATCGGGAACTCCTCGGATAAGTCGTTTCGAATACGAACGCTGCTGGTTGAGCCATCGTACGACGCTTGGAGAAGTTGGATGATTCTCAATGGCACGTGTTCGGTTACCAAGACTCTCCACAAGCTGTTCCAATCGATGCAATCGAAAGCGGATTTGAAATCGATGAAAACGACGACAATTCGTTTGCCGCAACGAATTCTTTCTTCCATTAACTGACGGAGGGCGAATATTTGATCAATGCATCCTCGATGTGGTCTAAATCCCGCTTGTTCCTCCCGGCTCGTTTGCTCTCGATGTTTCTGTAGCCTCGATTGTATTATTTTCGTAAATACTTTACCGACGATCGAAAGAAGGCTAATACCGCGATAATTCTTGCATTCCCGACTGTCGCCTTTCTTCAAAATTGGGACAACGATCGCTTTCTTCCATACCAAAGGGACACGATCCGAATGCCATATGTGTGTTATGAGGACATGAAGTCGTTGTGATAAGACATCACCTCCAGCTTTGATCATCTCGGCAGTTACTTGGTCTATTCCCGGCGCTTTTCCATTTTTCAGCGATTTTATTGCTGTCTTCACCTCGATAATTGTTGGTTCGGTATCGAGAGACTGATTCATCGGCTGTTCGATAATCGGTGGTTCGGGTGCTGGACCTTGCGGCGGATCGTGGTTATACAGCTGGTGGAAGAATGCTCTCCACCGCTCCAGGCGTTCATGGGCCGAAGTCACAAAAGTTCCATCCGATTTTTTGATGTTGTCGTTTGTTGATGTTGTTTTGCCGCCTAACCGGCGGATTGTCTGGTACAGCGTCCGGTACTCGTGCCTCGACGCCGCTTTTTCCATGTCGGCCGCAACGTTATTCCAGTACGCTTCTCGTTCCAATTTCATTTTCTGTCGAACTTCTTTGTTCAATCTTCGGTATTCCTCAAAGTCGACGTGTTTTATGCGCTTCCGCTGATCGACGAGGTCCAGACAGCTGTCCGAGATCCATGGCTGCGTCCGTTTACGGATAATTGGACACAACTCCATTGCACACTCCACAATAGACTCCGACAATTGCCTTTCTTCTACATCGATATCGTCCGGTATTGCGAGCGCCGCGAATTTGTTGGACAATGCCATCTGAAACTCTCGCCCGATGGCCGGGTCCCGTAGGCACGCCCAATTTTTCTTGGCTGGTGGTGGCTCCGTTTTCTTCGCTCTTTGCAATCGCATCTGCAATTTCGCTCGAACAAGATAATGGTCCGATCCGCAATCGGGTCCACGCATTGCACGTACGTCTTTAAGCGTCGATCGGAATCTTGTGTTGATCAAAACGTAGTCTAACATCGCCGAGTCTTTGCCGGATGGATTTCGCCAGGTGAGTTGGTGTTTGAGTGGATGGCGGAAAATGCTGTTGCCAACGATCAAGTTGTTTGACGATGCGAATGAAATATATATTATATATGATATTAACTTGGTGTCTTTTAACAACCAAATCGCAGTACAAGCTTTCTCTAGACATGACCTTGTATTCGTTTCGTATAATATAAAAGTGAACAACACAGAGAGTTTCTTTTCATATAGGGATTTCAAAAGCATTCGTCTAGATGAAATCTTCTTAGAGGGATCATTATTACATTGGGATCAAGTATACTCCATGACATCCGTTAACGAACAACTACTTTACTTTGAAGGTCTAGTGTCCTATCTCTTCGAAAAATATGTACCATTAAAAATGCGTCGAATAGCGGATTCTAGTTGCCCTTGGCTCACCACTAGTGTGCGTGCACTAATGTCTGCACGAGATATTTCCTATCGTAGGTGGAAACGCTTTAGAACACCAGAGTTGTGGGACGAATATCGCCACTTACGTAATCGAGTTTCTTTTCTTATTCGGCGCTCCAAAAGAAGATATTATAGCTCTAAATTTAATTCTTCTCTACCGACAAAAACACTGTGGAGAAATTTGAATACTTGTGGCCTCGGAAAAACCAAATCGCATATTGTTGCAGAAGATCCTAACGTGATTAATGATAAGTTCTCTGAAGTATTCCTCTCCGATAACCATGGAAAAATTAGTAATGATTTTCTTGGTAGTTTTCCCTCGACTGGATTTACTATATATATCTTCTTTTAGTAAAACTATTTCATCGTCAAACGTTTAAATATATTAATGACCGTAAACTTTTGTGTGATTATCAATCTGGTTTTCGCCCTCAACATAGCTGTGTAACGGCATTACTGAATATCTCAGATGACATCCGTAAAGCCATGGTGAGTGACATGGTTACTGTACTAGTACTTTTGGATTTTTCAAAAGCATTTGACACGGTAAACCATAAGCTATTGTTAGAAAAACTTGGTTTCAAATTTTATTTTGCTCGCAGCAGTCTTACACTTGTTCAGTCATATTTGGAGGATAGGGAACAATACGTTTTCTGTAATAATAGTTTTTCAACCCCATCTAAGTGCATTTGTGGCGTTCCTCAAGGGTCAATCCTGGGGCCGCTTTTCTTTGCCATGTTTATTAATGACCTTCCGGCTATTATTAAGAGCTGCAATTTTCATTTATATGCTGATGATACTCAATTATATATATATATCTAGACCAATTGGTTTGATCGAGGATGCGGTAGCTAGAATCAACGAAGATCTACAGTCCATATATGAATGGACGAGATACACTAGGGAGCACTTGATTACCCTCACATGAAATTTCGATGTAAAACTTGCTGCAGCAAGCCTATCCCTGCGAAATTTTTGTTAAATATTTCTGGTCCATTATTTCAAAATTCCTAGTAATCAAAATAATTCAAAGAACGAAAAGTAACGGGAAATTCCAATTTTTGAATATTATGTGTTTTGCAAGAGGAGCACTTGATTACCCTCATCAGTTTCTTTCTGTTATTATTACCATAAAAGTGCAGTGAAACTGAGGAATTTGTATTTAATTAAACTTTTACTTCTTTCAAATAGTGTTTTTAAGTGTTTTGTGTGTCAGTTTGAAAATATGGGTCGCGGGAAAACTCTATCCCAAGAAGAAATAGGCAAAATTCTTGCATTCAAGCAAAAGAATTATTCAAACAGGGAAATCGCGAGGAAAATTGGACGAAATTCGTGGACTATTAACAACTTTTTGAAAGACCCCGAAAATTATGGGCCAAATAGAAAAGGCCGCACAGCAACGGCGACAACCGAGCGGGAGAGTATGTCAATTTTACGTGAAGTGTCCAACTCCATGTCAACCGCTCGAAAGATAAAGGAAAAAGTCGGAGTTTCAGCGAGTGTTTGGACGGTTCGGAGGGTAATTAAGCAATCCCCAAAGATTCGCCACAAAATACTACAAAAAAAAACGCTCTTGCTTGAACGTCATAGGGATGCCAGATTAAGGTTTTGTAGAAATTATCTAAGTTGGAGGAGTGAGTGGGAACACGTGATTTTTTCGGACGAGAAAAAATTTAATCTGGATGGTCCTGACGGGTTTCAACATTATTTCCACGATATGCGAAAATCTGAGCTGTTCCTATCTCGTCAGGACCATCCAGATTAAATTTTTTCTCGTCCGAAAAAATCACGTGTTCCCACTCACTCCTCCAACTTAGATAATTTCTACAAAACCTTAATCTGGCATCCCTATGACGTTCAAGCAAGAGCGTTTTTTTTGTAGTATTTTGTGGCGAATCTTTGGGGATTGCTTAATTACCCTCCGAACCGTCCAAACACTCGCTGAAACTCCGACTTTTTCCTTTATCTTTCGAGCGGTTGACATGGAGTTGGACACTTCACGTAAAATTGACATACTCTCCCGCTCGGTTGTCGCCGTTGCTGTGCGGCCTTTTCTATTTGGCCCATAATTTTCGGGGTCTTTCAAAAAGTTGTTAATAGTCCACGAATTTCGTCCAATTTTCCTCGCGATTTCCCTGTTTGAATAATTCTTTTGCTTGAATGCAAGAATTTTGCCTATTTCTTCTTGGGATAGAGTTTTCCCGCGACCCATATTTTCAAACTGACACACAAAACACTTAAAAACACTATTTGAAAGAAGTAAAAGTTTAATTAAATACAAATTCCTCAGTTTCACTGCACTTTTATGGTAATAATAACAGAAAGAAACTGATGAGGGTAATCAAGTGCTCCTCTTGCAAAACACGTAATATTCAAAAATTGGAATTTCCCGTTACTTTTAGTTCTTTGAATTATTTTGATTACTAGGAATTTTGAAATAATGGACCAGAAATATTTAACAAAAATTTCGCAGGGATAGGCTTGCTGCAGCAAGTTTTACATCGAAATTTCATGTGAGGGTAATCAAGTGCTCCCTAGTGTATAACAAGCTCAGACTCAATGCAAACAAGTCTAATGTGATTGTTATATCCAGGTCAGGTGTTGACAGCAGCGAATTTCCTAGGGTAATCCTTAACGGCGCTGTCTTGCCCTATAAAAACTTTGTAAAAAACCTGGGTATAATATTTGATAATACACTATCTTGGGGTAATCACATTAGTTCTCTTGTTAGCAAGGTATATGCTGTTCTGCGAAAACTATCTATCTCTGCATATTTTACTCCTCGGAATACTAAACTCTTGCTGGTGAAAACACTTATTGTTCCAATGCTGACATATGGATGTGAATTGTTTTGTAAGTCTGCGTCTGCTATCTTTAATAAGCTTAATGTTGCGTTTAATTCCTGCGTTCGCTATGTGTACAATATTAGGCGTTTCGACCATGTCTCAGTATACGTCAGATCTGTGTTTGGATGTACGCTATCCTCGTATTTTGATTTTCGTACTGTCTGGTTCCTAAATAAAATTATTTTATTAAAGCAACCAAAGTACCTTTACGATAGAATTAATTTCGCGAACTCCACAAAAGCGTTAACTCTAATTGTGCCTGTCATTAAGTACAGCATTTCCGAGAAACAGTTCTTTGTTCGTGCTATCAGGTAGTGGAACTCCCTACCATTAGATGTACGACGAAGCAGCAGCAGTAAAAATTTTAAAGCGATTTTATATAAACATTTTGCTTCACACTAAATTTGTCACAATTTTCGTTTACTATGTATTCATTTTTATTTCCTTTATTGATTTTGTTTTTTCTTAATGTTATTTTTGCTACCTTTTTGTGTATAGCCTATACATATAAAAAAGACCCATATGTCTTAATTGTATAGTGTAAAAATAGAAATAAATAAAAATAAAATAAACAAAAAAAATAAAATCTACGCGCACAAGACATATTCTGAATAAAATTGGCTAGGTATCTGTTGTGCACGTAGTATAAAAGTTTTCCGATGATTAACCTCCAAATTTAAAAAAAGTTGTAGGTAACATATTTTTATAGTCAACTCTAAAGTCTTGCAGATTTGTTCTTTGTTTCATTATACCCTTTTCTTATTCCGGACTATGCCCACATAATTTTGTTTTATTAAAAGGCGTTGCGACGCACGCGGGTTTTTGCTAGTAACTAAATAAATGAACACATTGCTGGATCGCGGCGGCACCTCTAAGGTCCTGGGACGGCGGTCGCCCCCTAAAGCCGGTACTGATAACAATAATACGAACTAACGTTACTGCAAAGAGGTGCATTAAAAAAATTTCTTTTTGTCTCATATCACCTCTACCATGATGTGAAGAAGTGTTGTGGAAAGGGTGATAGGCGTAATTAGAGGTGGATGTCCAGGATGGACCCAACTTGTAATGGTTCCGCTTTGGGCCCATTGCGAGTAGGGAATTACATAAACTAGCTGGTTAATTCAATAAATTTAAAAAAAAAATATCAATTTGATCAACGCTCTTATTCATAATGACCGGTCAATATTAATACTGCCCGGGTTCAAGTTGCCCATTAACTACATAATTTTTTTATTAAACAATTTCTGCTAGAAACTACAAATTTCTTAACGTTTTTTTATTGCAGAAATGTCAAGGGTTAGTTTAACATCCAAGAATTCTTGAAGCACATGCTTATTAATTGATAAAACTTCTTCCGTCTATAAAATTTTTGTTATATTTCTTAAAATATTGATAATGCTACATGAAGAGCTTTTATGTACCTAATTATCTGCAAATAATAAAAAATTGAACTTGAATTTAACCTACTTCGATAAATAAACATAAGCAAAATTTAAATTTTGCGACAGAGTCAACTAGTAATATGCGTGATCTGGTGGCGAACTGATCAGTTTCAAAAATACAATGTCTAAAAATATTTTCATATTTAGTGTGATTTGTTTCACTTTATTGTTTATAAGTACCAATGGATTTCCACAAAATAGTGGACAATATCCTATTATTAACAGTGGATACCGTCCGTATTATCAAACTATTCTGCCAGCATATCCAAATCCGCCACCAGCATTAGTATCGCAGCAAAACTGTGAGGGCGGAAATGTAAGTTTTCGAAAAATTGTGTAGTATTTGTATTGCAACTAAATCCATTTAAATTAATAATTAGTGTAATGGGAAACCATTCTGTTCAGCTGGGTATCACTTAGAAAATGGAGTGTGTATCCTTGATCTGCAGTGTGAGCCAGGATATGCCATTGAAAATGGCAAATGTGTACCGAGCGGACGATTGAATTGCACTTCAACTTCGTGTGCTAACAATAATTGCCAGATTGTATGCCCATTAGGTAAGTGCATTGAAAAGTTTTGGTGATAAAATATAATGAAATAATTTTATGATTAGTGTTATCTGTAGCTTTCCTAAATGATAAATGCCAAATGTGTTGCTCATTCCTTCAATTTTTGGAATATAATAATTATGCGTCGCTATCAATTTGCTTGTGGCTTTATTAAGAGCTAGTGGGTTTATTAGTAGCGCCTGAGAATCAATAAATGTTGTATTAAGTTTTTTATTATGATAAAATGCATCAACCTTGTTTTACATCTTTTTATGAACAATTAAAGAATTTTAGTGCATTTTTCGAGCTTAAAATGTTAATAACTCCGGTTCTACTCCGGTCAACTAGATCAATTTGCATCAAACTTTCAGAAAATATACTTTTTGATGTTATAAAAAGTCCTTGAAAAATTGGTGTCAAAACACTGAATCCATTGGCCAAAATTAAATTTTTTATCCAAAATTTGAAATGCCCGCCATTTTATGCCATTAACTCCAAATTGAAATTTTGTTTTTTCAAAATGTAGATATCGACGCCAGCTTTCGAATGCAATTGAGGATAATTCTTTTAGTTTTGGTTACTTTTTTTACATTTGTTTATAACTCAATTTTTCGGCCATTTTTAAAAATAAATTTAAAATATTTTATCAGATCTGGAATTCTATACCCCTCTTGAACTTTATTGTTCAAAACTTACGATACGTGATACCCCAAACAGGATAAATTCATAATGCTGATGTTACCAAGCCTATACCTATCTCTTCATTTTTTTACCTTTTTTTACTGCACTAATAGAAATTACTGTAATTCACATGGCAGCAAGGAACTCCCTTAATTGAAGCGAATCGAAATGAATCGCACAAACTATTTGCTGGGAGGGTTACACTCTGGTTGATTCCCTTCATTGAAGCAAATTGTGATATTCGACATTTTTCGTTTTGTTGTCAGGTGTGAGAACGAACTAAGCGGATGCTTAGCCGACACGTGAACATGCAACTTCCAATTGACCGTGAGAGAAACATTCATTCTCTAAATTCAGGCCACAAACACTGGTGATTTGTTGATCGTCATGGTGAAAGCAAGCCGAATCGAAAATTGAATTCGCTTAAACTCGAATGAAATATCGGTTGGGATCATCGGAATTCTCGGAATGAGAACTTTTTCACCTTTGAGTATCGTCACCTGAATCATATTGCCCATGATTTTTCTCACCATCAAAAGCGTTTCGCGTTACGTAGTTTTGGTTCGTTCAGATTTTGAAGCATGATGACTACCGAGTCCACCTTTAAGTTGCAGATTGTACGGTGGCAAGCTAAGCAGATCCAATTGCTCTATGCTTTAAGAATCATCGTGTTGGGATGTTGTTAGCAATGATGTTCGGGAACACTTTGTGGATGAGCCTGTCGATATCAATCCGTTCGACAACATGTCATTTTGCATTCATCCTGTGTTTACTTGCTACCAAAACTTGCCGTTGTTGAGTATGTTGCAATGTTGGATGTCGCTTTTTCAGTCACTGGTTTAACGGCAATTTCAAACCTGAATGAGGCGTTCGGCATCCTTGTAGCAACGAAGCAACTGCTGGTTTTTTACTTTTCCAATTCGCAAGGAAACTTTGTGACGCCGAGACGAACAAAAAAAAAATTCATCGAAATCAGTCAATCCGTTCTCGAGATATAATCGAAAAAGCTGTTCCATACCAAACGTACGAGAAAATGAATTTTCTTCATAATTTTTTCTAGTGAATTTTCCGATGTTTTATAAGTTATTCTGCTCTTCGGGGTGGAGACAAATCCAACAAATAAAAAATCATAAAAATCAATCCAGCCGTTGTTAAGTTATAAGGATCTGTGTTTGCTAGTAATATCTTCTATTAATAACGAAATATAAATAAATTAAACCTTTCTGAGAGATTAAGGAACTGCGGTAGATTGATTGACAGAGAAAGGTATTGGCTTATTGTTATCGGAAGGTGTATCAAGCAGTTCTACAACTACCCAGTGCTGATTCCATGACCTCTAATAAGGTAGCTAGGACGACTTCGATAAAGAGTAATGAGCTTGGAGAACCTTGAAACTTTTCCTTTCAGCCGTCTCTTCGCTTTCCTAATCCTTTACAATTCCTTATACGAAGTCTCGTACACCTTTTGTCATCCATTCATTCTATTTCTTAATCGTCCTACGCTTCTCATTCTACTTTTTGGTAGTCTGCCCAGTGTATGTGTGTTTTCACCCTGTGCTCAAAAAAACTGGTAAGGATTTTTTAAAATGAAATTTTCTAAATTTATTTCCTCATCTTTAAAGTAATCCCCTGAGTAAAAATAAAATATGGCCTTTCAACAGGCGAACACCAAACGTGATTGAAACATAGTTCTCGGCCATGTGAAGGGCATCAGAAGGCTGGTTGCAGGACAGTACGGCCGTACACTACACACACACCGGCTGTTATACTTTGTATATAATGCGATTAGAAAATATTCTATATTCACCCTTGTGTAATTGGGTTTCCTATAATAAATCAGACGCTTGCACATTTAACTACTCAACAAAGAAATTATTTTGGGGAAGTATGACTTTTGCTCCCCAACAAAACTGAAAAATATTATGATATCCAGTGCTCATATCTTCGAATTCGAACATTTAACAATTCTTATCAATACACTGCAATTAAATGTTTTATTTTTTCGATTGCTTTTTTTCGAGCGGTGGTTGAATAAGATAATTTCTCACTAAAATATAAATTAACACTCACCGCACACTTGACGTACAACAAGCCGACAATTGGAAAGCTCGTTACTTTTGTGCATCGATAATCTTGTAGGATAAATCGAAAGAACCATTCATTGTACATAACGAAAATAATCAAGTTCCCATAAAAATAATTTAATAATACATATGGTGCAGATTCTTAGTTCTTTGCCATTTAATTCTTTTGATCAAGTTTGACTGAGGCAAGGACGTAATGTTCTTTCATTAATAAAGGTAAAAAATTCTACGGTTATCATATACCCCTTAAAAAGCCAAGCGGCCAGTATTCGCCCGCTGTAAGCCAATTTTTTATTTTTACTCGGAGACTACTTGTCACAACTATGAAATACTAACTAGACAAATGACGGTCAAACCACAATGGCGGCCAACCAAATCGATCGGAAACAAAATGTGCTGTTAGTTTATTTATGTATTTCTATACACGGGGTGAAAAGGCTGTAAAGGCTCTAACTCATTAGGATGCCATGGCGACGTCGCCAGCTACGTATCCAAACAATTCGTATTGAAATGTATGGTAGCAAACTCACTTGGCTACGGTTTGGCAACGACGCCAATTTGGAAGCACAACAAACGGCTCCGCGTATGTAGTCTGGATACTCCGGGCGACGCTGCCAGCAAAAAGGAGACACAAGTTGTACTGCACTTCACTCACTCAGTATCCAACCGTCGCCATTGCGGACGCTCATCTCAGTATTTGTGTTAGAAAATGAGTTTCGATACAGAAAGGTTTATTGTGTTAGGGCCCTAAGGGCTACTATATTGCTGTCTCGTCGCCTTCATGCAAAGTAGCCATTCTGCCTCCTAGGGTTTAAAGGAGATACCGCAGCCCTACATAGGCAGATATCCCACCAATAAGCTAAGGTCCGCCCTGTTTTAATGTGATAACACCCTTTAGGGCAAACGGTTTTCTTTAATTGCGTTCATACATATGCGGCTTATGGCTTTTCTAGAAATTAGGGATGAATAAACGCATTCCGGCTTGGTGACCCTAACGGGTCGCATTGGCATATAGGTTATGGTTCAATTGCGTAAAGTATACCCGAAAACCTAATAACAATCCAAGCCAATATTACGTTATAACGTAGGTACATCACGAAAAGAATGAGTAGAGTAGCCCTAATAAGATTTCTCTTCAGCTTAAATGGTTAATAATAGGATACCAAAGTTCTTCTTAGGTCGGGTCTTCACCTAGCGAACAGTACACCTTCTAGATAAAGTCTAGTGCTACCGGAATCACAAATTTTGTGGATTCACTTGGTTCAGGAGGTATAATACTCTGAAGAGGGCATCTCCCACTCACCTCGATGGTTACGTCTCTGGCTCAGCCTGCTTCTTAAGAAAATGAGCTCATACAAGAGTACAAAAACGAAGCTAACCAGCTTCTCCTCATGCATCTGCCAGACTCCTCTTAGCCTATCCTTTTTCTATCCTTCAAACTAAGCTTTTACTACTAAACATTGCACAAAGACCATAATATGCAGCATAATATGATTTAGATGATTAAACACTCGCAATTTTCATTTATGGTCATGTCGATGAGAGCATCTTAAATTTCAAAGTTAAATTGAATTCAATTGTTGCAACAGATTCATGTACATTTAGTGTAAAATTTCCCATTCGACTTTAATAAAAAATAATTTTAATTGCAGGTTTTGTTCTGGTCAATGGTTTATGTCAATCGAAATCACAACCACCATGTGAACAAAGAACATGCGAAATAAAAACCGTCTGTCATCCGACAGAATGTACACCAACAGTTATACAACCAGCTACAATATGTCCACCAAACAGCGGTAACATCCAGCCACCAGCAGCGGTAACATCATGCCCAAATAATGCGCCATCGTGTTCAATTCAACCAGTTCGATCAATTCAAACAATTCAACCGGTTCAACAAATTCAACCAGTACAACCAACTCTAACAGTTCAACCGGCTCAACAAATTCAGCCAGTACAACCAATTCACACAGTTCCATCGGTTCAACAAATTCAACCAGTACAGCCAATAGTTCAACCTGTTCAACCAATTCAAATATATCAACCACTTCCATCGCTTCAACCTTCATGCAATCAATGCCCCCAAGGACAGTTATGTCCTCAATGCCCATCGTCTCAGTGTCCTCAATGTCCCCAACAACAAGGATGCCCTCAATGTCCTCCACAGCAACCATGCCCAGCATGCCCTCAGCAAACTCCATGCCCTGCCTGCATTCAAGCACCTTGTGCACCATGCCCTACGGTACAATGTCCGCAATGCCCTCAACAAAGACCTTGTCCACCTTGTACTCAGCAACCTTGCGCACCATGTCCTCCAGTACAGTGCCCACAATGTCCACCACAATTGCCGTGTCCATCATGTCCGCTTCCACCACCATGTCCTACGTGCCCCACTCTCCCGCCATTAAACATAACAGAAGTAATTTGTCCTCCAGGATTTAGGAAAAGCAACGGAGTTTGTCTTCAAATTTCATGCCCAGATAAAGGTGTTTACCAAAACGGAAGTTGTACTGCATCTAACACTGTTAGCTCTACAATTAACACGCAAAATGTAGTCCACAATCACAACGTTATAAGACAGCCCGTCAAAGTGAATATCAACAATGAGAATACTGTCTATATACACACAGCTGACGGTACTGTAGTATCTGTTAATGGAACACAGACGGAGCCAATCCGTGGCAACATCACAACTATTCAACCAAAAGCATGCACAAATTCAACATGCCAACCACCACCAACTATCGTAGAAAAACCGAAGTGTTGCACAATAGTAACCCCAAGAATTTGTAAGAAAAATGATACTCGATGGGATTGCAACAACCGACGATACACTCGATGTGGACCCATTTGCCAACATCCAAAAATGTACTTACGACCACGAACAGTCATTTCAAGGCCACCTGTTCTGGTAATACCACCATACTGCAACGGACCCTCGTGTAATTGGGGTAAGTACACATGTTAAAACATAAAAAAGGATCTTGTTTAAATATTTTTTAATCTAGTTGAAGGTCGAGATTGCTCTGGATGTGCTGCAGAATCATCATGCCCCTCATATTGTCACGCTCCTAATTGTGATACTGGTGATTGCGGATTTTATGATCAACAACAATATTGCGAGGAAAATCCAGGAAGTTATGGTTGTTACGAACATGATGGATGCTATGATGATTGGTGTAATTCGTAGTGATATAAGATAATCTTCATTGATTTCATTAACATTATGCACTTATATTAACTGCCCCTTTAAGTTAAAAAAATGTAATCTTAAAAATAAAATTTTTGTGTTTATTTTCAACAACGCATTTATCAAGTATAAATAAAAATATTGAAGAAATGAACTTTTTTAGGGACGTTTGCTTAATTCGCATCACGCTCTCACACATTGAAAACCCGTCAGATTTTTCGTATAGCGCTGGGAAAAGGGGCGTGGGCGTGGGGCTGTGTGTGCAACTGTTGAAATACACTCTGCCTTGCTGCATAGATTTTCTGGCATGTTATGGTTCATCCACACTACGCGGGCTTATGTCATACGTGCTTTTGCCTCTTTTTTCATAGGTTTAATGGCTTTTTTTACGATATTTTTAATGGCAAAGGCGATACGGCCAAATTGCGTGGACAAAAGGCTGTGCTTTAAAATGTACATTGCATGTCCACAAAATACGGGCTTTTCAAAAGCGCGTACAGCCTTTCAACATTTATTAATAAAAGAGCTCATAAATTAAATTCCTTCAGATTAGGTCTTATTTTAGGATACAAAGTAAATCTAATAATTCTAGAAATTATTCTCAACTCACGATTCAGAAAATACAAGCTCACACGCGCTTTGTTCTAACGCCGTTCGGCCAAAAGCGCGTGCGATCTAAGTATAGATTTATTCAAACGTCGTGACATTCCGCGCATCTACCCCAAAGTCTAGTAATAACAAGTCTTTCATCTTCATACAAAAATTCCCCCCCCCCCCATTAGTTGTGTGCGTGCATATATGAACATCACTGCTCAGCAAAACTCAACGCATGCTTCTTGAACTCGCGAGACAAAGCCAGATTCTCTCTTTATTACGATAAAGTATGCAGAACAGAAAACGAAAGAAAATTGAATCAGCCGTTTTCTTTCATAAATCAAAACAAACGAGTATACGACTTTCACTCATTTATGCAAATTACACGGCATAACATTTCTTCCATCAACACTTCCAATAATTCCAATAAACCGGTTTTATTGGCAAGGGATCGCGGGGAAGTTTGTTACTTGTGCATCCGAAAAAATTCTCGACTGCACAAAGCAACACACACACAATAATAATTTCATTGTCGGGGTCTACGAAAATGACTTAACTTGACAGTTTGTACACATCTCCATAGACAATAGAATTGTTACACGACAAAATGCAGAACAGTCAGTTTATCGTGTAATTCGTATAACACGATCAAACCGGTTTGTTAAGGCAGAAAGTGTTATGCCGTGTAATTTGCCTCAATGAGCCTATTCCCACGCTGCCATAAGTGTGTTGAGCAAAACCGGTTTTATTCAACCCCTTAGAAATCACACGGGGCGTAATTGTGTTTAGAACATTTGAAAGCTTTACAGGAACGTTTAAATGTATTGTAAATAAAATTCACATGTCAGACAAAAACAGAGCTAAAGAAAACAAGAAGTAACATTTCATATGGGTGTAAGTTTTCACGCGTTTGCTTTTGCGTGAAAAATGTTTCGTTAAGTTCTTCCGCTCCCTTCCCTCTCTCATCTATAAAACCGGTTTTACTTGGCATTAATATGCAACGTCTGAATAGCCCCATTGGGCTATCAGTTCATCCCGATATTTCCAGTAGTTTTTTTTCTTTTTGGTCAAGTCTGACAAGTACTTTACATTGATTAGTTTTGATAATATTTCCGGAAAGCTTTGAAATTTCCAAATAAAGTCATTCGCTTCCCTGTTTATCAACGACGCTTCAACACGCTCAATACAAATTCGAACACTCGCTTTAGTGTAGCGAACGAAATGCGAAGGAAAGGTTTGTTTGCTAACGTTCAGTAAAAACAAATCCTCTGGAAAAATCTTGTGGATTTACCACTATTATAGTTATTTGAACTAGCTTCTGTCAGGATTGCTTTGTCGCCAGTTCTGATACTAGTCAAATTCCCACTAGTGCTAAACGTAAAACTATTTTGTAAGAAGTCAGTTTATTCCATCTTCGTTCATCATACTAGGAAGTTAATCGTATGGACCGAAGGGGTCACACCCACATCCCAACTAGTTTTCAATATTTTCTCTGGTTGATTGTTATAAATCAAGCGAACCAAATTTTATGATAAGGGATAGTACTAAAGGGCTGAAACTACCCCTATATCGACTAAAATTATAAAAATTTTATAAAAGGTTGTTTCTTCAACTTTATGCTTCAAATTCGGTTTTATCAGCTAAAAGTAAACTATTTTCAACCCTTAAGGGAGTCAAACTACCCCTAGATAATAGTAGAAATTGAAAAAAGGTTGATTGCTTTTTTGCTTTTCTCTTTGCTCCTTTTCAAATTAATTGGCTCCCTAAATGATTGTATGGGACTAAGAAAACAGACAATTGGCTAGGAGGCCATAAAGGGTGCCAATAGCATACTCAAGTAGACTGGCTCTTGTTCCATTGCGTAGGTAAAGCACCATTGGACGGTAAAACAATACTGGCGTTTGGAATAGTCTATGCCGATGCGTAAGCAATTATACTTCCAGCAGGCGAATGCTTAGATTTTCCATGGGCAAATTTGGGCCAAAAAAGAATATGCGCCAAATGTACCATCGTCGGATGCCATTAATAGCGAACATACGGCTGCCGTACCACCGTCGTATGGCCGTTATTGGTCCTGCAAGGCCGTCATTCCACCGTCAGTCGCCCCCCGCAAGGCCGCACAGTCCTGCAACGGGCCTTCTGATGCCCTCCATATGGCCGAGGGCAATAACAATCACTCCCGTCGTAAGGCCATAATTTATTTTTACCCGGGACTTTTATCAAAAAATTGGATGAAAAATGATGAGGCGAAGTCCTTCTAAAGTTGACAACAAAGCATGCTAATGTAAAAGTGATAAAATAAGTCCAACCCAGGACTCTTAATAATAATATTCATAAAAAGCGACCTGAGCCACAATAGCGAAGGGCTGCAAGTCACCATGCCCCCAGAAGCCTCGTAAATGCGTACAAGAATGCTATCATGAAATAAATACTCCATTTCAAATCAATCATTGAATAATCCATCAAATTTGTCTTACGTTTGCTATTAAGGCTTTCGATAAGAATGCGGTGATTTATAGATTTACGGTTGGAATTATTGTGCAGGTTAGATAAGGCTGCATTTTATAACACTAATGCCCTTGAGCGTTATCAATGACGTAATGTGCAGTATGCATGATAAAACTAATCGAATTATAAAATGAATACCAGTCTTTTATTTGTCACGTTTTATTTCTCATGCCTTAACAATTAATCAAATCAGTTTATCAAATAAATCTATTAAGACACTACGCTGGGATAACACTTCAACTAAGTTAGGTTATAAAATAGTGTAATTTTGGTCTGTCTGATAGGATTCGATAGGGTATAGATAGAACAAGGGGATATTGGTGCAAAATTTGGGTCATTGCCTTGTTTGTTCATTTCCTCTCACATCCCTTCTTTGTGACGTTCTTTTTGCTGAGTATATTTTCTTTCGATTTTTGTTCTCTGGTTGATATTTGCCCAGAAGTCCACAAGCTTTGGTTGGATATCTTGAATAACTTGTGTTTTTATCGTACTGCTGATATTCAGTATTTTAATCTAGCACCAACAAAGTCAACGGTTTCCAAACTGGAAGCCAACTTTTTTTACTAATTTTTTTAATTTCTACTTAAATTTTATTGTGTCTTTTTATACGCTTTATATTAGATTCACCTGTATGTTGTACAGGTTTGACCCACTTCCATATAACCCATCAACTTCAAATTTTACACTTTTTGTATGTGTAGTTCGCGTGGCAATGCATTCTGACCATTTTCCAAAAAAAAAAATCAAGATGGCAATTGTGTTCCGCGATCTCCGACATGGGTATCGATCGAAAGGGTATGCCAAGTAGAATACAATTAGCTATGTGGCGTCATTCAAAACTCAAAATAGCGGCCGACACAAAATGGCGGACTACCTTTTTCTTTACAGTCCACTCATTATGGGTATCAAATGAAAGGATATAACAAGTAGAATAGCTGTGTGCCGTCATTCCAAATTCAAAATGGCGACCAACATTGTGCAATGTCTAGTAGTAAGTTTGGTTTGAAGAATAGAGAAGTGTAGGATAGGTTAGAGGGGGTCTGGATGGTGTAGAAGAAAATGTCGATGAACCTTACGTTTGAACTCTAAGGTGTTGTACGAGTTCAGAAATACTGACTATGGGAGATTATTCTATTCATAAACGAGCTTCTAGACTGTATTGAGTTCGAACGGGGGTAGTAGGCTATAATGAAAAAGAAAGGCGCGCGCAGCTGTGCTGCCGGCTGTTTTTGGAAATAAAAATAGCGTTGAATGAATGCTGTAAGAAAAATGATTATTTTAAATCATAAGTTTTATGAAACAGAGACAATGCTTATCATTTTAATTATTATTACATCAAAAGTGAAAGTATAATGATGATAAATGTACAAGGATTTTTTTTGTATGCCTCGACTAATATAAATCTTCAATTTTATAAACATCAGCGAAAATTTTAGAAATTCTTACTTCAGGTCAAGTTTTCTATGAGAAGAAAAAGAAAAATTAAAAACTAATGGGTTCCTTAGAATGCTAGAGTCTCCTCTTTAACGAACGCCTCGCTTGAATTTCGAGGTTTTCGAATTCGCTTTCTTATTTTCAATAATTTTTTATAATAATAAAAAGGATTTTTTTAAATATATGTTATCATATAACTTTTAGTGAAATTTTCCGCTCTTTAAAGTGGTGCTATTAATTATTCGATTTTTTTTTTTCGAAATATAAGGCAAAAATCAAATTTTCGAAATTATTTTCGAAATTGTGATGTTAGCATACACTTTAGAACAGCAAGAATTTTTTTATCGTGCTATACACCCAAAAAAGTACCTAAGACCAAATTTTCAGCGAGATCACATTTTGTGCTGGCTTTCAGTCTAAATTTGGCTATACAACTGGGCTATACAGTAAGCTGTGTGACATCATTTTAAATCTAACATGGCGGTCACTTCAAAATGGCAGAAGACTAGAATAGACTAAAAAGCAAAAAATAAAAAATATAGTTTAAAAAAAATAAAAAATACGGTTTTGTTTTAGAATGAACTGAAAAGTAAAAAAATTATTTTGAATTTAAAAACTTTATTATTTATTATATTTATTACTCCAGCCAGTATATGGAAAAAACCTAGCTTTTGAAATATAAAAAAGCGTGGGCGAAAAGTACCGGCGTTAATAAAATAAGAATATAGGAGTAGGTACTCCGCCACTTGGGCATGTGAAAATTTTCAGTACCGTGGGAACTAGGTCACGGAACTAGGTCAGGGTCATTAATCAATCACCTGTCATCACGCTGGAATGTAGGTCAAGGTTGTTGGCCTTGGCCGTGGACGAGCCTGGGAACTGGGTCAGGGTCGGAGGCTTGGGCTCGGCGGGAGCGGCGGCCTCGGCGTGGCTGCGGCGGGGTCCTTGGCTGGGGACTCGGCTGTGTCACTCTGATTAGCAGGTGGTCAAGTTTGGTTCGCAGGTGTTCACTCGCGGGTGGCTTTGCTTATGTCACTTTGATTGACAGGTGGACTCTAGTTTGTTTTGCAGGTGCGGCGGGGTCTTGGCGGGGCAGGGCTCGAGGTGGTTGGCTTGCCATTGGGACTCAACAGATGTGGAGCGGAAGAAAAAGCGAGAGTGGAAAGTGCGCATGACTGCAAAGCTGACGTGTGGTCATTTACCTCCGCGCACTGTTGTGATGGAACTTGCACTCTGCAAGCATGCAAGCAAGGAGCTCAAAACGAAACCTGAAAAACGACTTATAGTAAAAAACAATATCTTACTTGTTGAACAGAAATATGAAAGTGGGAAATAGTGGAGCTTCTATAGGAATCCAAAACGAAACCTGAAAATTATGTGTGGTTATAATAAATAAAAACAATATGGTACATGTTAAACATTTTTATTTTACTTTCTAAAAAATAATTATTATTAATACTTATTATAACAATTAATATTAAAAATAATATTTTTCCTTAAGCATTTTTTATTTTTTATTAATATGATTATGACATTAATATATTTAATTCTAGAAAACATATTAAATTTTTTTGAAAATGAGGTCAAAGGTATTACCTTTTTCCCCCAAATTCACTACTCCAAATTTCCCCTTTTTAAATAAATTAATCCCCTTATCGGAAAGTTTATTATACCTTACAGGGAGGTATATGAGTCGCTCAGAGGCCAATGCGGTTAAGTCCATTTTTGATACTTCCAGATTTTTGCAAATTTTAATGCAATAAATGGGTTTCTTCATTGTTGTTAAAGGATTCACTTGTTACTACTTTTTTTCAGTGTCAAGTAGTAACAAGTGAATCCTTAATTAACAATGAAGAATACCATTTATTGCATTTAATTTTGCAAAAATCTGGAAATATCAAAAAATGGACTTAACCGCATTGGCTTCTGAGTGACTCATATATTACCATCCTCCAACTCAACCACCACCTTTTTCCCAAACTGGGTATCCACTCTGCGGACGTCAAGTATGCAGTACACCTGGTCAACCTGCATATCCTTTAAAGAGATACTTTTCTTGTATCTCAGGCTGTTAATTTCCTCCAGAATGTCTGCTTCTTCCTCATCATCATCTATGATGTACCTGGTGTCATCATTCACGGTGAAGGGGAGCATGCTGATGTTTCTTCTTTTGTTGATAGAAGGCTTAATACCTTCCTCTATCCCTCCTTCATCGTCAAAAAGATGTCGTTTCAACCCCTTGTTGGTTGACTGTTTCCTCTTCAACACCAAATCTTCCACCTCGAAACTGCTCATTCTTTTTTAATCTATGAAAAGAAAAAAATCATATTAGAAAAAATAACTCTACAAACAATTAAAAATATTCTTACCTTTGCAAACTGTTTTATTATATCTTCTTCTTCTGCGCGGGTGGCTTTGATTGACAGGTGGCCTCTAGTTTGGTTTGCAGGTGCGGTGGGGTCTTGGCTTGGCTTGGCAGGGGGACTCAACAGGTGTGGAGCGGAAGAAAGTGGAAAGTGTGCATGACTGCAGAGCTGACGCGTGGTCATTTACCTCCGCGCGCTGTTGTGGTGGAACTTGCACTCTGCAAGCATGCAAGCATTGGTTCCTATAGGAGCTCAAAACGAAACCTGAAAAACGACTTATAATAAAAAACAATATCTTACTTGCTGAACCGAAAAGTGAAAGTGGGAAGTAGTGGAGCTTCTATAGAAGTCCAAAAGGAAACCTGAAAATTATGTCTGGTTATAATAAATAAAAACAATATGTTACTTGCTGAACATTTTTATTTTACTTTCTAAAACCGGATTTATTATTACACTCAGTTGTGAAATTCTGTTTTTAAACCTAAATGTATCCACTGCATACTGCTCCCATGGTCCTTTCCTACTTTGTCTGTATGCGAAACTCCATACTACCATATATTTAACTTGTGGGTCTTCATTGAAACTTATTTTCTTCCTCATATCTGCTCGTGGAAATAATAATGAATTGCTAGAACGAAAAAAATACCAGCAAAAAATTTCAAAATGTTGAATGTACAAAGTATGGTTTTTGATTTAAGTTGTTCTGTAAGTGGTGTTAGCTGATCTTTGAATCTTCCGCATTCGTCTATCCTATTAGCATAGATACAGTGTGGTGAACGATGTCTATGATCGAAATCTACATCCGATGCGCAACTCATAGCATTTATCTGCAGAGAACAAAAGTAACATTGAACACGGTCTTTGATGTTTGTGTAAAAAAATCCGCTTTTCGCTAACTGGTCTGCTGTATCTAAGTCTATTGCTAGATTATCGAATGTTTTCAAACGATCGTATTCTTGTTTCAAGTTTAACATTTTGAATGAGTGTAACAGGTTTTATATCACGTCTTTTATATTAATCCAAGTATTGTGTTTTGATGGAAAACCAAGCCACTTCACTAGAACTTGATTACCGCGTCTTTTTATAACCTTTTCTACTAAATAAACATCAGGGCTTTTCACAGGAGCTATTTCTGGTTCATAAAATCTACCTTGAATTATATTTCCTTGGTAATCTTCGAGAGTATATGTTGTTGGGTAAACAGGTTTAACTTCTTTTATTTTAAATATCTCTGTGGACCAATTAGGTGTATAGCCTTTTTCGAATACATGTTTATGTCTACTTATACGAACAAAATCACCTGTTTTGTATTTAGACTTTGATTTTATTTTAGGGTAATTATACACAGATAATAAACGTTTTTCGTTATGCACCCCAACATCTACAGGTCTCATCTTAATCGTACGATGTTTTGTTGTATTGTAGTCGTCTGTCAACTTGGTCAACATGCTAATCCAGTGATAATTGCCATTCATGCAGAATTCTTTCCACATCATATTTTTCAACGTTCTGTTAAATCTTTCTACAATCGAGGCTTTCAAAGTACTGTAGCTGGAATAATGGTTTATTTCGTAATCTTTCATCAGTTGACGAAACGGTTTATTAAAAAACTCTTTTCCATCATCGGTTTGTAAATTTCTTGGAATGCGTCCTGTATTAAAAATCGACTTCACTGCTTTTACAACTTCTGATGCCTTTTTAGATTTTAAAGGCAGTGTCCAAGCATACTTTGAAAAGGTGTCAATCACAGTAAGAAGAAAACGAAAACCTTGGTTTTCTGATGAGTAAGAACCCATTTCCACCAAGTCTGCCTGCCACAAATCGTCTATACCTTTGGTAGTGACATGTCGGCGTTTAAAATTTTTTCGCACTGGTTTATGCAGTTCGTTGATTATCTGTCTTCTGCTCATTGTACGGAATGTATAAATACCTGTGGTTGAATAACCAGTTTATATACAAAACAAGAATGATCAAGTTTAATCATCCGTTTACAATGATGGTTGCGGGGCCTTCGGGATGTGGGAAAACAACATTTATAAAAAATCTTCTTAATACTAATAAGGTATTTATACATCCCCAAATTAAAAAAATTATATGGTGTAATGCAGAACACGGTGCACTGCCAACGGATATTAAACTACAAAATATTGAATATTTAAACGCTATACCGGAGGAGTTTGTAAATCACGTAAACGAGCCAACGTTGATTGTTATAGATGACATGATGTTAAATGCATATAGTAAAGAAGTTTGCGAACTCTTCACTAAGGGGTCTCATCATCGTAATTTCTCAGTAATTCTTGTGACACAAAACGTATTTCATCAAGGAAAATTCAGTCGTGATATATCGCTCAATTGTAAATATCTTGTTGTATTTAAAAACCCCCGGGATAAAAGTCAGTTTACATATCTGGCCCGACAAATTTACCCGGAAAGTAGTTTAGAACTTGTGAGAATATATAAAGAGATAACTCAAATGCCTTACGGGTATTTGCTAATTGATTTAACTCAGGACATTAATGATGTCTTAAGATTTCGTACTGATATATTTAATAAACACTTTGTAACCTGTTTTTGTCCGCAAAACTTCTTAAATGGTAAGAATGGTGTCACGAATGAAACGATTAAGGGACAACAAGCATATGCTATATGTGCTTAAAAAGGCTAAACCAAATCTGAGAAAGTCCATCATACAAAATGCTGACCCTGAGGTTATAAAAACTCTTTGTGAAATTACACTCAACACCTTAAAAGGTAACCACATGCCGCATGGAAATATCTACAACTCACTGTGTAGGTATAAAAAGGACATGCGTAAATTGATTTGCGCAAAGAGATCTGTTGCTAAACAGCGTAAAATACTAGTGCAACGAGGAGGTTTTTTACCAGTTTTATTAGGAAGTGTACTATCAGGAGTTATCGGCTCATTAATTGAAAAATATGCATAGAAATAATGGACTTAACAAGATGCTACTTCTGTCGCCAGAGGTTTACAACAGGCTTAAAGATGAAATTGAAATGACCGCAAATCAGTCTATTTTTGATAGAGCAATGAATAAAATACTACAGAATAAAGACATGAATGATTCCGAAAAATGGTATAGCTATCGAAATCAACTAATTTCATTTTTAAATCACAATCGGAAATCCAAACGAACGCTTGATAAAGAAACAAATTTATACTTGCCACGTGCACATAATGTCAAACAAAAAAGTTTAAGAGATAGTACCACACAAACCAACATTATTTTTAAAGATGATGTGTTAACACAGACCTCGCCACCACCAGCAAAGGATTTCCCAACCGAAGAAGAAGTCTTTGAAGAAGCACATAATATAACCCCGCCAAGAAGATCTTTATCACCAGCCGCCAAAAGACGATTGTCAGCTAGCGGAATGGCAAAAACCCTAAGGCCACCACCAAAATTACTAAGAACAACATCTGCACCTAATGCACGTGAAAAGGATTATAAAATAATCACGGCTGAGGATGGTGTAACGCAGTATACTGTACCTACGGCTATGACTCCCGATGAAGCTAGCGAGCATATAGAAGAATTAGAACAAAGTGAAAAGCAAAAAGCAGACCAGAAAAAGTCTATATTAATACCTTCTCAACTAGAATCTGGTCAATATATGCTTTCATTTCCTTTACGTAAGCTCGGTGTTAGACAGAGTGAGCGTTTGAAGACTAAGAAGGATAGAACTACAAGTACTTCGGACATTCCTTGGGAAAGACTGTAAACAATGCCAGTGGAAATAAAAGAAAATGATTTTTACGTATGTCTTTTAAGTAATAACTCTATGCAATTTTACCCTGAAAATACGCTATCGGCTTTTACAAATGCACTTGCTAAACCATGCAAATTTAATGGAAACTGGCGTGTTGGAATAACTGAAATTGCATTACCAAATTATGAAATAACAAAACGTGCAATCTCCATCAATGGAGGAAATGTGCGTAAACGAGTGAGGCGTGAAGACGACCAGTTAAAGGAAACTAGAAAGCAGCATCAAAAGGATTTTAAAATACTTAGCATCAAAATAAATGAAAATGTAAAACTTGAATGGACACCGGAAAATCTTGAACAAGTTAGTTACAGACCTGGACAAATAAACCTTTCGGCATTTTTATTAACATTTTTTAATGCAGTTACACCTTCATGGTATACCATGTACTTGAATGATGTTAAATTGAAAATGTGGAAGCGCTTAGAAGATGACCACTTTAATGAAGTTATCCCTGAAATAAACTATAAGCCAGAGCCAGGCGAATACATATTGCACATATATCAAGGAAAAAAGACTTCAGAAAACGTTGTGTTGAAATATAAGAACTATGAATCAATTGAAGATTTTGTTGATGATGTATTTGGTCAAGTTCCTAGGAAGAATAGAAAACATCCTGTTTTGAAGAATACAATAGACAACTACACACATCCAACGGCTAGCATAAAAACAGCTGAAAATAAAGAGAAAAAAGGTAGTGAAAAGAAGAATGATGTATTCGAACTCCGTTTAGAGGAATTGGGTGTTACGATAAAAATAAAAAAACCACTACCTTCACACTTGAATGTTAAAGATCTCATGACATTGCTTTTAGCCAATTTACACTTTGACGATAAAAAACTTAGCGAAGAAGAAAAACATAAACGAATTATTGAAATTAAAAATACAATTTTTGAAATATTGAATAGACTGAAGAAAGATTCACTCAAGGCAAAGGCACCCGAGCAACGGAAAATAACTAAAAACAGTGAAATTTTGCAGGTCCCATATGAAAAACAAAGCTCGGGCGAATATTTATCTACATCAGTACCAATTAATACAAACATAGATAATCTGTCGAACTTCATCACAGATGTGTTTCTCCAAACACCTGAAAACAAACGTAATCCTGATGCATTGTTGACAGAAATAAAAGAGTCATTTGACACAGCGGGCTTACGCCAAGAGCACATGTCAATAATGGAAAAAATTAATTCTCTCGATACAACAATTCAAGAATTGATGTTGCGATTACCAAGAAGTACGCAAGAAACTATAAAAGATTGCTCTGAGAAAAATATAATACATATATACTCTGATATTATTCAACCTAGAGCTATAGGCGACAAACTAGTAAGATATCTACGAATAATACCGATTCAAGAGTGTGGTACTATATTAAGATTTGAACATGTAGAATACTGTCCTATTGAAAAAACTTTTATTGAAAGTATTTCTATAAAAATAACTGATCATCAAGGTGAGTTAGTAGACTTTAAAACAAGTTATATTCCTACATATGTAATGCTACATTTTAAGAGACAATAAAAACTATATATATTTGCACAACAGGCTGTTCTTGCATAGTATAAATAGAATTACGAAATGGATTCCTGTTATACACGTTACTATTTAATACAAAGCGGCGGCGGTCTGTCAGATATTGGAGAATTATATCGTGGTCCACTTATTTATCAACGTGGAAGAGGTATCGGTAGCTTTTTCAGTGCATTATTTCGACACTTAAAACCTCTAGCTACATCTGGATTAAAAACATTGGCACAACAGGCTGTAAAAACAGGACAAGCTATAATACAAGATAAAAACATCAACAACAAATCAGTTAAAGACATTTTAAAAGAACAAGGTCGAGTTGCTGTTCAAGATTTAGCACAGAAAGGTATAAATAAACTGTTTGACGGTATGAGCGGTGCAGGTATAAAAAGACCCAATCCGTTTACAACTCTACATTTAAAACCAGCTGTTAAACGCAAGAGACGTGGAAAAACATCTAAACGGTCGAGAAATTGTAAAACTAAAAATCAAAGAAAAGGAATAAAAGCAAGAGTTTTGAAAACAAAACGAAAGATACGTAAACGTATACTGGACATATTTGATAAATAATAATAATCATAATGTCGTACAAAGAATGCATGAAATCGGAATTGGATCTTTTTTCAACACCACCAGTTCAGAGCAATATTTTGAAAACAGAGGAAGTAGCATATAAGCCAATAGCCTCACTCGACAACTCCTCCGTTCTAGAGTTTGTAACTTTGGGTCATGGAGATACATACCGTGATTTATCTAGCATCTATCTTCGTTTAAAATTGCAATTAATTAAAATAAAAGATGGAAAAGAAGAACTTTATCCAGATGATGGTGATGCGCCAGGTTTAATAAACAACATTTTACACTCCATATTTCGCCAGTGCACTGTATATTTGAATGGAAAACCAATTGCTCAAACCGACCACAATTACAATTATCGCGCTTATATTGAAAATTTATTGAATTATGGTAAAGATGCTGCATCCACCCATTTGGAGTCGGTAGGTTGGTATCTTGACAAAGATGACGCGGAAATTGCAGATATCGATAAACCCGTCGCTGAATTACATCAAGGCTATTTAGATCGACAGAAGCTTTTCAATAAAAGTAATGTAGTAGAATTGATGGGGAAAATCCATACTGATTTGCTTAATCAGGATAAATTGCTATTAAACGGTGTCGATTTACGTGTAGTTTTATCGCTTGAAAAACCAGAATTTTATATTTTATCCAAGGACGGGACCGATTCACCACAATTAAAAATCTTAAATGCAACCATGTACATGAACCACGTAACTGTCAATCCGAATATTTTATTAGCACATGAGACAGTTCTACAGCGTTCGAATGCCATATACCCATACAAGCGAGTTGAAGTTAAAAGCTATACTATTCCCGCAAACACATTCACACTTTCACTGGATAATATCGTCATCGGACAGCTACCGAACTTAATAATTTTTGGAATGGTGGACAATGATGCGTACA